>QXEO01000526.1:1005842-1672410 GCA_007115705.1 Dactylis glomerata
GTACTTGTGCACAGTGAGGGTAGGTAACCTCCACTGTGCACCCTGCCATCTTACTCTTCTACCATGCTTGGATGTTTTCTTCCTTGATTGTAGGGACGTGACACCTTGGTTGACTTAAGTATCCCGGATATGACCGTTGGCCATACCCAGGACATATATGCCGGACCAACGACCTACGAGGGTCGGGTAATCCGGCCTCCCCTGCTCCTGCACAACACCCAAGATGGTTAGGCCGGCATATCTGAGTATATGCCGGCACATATATATCAGTATTCCGGCTATGCCGGCATATCCCAGTATCAGCCGGGATATACATTATATGCCGGCCTGGCCGATGCTCTCATATTCCGGCCAGGCCCTTTCCGTGATAACCCGGCATAAGTCAATCATAGACCTTGAGTCTTTCTAGTCTCTTGACCCTACCGGGGGTCATCACCCCGACACGAGTTGTGTTCATCGCCCACTTCGAGCGGGGTTTTGGTCTGCCGGCGTCAGACTTCTTCCGGGATTTCCTCGACACCTATGATCTGCAGCCTCACCATATCCCGGCCAATGCGGTGATGATCCTCTCCGCCTTTGCTGCTTTTTCCGAAGGCTTCGCCAGCATAGAGCCCTTCACCCAGGCTTGGGCGAAGTACTTCCAACTGCGGAAGCAAGTTGTCCAAGAACCGCCCCGGAGCAGGGATGATCCGCCGGAGACGGCTCAGGAGAAGAGGGACCGCCCCATGACTCTATGTGGTGCGGCCACCATCATGTCCCAGAAGGGCTCGGACTTCCCCAAGGTGGAGATGCTTGAGTCTTGCAAGAAGTGGCAGAAGAGCTTCTTCTACGTCAAGAATACCTCGGAGGTGGATCTGCTCAACCTGCCGCCATTCGTGGACGAGCCACCCTTGGCGATGAAGAATTGGACTTACAATCCGAAGAACTCCGTGATGCCTATTAATGCCCTCCACCGGGTTAAGGGCGAGTTACGGGATGCCGGCCTCACCCCACAAGACTTAGTGGCATGCTTTATCATCCGGCGCGTCTCTCCTCTGCAGCGCCGGTCACATAAAATTTGCCAGATGAGCGGGCCTATGGACCCTATCCGGCATTCTACACACGAGCTGACTCCGGCCGACATTCTGCGGCGGATCAAGGACATCTGCAAGTGTTTCCAGGCCACTTTTGCCTGGGGACTTGAACCGTACAGCCGGGATCGCCCCGCCCCAACGGTAAATCCTCCTGGCCGAAACATAATCTCTTGTCCGGCATATAGATACTTAAGCCGACACATATCTATTTACCGACACATATCATGCTTGTACCGAGATATTGTTATTTGCCGACATATTCCTTTGTTTGATCAATTGACCTTGCTCTTATGCAGAAATTCAGCTTCCAGGCCATGGAGAACTCCCGCATTGTCATAGCTGCAGACCGCACTGCCGCAGATCCTGAAGACCCGGACCATTGGGACAAACTTCCCCGGAGCACCCGTGCTGCAGCTACCACGGGTAAGGCCTCCTCACCCCGGCAATCTACTCAAGACCAGAGTGAGGGTGATTCTGATGAGGAGATCCTGATGTATTATGACCCAAAGCCACTTGCATATGCCTTTCCTCCCACACCTTTTGCTTATCCTATGCCGTCCTCAGCTATCCCGGACGATGAAGTAATCGACGCTGCGCCATTAAGCCAGGGACCTCCCCCTGCCGGCGTACGCGCTGGCAAGAAGCGCGGGGTCAAACCCCAACCAGAGCCGGCACAGAAGAGGCAGAAGGTTTCGGCGCCTCGCCCGAAGAAACCACAACCTGTTGCCTCGGGGTAAGTTCCTTTTCTTTGTGTTGCCTCCGACATATCTCTTGCTTTGATTATTAACTTGGCGTTTTCTCTCTTTCAGGGCTCCTCTTGCGCCGGAGCATGCTTCCAGCACAAGCGCCAGCCCCAACATTGAAAAGCCGGCGGTTGCTGCCACCCCCGACATACCGTCTGCAAGTCACACGACCTCCCCAGCGCTGGCATCTTCGCCTGCGCCTGATAAATCCACCTCCCCGGCGAGGGACGATCCTCCGCCGGAACAAGATTACTCTGCCCCCGACGTCCACATGGACTCGGGGGCTCAACAGGAACCTTCGGCTTCTGACGTCCACATGGAAACAGGAGCCCAACAAGATGCCCCCGACTCCAGCGCGCCCACCAGCGGCGCCGGGACTACTGAGGATGCCGGCGCAAGCAACAAGAGCGCCGGCATAGATAACAAAGGAAAGGGCCCTGCAGTGCCGGAAGTCCGGACTACTCCGGAACCTGCCTCTGCTGGGCAAGCTGCACCTGCCACGGAGAAGGCTCCTGCCCCGGCCAAGCCTGCTGCCCCGGCCAAGACCTCTGTCCCGGACAAAACCTCTGCCCCGGTCAAGTCCGGCACCCTCAAGATCCAGCCGACCAAGTCCGGCACACCATCCGCCGCCACTGCTCCTTCTAAAGCAGCATCCCGGCCCAACTCTTCTCTGGCCCTTCACTCTGGCAAGGCAGCATCCCGGCCCGGCTACCGGCCCAGCTTCTTCGACACACCAGAACTTGAGGGCCGCGTCTCCCTGCTGACGAAAAGTGACCAGAGCCTTGGGTCTCTTAAGGAGCACTGCATCAGGTGGAATGACGCCGATAGTATGGACACTGCGGACTCCAGGAGCAAGAAGTTGGCCGAAGCCTCGGCCACTGGCAATCCATCTGATATCCTGGCCGCGAAGCCCATTCCTATCGCCTGCGAGCTCCTCAGCCTCCAGCAAAGACTTCACCTCCTGGCCGATGCCACCAACGTAAGTCTTTTCCACGTATATCCCCAGTCCCCAAAAATGTCGGCTGTCCGGGATACGGGCAGCCGGGATTTTCCAATACCTTTTGCACTTAGCTATTTTCAAATTTTACTATCCGGAATATAAGCTCGATCCGAGCTTCAAATCCTAGTCACCGAGGACCGGGATAGGTGCGAGCACCTGTGCCGGATCTTTATCAAACTAACATCTTAAGCCTTTTTCAAATCCTCTTGACCGAGATATAAGCTCGCTTCGAGCTTCAAATCCTAGTCACCGAGGGCCGGGATAGGTGCGAGCACCTGTGCCGGATCTTTATCAAACTAACATCTTAAGCCTTTTTCAAATCCTCTTGACCGAGATATAAGCTTGCTTCGAGCTTCAAATCCTAGTCACCGAGGGCCGGGATAGGTGCGCAGCACCTGTGCCGGATCTTCAATATCATGAACACTTCGCATAATCTTCAACTGCACTGACATGCTAGACTTCTCCTATAACCTTTCAAATCCTAACACTCTTGCAGCGCATGAACAATGCACGCGCCGACATGTACCACGACTTGGTGTGCGAGCACCGGAAGTTGTCAGATGCGCATAGCAAGCTCCGGCTTGAACTGTCCCAGAAAGGTAACCTCCGCCGACATATCCTTATATACCGGATGACTTGCCTTTTTTACTTCTGACTACACCTCTTGCCGGCATACCTTAATATGCTGACACATAACCTTTTTTCGACATTCTGCAGCTGGTGCCGAAACACAAGTCACCGCGCTCCTCCAGCGGGTGAAGGAGCTGACCGGTATGCCGGATTCTGCGGATCTTTTACCACTCCACTTGTACTTCAAATCCTTTAACTCTTGCCATTGTTTTCTATCTTGACATTCTCTTAACTTCAAATCCTTGCAGATGAGAAAGCTGCACTGGAGGCACGCCACCAGGACTGTACTCCCTCAGTGGATGTGGCCAAGCAGTTGGATGACCGGGACGCCGCCCACAAAGTTGAGGTTGAGCAGTTGAAGGGCCGGATCGCTGAGCTTCTGGAGGAGAAGGAACAGAGGGAGGGCCAACTCAAGAAAGCCCAGGAGCTGCTTGTCACCTCCGAGACTGATGCCTCCAACGCCCATGCCGAACTGACTAGCTTGAAGGAGCAGGCAACGAAATGGGAAGTTACAGTTGCACAGCTCAATGCCGACCTCACCAGTAAGCTTCAAATCCTTTTCCCTTATCCTGCCCGACATATCATGATCCTTTCCGGCATAACCTTTACGCCGACATATACTCCTTTTGCTAACATTATTTATATTTCTCAGACATGTTTCCTGCTTCCGTCGAAGACGTTGAGAGGGCTCTGCAGTTGGATCGAGAGAACCGGGGTGTTCCGGTTGACTTGGCCAATTGGGACATGTCGGAACAGCTGTTGGCCCTGCAATCCCGGAAAAACGCCATGACCTTCTACACGGAAGAACTTTTTCTTGGCGCCCAGGAGGCATATTCTGCCCTCTGGCCGGGGCAAAGGACGCCCACTGATCCTGTTGATCTCGGCAATGATCTACAGCTTTCCAAGGTTTGCCTCCGAGAATGGCGGGATTCCGGCGCAAGGGTGGGAGCTGATGAAGCTCTCAGCTACTTCCTCTCTTGTTATGAAAAAGCTGACTTGGAGACTTTGCGCACTGTGCACGAGGGATCCATCTGGACCATGGATCCGGATCATATCCGGCGTCGGCAAGAATTAGCCCACAGCTATGTGGATTATGCCGACACCGAGGCCTTTGTCCGGGACATCCACGAGCCGGAGAAGACGGCAGACGACGCCAAGGATGCTGCTGATGCTGAGGGCTCCGACTCCAGCCAAGATGAAGAGGAAGCTGAAGAGGCCGGCACTAACGCTTCGGAACAGGGATCTGTCCCGGGCGGAGGTGATGGCTCCATTCCATCTGCTGGGTCCGGCACTCCTGAAGCCGACATCTCCACTGCTACAGCTCCTCCAGCCGGCCGCTCTGCTTCTGCCGCTGCTCCTTGACTTTGCAGCATCAAAAACTTTAAGTTTTATCAGATCCCCGGAATGCCGGGTGCAATTGTAAGATATACGTTTAATTTCCTTTGGTTTGCTACCTGAACAAGTTTTAACTTGGTTTGCTTGTTTATCAATGCCGGATCATCTTTTGGCTAAGTCACCGAGTTTGCTTTCCTGTTTCCCTAACTCCACAACCTTGGCTACTTGTCTACCTCTTTTGGCTTTTGACTTATGAGTCTCAAGGTTGCTTCATTAAACATACAGTACTTCAACTTTGAAACTTAGACCTCAGATCACCCGACACTTCAAGTTTTATACTTAGCTATTTCATAAATGTCGGTTCGCTTGCTCTATATTTCCTTAGCCGTTTTCCATGTGTAGACAATCTCAGGCATCTACTCTTGCTAGCCATGAAGCCGGGTTTCAGACAGCAGCTGAGTCGAAGAGCGGCCTTTGGTGCCGACACACTACTAGGCCGACATAGGAAACATTCGAATCAAGCCAGCCGGCATATATACAAAAACTGAAAATGAACAACGATATATCTCGGAGACAGTGCCCGACCTCCTCGGGATGCCGACATTTCATTCATTAGTCTTGTGCCGGCATAAAGCGCCGGCACACAAAGCAAAATATGGAAATACATACATTATGCTGCTCAGGAGTAAAAGGGACGGAGTAGGGCTATGTTCCATGGTCTCTTAGTTTCTTCTCCAGACCTGTCCGCCTTGTCCTTCTTGGGGGCCTGCGCATCTATAAGATAATAGGCATCATTGTGCAGAGCTCTGCTCACAATGAATGGCCCCTCCCATGGAGGAGTTAACTTATGCCGGCCCTCTGTGCCTTGCCTTAGCCGGAGTACTAGATCTCCCTCTTGGAATCTCCTTGGATTCACCTTCTGCGCATGATAGCGTCTGAGGTTCTGCTGATATACTGCTGTTCTTGACAGTGTTATTTCTCTTGCTTATTCCAGCAGATCAACATCATTTTCCCTGGCTTCTTTAGCCTCTTCCTCAGTATATAGCACCACTCTTGGTGCATCATGTATTACATCTGTTGGAAGCACAGCTTCTGCTCCATATACAAGGAAAAATGGTGTATAGCCTGTTGACCTATTCGAAGTTGTCCTTAAACTCCAAAGCACTGCTGGCAATTCATCTAGCCAACATCCCGGAGTTTTCTCCAGTGGCTCTATCAGCCGGGGTTTTATGCCGGATAATACTAGTCCATTTGACCTTTCTACTTGGCCATTGGCACAAGGGTGAGCGACCGACGCAATGTCCAGCCGGATTCCCATCTCCTCACAAAATCTGGCAAATGGCCCTTGGGCAAAGTTCGACCCATTGTCAGTGATGATACCATGGGGAACACCATATCTCAAGATTATGTCTTTTAGGAATTTCACTGCTGTGTGGCCATCACACTTGCTTATGGGCTTTACTTCAATCTACTTGGTGAATTTGTCCACCATGACCAGGATATGGGTCATCTTTCCCCTGGCCGGCTTAAAAGCCCTGACCATATCCAGGCCCCAAACAGCAAAGGGCCAGGTTATCGGGATAGTCTTCAATGCCGACGCCGGCTGATGAATTTGGTGAGCATATCTTTGACATCCATTGCACTTCCGGACCAAGTCTTCTGCATCTTGCAGTGCCATCGGCCAATAAAACCCATGCCGGAACACCTTGGCCACCAATCCTCTGGATGAAGCGTGATGACCACACTCCCCCTGATGAATTTCCCGGAGCATCTCCAGGCCTTCCGCAGATTCGACACATCTCTGCAATACTCCGGTGACACTTCTTTTGTATATTTCCTTGTTTATAATAGTATATCCTTTGGATCTCCTCGCAATCCGGCGCGCCTCGGTTTCATCCGCCGGCACTTGACCATCCACCAAGAAATCCATGATAGGATGCGCCCATGAGGGCACCTCCCTGACAGTGAACACTGCCTGATCTATCTCCATTATCTCGACCGACAAATAATCGATCTCCATGGGCTGCAAAGTCCCCGGGACTGACGGATCAGTCCCCGGGTATGCTGGAGCAGTCCCCGGGTATACCGGCACAACCTCTTGGTACATTTTACCCTTGCCTTTATTTCTGCTCCGGAATACTGCACTCACTGCATAAGTCGGCCCAGCCCCTTGGACTGAGAGAGCAGTCCCCGGGTTATCTGACCTAGCTCCGGCATCTATCTCCATCGGAACTGCATCCTCCGGACTTGGCGGGACATAAATGGAAGATGACTCCAACGAGGGCTTGATTGATGGCTTCCTCAGATGCTCCAACGAAATGTCGGGCGGGATTGAATCTCTGGAAGATCCCAGTTTGGACAATGTATCGGCTGCTTCATTCTGAGCCCGGGGAACATGCCGGAACTCACAACCTTCGAAGTAACCACTCAATTGCTGCACCAGGAAACGGTAGGATCCCATGTTTGCATCATGCGCATCCCATATTGTCGTGGGGATGACTTAGGGGGCGCACCACGGGCCGGGCAATATGCCGGCTGACGTCCCAGGAGTCCCCACGGCTTCAGGACGAGAAGACCGGCTCTGCCCGAAGGGCCGGCTGCGCCAGCAGCCGGCTGGCGACTCCACCGAGGAGAACCGGAGCCGGGCGATGGAGACAAAACTCCCCAACGGCTGTCTAGCCAAAAGCGGAACGGCCCCGACAAGGTCGGCAGGGGCGCAGGATAGGAGTGACGAGCGCCACGACCACGTCCAACCAATGAGGAGTCGAAGACCCTTCCCTACAACGGGATCCGAGGCAGAGGAGAGGGGATATGCCCTCCAGATGCCGGTCCAGGGAAAAGACACTTTATAAAGTGCCTTTGCCAGAGCAGGGTCAGAGGATGACGCCAAGGCCGCCGCCGCCGAGGAGCCGGCAGCCGGCCGAATCGCCACCTAAACCTGTAACCAGGGCCCCGTCTATATAAGGGGGCCTGGACCCTTAGCATAGGGGAGATCCGATCTTCTTCTTCCTCCTCTAGCCGAACAGCTCGAGGAGCACTGTAATCGTTACAACTCAATCAATACGAAGCAGGCAGGAAGTAGGGGTTTACCTCCAACCGGGAGGGCCCTGAACCTGGGTAAATCGAGGTGTCTCTGTTGGCACAATCCTGAGCCGGACCCATCGTCACCAACGTCGAGCCCCTCCGATAAGCCTCCCCATGGCTACTGTCTCTAAATTCCCACGACAGTTGGCGCCCACCGTGGGGCAAAGCGCGGTGGCGAGCGGAGTCAAGTTCTGGCCGGGACCCTCCGGCGAGAAGGTCGCCTCCGGCCTCATCTGGAGGTTCGGCACCTTCGACTGCGTCGATGTCAACTTGGCCCACTTCGAGAACGGCTTTGGCAACAGCGGCTCCTTCCTCGACATCGGCAGCCACCGCTTCTACGTCGCCAAGCCCTTCCCGGAAGAGGTAACCGATGTGCCTGACCCACTTTGTGACGCAGACTCCGGCGATGGCGAAATGTGACAACCTCAAATTTGATACAAATCTGAAGTGCCCGTTATGTATTCCACCGCAATCCCAGAACCATTGTTGCGATATACATAACGTAGTTGGTAACCAGTTCCATAGACATTACAATACGAAGGTTCAAATACAATGGTCATAGAGACCAAGTTCACAATACAACACAATATAGCAGCGGAAATAACGTCTTCGGGTCCATGCCTTCACCCTACAGGCAATGGCGACTCATGGAGACGAGCTTAGTTCTGGTACTCCTCTTCATACCCTTCCTCCGGATACTCTTCCCCATAGTCTGGCCAAGTTGATAGCCAGGGACACAGCCATGAGTACATTGGATGCACTCGCAAACCATCTTATAAAGAAAATGATGAAGTAGATATGCAAGCTGGTTATAGTGAACTAAGCACTAAGTTTATTTGCAAAAAGCTAGTTTTATTTCCCAAGAATGTTCATTGGTAGAAGAGAGATTTAGTTCTCTAAGTTCAATCTAAAGAGGAACTTCAAGTATGTCAACATCATTGTCAAGTCAAGTCATTCACCACGTTCACCAATGTCACTTTTATTCTTTGACAAAAGTCAAGTACAGCTTGCCAACTGTCCATAACCGCGGACTCGGCTATTCGAATAGTTTGAAAACCTCTGCAGAGGGGTACACTTTACCCACAAGATTCGATACATCTGCCGGGAGAAATCCACGGATCGTCATACACAAGTATGCGGGGTTCAGATAATCAAACAAACTCTTTCACTTGCTCACCCTAGTATAGGATCCTTCCCTAGAGCCCGGGGTACGGAATCCCCGCTCCGGCGCCTCTAGTTCTGGCCATCCCGGGATGCCGGGTTAGTGGAATCCACCTGGTTCAGAAGTAACCGCGCACGGTGTCCTTCCATAAGAGTTTGTTACAAGGCCTCCCATACTAAGGTAAACAAGCTACAGACTAAGCCCCTTCCCATATAGGGGTAATGTGGTTGTACGGTATGGTTGGCTCCCATAGTACATCACTCGTTGTCATTTAGAAATATATTTCATAGTTCTTAGTCAAGATTGATTTCTTTCATAAAGCCATTATGTAGGAGTAATCTCCAACTCAAGTTTCAAGTTCAAGTCCCCACTTTTCAAATAGAGTTCCTCTCATAGATGGCCTCAATATTATTAGCGACTAAGCAACTACATTGAGTGATGAAACCACTAAGCTAGGGTTGGATAAACTCAGCTTGATGCTCTTGCTAAGCAAGATATCACTTCACTTCTATCATTCTACTCTAGCAATTCAATCATGCAATTTATTGAAAACAAGTAGAATGCAATATTAAAACTAGGCATTGGGGAGTATGAATCAAAAGATGGCTTGCCTTGGTTGGCAAAGTGTTCGGGGTATTCTTCTTCTTCTTGATAATAATCCCCTCCAATATCCTCCTCGGCAACACTAGCGTCTAATAACGAATAAACACAAAGCACACCATCACTACCCATGCTAACAACACACCAAGCACACATCTTTGTTTGCTAACAATAGCATTCATGTTGCATTTTATGGTGTTGGAGTGTGAGTTTTTCTTCTAAGTTTTCTTCAGGTGTGCAAGTTAGATTCTCTACTAAGTGTCATATGTTGTTCACTTCCTAAGCATTGGTATTGGTTTAGGGGTACTAATACTAGTTCAAGTGGGAGGGATCAACTAGGTGAATTGGTAAAGAGGGCAAAATTTAATTCGAAGTGCAAGATAGAGATCTATCATTTTATGCTACAAGTTAGGATTGGGTTAGGGTCTAATTGATAACACTAACAAGGTTTAAGTTGATTAGAGTTGACTAACAGTAAGAGAGGTCATTGGTGAGTTCATAATTTCAATTTCATGATTTTAGGAGGCTTAAACTATTTTCTAGAAATCTTCTAAGATTCATAAAGCTATGGTCACACTATTCATATCTAAATAAATTCCTAACTTATTTTGAATTCTAACCAGTTCTACTGTGTAGAGTGTTTTACAAGCTTTCCAACGCATATTTATTTGCTAGAAAAGGATTTGTAAATCTCTTGGAATTTTGATTTGAAAAACATATCTGAAACAGTTTTGAATTAATTCGAAAAGGCCGGAAAATAAATAAAAATCGATTCGGACCGAAACTAAACTGAACCGGGCCATTTTCAAAAGAATCCCGAACGGGCCGGCCCATACCGCTTCGCTTCGGCGGGAAAGAATAAAAACGAAACCTGACAGCTGGGGTCCACGCGTCAGATCTAATTAGAATCCCGAACCGGTATGCTAGCGTTGGATCACGATCGAACGGCTCGGGTGCATCGTCTACCTCAGCTCGGGCGGAAGCTCACCGGCGTTGCAGTGAAGAGTGTTCGACGGCGAGGGAGTGACGTAGAGGATGCAGAACTCGACGGCGACGTGCGGAATCGGCTGCGGCGTGACTCCTCTTCCGATTCCCAGCGGCGGCTTGCTCCCAGGTGGTCGAACGCGGTGGCGCTCCTCGCGTCCAGTACCTCGCCGGCGTTGCAGGCATCAACGAACCAGAGCGAGAGGGAGGGAGAGGTGGTGTCTGGGCGGTAGCTGGGAGTGGGGTGCGTCTCCTCGTTTGATCGGAGGGGCCTTTTATAGGCCGGAGCGTCGAGGGCAGGGCTGTCCAGAAGCTCGCCGGCTCGGGGGCCCTGGCAGCGTTCGAAGGTCTCTTCGGGCACGGCGGCCTCGGGGGCGTGCTGGGAGGGTGCTGGCTCGGCTGCGGGAGGCTGTGGGTCGGCTCTGGCGCATCCAGGGCGGTCGGTAACGAGCAGGGAGAAGAAGGTCTGGGAGGGGGCCCTGGGCGCACATCTCTTCTTCCCTCCGCTTCTCTTGGCTTGGGTCGGGGCTGGGGGCGCTGGGCTCGACTGCGGCGTCTCCCAGGAGCATGGCTACAGTCTTTGAGCGAGCAAGAACAGTGCAGCCACAGTAAACTCGATTTGGTTTGATTTCTCTCTGCCAGTGTTCGACGAAATGCCCGCAAGAGTTTGAAATTTGAATATTTGAAATTTTCCACTTTGGGTGATCAACATATTGGCCAAGGTTTCTAGTCATCTTTTTGTTCTGGAGAAATAACAGGTTTTGCAAAAATTTATTTTTGAAAATATGGTATGGTCACTGTTTCAGATTCAAAGTTTGATTGATGTTTGAGTCAAGTTCTAGTTTGAGTTTTGAGTAGCAACAACTTGGTTGAGCTTGTATGTGACTTGGTGAAGCTCAACTAGCTGGCCAAACACTGAGGTGAGTTGTAGATTTCTTAATCCAAGGGCTCAAAGTAGGGTAGTCAAACAGATTTCCTAGATCATCTTATCCTTCTCTTTTTCTTTCTTTCCTTTGTTTCTCCTTTCTTTGGTTCTTATAATCTTTCTCATTTGCTTCTGTTGGTTTACTTAGAATTAACTAACCAATGCACAACCAAAATTAACACACATGAAATCATAGATTACATCTAATAGAAAATACATGTATGCATGAAATAATGGTTAAAAAGTTTTATCTGGGTCCAGAATTTGGCACTTTATTTAATAAGAAGTGGATTACAATTTCTGAGTTGTTACACGAAAGTAGCGACTTTTGCAACATGGTCGAGGTGCGGGCCCTGGAGGAGGATGGTGGCGGCGGCCTACCGCGCTCCGCGCGCCCGCCGCTCGAACGCCCACCTCCACCGGAACAAGATCTTCCACCTCCAGAGCGGGACGTGCTGGACGCGGCCATAATGGACCTGCGCGCTCTGCTCGACATCTCTGCGGATCCGGTCAAGGCCTCCGAGGATCTGGAGCAGACGCGCCTCAATCTCCTCAAAGAAGCGGTCGACGTTGAAGACACCCGCCGGCGCGTCCTCTCCACGATCAACGAATACAACGTCGCCCATGGCTTCACCCCAGCTGGAGACGGCCCAAGCCGGGCGGGACAAGTTCGTCAGCGAGGCCGCGAGCTGGGACGGAGCTGAACCAGGCGGCGCCCTCGGCGAAGCTACCCCCGATCATCAACAAGCCGACTTACAGCACGCCTACGAAGAATCTCCGCGCCGCGCGCTACATCACCTCCGAGCTGGACGGACTGCAAGGCGAGGACCTACGGGAGAAGCAAGCCCGGATCCAGGAACTCCTGGACGCTGCCGATCTACAGCAGCAGGCGATGGAGCCACGCGGAGAGGCGAGCGGCACTCGAGGCGAGAACCGTATCGTCATGGCCGGCCAGAACAAGTCGCATGGAGAAGCCTCGTCGCCAAACCACGGCCCGGCGGAGCACAGCCGGAGCAATCGAGCTCCAGGCAAAAGCGGTGGAAACCACCATACCCAGCACTCTGGCCACCACAACCGGCAGCCTCGAGATCCCGCCACAGTTACCAGTAGGCCGCGCCACCCTCCTCGGGTGGACGTGGTGGAACCGGCGCGCGGCAAGTCTGTGGCGCCAGCCCAGCTGGCTCAGGGAGCTGGCCAGGGCGCTCAAGGTCATCACCCAGCTTGCTCGCACATGAGCCAGAGGATCGGGGAACGCGTCGATCTGCCGAAGGACGACGCACGCCATCGGCTCAACCTGCTGGTGGACTCCAAGTTCGACGAGGAGGAATCCTCGGCAGGGCCGGTCTGTTTCGGCCCTCGCATCCGCAACGAGCCTTTCCCGGCCAAGTTCGCGCTCCCACGAGACATGCCCAAATATACTGGGGCGGTGAAGCCGGAAGACTGGCTGTCGGACTACGTCACAGCCGTCGACATCGCGGGCGGCAACAAGAGGACAGCGGTGCGCTACGCACCACTCATGCTGACGGGATCTGCCCGGACGTGGCTCAATAGCCTGCCGGCTCTGCAGATCAATTCCTGGCATGATTTCCAAGAGGCATTCATCAAGAACTTCACGGGAACCTACAAGCGACCGCCCCGCCCACGACAGCTGGCCCTCTGCAAGCAAGGCCCTGATGAGCCAGATCGTGACTACCTCACGAGATGGTCCGAGCTGCACAACTCATGCGAAGGAGTGGGCGAGGAGCAAGCCATCGGCTACTTCACGGACGGATGCAGGGAAGGAACCTTACTGAAGCACAAGCTCCACAGAGCCGAGCCGAAGTCAATGGCGGACTTCATGGCGATAGCGGACAAGTACGCTTCTGCCAACTCTGCTGCGAGGGTGCAGTGCGTTGAGCCAGCGCCAGCCGGAGGTCAATCTCAGCCGGCAGCCGGCCAAGGAGGACATCACCACCGTGATCGACACGGCAAGAGGAAAGATGAGCGCCGTGACAACAAGTACGGCTCTCAGCAAGTGGTTGCCGTTCAAGGAACCCCGGGGGCTACGGGTGGAAGCCAGAAGCACAAAGGGAACAAATTCAGCAAGGACAAGTACACCATCGAGGTGATGCTAGACCAACCCTGCAAGTTCCATAGCGTTTCAGGCAAGCCGGCAGCGCATACCACTCGCCAGTGCAGCTTCACCAGAGATCTAGAGCAAGGAAATCACCAACTGCCTGGACCGCCACCGGGCCAGCCGGCTGAAGCGCATGGAAACAAGAATCGACAACCGGCCAAGGCAGCCGGGGACTACCCTGAGGAAGCGAATGTGGAGCAATACCATGTGTTCACTTCCCAAGAGGAGGAGCCAAAGGATGAACCGTGGTTCGGTGTCGAGGTGAATGCAATCGTGCAAGTTGGACCTCAGTACATGCATTGGTCTGACGTGTCGATTACCTGGGGACGCAAAGATCACCCGCAGCTCATGCCGAGGCCCGGGGGCTACGCGCTGGTCTTGAACCCAATTGTGTTCTCTGAGACGCATACTTGCCGGTTCTCACGAGTACTCATCGACGGAGGCAGCAGCATCAACCTTCTCTACCGCACTTCGATGGAGAAGCTCGGAATCCCAGAGATCCAACTGAAGCCAACTAAGCTCACCTTCCATGGGATTGTGCCTGGGCACTCCTGTATGCCGATGGGAAGGATTGAGTTGGAGGTGTTGTTTGGCGAGAAGGACAATCATTGTCGCGAGCCGATCTGGTTCGAGGTGGTAGACCTCAACAGCCCCTACCACGCGCTGCTTGGCCGACCAGCCTTGGCCAAGTTCATGGCGGTCCCGCACTATGCCTACTTGAAGATGAAGCTCCCAGGCCCTCGCGGGGTGATTACTGTCACTGGATGCTACAAGAAGTCAATAGAGTGCGCAAGAGCCAGCTCCAAACTGGCGGAGGCCTTGGTCATTGCTGAAGAGAAGCGTCAACTGCTGCGGAGGGTGGCGGCAGTCCAGCCGGGCCGCCTGGCGTCGGGACTGCCGGCTCCACACCTCAAGCGGCAGTCCAGCCGGGCCGCCTCGCGTCGGGACTGCCGCAAGGAGTCAAAAGCTCTTGTCTCGGGGGCTGGCTCCTCCTCGAGGTAGGGGGAAGCGTTCCGCAGCTTCGCCTGAGACAAGTCCAAGATCGCTTAAGACCTTCGGCTAAGCCAAGGCAAAAACCTTGTATCTCGAACAAGTGTCGTCGAATAAAAGAAAGTTGGGCGGCATACGGCTGATCCCTGGAAAAGTGCTCTGAAGTACCTTTTGCCTTTCTAAGCGTTATTCACGGGGGCTGGAAACCGGCTCCGAACGGGAGCCGGCAGCCCCAACCCGACGAAACGACCCTCTCATCAGCCGAACGAGTACTGTGTGCGGACCGGACCCCGAGCCCAACCTCTACCCTACACCGCGTGGGATGGAGCCAGCAGGTCACCCACCTAGGAAAGTCGCTAAGAGGAAACGCCCGCGACCCGACGAATCGAATCCCTTGTCAGACGAATAAGTACCGTGTGCGAACCGGACCCCGAGCCAAACCTCCAGCCCAAGTCGAGGGCAATGGAGTCGGCAGGTCACTCACACTGGAAAATCGCTAAGAGGACAGAACGCGGAGCCGTTAACGAACGCTCACCCAAAAACCGCGCGCATTGGTTAATAGCTGTGCGTGGGCCGGACCAAGCCAGATCTCTTATACGCCGAAGTACTACTCCTCATCCCGCGGCACGCTCCCGCCCTAGACCGACATTCGGCTGTCGGTCCAAGGGAGACCAGCCGGCACCAGGCTGCCGGCTGGGGGTAGAAGGGCCGAAGGATGGGGAGATAAAGGAAAAAGCCGAAAGGGGTCAATTCAAATCCGGTCCATAAACAGCTAGAAATCAATACGAAGGGAATTTGGGGCAAAGCGTCATTAGTACAAACGAACGAAATGTTGTTGGGCACGACATGAAAACAAATAAGAAAACCCTGACACGCTCAGGGGGCGCTTGGCGAGCCAGCCGGCTCCAGTGAAGTAGTGTCGCCAGCTCGAGACGCCAAGACGAAGTCATCACCGATGGGGGATGTTGGAATGGAGTGACCAGTGAGGTCCTCGGGGGCTTTCTGAGGTTCTTTCGCAGAGTCGGGCTCTTCGAAGTCCATGCCATCCAAAGATTCTTCACTATCCCCAGCTGTCGTCGTGGTGAAACAACATATGCCATGGGATGGCTTAAATGGGGTTCGAGCTAGATGCTGGTGGATTCGGGAGAGGGGAACGAGCTAAAAAGCACGACAGAAAGAGACACTGATCTACCCAGGTTCGGGGCTCTCGTAAGGAGATAACACCCCTACTCCTGCTCTACTGGTTGTATATTTGGGTTGATGTAGTACACAACAATGGTGCTTCCAAGCTCTCTGCTAGAGAAGGAAGATGAACTGCTAAGTGTAGGAACACAGAGTGACCAACCCTTTACCAGGGCTCCCTATGCCACCTTATATAGTGGTAGCCAGGGTTACAACGGTCATACAAGACCACAAGACACGGGCTACACTCCAAACAGGAGCTGGTGACGATGGCAGAGACCCTTGACTTTGCCCCTGATTGCTCTCGATGGGACGCCATATCCCTGTACCTTGTAGCTCTTGAACTGTGGCCTTACCTCTGTGCGGTGAGCTCGTACTTGTGCACAGTGAGGGTAGGTAACCTCCACTGTGCACCCTGCCATCTTACTCTGCTACCATGCTTGGATGTTTTCTTCCTTGATTGTAGGGATATGACACCTTGGTTGACTTAAGTATCCCGGATATGACCGTTGGCCATACCCAGGACATATATGCCGGACCAACGACCTACGAGGGTCGGGTAATCCGGCCTCCCCTGCTCCTGCACAACACACCAAATGGTTAGGCCGGCATATCTAAGCATATGCCGGCACACATATACCAGTATTCCGGCTATACCGGCATATCCAAGTATTAGCCGGGATACACACATATGCCGGCCTGGCCGATGCTCTTATATTCCGGCCAGGCCCTTTCTTGATAACCCGGCATAAGTCAACCATAGACTTTGTGTCTTTCTAGTCTCTTGACCCTACCGGGGGTTATCCCCCCAACACTAGTCCCCAAAGCTGCCGAGGTTCCCCAGTCATAGCTGTGGAGCCTCGACAGGTTCAACATACCTTTCTTCATTATGTCCCGGTGATCAGATTATATCCCGGCCTCTGTTCCTGTTCCAAAACTTATTCCGGCCGGTCCCGAGGGTATTCCGGTCGGAACATATACATCGGGCAGTTAATCCGACATATAGACGAGTCTTCCTCGAGAAGCCATGCCTGACAGCTTTGCATCGAAACTTGTAACTGTCCTGCCACCTCGAACGGTCACCCACGATGTGACGGTTCACAGTGCAGTTACTCCTCGCCATCATTGCGTCATGGCACGGTTACCGGAACCGCCGCCCCACTCTGTGCCGCCACGTGGCGACTCTCTGCAGGAACGGTCGGGGGAGTGGAGCACTACCCACGATCCCCACAACCCTGCCTCTTCGGTATAAATATGGGGTGGGGGTAAACTTGCTCTTTTTACCCCCGCCACAGTGCCTTCTTCCTCTTCTGCTCTCCTGCCCCTTGCGCTTCGCTGCCGGACCGAGGGACAGAGAAGGAGCGCCGCCGACGACCCGCTCTACTCCGGCGCCGACGCCCGACGACGCACGGCATCACCATTGACGACGCCGCCGCCGCCGCCTCTTCTCTCTGCAGCATTGCAGGGAGATTGGATCTTCTTCTGTACGCTCGCCGTCGTCGTTCTTTCGCCGTCGGCCAAACTCCGGTGAGTTCCTCTCTCCCTCTGTTCTTCCTCTTTGATGCTTCTTCATAGCTTCGCATTGGTAGCCATATCCGCATAGATCTAGTGCAGTTCCTCTCTGGATTCGACTAGCATTGCTAACAGCGCTCACAGGTGTTCTTCCTTAGAATTTTTACCCTTATTTGTTTCCTGTTTTAACTGGCTCGGTAGATCTTTGATTTCTGCTAACCTTGGGGAGAGTGGTATGCCGGAGAGACTAACCTCCCTCTTTTCTCCGGCCTTGATAGGAATAACATCACGGGACTCCGGCTCTCACGCCTTGTCCCGGCCACTAAGATGGCATCTTCAAGCATGACGGGCACCTCGGCCTCTGAGGAAGATACCTCGGCCCGAGCCCAAGGACGCTCCGGCTGGGAGGGGTCGGAGGTTACTCCGGCCGACATATCCTGGGTCACCTCCACCAGGAGAGTCCCAGAGGGCGTAGCATGCCGGCTACCAGCAGGAGAAACTGTGCCGGCACCTGAACCTGGCGAACGCGTCGTCTTCATCGCCCACTTCGAGCGTGGCTTCGGCCTGCCGGCATCGGACTTCTTCTGGGACTTCCTCAACACCTACGACCTACAACCTCATCATATCCCGGCCAATGCCGTGATGATCCTCTCCGCCTTCGCTGCTTTTTGCGAGGGCTATGCCGGCATAGAGCCCCTTACTCAAGGCTGGGCGAAGTACTTCCAACTGCGGAAGCAAGTCGTCCAAGAGCCGCCCCGGAGCAAGGACGACCCGCCGGAGACGGCCCAGGAAAAGAAGGACCGCCCCATGACCCTCTGCGGCGCGGCCACCATCATGTCCCGAAAGGGCTCGGACTTCCCCAAGGTGGAGCTCCTGGAATCTTGCAAGAAGTGGCAGAAAAGCTTCTTCTACGTCAAGAACACCACCGACGATGATCTGCTCAACCTGCCGCCATTTGTGGACGAGCCACCCTTGGCTATGACGAACTGGACCTACAACCCGAAGAACTCGGTGATGCCGGTGAATGCGCTTCACCGGGTTAAGGGCGAGCTCCGGGATGCCGGTCTTACTCCTCAGGACCTGGTGGCCTGCTATATAAGCCGGCGCGTCTCCCCTCTGCAGCGCCGGTCGCACAAGATCTGCCAGATGAGCGGGCCAATGGACCCCACCCGACACTCCACACACGAGCTGACTCCGGCCGACATTCTGCGCCGGATTAAGGATGTCTGCAAGTCCTCTCAGGCCACTTTTGCCTGGGGGCTAGAACCATACAGCCGGGATAGGCCCGCCCCAACGGTAAACCATCTTATCCGATACATAAAGTCCATGTCCGGCACATAGATACTTAAGCCGACACATGTCTGTTTGCCGACACATATCATATTGATCCGACATACCTCTTCCACCGGCATATTTCCTTGTCTGAATACTTGACTTTGCGGTTTATACAGAAATTCAGCTTTCAAGCCATGGAGAACTCCCAGATCAAGATCGCGGCGGACCGCACTGTTGCGGATGTTGAAGATCCGGATCATTGGGATAAGCTTCCCAGGAGCACCCGTGCTGCAGCTGCCATGGGTAAGGGCTCTTCATCCCGGCATTATACTCAAGACCGGAGTGAGATTGATTCTGATGAGGAGATCCTGCTGTACTATGACCCGATGCCACTTGCATATGCCTTTCCAGAAACACCTATTGCTTACGAGTTTCCAATGCCGTCCTCAGCTATCCCGGACGATATGGTTATCGACGCCGCCCCTCTGAACCAGGGACCTCCTTCCACCGGCGGACGTGCCGGCCGGAAGCGAGGGGTGAAGCCCCAGCCCGACACACCTCAGAAGTCGAAGAGGCAGAAGGTCGGCGTGCCCATACTGAAGAAACCGAGACCTGTCGCCGCGGGGTAAGTTCCTTCTGCTTGTTTCATTTCCGACATATCTCTTGCTTGCATTATTGACTTGGCGTTTTTTCTCTTTTAGAGCTCCTCTTGCGCCGGAACAAGCTTCTGGCTCGAGTGGCGACCCGAAAGTTACCAAGCCCGCGGCCACTGCTACCTCCGACATACCCTCTGCCAGCCACACGACCTCCCCGGCGCCGGCATCCTCGCCTGCGCCCGACAAGACCTCCTCCCCGGCGAAGGACGTTCCTCCGCCGGAACAAGACACCTCTGCCCCCGACGTCCACATGGACTCGGGGGCTCAACAGGAACCTCCGGCTCCTGATGTCCACATGGACACAGGAGCCCACCAAGAAGCACCAGACTCCGGCGCGCCCACCAGCGACGCCGGCACAACTGAAGACGCCGGAGCAGACATCAAGGGTAAAGGCCCTTTAGTGCCGGAAGTCCGGACTATTCCAGATCCTGCCTCTGCTGGCCAAGATGCACCGGCCGCGCCGGAACAGCCCGTGCCCAAAACTCCTTCTGCTGAAACGACTCCTGCACCGGCCAAGACCACGGCGCCGGCCAAGACCTCTGCCCCGGCCAAGTTCAGCACATTGAAGATCCAGCCGACAAAGTCCGGCACTCCATCCGCCGCCACTGCTCCTCCTAAGGCAGCGCCTCGGACCAGCTCTGCTCTGGCCCTGCATCTTGGCAGGGCAGCAGCCCGGCCTGGCTACCGGCGCAACTTCTTCGACACGCCAGAACTTGAGGGCATCATCCCCCTGGTGACAAAGAGTGACCAAAGCCTCGGGTCTCTCACGGAGCATTGCACCAAGTGGAACGACGCCGGCAGCATGGACACCGCGGACTCCAGCAGCAAGAAGAAGGCCGAAGCCGCGGCTACTGGCAGCCCAGCAGATATCCTGGCCGCGAAGCCCCTACCGATCGCCTGCGAGCTCCTCAGCCTCCAGCAGAGACTTCACCGATTGGCCGATGCCACCAACGTAAGTCCTTTCTACCTATACACATATCCCCAGTCCCCGAAAATGTCGGCTGTCCGGGATACGGACATCCGGGATTTTCTCATAGTCTTTTAGCTAGCTTCTTTTGAATTAACTGCCGATATATGAGCTCGATCCAAGCTTCAAATCCTAGTCACCGAGGGCCGGGATAGGTGCGCAGCACCTGTGCCGGGTCTTTAGCAATTTCACATCTCAATTATCTTTCAAATCCTCTCGACCGAGATATAAGCTCGTTTCGAGCTTCAAATCCTAGTCACCGAGGGCCGGGATAGGTGCGCAGCACCTGTGCCGGGTCTTTAGCAATTTCACATCTCAATTATCTTTCAAATCCTCTCGACCGAGATATAAGCTCGTTTCGAGCTTCAAATCCTAGTCACCGAGGGCCGGGATAGGTGCGCAGCACCTGTGCCGGGTCTTCAGTAGAATGATCACTTGATAGAATTTTCAACTTAATTTCCATGCCGAATTTCTCTGCTGATATTTTAAATCCGGGCACTTTTGCAGCGCATGAACAACACCCGGGCCGACCTGTATCATGACTTGGTATGCGAGCATCGGAAGTTATCCGACGAGCATAGCAAGCTTCAGCTGGAGCTGTCCCAGAAAGGTAATTCCAGCCGACATACCTTGCCCCTTCTCAATAGACCTCTGGCCGGCATATCTTAATATGCCGACACCTAATCTTTGTCCGACATTTCGCAGCTGGTGCCGAAGCCCAAGTCACCGAGCTTACCAAGAGAGTGAAGGAACTGACAGGTATGCCGGATCCCCTTAATCTTCAACTAATCCTTCTGTACTTCAAATCCTTTAATGTTTTCACTGTTTTCTTTCTTCAAATCCTTGTTTTGACTTCAAATCTTTTCAGACGAGAAAGCTGCACTGGAGGCACGCCACCAGGACTGTGTGTCCTTGGTGGATGTAGCCAAGCAACTGGACGACCGAGATGCTGCTCACAAGGCCGAGATAGAGCAGCTGAAGGGCCGGATCACCGAGCTTCTGGACGAAAAGGAACAGAGGGAGGGCCTACTGAAGAAAACCCAGTCCCTGCTTGTCACCTCCGAGACTGATGCCTCCAACGCCCACGCTGAACTGGATAGCCTGAAGGAGCAGGCCACCAAATGGGAGGTTACAGTTGCACAGCTGAATGCCGACCTTGCCAGTAAGCTTCAAATCCTTTGCCTTTATCCTTCCCGACATAGTGTAATTCTCTCCGGCATATTCTCCTTTTGCTAACATTGTTTCTATTCCTCAGACATGTTTCCCGCTTCCGTCGAAGACGTTGAGAGGGCTTTGCAGTTGGATCGAGAAAACCGGGGTGTTCCGGTTGACTCGCCCAACTGGGACATGTCGGAGCAGCTATTGGCTCTGCAGTCCCGGAAGAACGCCATGACGCTCTACACTGAAGAACTCTTCTATGGCGCCCAGGAGGCATTCTCTGCCCTCTGGCCGGGACAAAGGACTCCCACTGATCCCGTCGACCTCGGCAACGATCTGCAGCTGGCCAAGGTTCGCCTCCGGGAGTGGCGAGATTCCGGCGCAAGGGTTGGAGCTGACGAAGCTCTTAGCTACTTCTTGTCCTGGTATGAAAAGGCTGACTTGGAGACTTTGCGCACTGTGCGCGAAGGATCCATCTGGACCACGGATCCGGAACATATCCGGCGCCGGCGAGAGTTGGCCCACAGCTATGTGGACTATGCCGACACCGACGCCTTCGTCCGGGACATCCGCGAGCCGGAGAAGAAGGGCGATGCCGGGACATCCGCCGCTGCTGAGGGCTCCGACTCCAGCCAGGATGAAGAGGAAGCTGAAGAGGCCGGCACTGATGCTCCGGAACAGGCATCTGCCCCGGGCGGAGGTGATGGCTCCATTCCATCTGCTGGGTCCGGCACTCCTGAAGCCGACATCTTCACCGCCACTGCTCCACCAGCCGGCGCCTCTGCTTCTGCCGCTGCTCCTTGACTTTGCAGCACAAACACTTTAAGTTTTATCAGATCCCCGGTATGCCGGGTGCAGATGTAATATACACGTTTAATTTCCTTTGGTTTGCTACCTGAACAAGTTTTATCTTGGTTTGCTTGTTTCTAATGCCGGATCATTTTTGGCTAAGTCACCGAGTTGTTTTCCTGTTTCCTCAAGTTCACAACCTTGGCTACTTGTCTACCTTAATTGGCTTTCGACGTATGAGTCTCAAGGTTGCTTCATTGATCATACAGTACTTTAACTTTGAAACTTAGACTTCAAATCATCCGACACTTTTAATTTTAACTTTAGCTTTAACGAGAATGTTGGTTCGCTTGCTTTACATTTCCTTAGCCATTTTCCATGTGTAGACAATCTCCGGCATCTACTCTTGCTAGCCATGAAGCCGGGTTTCGGACAGCAGCTGAGTCAAAAAGTGGCCTTTGGTGCCAACACATTACTAGGCCGACATAGGAAACATTCAAATCAAGCCAGCCGGCATATAGCAAAAAACTGTAAATAAACAAACAGCATATCTCGGGGGCAGTGCCCACTCTCTTCGGGATGCCGGCATTTCACTCACTAGTCTTGTGCCGGCATAAAGTGCCGGCACCCAAAGCAAAATATGGAAATACATACATTGTGCTGCTCAGGAGTAAAAGGGGCGCAGTAGAGCTATGTTCCATGGCCTCTTGGTTTCTTCTCCGGACCTATCCGCCTTATTCTTCTTGGGGTCCTGCGCATCTATAAGATAATAGGCATCATTGTGCAGAGCTCTGCTCACAATGAATGGCCCCTCCCATGGAGGAGTTAACTTATGCCGGCCTTCTGTTCCTTGCTTTAGCCGGAGTACTAGATCTCCCTCTTGAAATCTCCTTGGATTTACCTTCTGCGCATGATAGCGTCTGAGGTTCTGCTGATACACTGCTGTTCTTGACAGAGTTATTTCCCTTGCTTCCTCTAGCAGATCAACATCATTTTCTCTGGCTTCTTTAGCCTCTTCCTCAGTATATAGCACTATTCTTGGTGCATCATGTATTACATCTGTTGGAAGCACAGCTTCTGCTCCATACACCAGGAAAAATGGTGTGTAGCCTGTTGATCTATTCGGAGTTGTTCTTAAACTCCACAGCACTGCTGGCAGCTCATCTAGCCAACATCCCGGAGTTTTCTCCAGGGGCTCTATCAGCCGGGGTTTTATGCCGGATAATACTAGCCCATTCGATCTCTCTACTTGGCCATTGGCACAAGGGTGGGCAACCGACGCAACGTCCAGCCGGATTCCTACCTCCTCACAAAATCTGGCAAATGGCCCTTGGGCAAAGTTTGACCCATTGTCAGTGATGATGCTATGAGGAACACCATATCTCAAGATTATATCCTTTAAGAATTTCACTGCTGTGTGACCATCACACTTGCTTATGGGCTTCACTTCAATCCACTTGGTGAACTTGTCCACCATGACCAGGATATGGGTCATCTTCCCTCTGGCCGGCTTAAAAGCCCCGACCATATCCAGGCCCCAAACAGCAAAGGGCCAGGTTATTGGGATAGTTTTCAGGGCAGATGCCGGCTGATGAATCTGGTGGGCATATCTTTGACACCCATTACATTTCCGGACCAAGTTTTCTGCCTCTTGCAGTGCCGTTGGCCAATAGAAGCCATGCCGGAATACCTTTGCCACCAATGCCCTGGACGAAGCATGGTGACCACACTCCCCCTGGTGAATTTCCCGGAGCATCTCCAGACCCTCCGCAGATTCGACACATCTCTACAATACTCCGGTGGTACTTCTCTTGTATATTTCTTTGTTGATGATGGTATACGCTATGGATCTCCTTATAACCCGGCGGGCCTCGGTTTCATCCGCCGGCACTTGACCATCCACCATGAAGTTCATGATAGGACGTGCCCATGAGGGCACTTCCCTGACAGTGAACACTGCCTGATCTATTTCCATCATTTCGACCGACACATAATCGATCTCCATGGGCTGCGAAGTCCCCGGGACTGAAGAATCAGTCCCCGGGTATGCCGGAGCAGTCCCCGGGTATACTGGCACAACCTCTTGGCACATTTTACCCTTGCCTTTAGTTTTGCTCCGGAATACTGTACTAACAGCATATGCCGGCCCAGTCCCCGGGACTGAGGAAACAGTCCCCGGGTTATCCGTCCTGGCTCCGGCATCTATCTCCATTGGAACTGCTTCGTCTGGACCTGGCGGGACATAAATGGAGGATGACTCTGGCGAGGGTTTGATCGATGGCTTCCTCAGATGCTCCAGCGAAATGCCGGGCGGGATTGAATCTCGGGAAGACCCCAGCTTGGACAATGCATCGGCTGCATCGTTCTGAGCCCGGAGAACGTGCCGGAACTCACAACCTTCAAAGTAACCACTTAACTGCTGCACCAGGAAACGGTATGATGCCATGTTAGCATCATGCGCGTCCCATATGCCGGAACACTGCTGAATCACTAAGTCAGAATCACCGAAGCACATAATCCGGCGAATTCCTATGTCCTTAGACACCTTCAGGCCATGCACAAGTGCCTCATATTCCGCCACATTATTTGATGCTGCAAAGTGAATCTGCAGGACGTATCTCAGCTGGTCATTCTTTGGTGAACTGAGAACTATGCCGGCACCCAAGCCATGGATTGTCTTGGACCCATCGAAATGCATCCTCCAATAATTTGCATCTGGCAATGGTGGCTCATACTGTATCTCGGCCCAGTCAATAAAGAAATCAGCCAAGACCTGGGACTTAATTGTATCCCTCTTATCGTACTGCGGTGTATATGGTGAAAGCTCTATTGCCCACTTTGCTATCCGGCCGCTGGCATCTTTGTTGCTTATAATTTCCGAGATAGGGGCCTCGGCCACTACCCGGATTGGATGCTCTTGGAAGTAATGCTTGAGCTTCTTGGCCGCCATATAGACACCATAGGTCATCTTCTGATAGTGGGGGTAGTTTTGCTTTGAGGTGGAGAGGACTTCACTCAGATAATATACCGGCCGCTGCACGGTTTTGCCTCCTTCCTCTCGCTCTACTACCACCACAGCACTGACAACTCGGTTGGTTGCCGCTATATAGAGCAACATTGGCTCCCGGGGCATCGGAGACGCTAATACCGGCGCTGTTGACAACAACTGTTTCAATTGCTTGAAAGCTGCATCTGCTTGCGTTGTCCAGACAAATGTGTCGGACTTTTTCATCAACTGATATAACGGCAGAGCTTTCTCTCCCAGCCGGCTTATGAAGCGGCTCAGGGATGCGAGGCACCCAGTGAACTTCTGTACTTCCCTCAAATCTGTCGGCGGCTTCATCCTTTCTATGGCACGAATCTTGCCGGGATTCACCTCGATACCCCGGCTGGAAACAAGGAAACCGAGCAACTTGCCCGCCGGCACACCAAAGGTGCACTTAGCCGGATTCAACTTCATCCGGAATCTCCTTAGGTTCCCAAAGGTTTCCCGGAGATCATCTATGAGAGTCTTGCTCTCCTTGGTTTTTATGACGATATCATCGACATATACCTGCACATTTCTATCTATCTGATCGTGCAAACACTTTTGCATACACCTTTGGTAAGTTGCGCCGGCATTTCTTAAACCGAACGGCATAGTGAGATATCAATAAGCCCCGTACGGGGTAATAAAGGATGTCTTTATTTGATCTGGCTCATACAAAGGGATCTGGTGGAAACCAGAATAAGCATCTACGAAAGATAACAGTTCACATCCGGCTGTGGAATCAATCACTTGATCGATCCGAGGCAGCGGGAATGGATCTTTAGGACATGCCTTGTTCAAGTTGGTGTAATCAACACACATCCGCCATACTTTCACTATGGCAGGCTCATCTTTCTTCTTTTCCACCAAAACCGGATTAGACACCCAATCCGGATGAAGTACTTCCTTGATAAAGCCAGAGGCCAAGAGCCTGGCCACTTCGTCCCAAATGGCTTTCCTTCTGTCGCCGGCATTCCGCCGGAGCGGCTGCTTCACCGGCTTAGCATCCGGTCTCACATGCAATGCGTGCTCAGCCAGCTCCCTCGGCACACCTTGCAAGTCCGAAGTAGACCATGCAAAGATATCCCGATTCTCACGGAGGAAGCTGATGAGCTCGCTTTCCTATTTGGGATCCAAACTTGCCCCTACGAGGGCATGGCGCTCCGGGAAAGCTTCATCCAGAGGCACCTTTTTGACTTCCTTACTCACTTGAAAAGAAACGCTGCCACCGGGATTTGTCATGCCCGGCATAGATTTGCCGGCCACGACCGTCTCAGCAATCTCCACTGCTCGCTTGAGCCTCTTCCTCTCCTCTGCAATGATCAGAGTCTCGGCCAGATTAGATCCGGCGGTGGCACATGCCATCGAACGCTTGTAATCACCAATGATGGTGATCACTCCTTTGGGTCCCGGCATCTTCATCTTCAGATACGCCACATGCGTAGAGGCCATGAATTTTGCCAGTGCCGGCCTACCCAGCAAAGCGTGGTAGGGGCTCTCCAGATCAACCACCTCGAACATGAGGTTTTCCACCCTGCAGTTATCCCGGCTGCCAAACATGACATCCATCCGGATCTTGCCCATCGGCGCACACGAAAGTCCCGGCACAATGCCGTGGAACGTGGTCTTGCTCGGTTCCAGCATATTTTCCTTGATTCCCAGCTTCTCCATCGTATCCCGATACATGATGTTGATGCTGCTTCCATTATCAATGAGGACCTTGCTGAATCTCACGTTATTAGTCGGCCCGACGAATGTCGGATCCATCACCAGAGCATATCCGCCGGGATTTGGCATGATCCGGGGATGATCTGCCCTGTCCCAACCAACAGCCTGGTCAGACCAGTACATCAGCTTTGGCACAGCCGACATAACGGCATTCACCTCCAGACACCGCCGGTACAAGCTCTGCTTGTCTGTTCTCTCGGTCTCAAAGACCATATAGCTTTGATCATACTCCTTGTACTCATTCCGGCCCGCTCCTGGGCCTCCGGCGTTATATTCCGGATTATAGCTCTGGTCAACTTGATTTACGCCGGCATTTCCGGCGTTGCTCTGATTCCCGGGATTAACCGGCCTAGGTGGGACTGCAATCGTATTGGCACCTGTCAACGGCGATGGAGCTGCCGGGACAGAGGGTCTAGCCGGTCCCCAGGGACCTGCACGACCTGCTAATATATCGTCCAGCCACGAACAGTTCCTTGTCAAATGGTTTGCCGGCTTACCCGGCTGGAATGTGTGAAACACACAAGGTTTGTCCATGGCCAAACCTACTGTATACTTTGGATATTGCTTCTTCTGGCCGGCACTTCCGCCGGCATTCTTGTTGGTCCAGACATTCTTCTTCTGGAACGGCTGTGCTTGCTGCTGCGGCTGCTGCTGAGGCTGCTGATAGTCCTCATATCTCGGACGCTGGCTACTGCCGGCGCCCCCTTGCTCTTCCTCCACAGCTGCAACTTGTGCTGCCCCATACCGGTGATCCGGCCTTTCATCTCTTCTCTTGTTCCGGTTATCAGTGCGATAATATTGCCCTGATCTCCCGGCATTGCTGGTGTTCCCCTGGGTTTGCCCCTGTCCTTGTGAATCGAGACTGGGCTGCATGGGATCTCCCAGAGCATAACTATCAGCGATCTTGATTGTTTCGGCCAGCGTGGCCGGCATTTGCCTCTGAAGCTTTTGCCACAGCATGGTGCCATGCCGGCACTCATGAGCGAACCACATGATGGCCTGCTGCTCATTGATTCCTTCGCAGGAATTGCGCAACGTGCACCACCTGGTCAGATAGTCACGGTCAGTCTCATTCACTCCTTGCCGGCAGTTAGCCAGCTGCTGCGGACGGTTGGGCCTCTTGTATGTACTGGTAAAGTTCGACACAAACTGCTCTTCAAAATCAATCCAGCCGTTGATACTCCCGGCCGGCAAATTATTCAGCCATATCCTGGCTGGACCTTCCAACATCTGCGGCACATATCGTACCGCCCATCTGAGGTTTCCTCCGGCGATGTTCACCGCTGTGGAGTAATCCTCCAACCAATCTTCCGGCTTTGTACTGCCATTATATGTCCTCGCGCCACGCACGAGCTGGAAGAAGTAAGGCACCGGCTCCCCCATAATCCGGGGTCCGAAACACATAGGGCCCGGAGCTCCTTGCCTCTCCACCAACTCTGATTGGTGGATCTTGTCCAGCTTGAAACGTGCATCATTGGCTGCCAAGGACCGAGGTCCAAGCCGGGATGCTATTGGGCCTGTGATCATCTGCTGCTGCTGCTCCGGCTGATGCTGCTCACTATGCCGGCCTTGCTGGTGCTGCTGCTGATATCCCGCCCTGGCAAGGGCGGAATTGCCGTCATCCTCTCGATGTCCCGGATGGCCTGCATCCTGCTGCTGCGCTGCACCTCCGGCGCCCTGCTGCTGACGCCGGGCTGCACTATTACTCCGGCCACCACCGGCCGCGCCTGCTTCATGCCCGGCCGGCACACTCTGGCCGGGCTTCTTGCTGCCGACATACTTGTCAGCTTGGCCGACATTCTTCTGCACCATCGCCTGCTTTCCGGCGACAGCCGGATCGTAGACCTGGATCTGCTTGTCCCGGAGGCCAGAGGTCACACTTCCGGCACGCCGGGCGCTGGGATGCGGGGACGAGGCTTGGCCCCTCGACCTCGCGCCGGCACCTCCCGCCGACACAATGTACTGAGACGCCCCGGCACCCGGGTTTGCCTTCTTAAAGGCCTCCTGCTGCTTTGTAGCTTCAAACAAAAGTTGGTTAAGCCGGGCTTGCTGCTCACGCAGTGCTTCGCCGGATAAACAAGATAAATCCTTAGCTACCTCGGCCGCCGCTCTAAGGTTCTTTACTGGCGAACTATAGACTACCTTAGGCACAGTACTAGTTGCGGTATGACTCTTATCTCTAGCATCTTTTCCTATCTCAGCATTAAGATTTCTGCCTCTAGTTCTAACCTCTTCTATCCGGCTAGGCCGGATTACTACAGGAGTAAAACCATGGGCTGCCTCATACTCACGGAGTTGCCGGTTAAACCGTTCGCGCTCCTGATTCATGGCCAGGGCCTCGTCGACGAGGGCCTGACGAGATCCCTCCAGGACCTCCCTTGTTTGCTCCGGATCAACGCCGGATCGCACCGGCTCGAGAAGCCGGTCGATGATGGGAAGAAGAACCTCGCCCCTAGCCGGCACACCGGAAGTGCCAGCCAGGTTCTCCGCACGCTCCAACGGAGGACGCGCCGACCTCTTGACCTTCGGCGGCTCCGGAGGAGAAGCTCCGGCCGCTGCTGCTTTGCCGGCATCTTCCGCCGGCGGCACGGATGTGCCGGCCATCATCACCTCAGCCGGCTCTACTGAGCGAGCGCTACGCCCAGCGTGAGCCAGCCGATGTGACGGAGGATCCGACGCCACCAGCACCTCCTTCCTGCAAATTCTCTCAGTCCCCACGTACACCTCGTGGGAACCGAAAGACATAATCCGGCCATCCCTGGGGAACGGCCGGCCACCGAGACAACCGGCGTTATCACTGACGAAACTGAGCGAGCCTAGCCTCTGGACGAGGCCAGAGACCACGCGCACTCCCGAAGCTGCTATCACAGACCCCGTCCGAATAAACACTCCGCCCAGCATATCGATCTGCCCCACGGTGGGCGCCAAATGTCGTCGTGGTGAAACAACATATGCCATGGGATGGCTTAAATGGGGTTCGAGCTAGATGCTGGTGGATTTGGGAGAGGGGAACGAGCTAAAAAGCACGACAGAAAGAGACACTGATCTACCCAGGTTCGGGGCTCTCGTAAGGAGATAACACCCCTACTCCTGCTCTACTGGTTGTATATTTGGGTTGATGTAGTACACAACAATGGTGCTTCCAAGCTCTCTGCTAGAGAAGGAAGATGAACTGCTAAGTGTAGGAACACAGAGTGACCAACCCTTTACCAGGGCTCCCTATGCCACCTTATATAGTGGTAGCCAGGGTTACAACGGTCATACAAGACCACAAGACACGGGCTACACTCCAAACAGGAGCTGGTGACGATGGCAGAGACCCTTGACTTTGCCCCTGATTGCTCTCGATGGGACGCCATATCCCTGTACCTTGTACCTCTTGAACTGTGGCCTTACCTCTGTGCGGTGAGCTCGTACTTGTGCACAGTGAGGGTAGGTAACCTCCACTGTGCACCCTGCCATCTTACTCTGCTACCATGCTTGGATGTTTTCTTCCTTGATTGTAGGGATATGACACCTTGGTTGACTTAAGTATCCCGGATATGACCGTTGGCCATACCCAGGACATATATGCCGGACCAACGACCTACGAGGGTCGGGTAATCCGGCCTCCCCTGCTCCTGCACAACACACCAAATGGTTAGGCCGGCATATCTAAGCATATGCCGGCACACATATACCAGTATTCCGGCTATACCGGCATATCCAAGTATTAGCCGGGATACACACATATGTCGGCCTGGCCGATGCTCTTATATTCCGGCCAGGCCCTTTCTTGATAACCCGGCATAAGTCAACCATAGACTTTGTGTCTTTCTAGTCTCTTGACCCTACCGAGGGTTATCCCCCCGACACCAGCGTCGAAGAGCGCGTCGGTCTCGGCACACTCAGCAATGGCACAGGCGCGCTGGCGAAGCTTGGCTTTGTCGAGGCCTGCTAATCCGCCTTCACAAAGATTCTCCAGTTGGTCCAGGTTGACGCCTGGATACCAGGAGAGCACGAGGTCCAGAGCCTGTTGAGCACCGGCCCGAGCCGCGGACTCCTTCCAGATGTCGAGCCGGTTGGGCGCGAGAAGGACCCACTGGAGGAGCGCCTGGATATCGCCAGGCACCGCCCTTCCCGGCCACAAGGTTTCAAAGACGGAAACAAGGGCTTCGTGGAGATCCTTGCCCAGCTTGGCAACCGGATGGAGTCGGCCTTTGGCCAATGCTACCAACTCCCCTGAGGAAAGCTCGGCCTTGGGATCACAGCTGGGGACGATCTTCTGTTCCGCCCTGTATTCCTTCAGCGCCGCCGCGGCAGTCTGGTCAGAGTCAGGGAAGGCTCCTGCAAGGGCAGCCAGAGAGTGAGGGGACAGCATGAAAGGGCAAGAGCCGAGAAATAGGAAAAGAAGTATACCACGAAGAGCTTCCTCCAGCCCCAGCAGGCCGGATTGAACCTTGCGGTCACGGGCGCGCCAAACGCCGATTTCCTTGTCATAACGCTCACTGTCGAGCCCTCGGAGAGTCTGCAGCTCGTCAATTTGGGCGCCGCGGCTCACAACCTCGCTTCCCAAGGTGGCGTGAAGCTCTTTCACCTTGCTGTCAAACTCCGCGGAGAGGATTCTCTTCACTTCGGCCAGCCGACGATCAAACTCCAGCCGCAGCGACGACTCCGCCCCTCGAGCTTTCGCCAGCTCAGTTTCCAGCTCCTGAGCCCGGGCGGCCTGGGCTCGCAGACCCTGAAGCTCCTTGGCGTGCTTTCGCTTGAGCGACTCAACAGTAACGGCCGACACCGAGTCAGCCAACTGGGACTCAAGCGAAGCTATGAGCGAGGCAGAGTCTGAAAGCAGAGGTATAAGAGCAGAAAGGACGACAGTAAAGTCTGCGAAGCAAAGGGCCTCAAGCTTACCTGACAGCTTCTCCAGTTTCCTCTTCAAGTCCTGGTACTGAATCTTGCCGGCGCGGTACTTCGTCAGCAATTTCTGAAAGACGTTGGCTCGAAGCGCGTTCAGTTCCTGTGGAAAGCGGAAAGGCAATGACGCTCAGCGAATTCATTTTCGAGATCGCTGTTTCTACAGCCACCTCGAAACTCGGGGGCTAGGATGTTTGGCAAAATGGACCATGAAATTGCAGATTATGTCTCCCAATTTGCAGAAAGAGCCAGGGGCTAAAGGCGCAGCGCTCACGTTGGTCGTCTGTATAGCGTCAAGTAGTTGGAAGCCGGCGTTTTGAAGCGACCCCTTGGCAGCAGTAAACTGTTTGTCCAACTCTGCCAGAGTTGGCTTGCTGCCCTGCACCTTGAGCTTCTCTCCGACATCAGCACTCGAGGCGGTGTCTGCCCATTCCTGCTGAAGGCGGCTGGCGGAGCTCAGACTTCCAATGTTGGACTCAGCCGCGGCGACAAGAGCCTTCCCGCTAGAGGCACCTTCGGTCACTACCTCAGGGGCTGGCGAGCCATCACCACGTTCGCTCCTCGCCACCCGAGTGGTGAGGAGCCCTTGCGAAGCTTCGCCAGAGCTGGAGACCAGCCCAAGGAGCAGGGAATCAGCAATCGTGCCAGCCCTCGACCCGGCCGCAGGCACCGTAGCTTGCACGCTCGGCACGAGCTCAAGATTGGAAAGAGCCGGCACCGGGGCCTTTTCCGTTTCCCCCGCCGCAGTCTCGCGCGCGCTTTCTTGACTGGGCGAGTCGGGGGAGGCGCAGATGGCGGCGTCGTTCCCCGCCGGGGCTTCATCGGTAGCAGGAGGTGGAGGCAGGTCAGCCCCGACTGGCGCAGTTTCTCGACGGGCGTGGAGCCAGCCTCAGGTGAGGTGACTGGGTGGGGAACAGCGTCCGCGGGCACCTCCGGACGCGCAGGATCCTCTGCCCCAGTGTCGCCCGCCACAAGCTTCAACCGTGGGGAGCGGCGAACGTCCTCAACGCGACCCAAGTCGCCGCCCACGCCTTCCCCGCGCGCCCTCTTGTGGCAGGAGGGCTCGGAAGCCGGGGTCACGAGTTCCTCGGAAGCGATGGCGAGAGGAGGCTGGGTAGCCGGATCGACAGAAAGAGGCGACCTGCAAAGAGGGCATCCCACGACCGAGTCAATCGGGGCCGCAACGGTAAAATGAGGACGAGAAGCAAGGAAGTGGGAAGCTCACCTGGCTACGGCGATAGCCCGCCGTTTGGCCACCTTCTTCACCTTGGGATGGCGCAGATCCCACGCTGCCGGCTCCGGTTTCTTGCGCTTGTCAGCCGGCTCGGAGGAGGCCGGCTGGGCCTTTCTCTTGGTGCCGGCCAAATCGTCTCCAGCCTCTTCTGGGTCTGCCGGCTCTGGGGCGGCGGAACATCGCCCGGGGGACTCTGGCAGATCCACGGTCGGGGGAGCCTGAGCTCCAGCAGCGGCAGCAGCGGCTACGTGGAGAGCTACGCCCCTGAGGGTGGCAGCTGACCCTGCGCCGCCATTGTCATCTTTGGACCAATCTCTTAGGATAGAAGGACTGGGGAACTTACTGGAGTGGTCGAGGGGTTCGCCCGAGTCTTCGAGCTCATCGTTTCCCTCATCGCCTTGAGTGGCGCTTGAGCTCTCGGTGGCGGCCTCAGAACTAGCGTCCTCCACCTCCTCGGCTTCGTCCCAGACAACTTTATCATCCGATTCGGCTCTATCAGCGGCAAAGCCAGCTTGACGTTGAGTCGAATTCTCCGCCGCCTGCAGAGCGAACAAGCTCTGCCCGCCCCAAGTGAACAGAGGTCAGCAAGCCAGAGTAACAAGGGAGGAAAAGGCCTGAAGCCCAGACCGTCGAGCTCACCTCAGCAATTGGGTTATCCCGGTCGTGAGGTTCCAGCCCCCACATCCACGAGGCCTGAAGCTTGACATCGGCGATGCGGTTCACCTTCCGAGCCACCTCCAATGCTGACAGCGCCTTGGAGGAATGACGAGTAGGATCCTTGGCAGATCCCAGGAAGCACATCTTGTGCGAGCGGCGCTGGAGCGGCGCTGGAGCGGAGACAAGGAAGCACATCTTGTGCGGTCGGCTCCAGGCCACCCTCCATCTGCAGCGTGGTGACCCGCTGAAGAATCTTCTCCATGTCCGGCGACGGACGAGGAGGGGCAGTACTCCAGTTCTCCCGCTCGGGCCCGCCCGCCTCAAAGAGCGGCAGGTTGATATGGTCTTCGTCCGCCCTTAGGTTCTTCACGTAGAAGAAGGAGTGCTGCCACTTCTTGCAAGACTCCTTCCCTTTTATGCCAGGGAAGTCAGCGGACTTGCGGGCGTAGAAGGAGGCGGTGCCGCATATCACCGGAACGGTGTCCGCCGTCTGGGTCTTGAAGAAGATTAGCTGGCGGAACAGCTCGACGTTGGGCCAGATGCCCAAATACGCCTCGCAAAGGGTGGCGAACGCGGACAAAACCATCATCGCATTCGCCCCAATGTGATGTGGTTGCAAGTGAAAATGGTCCAGGAATTGGCGCATGAAGCTGCTGGCGGGCAGCGCGAAGCCCCGAGGGAAATGGTCATAGAAGACCACCGTCTCCCCAGGCGCGGGAGCAGGGACCAGCTCACCGCCGGCAGGACGGCAGCTCACAAGGTCCGCGGGCGGAAGCATGCGACCTCGGCGCAGCAGCTCGATCTGTTTCTCCTTCACCCAGGAGCCTTCCCAGGATCCCTTCGGCAAAGCGGGCGGAGCGGCATCCTTACCCGCCGCCGTTCCCTTCCCTTTGGGCCGGGACACTTTGGGAGCCATCCGGGTGCGGATCTGGATGAGCGGAATGGCGGCGGAGCGAGCGAGGAACCCTAAATCCCTTGAAGGCGAAGCTCGGGAGCAGGGGATTCTAAGTGAAGCGAATGCAGAAGGAAGAAAGGAAGCGGGCAACCGATGCTCTGTTTCCGGAACGGTCCCTGGTTTAAAAGTGAAGGGGCGGGTCAGTTGCTTATTTCAGCCACGACGGATCGGCAACTGACCCCTTTCGTCATGAACCACGATCGCGTAAAGATGGGGCAACTGCCGTGGTTGCCGCAAAAGATCATGGGCCGGGGCCGATTGGACGTGACGCGATGACGTGCGGACAAGTGGTGCCTCGGTCCAGCCCCCGAGGGAACAAGTTCTCAGGAAGCGGCTCGCTGGCTCGCGGTCGCCAGCCGGGCCACCACCGGAACCGGTTCGTCCCGAGACGGCCGGAGAAACTCCGCGAGGCCCAGCCTCGACGACTAGAGCGACCAGGTCGGACCGGAAATCCTAGGACTTCGACGAGGACGAGCAAGACTTTGGCGAAAAGAAGAACCCGCCGAAGCCCCATGCTAGCCCATGAGACTTCGCCAGTTTCGGGGGCTAGTGTCATGGGGATGACTTAGGGGGCGCACCACGGGCCGGGCAATATGCCGGCTGACGTCCCAGGAGTCCCCACGGCTTCAGCACGAGAAGACCGGCTCTGCCCGAAGGGCCGGCTGCGCCAGCAGCCGGCTAGCGACTCCACCGAGGAGAACCGGAGCCGGGCGATGGAGACAAAACTCCCCAACGGCTGTCTAGCCAAAAGCGGAACGGCCCCGACAAGGTCGGCAGGGGCGCAGGACAGGAGTGATGAGCGCCACGACCACGTCCAACCAATGAGGAGTCGAAGACCCTTCCCCATGACGGGATCCGAGGCAGAGGAGAGGGGATATGCCCTCCAGATGCCAGTCCAGGGAAAAGACACTTTATAAAGTGCCTTTGCCAGAGCAGGGTCAGAGGATGACGCTAAGGACGCCGCCGCCGAGGAGCCGGCAGCCGGCTGAATCGCCACCTAAACCTGTAACCAGGCCCCCGTCTATATAAGGGGGCCTAGACTCTTAGCATAGGGGAGATCCGATCTTCTTCTTCCTCCTCTAGCCGAACAGCTCGAGGAGCACTGTAATCGTTACAACTCAATCAATACGAAGCAGGCAGGAAGTAGGGGTTTACCTCCAACCGGGAGGGCCCTGAACTTGGGTAAATCGAGGTGTCTCTATTGGCACAATCCCGAGCCGGACCCATCGTCACCAACGTCGAGCCCCTCCGATAAGCCTCCCCATGGCTACTGTCTCTAAATTCCCACGACACATATGCCGGAACACTGCTGAATCACTAAGTCGGAATCACCGAAACACATAATCCGGCGAATGCCTATGTCCTTAGACACCTTCAGGCCATGCACAAGTGCCTCATACTCCACCACATTATTCGATGCTGCAAAATGAATCTGCTGAACATATCTCAGCTGGTCATTTTTGGGTGAACTGAGAACTATGCCGGCACCCAGGCCATGTATTGTCTTGGAACCATCGAAATGCATCCTCCAATAGTTTGCATCTGGCAATGGTGGCTCATACTGTATCTCGGCCCAATCGATAAAGAAATCAGCCAGCACCTGGGACTTGATTGTATCCCTCTTATCGTACCGAGGTGTATATGGTGACAACTCTATTGCCCACTTGGCTATCTTGCCACTGGCATCTTTGTTGCCTATGATCTCCGAAATGGGGGCCTCAGCCACTACCCGGATTGGGTTCTCCTGAAAATAATGCTTGAGCTTCTTGGCCGCCATATAGACACCATACGTCATTTTCTGGTAGTGGGGGTAGTTTTGCTTCGAGGTGGAGAGGACTTCACTCAAATAATATACCGGCCGCTGCATGGTTTTGCCTCCTTCCTCTCGCTCTACTACCACCACAGCACTGACAACTCTATTGGTTGCCGCTATATAGAGCAACATCGGCTCCCTGGGCATCGGAGATGCCAACACCGGCACTGTTGACAACATTTGTTTCAGCTCTTTGAAAGCTGCATCTGCTTGCGTTGTCCAGACAAATGTGTCGGACTTCTTCATCAACTGATATAACGGCAAAGCTTTCTCCCCCAGCCGGCTTATGAAACAGCTCAGGGACGCGAGGCACCCAGTGAACTTCTGTACCTCCTTCAAATCCGTTGGTGGCTTCATTCTCTCTATGGCACGAATCTTGCCGGGATTCACCTCAATACCCTGGCTGGAGACCAGGAAACCGAGCAACTTTCCTGTCGGCACACCGAACGTACACTTAGCCGGATTCAACTTCATCCGGAATCTCCTCAAGTTTGCAAAGGTTTCCCGGAGGTCATCTATGAGAGTCTTGCTCTCCTTGGTTTTTATGACGACATCATCGACATATACCTGCACATTTTTATCTATTTGGTCATGCAGACACTTCTGCATACATCTCTGGTAAGTTGTGCCGGCATTTCTCAATCCGAAAGGCATGGTGAGATAGCAATAAGCCCCGTACGGGGTAATAAAGGTTGTCTTTATTTGATCCGGCTCATACAAAGGGATCTGGTGGAAACCAGAATAGGCATCTACAAATGATAACAGTTCACATCCAGCTGTGGAATCAATCACTTGATCGATCCGAGGGAGCGGGAATGGATCTTTAGGGCATGCCTTGTTCAAGTTGGTGTAATCAACACACATCCGCCATACTTTTACTATGGCGGGCTCATCCTTCTTCTTTTCCACCAAAACCGGATTAGACACCCAATCCGGATGTAGTACTTCCTTGATAAAGCCGGAGGCTAGGAGCCTGGCCACTTCCTCCCATATTGCCTTCCTCCTATCATCCGCATTCCGCCGGAGCGGCTGCTTTACCGGCTTAGCATCCGGCCTTACATGCAGTGCGTGCTCAGCCAGCTCCCTCGGCACACCTTGCAGGTCCGAAGTAGACCATGCAAAGATATTCCAATTCTCACGGAGGAAGCTGGTGAGCTCGCTTTCCTATTTGGGGTCCATACCTGCCCCGATGAGGGCATGGCGCTCTGGGAAAACTTCATCCAGAGGCACCTTTTTGACTTCCTTTCCCACTTGAAAAGAAGCACTGCCACTTGGGTTTGTCATGCCCGGCATAGATTTGCCGGCCACGACTGTCTCAGCAATTTCCACTGCTCGCTTGAGCCTCTTCTTTTCCTCTGCAATGATCAGAGTCTCGGCCAGGTTAGACCCGGCTGTTGCACACGCCATCGAACGCTTGTAATCACCAATGATGGTAATCGCCCCTCTAGGCCCCGGCATTTTCATCTTCAGGTATGCAACATGCGTAGAGGCCATGAACTTTGCCAGTGCCGGCCTTCCCAGCAAAGCATGGTAGGGGCTTTCCAGATCAACCACCTCGAACATGAGGTTTTCCACCCTGCAGTTATCCCGGTTGTGTCGTCGTGGTGAAACAACATATGCCATAGGATGGCTTAAATGGGGGCCGAACTAGATGCTGGAGGATTCGGGAGAGGGGAACGAGCTAAAAAGCACGACAGAAAGAGGCACTGATCTACCCAGGTTCGGGGCTCTCGTGAGGAGATAACACCCCTACTCCTGCTCTACTGATTGTATATTTGGGTCGATGTAGTACACAACAATGGTGCTTCCAAGCTCTCTGCTAGAGAAGGAAGATGAACTGCTAAGTGTAGGAACACAGAGTGACCAACCAACCTTCAACCCTTTGCTAGAACTCCCTGTGCCACCTTATATAGTGGTGGCCAGGGTTACAACGGTCATAGAAGACCAGGAGACACCAACTACACTCCAAACAGGACTTGCTGTCGAGGGCAGACGCCCACGACTTTCTCCCTGATTGCTCTCGATGGGACTCCCCTTGCTGTACCTTGTACTTCTAGGACTGTGGCCTTACCTCTGTGCGGTAAGCTCGTACTTGTGCACAGTGAGGGTAGGTAACCTCCACTGTGCACCCTGCCATCTTACTCTGCTACCATGCTTGGATGTTTTCTTCCTTGATTGTAGGGATGTGACACCTTGGTTGACTTAAGTATCCCGGATATGACCGTTGGCCATACCCAGGACTTATATGCCGGACCAACGACCTACGAGGGTCGGGTAATCCGGCCTCCCCTGCTCCTGCACAACACGCCAAATGGTTAGGCCGGCATATCTAAGTATATGCCGGCACACATATACCAGTATTCCGGCTATACCGGCATATCCAAGTATTAGCCGGGATACACACATATGCCGGCCTGACCGATGCTCTCATATTCCGGCCAGGCCCTTTCTTGATAACTCGGCACAAGTCAACCATAGACTTTGTGTCTTTCTAGTCTCTTGACCCTACCGGGGGTCATCCCCCCGACACTAGTCCCCGAAGCTGCCGAGGTTCCCCAGTCATAACTGTGGAGCCTTGACAGGTTCAACATACCTTTCTTCATTATGCCCCGGCGATCAGATTATATCCCGGCCTCTGTTCCTGTTCCAAAACTTATTCCGGCCGGTCCCGAGGGTATTCCGGACGGAACATATACATCGGGCAATTAATCCGACATATAGACGAGTCTTCCTCGAGAAGCCATGCCTGACAGCTTTGCATCGAAACTTGTAACTGCCCTGCCACCTCGAACGGTCACCCACGATGCGACGGTTCACAGTGCAGTTACTCCTCGCCATCATTGCGTCATGGCACGGTTACCGGAACCGCCGCCCCACTCCGTGCCGCCACGTGGCGACTCTCTGCAGGAACGGTCGGGGGAGTGGAACACTCCCACGATCCCCACGACCCTGACCTGGCAGACATATAAATAGGGCGGCGGGGGTAAACTTATCTTTTTACCCCCACCATCGTCTTCCTCGCCTGCTCCTTTGCCTCCTGCGCTCCACCGCCGGTCCGAAGAACAGCATCTCCGCCGCAGCCGTCCTGCTCCCCGCCGACGCCGACGCTCGACGGCGCCCGGCATCTCCGTCGACGACGCCGCCGCTGCCGCACCGTTCCTCCGCGACATTGCAGGGAGATTGAAACTCTTCCTGCACGCTCGCCGCCGCCCCATCGTCGCCGGCCAAGCTCCGGTGAGACCTCCCTCTGTTCTTCCTCTTTGATGCTTCTTCATAGCTTCTCATTGGTAGCCATATCCGCATAGATCTAGTGCCGTTCCTCTCTGGATTCGACTAGCATTGCTAACAGCGCTCACAGGTGTTCTTCCTTAGAATTTTTCCCCTTATTTGTTTCCTGTTTTAACTGGCTCGGTAGATCTTTGATTTCTGCTAACCTTGGGGAGAGTGGTATGTCGGAGAGACTAACCTCCCTCTTTTCTCCGGCCTTGATAGGAATATCCTCACGGGACTCCGGCTCTCACGCCTTGTCCCGGCCATTAAGATGGCATCTTCAAGCATGACGGGCACCTCGGCCTCTGAGGAAAATACCTCGGCCCGAGCCCAAGGACGCTCCGGCTGGGAGGGGTCGGAGGTTACTCCGGCCGACATATCCTGGGTCACCTCCACCAGGAGAGTCCCGGAGGGCGTAGCATGCCGGCTACCAGCAGGAGAAACTGTGCCGACACCTGAGCCTGGCGAACGCGTCGTCTTCCTCGCCCACTTCGAGCGTGGCTTCGGCCTGCCGGCATCGGACTTCTTCCGGGACTTCCTCAACACCTACGACCTACAACCTCATCATATCCCGGCCAATGCCGTGATGATCCTCTCCGCCTTCGCTGCTTTTTGCGAGGGCTATGCCGGCATAGTGCCCCTTACTCAAGGCTGGGCGAAGTACTTCCAACTGCGGAAGCAAGTCGTCCAAGAGCCGCCCCGGAGCAAGGACAACCCGCCGGAGATGGCCCAGGAAAAGAAGGACCGCCCCATGACCCTCTGCGGCGCGGCCACCATCATGTCCCGAAAGGGCTCGGACTTCCCCAAGGTGGAACTCCTGGAATCTTGCAAGAAGTGGCAGAAAAGCTTCTTCTACGTCAAGAACACCACCGACGAGGATCTGCTCAACCTGCCGCCATTTGTGGACGAGCCACCCTTGGCTATGACGAACTGGACCTACAATCCGAAGAACTCGGTGATGCCGGTGAATGCGCTTCACCGGGTTAAGGGCGAGCTCCTGGATGCCGATCTTACTCCTCAAGACCTGGTGGCCAGCTATATAAGCCGGCGTGTCTCCCCTCTGCAGCGCCGGTCGCACAAGATCTGCCAGATGAGCGGGCCAATGGACCCCAACCGGCACTCCACACACGAGCTGACTCCGGCCAACATTCTGCGCCGGATTAAGGATGTCTGCAAGTCCTCTCAGGCCACTTTTGCCTGGGGGCTAGAACCATACAGCCGGGATAGGCCCGCCCCAACGGTAAACCATCTTATCCGATACATAAAGTCCATGTCCGGCACATAGATACTTAAGCCGACACATGTCTGTTTGCCGACACATATCATATTGATCCGACATACCTCTACCACCGGCATATTTCCTTGTCTGAATACTTGACTTTGCTGTTTATACAGAAATTCAGCTTCCAAACCATGGAGAACTCCCGGATCAAGATCGCGGCGGACCGCACTGTTGCGGATGTTGAAGATCCGGATCATTGGGATAAGCTTCCTAGGAGCACCCGTGCTGCAGCTGCCATGGGTAAGGGCTCTTCATCTCGGCATTATACTCAAGACCGGAGTGAGATTGATTCTGACGAGGAGATCCTGCTGTACTATGACCCGATGCCACTTGCGTACGCCTTTCCAGAAACACCTATTGCTTACGAGTTTCCAATGCCGTCCTCAGCTATCCCAGACGATATGGTTATCGACGCCGCCCCTCTGAACCAGGGACCTCCTTCCACCGGCGGACGTGCCGGCCGGAAGCGAGGGGTGAAGCCCCAGTCCAACACACCTCAGAAGTCGAAGAGGCAGAAGGTCTGCGTGCCCATACCGAAGAAACAGAGGCCTGTTGCCTCGGGGTAAGTTTCCTTTTCTTTGCATTTCCTCCGACATATCTCTTGCTTGTATTACTGACTTGGTGTTTTCTCTCTTTCAGAGCTCCTCTTGCGCCGGAACAAGCTTCTGGCTTGAGTGGCGACCCGAAGGTTACCAAGCCCGCGGCCACTGCTACCTCCGACATACCCTCTGCCAGCCACACGACCTCCCCGGCGCCGGCATCCTCGCCTGCGCCCGACAAGACCTCCTCCCCGGCGAAGGACGTTCCTCCGCCGGAACAAGACACCTCTGCCCCCGACGTCCACATGGACTCGGGGGCTCAACAGGAACCTCCGGCTCCTGATGTCCACATGGACACAGGAGCCCACCAAGAAGCACCAGATTCCGGCGCGCCCACCAGCGACGCCGGCACAACTGAAGACGCCGGAGCAGACATCAAGGGTAAAGGCCCTTTAGTGCCGGAAGTCCGGACTATTCCGGATCCTGCCTCTGCTGGCCAAGATGCACCGGCCGCACCGGAACAGCCCGCGCCCAAAACTCCTTCTGCTGAAACGACTCCTGCACCGGCCAAGACCACGGCGCCGGCCAAGACCTCTGCCCCGGCCAAGTCCGGCACATTGAAGATCCAGCCGACCAAGTCCGGCACTCCATCCGCCGCCACTGCTCCTCCTAAGGCAACGCCTCGGACCAGCTCTGCTCTGGCCCTGCATCTTGGCAGGGCAGCAGCCCGGCCTGGCTACCGGCGCAACTTCTTCGATACGCCAGAACTTGAGGGCATCATCCCCCTGGTGACAAAGAGTGACCAAAGCCTCGGGTCTCTCAAGGAGCGCTGCGAGAAATGGAATGACGCCGGCTCCCTGGACACAGCTGAATCCAAGAACAAGAAACAGGCCAAAGCTTCGGCCACCGGCAACCCAGCTGATATCCTGGCCGCTAAGCCCATTCCTATTGCCTGCGAACTTCTCAGTCTTCAGCAACGACTTCATCGCCTGGCCGATGCCACCAACGTAAGTCCTTTACATATAGATATCCCCAGTCCCCGAAAATGTCGGCTGTCCGGGATACGGACATCCGGGATTTTCCAAGACCTTTTGCACTTAGCTGCTTTTGCAATTAACTTTCCGACATATGAGCTCGATTCGAGCTTCAAATCCTAGTCACCGAGAGCCGGGATAGGTGCGCAGCACCTGTGCCGGATCTCCTATAGCATAAATAGTTCGTATAATCTTCAACTGTACTGGCATGCTTTAGTTATCTCATATCCCTTCAAATCCTAATACTTTTGCAGCGCATGAATAACGCCCGTGCCGACATGTTCCATGACTTGGTGTGCGAGCATCGGAAGCTTTCCGACGCACACAGCAAGCTCCAGCTGGAACTGTCCCAGAAAGGTAATTTCAGCCGACATACCTTGCCCTTCTCAATAGTCCTCTGGCCGGTACATCTTAATATGCCGACACCTAATCTTTGTCTGACAATTGGCAGCTGGTGCCGAAGCACAAGTCACCGAGCTTACCAAGAGAGTGAAGGAACTTACTGGTATGCCGGATCCTCTTAACCTTGAACTAATCCTTTTGTACTTCAAATCCTTTAATCTTTTCACTGTTTTCTTTCTTCAAATCCTTGTTTTGACTTCAAATCTTTTCAGACGAGAAAGCTGCACTGGAGGCACGCCACCAGGACTGTGTGTCCTCAGTGGATGTAGCCAAGCAACTGGACGACCGGGATGCCGGTCACAAGGCCGAGGTTCAGCAGCTGAAGGGCCGGATCACCGAGCTTCTGGACGAAAAGGAACAGAGGGAGGGCCTACTGAAGAAAACCCAGTCCCTGCTTGTCATCTCCGAGACTGATGCCTCCAACGCCCACGCTGAACTGGATAGCCTGAAGGAGCAGGCCACCAAATGGGAGGTTACAGTTTCACAGCTGAATGCCGACCTTGCCAGTAAGCTTCAAATCCTTTCCCTTTATCCTTCCCGACATAGTGTAATTCTCTCCGGCATATTCTCCTTTTGCTAACATTGTTTCTATTCCTCAGACATGTTTCCCGCTTCCGTCGAAGACGTTGAGAGGGCTTTGCAGTTGGATCGAGAAAACCGGGGTGTTCCGGTTGACTCGCCCAACTGGGACATGTCGGAGCAGCTGTTGGCTCTGCAGTCCCGGAAGAACGCCATGTCGCTCTACACTGAAGAACTCTTCTATGGCGCCCAGGAGGCATTCTCTGCCCTCTGGCCGGGACAAAGGACTCCCACTGACCCCGTCGACCTCGGCAACGATCTGCAGCTGGCCAAGGTTCGCCTCCGGGAGTGGCGAGATTCCGGCATGAGGGTTGGAGCTGACGAAGCTCTCAGCTACTTCTTGTCCTGGTATGAAAAGGCTGACTTGGAGATTTTGTGCACTGTGCGCGAAGGATCCATCTGGACCACGGATCCGGAACACATCCGGCGCCGACGGGAGCTGGCCCACAGCTATGTGGACTATGCCGACACCGACGCCTTCGTTCGGGATATCCGTGAGCCGGAGAAGAAGGACGATGCCGGGACATCCGCCGCTGCTGAGGGCTCTGACTCTAGCCGGGATGAAGATGAAGCTGAAGAGGCCGACACTGATGTCCCGGAACAGGCATCTGCCCCGGGCGGAGGTGATGGCTCCATTCCATCTGCTGGGTCCGGCACTCCTGAACCCGATATCTCCACCGCCACTGCTCCACCAGCCGGCGCCTCTGCTTCTGCCCCTGGTCCTTGACTTTGCAGCACAAACACTTTATGTTTTATCAGATCCCCGGTATGCCGGGTGCAGATGTAATATACACGTTTAATTTCCTTTGGTTTGCTTCCTGAACAAGTTTTATCTTGGTTTGCTTGTTACTAATGCCGGATCATCTTTTGGCTAAGTCACCGAGTTGTTTTCCTGTTTCCTCAATTTCACAACCTTGGCTGCTTGTCTACCTCAATTGGCTTTCGACGTATGAGTCTCAAGGTTGCTTCCTCGAACATACAGTACTTTAACTTTGAGACTTAGACTTCAAATCATCCGACACTTTAAATTTTAACTTTAGCTTTAACGAAAATGTCGGTTCGCTTGCTTTGTATTTCCTTAGCCGTTTTCCATGTGTAGACAATCTCCGGCATCTACTCTTGCTAGCCATGAAGCCGGGTTTCGGACAGCAGCTGAGTCGAAGAGTGGCCTTTGGTGCCGACACATTACTAGGCCGACATAGGAAACATTCAAATAAAGCCAGCCGGCATATAACAAAAAACTGTAAATAAACAACAAATATACCTCGGAGCTAGTTACCCGGCTTCTTCGGGATGCCGGTATTTCATTCATTAGTCTTGTGCCGGCACAACACGCCGGCATACAAAGGAAAATATGGAAATACATACATTGTGTTGCTCAGGAGTAAAAGGGGCGCAGTAGAGCTATGTTCCATGGCCTCTTGGTTTCTTCTCCGGACCTGTCCGCCTTATTCTTCTTGGGGTCCTGCGCATCTATAAGATAATAGGCATCATTGTGCAGAGCTCTGCTCACAATGAATGGCCCCTCCCATGGAGGAGTTAACTTATGCCGGCCTTCTGTTCCTTGCTTTAGCCGGAGTACTAGATCTCCCTCTTGAAATCTCCTTGGATTTACCTTCTGCGCATGATAGCGTCTGAGGTTCTGCTGATATACTGCTGTTCTTGACAGAGTTATTTCCCTTGCTTCCTCTAGCAGATCAACATCATTTTCTCTGGCTTCTTTAGCCTCTTCCTCAGTATATAGCACTATTCTTGGTGCATCATGTATTACATCTGTTGGAAGCACAGCTTCTGCTCCATACACCAGGAAAAATGGTGTGTAGCCTATTGATCTATTCGGAGTTGTTCTTAAACTCCACAGCACTGCTGGCAGCTCATCTAGCCAACATCCCGGAGTTTTTTCCAGGGGCTCTATCAGCCCGGGTTTTATGCCGGATAATACTAGCCCATTCGATCTCTCTACTTGGCCATTGGCACAAGGGTGGGCAACCGATGCAACGTCCAGCCGGATTCCCACCTCCTCACAAAATCTGGCAAATGGCCCTTGGGCAAAGTTTGACCCATTGTCAGTGATGATGCTATGAGGAACACCATATCTCAAGATTATATCCTTTAATAATTTCACTGCTGTGTGACCATCACACTTGCTTATGGGCTTCACTTCAATCCACTTGGTGAACTTGTCCACCATGATCAGGATATGGGTCATTTTCCCTCTGGCCGGCTTAAAAGCCCCGACCATATCCAGGCCCCAAACAGCAAAGGGCCAGGTTATTGGGATAGTTTTCAGGGCAGATGCCGGCTGATGAATCTGGTGGGCATATCTTTGACACCCATTACATTTCCGGACCAAGTTTTCTGCCTCTTGCAGTGCCGCTGGCCAATAGAAGCCATGCCGGAATACCTTTGCCACCAATGCCCTGGACGAAGCATGGTGACCACACTCCCCCTGGTGAATTTCCCGGAGCATCTCCAGACCCTCCGCAGATTCGACACATCTCTGCAATACTCCGGTCGTACTTCTCTTGTATATTTCTTTGTTGATGATGGTATACGCTTTGGATCTCCTTATAACCCGGCGGGCCTCGGTTTCATCCGCCGGCACTTGACCATCCACCATGAAGTTCATGATAGGACGTGCCCATGAGGGCACTTCCCTGACAGTGAACACTGCCTGATCTATTTCCATCATTTCGACCGACACATAATCGATCTCCATGGGCTGCGAAGTCCCCGGGACTGAAGAATCAGTCCCCGGGTATGCCGGAGCAGTCCCCGGGTATACCGGCACAACCTCTTGGCACATTTTACCCTTGCCTTTAGTTTTGCTCCGGAATACTGTACTAACAGCATATGCCGGCCCAGTCCCCGGGACTGAGGAAACAGTCCCCGGGTTATCCGTCCTGGCTCCGGCATCTATCTCCATTGGAACTGCTTCGTCTGGACCTGGCGGGACATAAATGGAGGATGACTCCGGCGAGGGTTTGATCGATGGCTTCCTCAGATGCTCCAGCGAAATGCCGGGCGGGATTGAATCTCGGGAAGACCCCAGCTTGGATAATGCATCGGCTGCATCGTTCTGAGCCCGGAGAACGTGCCGGAACTCACAACCTTCAAAGTAACCACTTAACTGCTGCACTAGGAAACGGTATGATGCCATGTTAGCATCATGCGCGTCCCATATGCCGGAGCACTGCTGAATCACTAAGTCAGAATCCCCGAAGCACATAATCCGGCGAATTCCTATGTCCTTAGACACCTTCAGGCCATGCACAAGTGCCTCATATTCCGCCACATTATTTGATGCTGCAAAGTGAATCTGCAGGACGTATCTCAGCTGGTCATTTTTTGGTGAACTGAGAACTATGCCGGCACCCAAGCCATGGATTGTCTTGGACCCATCGAAATGCATCCTCCAATAATTGGCATCTGGCAATGGTGGCTCATACTGTATCTCGGCCCAGTCAATAAAGAAATCAGCCAAGACCTGGGACTTGATTGTATCCCTCTTATCGTACTGCGGTGTATATGGTGAAAGCTCTATTGCCCACTTTGCTATCCGGCCGCTGGCATCTTTGTTGCCTATAATTTCCGAGATAGGGGCCTCGGCCACTACCCGGATTGGATGCTCTTGGAAGTAATGCTTGAGCTTCTTGGCCGCCATATAGACACCATAGGTCATCTTCTGATAGTGGGGGTAATTTTGCTTTGAGGTGGAGAGGACTTCACTCAGATAATATACCGGCCGCTGCACGGTTTTGCCTCCTTCCTCTCGCTCTACTACCACCACAGCGCTGACAACTCGGTTGGTTGCCGCTATATAGAGCAACATTGGCTCCCGGGGCATCGGAGACGCTAATACCGGCGCTGTTGACAACAACTGTTTCAATTCTTTGAAAGCTGCATCTGCTTGCGTTGTCCAGACAAATGTGTCGGACTTTTTCATCAACTGATATAACGGCAGAGCTTTCTCTCCCAGCCGGCTTATGAAGCGGCTCAGGGATGCGAGGCACCCAGTGAACTTCTGCACTTCCCTCAAATCTGTCGGCGGCTTCATCCTTTCTATGGCACGAATCTTGCCGGGATTCACCTCAATACCCCGGCTGGAAACAAGGAAACCGAGCAACTTGCCCGCCGGCACACCAAAGGTGCACTTAGCCGGATTCAACTTCATCCGGAATCTCCTCAGGTTCCCAAAGGTTTCCCGGAGATCATCTATGAGAGTCTTGCTCTCCTTGGTTTTTATGACGATATCATCGACATATACCTGCACATTTTTATCTATCTGATCGTGCAAACACTTTTGCATACACCTTTGGTAAGTTGCGCCGGCATTTCTTAAACCGAACGGCATAGTGAGATAGCAATAAGCCCCGTATGGGGTAATAAAGGATGTCTTTATTTGATCTGGCTCAAACAAGGGGATCTGGTGGAAACCAGAATAGGCATCTACAAATGATAACAGTTCACATCCGGCTGTGGAATCAATCACTTGATCGATCCGAGGGAGCGGGAATGGATCTTTAGGACATGCCTTATTCAAGTTGGTGTAATCAACACACATCCGCCATACTTTCACTATGGCGGGCTCGTCTTTCTTCTTTTCCACCAAAACCGGATTAGACACCCAATCCGGATGAAGTACTTCCTTGATAAAGCCAGAGGCTAAGAGCCTGGCCACTTCCTCCCATATGGCTTTCCTTCTATCGCCGGCATTCCGCCGGAGCGGCTGCTTCACTGGCTTAGCATCGGGTCTCACGTGCAATGCGTGCTCAGCCAGCTCCCTCGGCACACCTTGCAGGTCCGAAGTAGACCATGCAAAGATATCCCGATTCTCACGGAGGAAGCTGATGAGCTCGCTTTCCTATTTGGGATCCAAACTTGCCCCAACCAGGGCATGGCGCTCCGGGAAAGCTTCATCCAGAGGCACCTTTTTGACTTCCTTACTCACTTGAAAAGAAACGCTGCCACCGGGATTTGTCATGCCCGGCATAGATTTGCCGGCCACGACCGTCTCAGCAATCTCCACTGCTCGCTTGAGCCTCTTCCTCTCCTCTGCAATGATCAGAGTCTCGGCCAGATTGGATCCGGCGGTGGCACATGCCATCGAACGCTTGTAATCACCAATGATGGTGATCACTCCTTTGGGTCCCGGCATCTTCATCTTCAGATATGCCACATGCGTAGAGGCCATGAATTTTGCCAGTGCCGGTCTACCCAGCAAAGCATGGTAGGGGCTCTCCAGATCAACCACCTCGAACACGAGGTTTTCCACCCTGCAGTTATCCCGGCTGCCAAACATCACATCCATCCGGATCTTGCCCATCGGTGCACACGAAAGTCCCGGCACAATGCCGTGGAACGTGGTCTTGCTCGGTTCCAGCATATTTTCCTTGATTCCCAGCTTCTCCATCGTATCCCGATACATGATGTTGATGCTGCTTCCATTATCAATGAGGACCTTGCTGAATCTTACGTTATTAGCCGGCCCGACGAATGTCGGATCCATCACCAGAGCATATCCACCGGGATTTGGCATGATCCGGGGATGATCTGCCCTGTCCCAACCAACAGCCTGGTCAGACCAGTACATCAGCTTTGGCACAGCCGACATAACGGCATTCACCTCCAGACACCGCCGGTACAAGCTCTGCTTGTCTGTTCTCTCGGTCTCAAAGACCATATAGCTCTGATCATACTCCTTGTACTCATTCCGGCCCGCTCCTGGGCCTCCGGCGTTATATTCCGGATTATAGCTCTGGTCAACTTGATTTACGCCGGCATTTCCGGCGTTGCTCTGATTCCCAGGATTAACCGGCCTAGGTGGGACTGCAATCGTATTGGCCCCTGTCAACGGCGATGGAGCTGCCGGGACAGAGGGTCTAGCCGGTCCCCAGGGACCTGCACGACCTGCTAATATGTCGTCCAGCCACGAACAGTTCCTTTTCAAATGGTTTGCCGGCTTTCCCGGCTGGAATGTGTGGAACACACAAGGCTTGTCCATGGCAAGACCCACAGTATACTTCGGCCACTGCTTCTTCTGGCCGGCGGCTCCGCCGGCATTCTTGTTGGTCCAGACATTCTTCTTCTGGAACGGCTGTGCTTGCTGCTGCGGCTGCTGCTGAGGCTGCTGATAGTCCTCATATCTCGGACGCTGGCTACTGCCGGCGCCCCCTTGCTCTTCCTCCACAGCTGCAACTTGTGCTGCCCCATACCGGTGATCCGGCCTTTCCTCTCTTCTCTTGTTCCGGTTATCAGTGCGATAATATTGCCCTGATCTCCCGGCATTGCTGGTGTTCCCCTGGGTTTGCCCCTGTCCTTGTGAATCGAGACTGGGCTGCATGGGATCTCCCAGAGCATAACTATCAGCGATCTTGATTGTTTCGGCCAGCGTGGCCGGCATTTGCCTCTGAAGCTTTTGCCACAGCATGGTGCCATGCCGGCACCCATGAGCGAACCACATGATGGCCTGCTGCTCATTGATTCCTTCGCAGGAATTGCGCAACGTGCACCACCTGGTCAGATAGTCACGGTCAGTCTCATTCACTCCTTGCCGGCAGTTAGCCAGCTGCTGCGGACGGTTGGGCCTCTTGTATGTACTTGTAAAGTTCGACACAAACTGCTCTTCGAAATCAATCCAGCCGTTGATACTCCCGGCCGGCAAATTATTCAGCCATATCCTGGCTGGACCTTCCAACATCTGCGGCACATATCGTACCGCCCATCTGAGGTTTCCTCCGGCGATGTTCACCGCTGTGGAGTAATCCTCCAACCAATCTTCCGGCTTCGTACTGCCATTATATGTCCTCGCGCCACGCGCGAGTTGGAAGAAGTAAGGCACCGGCTCCCCCATAATCCGGGGTCCGAAACACATAGGGCCCGGAGCTCCTTGTCTCTCCACCAACTCTGATTGGTGGATCTTGTCCAGCTTGAAACGTGCATCATTGGCTTCCAAGGACCGAGGTCCAAGCCGGGATGCTATTGGGCCTGCGATCATCTGCTGCTGCTGCTCCGGCTGATGCTGCTCACTATGCCGGCCTTGCTGGTGCTGCTGCTGATATCCCGCCCTGGCAAGGGCGGAATTGCCGTCATCCTCTCGATGTCCCAGATGGCCTGCACCCTGCTGCTGCGCTGCACCTCCGGCGCCCTGTTGCTGACGCCGGGCTGCACTGTTACTCCGGCCACCACCGGCCGCGCCTGCTTCATGCCCGGCCGGCACACTCTGGCCGGGCTTCTTGCTGCCGACATACTTGTCAGCTTGGCCGACATTCTTCTGCACCATCGCCTGCTTTCCGGCGACAGCCGGTTCGTACACCTGGATCTGCTTGTCCCGGCGGCCAGAGGTCACACTTCCGGCACGCCGGGCGCTAGGATGCGGGGACGAGGCTTGGCCCCTCGACCTCGCGCCGGCACCTCCCGCCGACACAATGTACTGAGACGCCCCGGCACCCGGGTTTGCCTTCTTAAAGGCCTCCTGCTGCTTTGTAGCTTCAGACAAAAGTTGGTTAAGCCGGGCTTGCTGCTCACGCAGTGCTTCGCCGGATAAACAAGATAAATCCTTAGCTACCTCGGCCGCCGCTCTAAGGTTCTTTACTGGCGAACTATAGACTACCTTAGGCACAGTACTAGTTGCGGTATGACTCTTATCTCTAGCATCTTTTCCTATCTCAGCATTAAGATTTCTGCCTCTAGTTCTAACCTCTTCTATCCGGCTAGGCCGGATTACTACAGGAGTAAAACCATGGGCTGCCTCATACTCACGGAGTTGCCGGTTAAACCGTTCGCGCTCCTGGTCCATGGCCAGGGCCTCGTCGACGAGGGCCTGACGAGATCCCTCCAGGACCTCCCTTGTCTGCTCCGGATCAATGCCGGATCGCACCGGCTCGAGAAGCCGGTCGATGATGGGAAGAAGAACCTCGCCCCTAGCCGGCACACCGGAAGTGCCGGCCAGGTTCTCCGCACGCTCCAACAGAGGACGCGCCGACCTCTTGACCTTCGGCGGCTCCGGAGGAGAAGCTCCGGCCGCTGCTGCTTTGCCGGCATCTTCCGCCGGCGGCACGGATGTGCCGGCCATCATCACCTCAGCCGGCTCTACTGAGCGAGCGCTACGCCCAGCGTGAGCCAGCCGATGTGACGGAGGATCCGACGCCACCAGCACCTCCTTCCTGCAAATTCTCTCAGTCCCCACGTACACCTCGTGGGAACCGAAAGACATAATCCGGCCATCCCTGGGGAACGGCCGGCCACCGAGACAACCGGCGTTGTCACTGACGAAACTGAGCGAGCCTAGCCTCTGGACGAGGCCAGAGACCACGCGCACTCCCAAAGCTGCTATCACAGACCCCGTCCGAATGAACACTCCGCCCAGCATATCGATCTGCCCCACGGTGGGCGCCAAATGTCGTCGTGGTGAAACAACATATGCCATAGGATGGCTTAAATGGGGGCCGAACTAGATGCTGGAGGATTCGGGAGAGGGGAACGAGCTAAAAAGCACGACAGAAAGAGGCACTGATCTACCCAGGTTCGGGGCTCTCGTGAGGAGATAACACCCCTACTCCTGCTCTACTGATTGTATATTTGGGTCGATGTAGTACACAACAATGGTGCTTCCAAGCTCTCTGCTAGAGAAGGAAGATGAACTGCTAAGTGTAGGAACACAGAGTGACCAACCAACCTTCAACCCTTTGCTAGAACTCCCTGTGCCACCTTATATAGTGGTGGCCAGGGTTACAACGGTCATAGAAGACCAGGAGACACCAACTACACTCCAAACAGGACTTGCTGTCGATGGCAGAGACCCTTGACTTTCTCCCTGATTGCTCTCGATGGGACTCCCCTTGCTGTACCTTGTACTTCTAGGACTGTGGCCTTACCTCTGTGCGGTAAGCTCGTACTTGTGCATAGTGAGGGTAGGTAACCTCCACTGTGCACCCTGCCATCTTACTCTGCTACCATGCTTGGATGTTTTCTTCCTTGATTGTAGGGATGTGACACCTTGGTTGACTTAAGTATCCCGGATATGACCATTGGCCATACCCAGGACTTATATGCCGGACCAACGACCTACGAGGGTCGGGTAATCTGGCCTCCCCTGCTCCTGCACAACACGCCAAATGGTTAGGCCGGCATATCTAAGTATATGCCGGCACACATATACCAGTATTCCGGCTATACCGGCATATCCAAGTATTAGCCGGGATACACACATATGCCGGCCTGACCGATGCTCTCATATTCCGGCCAGGCCCTTTCTTGATAACTCGGCACAAGTCAACCATAGACTTTGTGTCTTTCTAGTCTCTTGACCCTACCGGGGGTCATCCCCCCGACAGGTTGCCAAACATGACATCCATCCAGATCTTGCCCATCGGCGCACACGAAAGTCCCGGCACAATGCCGTGGAATGTGGTCCTGCTTGGCTCCAGCGTATTCTCCTTGATACCCAGCTTCTGCATCGTATCCCGATACATGATGTTGATGCTGCTTCCATTGTCAATGAGGACCTTGCTGAACCTCACGTTATTAGCCGGCCCGACAAATGTCGGATCCATTACTAGCGCATATCCACTGGGGTTTGGCATGATCCTGGGATGATCTGCCCTGTCCCACCCAATGGCCTGGTCAGACCAATGCATCAACTTCGGAACTGCCGACATAACGGCGTTTACCTCCAAACACCGCCAGTACAAGCTCTGCTTGTCTGTTCTTTCGGTCTCAAAGACCATGTAGCTCTGATCATGTTCCTTGAACTCATTTCGGCCTGCGCCTGGGCCTCCGGCACTATATTCCGGATTATAGCTCTGGTCTATTTGATTTACGCCGGCATTTCCGGCATTGCTCTGATTCCCGGGATTAACCGGCCTGGGCGGGATTGCAACTGTATTTGCACCTGTCAACGGCGATGGAGCTGCCGGGACAGGTGGTCTAGCTGGCCCAAAAGGACCTGCACGACCTGCCAATATGTTGTCCAGCTATGAACAGTTTCTTGTCAAATGGTTTGCCGGCTTACCCGGCTGGAACGTGTGAAACACACAAGGTTTATCCATGGCCAAACCTACCGTATACTTCGGCCACTGCTTCTTCTGACCGTCGGCTCCGCCGGCATTCTTATTGATCCAGACATTCTTTTTCTGGAAGGGCCGCGCTTGCTGCTGCGGTTGTTGCTACTGATAGCCCTCATATCTCGGACGCTGGCTACTGCCGGCACCCCCTTGTTCTTCCTCCACGACTGCTACTTGTGCTGTGCCATACCGATAATCCGGCCGCTCATCCCTCCTCTTATTCCGGTTATCCGGGCGATAAAACTGCCCCGGTCTCCCGGTGTTGCTATTGTTCCGCTGGGTCTGCCCCTGTCCTTGTGAATCAAGGGTGGGCTGCATGGGATCTCCCAGAGCATAACTATCAGCAATCTTGATTGTCTCGGCCAACGTGGCCGGCATTTCCCTCTGCAGCTTTTGCCACAACATGGTGCCGTGCCGGCACCCATGAGCGAACCACATGATGGCCTGCTGCTCGACAACTCCCTCGCAGGAATTGCGCAACGTGCACCACCTGGTCAGGTAGTCACGATCAGTCTCATATTCCCCTTGCCGGCAGCTAGCTAGTTGCTGCGGGCGGTTGGGTCTCTTGTAAGTACTGGTGAAGTTTGACACAAACTGCTCCTCGAAATCAACCCAGCCATTGATACTTCCGACTGGCAAATTATTCAGCCATATCCTGGCTGGCCCTTCAAGCATCTGCGGCACATAGCGTACCGCCCACCTGAGGTTTCCTCTGGCGATATTCACCGCAGTGGAGTAGTCCTCCAACCAATCTTCCGGCTTCGTACTGCCGTTGTATGTCCTCGTGCCACGCGCGAGCTGGAAACAGTAAGGCACCGGCTCACCCATAATCCGGGGTCCAAAGCACATAGGACCCGGAGCTCCGTGTCTCTCTACCAATTCTGACTGGTGAATCCTGTCCAGCTTGAAGCGCACATCGTTTGCCGCTAAGGACCGAGGTCCGAGCCGGGATGCAATTGGGCCCGTGATCATCTTTTGCTGTTGCTGTTCCGGCTGACACTGCTCATTCTGCTGGCCTTGCTGATACTGCTGGCCTTGCTGATATTGCTGCTGATATCCCGTCCTTGCCAGGGCGGAATTTCCATCATCTTCACGGTGTCTCGGCTGACCCGTGCCTTGCTGCTGCACCGCACGTCCGGCGCCCTGCTGCTGACGCTGGGCTGCACTGTTATTCCGGCCCCCACCGGCCGAAGCTGCTCCTTGCCCGGCCGGCACATTCTGACCTGCATTCTTGCTGCCGACATTCCTGTCAGCATGGCCGGCACTTCTCTGCACCGTCGCCTGCTTTCCGGCGATTGCCGAATCATACACCTGGATATGCTTGTCCCGGCGGCTAGAGGTCACACTTCCGGCACGCCGGGCGCTTGCATGCGGGGACGAAGCTTGGCCCTTCGACCTCGCACCGGCACCTCCTGCCGACACTACATATTGGGATGCCCCGGCACCTGGGTTTGCCTTCTTGAAGGCCTCCTGCTGCTTGGTAGCTTCAGACAAAAGATGGTTAAGCCGGGCCTGCTGCTCACGCAGTGCTTCGCCGGATAAACTAGTTAAATCTTTAGCTACCTCTGCTGCTGCTCTAAGGTTCTTCACTGGGGAGCTATAAACTACCTTAGGTACAGTACTAGTTGCAGTATGACCCTTATCACTAGCACCTTTTTCTAGCTCAGTGTTAAGATCTCTACCTCTAGTTCTAATCTCATCAATCCGGCTAGGCCGGGTTACCACAGGAGTAAAACCATGAGCTGCCTCATACTCACGGAGTTGCCGGTTAAACCGTTCGCGCTCCTGGTGCATGTCCAGGGCCTCATCAACGAGGGCCTGGCGAGATCCCTCCAGGACCTCCCTTGTCTGCTTCGGATCATCGCCGGATCGCACCGGCTCAAGAAGCCGATCGATGATGGGAAGAAGCACCTGCCCCGTAGGCAGCATGCCGGAAGTGCCGGTCAGGTTCTCAACACGCTCCAATGGAGGACGTGCCGACCTCTTGGCCTTCGGCGGCTCCGGGGGAGTATCCGCTGCTGCTGCTGCCTTGCCGGCACCATCTGCCGGCGGCACTGATGTGCCGGCCATCATTACCTCGACCGACTCTACTGAGCGAGCGCTGCGCCCAGCGTGAGCCAGCCGATGCGACAGAGGATCCGCCGCCACCAGTACCTTTTCCCTGCAAACTCTCTCAGTCCCCACGTACACCTCGTGGGAACCGAAAGACATGATCCGGCCATCCCAGGGGAACGACCGGCCGCCGAGACATCCGGCGTTGTCACTGACGAAGCTGAGCGAGCCTAGCCTCTGGACAAGGCCAGAGACCACGCGCACTCCCGAAGCTGCTATCACGGACCCTGTCCGAATAAACACTCCGCCCAGCATATCGATCTGCCCCACGGTGGGCGCCAAATGTCGTCGTGGTGAAACAACATATGCCATGGGTAGGCTTAAATGGGGGCCGAACTAGATGCTGGAGGAGTCGGGAGAGGGGAACGAGCTGAAAAGCACGACAGAAAGGAACACTGATCTACCCAGGTTCGGGGCTCTCCTAAGGAGATAACACCCCTACTCCTGCTCTACTGGATATATATTTGGATCGATGGAGTATACAACAATGGTCCTTCCAAGCTCTCTGCTAGAGGAGGAAGATGAACTGCTAAGTGTAGGAACACTGAATGACCAACCCCCTCCTAGGGCTCCCTGTGCCACCTTATATAGTGGTGGCCAGTGTTACAACGGTCACCTGAGACCAAGGGACACCAACTACACTCCAAATAGGGCAAGCTGATGAAGGCACACGCCCTTGACTTTCTCCCTGATTGCTCTCGATGGGACTCACCCTTGCTGTACCTTGTACTTCCTGGACTGTGACCTTACCACTCTGAGGTAAGGGCTGTACTTGTGCACAGTGAGGGTAGGTAGACCTCCACTGTGCACCCTGTCACCATGCACTGCTTCCATGCTAAGATGTCTTCCTCCTTGATTGTAGGGATGTGACTCCTTGGTTGACTTATGTAACCCGGATATGACCGTTGGCCATATCCCGGACCTATATGCCGGACCATCGTCCTATGAAGGACGGGTAATCCGGCCTTCCTGCTCCTGCACAATATACCGAATAAGTTAGGCCGGCATATCTATGCTTATGCCGGCACTCCTCAATAAGTATCCCGGATATTCCGGCGTATCTAAACTGTCGCCGGGATACACTTATATGCCGGTCTGGCCGACGCTCCTGTATTCCAGCCAGACCCCATCTAGGTCAACCGACATGAAGTCAACCTTACTCCTTGTAACTTTCTAGCCTCTTGACCCTACCGGGGGTCATCCCCCCGACACTACTTATAATCATCACTACTACTTGTATTTCACTATCTCTTCGCCGAACTAGTGCACCTATACATCTGACAAGTGTATTGGGTGTGTTGGGGACACAAGAAACTTTCTGTATCATAATTGCAGGGTTGCTTGAGAGGGATAGCTTTGACCTCTTCCTCCCTGAGTTCGATAAACCTTGGGTGATCCACTTAAGGGAAACTTGCTGCTGTTCTACAAACCTCTGCACTTGGAGGCCCAACAAGTGTCTACAAGAATAGAAGTGCATAGACATCAAGCTCTTTTCTGGCGCCGTTGCCGGGGAGGTAAGGTAAAAGGTACTCGCATCCTCCTGTGTGAGTGCTCGGAGTTATTTCCTTTAGATTCTGCAATTACATCTTTTTGTTTCTTGTTTTTATTTTCACTAGTTAGGCTTAATGGAAAACAAAGAGTTCTTTAGTCTTTTTCCTGATTTTAGATTTGAAGAGAAAATTGAAAATCCTTTTGAGCTTATTTCGCATAGCAATGTTATTAGTACGAATGCTTTGAATACCGTTAATGCTAATGCTATAGAAAAGTCTAAGCTTGGGGAAGCTGGTTTTGATAAGTATGATATTTTTAGTCCCCCAGCTTTAGTGGAGAAGGTTTGTTCTGATAATATTTTATCTCCCATATGTGATGTTTCCAATGATGCTTGTGCTCCACATCCTTTTAAAATAGCTATGAAAATTGTTGATCATGTTAAGAATAACTGCTATTTAGGAGATGGAACTGTCCATCCTGGTGATCATTTGCTCTTTATATATGAATTATGCGAGTTGTTCCAGTGTGCAGGTATTTCAATGAACCAAGTTAAGAAGAAGCTATTCTCTTTGTCACTGAAAGGCAGAGCTGAGGAATGGTATCGGCTGCTTAAAGATGGTCCATCTATTGCATGGGAGGAAATTGTATCTCTCTTTTATTCCAAGTTTTATCCTCCAAGTGAAATTCATAAAGATCGTAATCGGATATATAACTTTTGGCCTCATGAGGGAGAAAGCATTGCCCAAGCGTGGGGAAGATAGAAGTTACTAATGCATAAATGTCATATTCATGATCTTCCCCGTAATATTGTTATTAATAATTTTTATGCAAGGCTTTCAGGATATTACAAGGACTATCTAGATGCATGCTTTGATGGGTCTTTCACAAGCAAGGATGTCAACACCAAGTGGGGTCTGCTTGAGACAATTCAAAACAATATTGAAGGTTGGGATAGCGACAAAGGTAAAGGATCAGGTATGAATTATGAGTTTGATTGCATTAAGTCTTTCGCTGAAACTACTAATTTTCAAGAGCTTAGTGCTAAATATGGTCTTGATCCTCAAATTATGGTTGATTGCTTTAAAGCCTTTGCTTCCCATATGAATGTTCCTAAAGGAAATGGGGACGTGTATCATGAACCTTTTAAGGATACTTGCATAGAAAATGATATTGTTGTTGATGATTGCAATAAACATGCTCAAACTTCTAAATGTACTATTTCTTATAAGCATGTTAATTTTTGTGGAATACATAGACCTTGTGAACAGAGTTACAATAAGGAAGATTATTGCATCACCCACGCAAATGAAGAAACCAGTATGTGGCTCAAGGATCTAGATGTGCTTGGTGAATGGGTTTGTGAGCTTTATCCTTTTCTTTGTGAATTTTGCGGTGAAAAGGGGCACTTTAATTTTCAATGCCCAATTAATCGAACGAGTACTGCAGATTTGTATTGTGATGATAAGATTACTTTCAATCAGTATGATGAGCTTACTTTGTTTTTGAATTGTGAAGAGATATCTAGAAAGATTGCTTTGGTAGACATGAATGATGTTGATATTAATAGCACCCTTCTTGGTTGTCATATCTATTGTGCTAAAGACTGCCTCGCAAATACTTACTTACAAGATCTTATAAAACATGATGTTTTGCCAAGCTATGACAAGACTAATAGATGTTTTGATATTATTAATAGAGAGGAGAAATCCTCCAAAGTTTCTTCTGTTGTTTCTGTCAGCAAACCAGATTATGTGGAGAAGATGCCTTTCCCTCCTAAAGAATATGTGGAGAAGATGCCCTTCAAGTCTCTCCCTCCTAAAGGAGAGAGTAAGAAGAAGAAGAAGAAGAAGAAGAGGAGAAAAAGGCGAGAGGACATGGTATCTTCCCCTAAGCGTTATGATCCTGCTATTGATTATGATAATTCTGATTGGGATGATGTTCCTATGCCTGTTACCTATGTTAGTGATCATGATTGGGAAAAGCAATCTACTTTTGATATTGAAAATCTTTTTGGTACCAATTCTAAGGTTAATAATTGTTGTACCATTAGTGCTATCCATGTTCCTTCTTATGATGATATGTTTGATGAATATGCTTTGCGACATAGTAGTTCTCTATCTTGTGATGATACTAAGCCTCTAGTTTATGATGATGATTATAATGTTTTCAATTCACCTACTTTTGGGGAGAAAAATAGTTATGATTACAATATGCCTCCTGTCTTTGATGATTATGGTGATGAGAATAATTATTCTGTTGAATCTGCTCCTACTGCTATTGTTCATGTGGGGAGTATTAATCCTTTTATGCATGTAGCTCATGATAGGGATGCTTTATGTGATAGTTATATTCTTAGTTCTATTCATGATGCTACTGAAAGTTATTATAAGAGAGGGAAACATGGTTTGATGGATCTCAACAATATTGAGTTTCCCCTCTTTATGTTGCAATTCTTGAAGTTGTACTTGTTTTGCCTTCCTATGCTTTTTGCTTTGCGCTTTTATGACTTGTCTCTTTACAAGACTATTTTTCATAGGAAGTGGTTTAGATTTAAATGTGTTCCATACTTGCTTTTTGATTCTCTCTATTGCTTTAAGTTCCTATATGGCGCCTTTGCCTCAAGCTCCTATATGGCGCCCACATGAGCATCTTTGCAAATTACTGCGCCTAGCTCAAAGGCGTTAAAGAAGAGCACTCTTGGGAGATAACCCATTGTTTATTTTCAGTACTTTTTCTTTTATTTGAGTCTTGGAAGTTATTACTACTGTAATAACCTCTCCTTATCCTTTTTATTTCGTTGTTGTGCCAAGAGAAGCCTCTAATTTGAGTGAGGTAAGATTTGGGGATATTGCTGTCCTGAAACAGTTTTCAGTACTGCACCGTAAAAATTCGTATAAATTCTATGTATATCTTTTAGACCTGAGATTTCTTGTACATATGCCCCAGGTTATATCCAAACTTTCATTAGTTTAACACTTTTTGATTTGAGCAACAGAAAACCCCTCAAAAATTCGGCCTTTGTCAGCTGTTCTGTTTTGACAGATTTCTGCCAATATTTGTGTTTGCCGCTTTATCGCTTTCTTTTGAGTTCTTTTGATCATAGAACTTTTGGGGAAGTTGCTACAGTAGTATATACTTAATATGTGGTGGTTTTAGGTTGAAACCTGAAGCAAAAAGAGGTTGATTATATGTTATGCTTACAGTAATGTTGCTAATAGAATTGTGTTTAGTTTTGTATGAAGGAAGTTTTCAAGTGTAGGGATTGGAGAATGATGAGATGAGATGAAGAATGGACAAAAGCTCAAGCTTGGGGATGCCCATGCATCACTCCAAGAAATATCCAAGAAGTACAAGCGTCAAAGCTTGGGGATGCCCCCGAGGCACCCCTTCTTCATCGGCAAAAATCAGGCCAGCTTTCAAGACACTATATTTTTATTGCTTCATGCACTATGCGTTTTTCTTGGAGCGTCAGTTGTTTTTGTTTTTAGTTTTCTTTTGTTTTGTTTGCTGCAATAAATGTTTGGATCACATCATGTGTTTGGAGAGAGACATGCTCCGTCTTTCATTTGCCAAGAACACTCTGTTTTTCACTCTTATCATTTCAACGAGTGTTCTCTTTTTCTGCTACTGCGTTTAGCCTTTGTTTTTCACCTTGATTTTTGTTCAGATCTTGTTTTATCTTTTTATCAAGGTGTATTTTTGCCTCTGATATTTATTGGTTTTCATCAAAAGAGGTGTTTATAAAAAGTTTGAATGGTGTTGGAAAAGAGAAAAAGCTTTTTGCAAAAAAAGTGGTACAAGAAGGAGCTTGTGTAGACTGCGGCCTAGGCTTTTGCATGTCGTGCTTGATGTCTTTTTGATAGTATGCTTAGTGGTTTTGTTGTAGCATGACTTGTCTCAAATAACTGAGATTGCTTAATGAGCCTTTGAAAAAATCATGCGTTGTTTTAATTATTTGGAAGCATTATTTTGGTTTTCTCCTTGATGCTTTATTTGGGTTGACTTGGCGCATGCTCACACATGTTAGACTCATACAAAGTCGCCAATAGTCTCTATGATCATTTAGTTTTTGACTTTTGATGCCATCTTATGCTTCTTTTAATGTTGCTTTGTTGCTTTGCATGATTATGGCCATTATTGCTCTCTTAGTTGGTCGCTCCCAGTCTTTTGCTAGCCCTCATTTTGTACTGAGTATGAGCTCTACTCGTGCATCCAACTCCTAAAAACCAAGTTTTGCCATTGTGTCCACTATAAATTCCTATGCATGGTATTTGTAAGCCATTCCAAAGTAAATTTTCATGTGCTACCTTTCAAAAAACCTTCAAAATACTTCTCATTTTGTGACACTGTTTTCAGCTCATGGGGACGTAGTGGTCGGATTTGCTATCTTCCATATTGTCTTATTCCAAAAAGAAAAAAAAAGAAAAAAAATAAAAAGAAAAAAAGGCACTCCTCCATGGTATGTGAATGTTGGTGGGCACCCGATGGAATCGGTTAGCCATGGTTTGAGAAAGGAAAAAAGGTGGGGAGGAGTGCCAAGCTTTATAAAAAGAGCACAAAAAGTGCCAATCTCTCTCTCAAAAACTTGCTTCATTTTTGTATGGAAGATAGTAAGAACCCCATTGCCAGTCGTTGACAAAGACAACCACCTCTCAAAACCAATTTTTATCTCTCTGTTTTACAAATGAAAAGCTCTAGCACATGTTTAATCACTGCTTCCCTCTGCGAAGGGCCTTTCTTTTACTTTTATGTTGTGTCTCCACCTTCTATCTTTATGCACCATTAAGAGAGCATAGTTGTCATTCTGAGTATAATGTGCATTGTCCCAAAGTTTATCATTGATTGATTCATGACTATGGTTTCACTTGTTCTCAAATTATTTGTATCTAGTCACCCTCTTAAACTTGAAGGTGTCCTATGCATTTATGTTTTGCTCTCTATTAAGGACAAGCTGAAAACCATTTGTATGTTTTTCCTTATGATTTGAACACACGTTTGACTTTCATTGTTTCATTTTCATGATCTTTTGTTTGTGTTCATTTTCATGTTTACAACATGGTTTCTAAGTTCTTATTGTCAAGATTATATCTTTCATGCCCATGTTTTAAGTTCTTATGATCCCAGCTCACAAATGCTTACATATATGATCAAGATTGAGCAGGTGCATGTCACCTCAAAAATTATTCTTTTGTTATAACTTACCTACTCGAGGACGAGCAGGAGTTAAGCTTGGGGATGCTGATACGTCTCAAACGTATCTATAATTTTTGATGCTCCATGCTTGTTTTTACACCATTTGCCTTGTGTTTCGTTACACTTCGTGGCACTTTTATGCGATTCCCGGAACTAACCTATTGACAAGATGCCACAGTGCCAGTTCCCTGTTTTCTGCTGTTTTTGTGTTTCAGAAAAGCTACACAGGAAATATTCTCGGAATTGGACGAAACAAAAGCCAGAAGTCTTATTTTTCCCGGAAGCTTCCCGAAAACCGAAAGAGAGCCGGAGGGGGGCCAGAGGCCGCCCTCACACATAGGTGGCGCGACCCAGGCCCTGGCCATGCCACCCTGGTGTGAGGAGCCCCTGGCTGCCCCCTGACAACGCCCCTTCGCCTATATAAAGCCTCAGGACGGAAAACCCTAAGAGAGTCGGCAATTTTCCAGAAAGAGTTCCATAGTTCCGCCGCCGCCACCGATGAATTTCGGGGGACAAAAGTCTCTGTTCCGGCACCCTGCCGGGACGGGGAAGTGCCCCCGGAGCCATCTCCATCGGTCTCCATCGCCGTCTCCATCGACCTCACCGCCATCTCCATCAACCTTGCTGTCTCCTATGATGAGGAGGGAGTAGTTCATCCCCGGGGCTGAGGGCTCTACCGGTAGCTATGTGGTTCACCTCTCTCTCCCATGATGTGATCTTTATGTGATCGTGAGCTTTGTATCATGTTGAACAAGTAGATGTTATTATTCAGATATTATGTGTACTCTAGTGGTATTATTAAAGTAATCTATTCCTCCTGCCATGGTGTAACGGTGACAGTGCGTGCATCATGGTGGTACTTGGTCTAGGCTATGATTGTGATCTCTTGTGGATTATGAGAATAATTATTACTATGATAGTATTGAAGTGATCTATTCCTCCTTTCATGGTGTAATGTTGACAGTGTGTGCACCGTGTTAGTACTTGGTTTATGTTGCAATAATATCTATCTTGAGTTGTGCTTTGATTTGGGTATCTCTATGAGTGGTGTTTGTCAAGTACTTGATGAACTTTAAGGGGTGCTTCTGTAGCCACTACACAATGATTAGTGTTATTCAATAGGAGAGTAATTCAGAGTACCATAGTGGAGAGAAGTTATCTATTTGTTCATTCATGTTATATTTGTTGGGAGTGTGTCCACTAGTGAAAGTATGATCCCTAGGCCTTGTTTCCAAGCATTGCACACCGTTTACTTGCTGTTTTGTTACATGTTTGCTCGCAGCAATATTTATTTCAAATCACATTTGCTACTTATAATCATCACTACTACTTGTATTTCACTATCTCTTCGCCGAACTAGTGCACCTATACATCTGACAAGTGTATTGGGTGTGTTGGGGACACAAGAGACTTTCTGTATTGTAATTGCAGGGTTGCTTGAGAGGGATAGCTTTGACCTCTTTCTCCCTGAGTTTGATAAACCTTGGGTGATCCACTTAAGGGAAACTTGCTGCTGTTCTACAAACCTCTGCATTTGGAGGCCCAACAAGTGTCTACAAGAATAGAAGTGCGTAGACATCAGGTATTAAGTTGCGAACAACAGATTATCGTCTGAAGCAAAGTGTGTAATGTAAACAATGCAAATGTCCTTGGACACAAGAATGTTGTTTTCTCCCTACTGGCAACAACACATCTACAACCTTAGAGGTTTCTATCACTCCCCCAGATTACTAGAGGCATGAACCCAACTATCGAGCATAAATACTCCCTCTTGGAGTCACTAGCATCTACTCGGCCAAGATATCTACTAGCAACGGAGAGCATGCAAGATCATAAACAACATAGAGATAACATAAAGATAATAATTCAGCACATCAACTTGACATTGTACCAATACTCATCGGATCCCAACAAACACAACATGTTGAATTACACAAAGATGATCTTGATCATGATAGGCAGCTCACAAGATCTAAACATGAAGCACATGGTGGTGTAGACGACCATCTAGCTACGTAGTCCAAGGTAGACTACTCACACATCACTCCAGAGGCGACCATGGTGGTGGAGAAGGCCTCCGGCAGGGTACCGGGAAGAGCTCCTGGATCCTCCCGATCTCGCGACGACGATAGCGGCGGCTTGCAGTATGTTTCGAGGAAAAGCGATTTATCCTTTAGGTATTTCCCGTCGAGGGGAATATATAGGCGAAAGGGGGGCGTCAGGAGGTGGACCAGGTGGTCTCACCCCTAGGTGGCGCGGGCCAGGGGTAGGCCGCGCTGCCCTAGGGTGAGCCTGGCCTCTGGCCCCCGTCCATCTCATCTTCGCACTTCGTGACGCTTCGAGAAAAATAGAAGATTTGGCTTTTGTTTCGTCTAATTCTGAGAATATTTCCTCTGTAGCTTTTATGAAACACAAAAATAGCAGAAAACAGGGAACTGGCACTGTGGCATCTCGTTAGTAGGTTAGTTCCGGAAAATGCATAAAAATGCCACAAAGTGTAACAAAACACAAAGCAAATGGTGTATAAACAATCATGGAGCATCAAAAATTATAGATACGTTTGGGACGTATCAAGAATCCCCAAGCTTAACTCCTGCTCGTCCTCGAGTAGGTAAGTGATAACAAAAGAATAATTTTTGAGGTGACATACACCATCACAATCTTGATCAATGATGTAAAGCATTGAGTGTTGGGATCAAAGAACTTAAAACATGGGCATAAGAGACATAATCTTGACAATAAAACTTAGCAACCATGTTATAACATGAAAAGAAACACAAACGAAAGATCATGAATAATGACATAATGAAAGTCAAACGTGTGTTCAAATCATATAGAAAAACATATCAAAGTGGTTTTCAGCTTGTCCTTCATGGAATAGCAAAACATAAATGCATAGGACACCTTCAAGTTTAAGAGGGCGACTAGATACAAATAATTTAAGAACAAGCAAAACCATAATCATGAATCAATCAATGGTAAACTTTGGGACTATGCACATTAAACTCAGAATGGCAATTATGCTCTCTTAGACGGTGCATAAAGGTAGAAGGTGGAGACTCAACATAAAAGTAAAAGAAAGGCCCTTCGCAGGGGGAAGAAGGGATTGCAAGTTTTATAAACCTTCAAAAATTATGGTACTTACTAGCTTTGAGCTCTCATTACCCCCATCATAGGCATCTTGAATGGTTAAAGTTAATGCGAGTACAATTACGAAGCATATGCTTAACAAATCATAAGTTGAAAACCTCGTGTCCCGTGAAGTACGAATACCCAAACCTCATGCTACGGTCCCAAGCAAGCTCTTGTCATTGTAAGCATACACGTATCATCGAGAACCGCCAACAGGGTATCTCCTGCCCGATGACATGGAACAAGCCCACATCAAAATGACAAGACAAACAGACAATAAACACCTCGGCATCTCTTTTATTTACCATTGGTATAGCTTTTTATTGTGAGATGCGTCATCGAATGTCCACTATGGGCATGCTGTAAATTTCCACCATGAATGATACCTGGCTTAGATTAGCGGCCCATGCGTTTCTCTAACACATATACAAACTCCATGATCTCGCAAGATCCCAACTTATTTCACATCGCAAGTATCCATAAACAAAAGATCACGATATCAACTCAAATGAGAGAAAGTGCAATGTTTAAAGCTTGCCCCATGACGGCATGGTTTGGCTAATTTCCAACTTACAACTTGCAAGCATAACATCAACATAAGAGAGCCACAATGTCAAGATTTTAAAAGCGAGAAAAGTAAAGTGTGCCGTCAGGTTCGTGAGAGCTTTACTGACTAATTTTCACATAACACCAAAAAGAGTTTAATTTGAAGGATAGATAAAAGCAAGTCAAATGTACTTTGGAATAGCAAATTGCTAATAGGTATGTATGGTGGAAACATTGGAATAACTTGGTTTTTGGGAGTTGGATGCACGAGTAGAGCTCATACTCAGTACAAAATGAAGGCTAGCAAAAGACTAGGAGCGACCAACTAAGAGAGCAATAACGGCCATAATCATGCATAGCGACAAAACATCATTAAAAGAACCATAAAGTGGCATCACAAGTCAAAAACCAAATGATTATAGAGGCTTATTGTAACATCCCAGGATGTGAGGCTAGAAATAGAGAGAACACAGAAGTGTGCATTGCATTCATGCATAGAAAATCTGGGAATTTTTTGCGCTTTTAAATAAAACTTGTCAAAGTGATTGAAGCTTCTCTTGAGTTGATGGAATTGAAGTAGCTCATCAACTGAAGTGCGATAAACTTCAACATGACCTTTGTTAACAACCTTGTTTTGGGTAGAGATATTACAACAACTAAAAGAGGTGAATGTGAGGTAGAACTAATATGTTAACACATTACTTAGGACCTTATATCCAATTCTACCATGATCACATGGTATTTCTTAAACCTAAATCATCGAAGCCATTTCTAGATTAAAGGAAGACAACACAAGTCTTACCTTGACTCTTAATCTACTTTATTCTCATATCTTGATTATCATAATCTTTCACATCTAAATCCATCCATCTCCAAGACAAGAGGAGAGAGTCTATATCAAATCCAATATCATTCTCATCTCTTAAGATGATACTTTAGGATTTAAATCTACAAGCTCAGAAGTAGGGGAGACTAACCTAATACCAAGATGGTTAGAGGAGTTTACAATAGAGTTTAACTACTTAAATAATTAGCCAGTACTTCTGGGTATAATTTAGTTCACTCTTAAACTTGTTACCAAAATTGGTAAACCACAAGGTCTAAAGTGCATAAAAGCCACCCATTCTTATTTAAATCATAACTTATTAACTATATGAGATGTAACAAAACTAAGCTCATTTACATTACATTAAATAGTTCAAACTATTTGAATAAAAATAACTATGATCATTTTGAAACTCTTATGATCATGCCTTGGTGAAATGAAATAAAATCATTCAAAGTTTGAACATGACCTTTGCTAACCTTAGATATTTTGAGCACAACTGATAATAGGTACAAATAAGATATGACAATATGCATAATTCACAATAACTGGATCATTTAAAATATGAACTTTGGAAGTTAAACTTCCAAACAATTAATACAATATTCATTGATAACAATTCATTTATAAATTACAAATATGTATAAGAATATGAGTTGATTCAGCCACAAGTCCATTTAGTGCCAAATGCCACTTGGCTATCCAAAATAAAGATTATTAGAGGATAATTATCATGCCACCTAGGATAGTTATCCACTTGAAAATATCTTGTGATAGTTATCCACTTGAAAATATCTTGTGATAGTTATCCACTTGAAAATATCTTGTGATAGTTATCCACTTGGAAATATCTTAGGATAGTTATCCACATGAAAATATCTTCCTTTACTTGAACCCCAAGTAATGCTCATGCATGAGAGCTTGACAACAAGTAGCTTACTCACCTTGCTCAAACAAGAGTCATCACTTGAGGTGTCAACTTGTGGTGAGCCCCAAGATGCTATAAAAGGAACTCCTTGGCATTCATTTGACATCATAAAATCATGGTATGGGTAGACCAACGAATTTGGGCCATATCATACATTAGAGAGGGACAAGAAACACCACCATCACACCAACAACACCACCACACAATCCACCCTGCTCATGAGTTGAGCAACAGGGCAGGATTAACCACCACCAGCACAACCACAAGAACCAAACCAGCAAGGCCAAGACCAAATGGTTACTTAGTTTAATTAGAAATTAGGTCAAGCAGCTAGGAGGTGCAGGCATGCCACAAGACGCAGGTTTATCAGAATTCCCGAAGAACAAGCTTCACAAGACCACCAGGTTGGTCTAGTATGAGAGGAGAGGAGTGTAGTTATTGGGAGAAGGGAAGAACTCACCATAAAGCAAGAGAAATATATGCCTCTGATCTGAAATCATCTACTAAAAACATATACATGGTCCAGGGGCATATCACATACATCTAAATGATCATATGAGCACCAAGAACAAACAAGTAAATTTACTAGGAAGCAAATCAAACCCAAAAAATGTAGAGTAGCTATTCATATCATGCATATGTCTGTAATAAGAAATTACTATCAACATATGCATAATATTCATACCCCTACACTTGCATAACAAAGGTTAGAACATTATCTTTAGCTGCCATTAGTTAGTAAACACACCAATAGTTAATTGTGTGAATACTTATATAGCTTTGCATGCTAAGATAAATTAGTATACACTCTAGTACCTCACTTACATATTATTTGAGATGCATCTTTGCATACAGCCAAATTAACTAGATACCATATCCTTGCAAGAGCATGTGTGGAATTAATTACCAGAACACTACATTAAGAACTAGGGTGAATAGAAAATTATGTTAAAGGAACTTATACCTGCATAATAAGTCAAACCTTTGATAGAATGTTCAATAGTAACTATTTGACCCCAAGATGCAAATTCCTACATGTTAATATGGAACTCACCCAAGCCTTAACAAAATGCTTTGAACACTCTTGTAGTAATATTTCAAACTATTCCTATTTAGAGCCTTATTAAAATCCTAGTACTAAATAGGTAATTCCATGTGCACATGCACATATAAGTACTCCTTGCTGAATGTTTAAAATATAATTGCTATCATATATTTGCTCCAGTAAAGTTCCTAAGATAAAACCTGCAAAATAAATTATCAAACTCCAATTAGAATTCAAATCCCAACCAAATACAAATTGTTATATGTGTTGGTGCACATATAAACTCTAGGATACAATGTGATTCAAAATCCCTGCATAACTGTAACATCCCAAATTTTCAAAAATAAAATTTTCATCATGCATTCATGGCATATTGCATTTCAAGATCATTTCCAAAGTTTTGAATCATGTTCTTTCATAGAATATTGTTTTCAAATGCCTTTTTACCCCAAATTTTAGAAACAAAAAGGTTTCAGAAAGAAAGTATTTAAAATGAGTTCCATTGTTATGGAGCTATTTTATTTTCCTCTAGTAATTTTTGAAAAACCAAATAGTGGGAAGTTATTAAACTTAACTTTCTAGTTATTTGGACTCTATATTTAAAGTTTTACAAATTTTTTTTTCTTCTTTCCAGCATATCACTAAACCTTTGGGTTTTAGGTTATGAACACACCTTTTTAAAGACCAGAAGTGGTCAGCTTCGATTTTTATTCAAATCTTATTTTAGTAGCCTTTTCAAAAACTTAAAATAGAAATCAGAAACAAAAGAAAAAGAAAACAGAAGGAAAATAAAATAAAAGGGAGAAGCCAGGAGCCCACTTGGGCCGCACCCGGGAAACCAGCCGGCCCAGACCACCCCGAACCAGCCCGACCCAGCCAACCCCTCCCCTCTCTCGCCGCCATGCGGGCCCCACCTATCATCCCTCTCCCCGCAAACTCCTCTCCCTCCCAGTAATGTTCACCGGAGTTACTCCCCGGCGTTACTCGCGCCATAACTGGCCATCAAGACCCTCCACTATAAAGCCCAGCACCCCCTCTCCTTTCTCCTCCCTTCCCCTCTCGATTCGAAGCCGCCAGGCTGCTGGAATCGCTCGCCGGAGCTCACAGATTCCGCCGCCAGTCACCGTCGATTCCGACGCGGTGAAGCATCCCCTTCTCTCCTCGAGCTCCCCCTCCTTCTCCCCTCTCTCTGGAGCATCGAGTGATAATTTGCCCCGCCTTTTTCACGCAGTTTCCCAAGCTCTCCGACGACTACCAAGGCCGCCGTCGTCTCCGGCCGCACCTCGCCGTCGCCTAGGGAAGTACCAGTCGTCGACGACCACGGATTCGAGGTCTCCGTCGTCTGCAGAACACCGTCCGCCACTCCATCGCCGACGTTCATCACCGGAGAAAGCTCGCCATCGACCACCTGGACATCCTCGCCAGACTTCGCCTCGCCGGTGAGCTTCCCCTGTTCATTTTCATCACCTGCCCTCGGATCTGCATCGCACGGCTAGAATTAGAAGCCAGAACCGAAACGGTATCGACCAATAGGACTGCGCCACGTCGCCTAGGCCAGTCAGCCCCTAGTCAATCCAGTCAAACCCTTTTTCAAATTCGATTTCAAATTCCAGTTTGCTGCTGCATCTTGTAAAATTGATAGAAAATAAAATACTTAACCAAAAATTACAAATAATACCTCGTTGGAATCCTTAGGATGTGTAGAATCCAGTAGTGCAATAAAACTTGTTATTTTATGGGTTCATTACGAATCTATTGTTAGATCTGAATCAAACCTTCGGTTTCATAATAAATTCATAACTTTTGTTCTATGAGTCCAAATGCTACAAATTTGTAGTCTATGGAATCGTTGGAACATCTAGAACACTCCAGAAGCAAAAGTTTTCAAAGTTAGTACATGCACAAACTTGCTACTGTTAAATATGTCCAAATCACCATTTTCATTACCATTTGTTTTCTAAAAACTATTTTTGAGTGAAACCACTTGCATTGGCTTCAAGTTACTGTCACCTAACCAGTGGTAGCTCAAACTTATTTTTGCAGTACAGTACCAAACCGAAACCTACTTTTCTAAAGTGTTATCCTATTCTTATCAAATGAACTTTTGTTAATGCCTTGTTATTTATTAAATAACTAGCTGGGTGGCCCGCGCAAATTGCGCGGCTAGAAAAGAGATTGTTTGAATCTTCACATCTAATGTACTTATGTTCTTACTGATACCAGTTTTAGAACATGTCGTCTTAAGAAGTTAAAAAAATCAAGTTAGTTTATGATATTCAATTTATAGTGGCTTCCTACAACCCAACCCGAGTGATAATTTTGTTATGCATCCTTGAAGGTCAAAACAAAATACTACTTCTAATTTCTTATGTCCTTTTCAAATATTTTACCCACTCTAGAATAAACCACAATTATTGAGAAGCATTATAAACTGTTATTTTTTGTGAAATAGTGCAGTTCTTTAGTCCTCAGCGTATTTTACAATATATATGAAATATCTGAACGTTTTCTCCATGTAATCATTTTCCATGTTGATGGGAGAGCTCAGTACGAATACCTACGTGTTCCAACATGAGGCATCCTCATATGGATGCAACAACCCATGTGGATAAAGCAGTCGATTCCTTCTTAGCGAAGAGTCGTCTGAAATAGGAATACATATGTCACATGCATATTAGTATTTTTTTCAAGACTGGTATTAGTATTCTTATATTAATTTTTATGAAGCTATATGTAACATATGTAACTCATATTCTGCAACGAATCGGATGAATTACCTCAGCCACCTCTAATTTTGTATATTGCGACCGAAGATCAATAGTCGACCAAGCAAGATGAAGAGCGGTTTCACCTAACCGGTGAAACTACAAAGAATGCAAGTGCTCATATTAGTATTCTTATTGCATGTATTCCACAAACCATTATCTAAAAGGCCAGATCTAAAACATGCAAAAACGAAGAAGAGGTGAAATACTAAAAACAAATATTGTAATGTTTTAGGTGAACTGAGCGAGCACGGGATTTTTATGTGCAACATACTAATCAAAAATAGTGACTGTTAGAAATTTAATGGCATGATATAAAAACAAAATAATACTATATACTATTTCCACTAAGAACTATTCAAATTATTACACTTAATGCTGATATTTTTACCTTCTGGATTCGGACACATCTTCTATCGTGCTTCATGCCAATTCACCAGGCTACCATGATTCTTGTGAGTAATATCGGATAGAAACTCAACAGTATAGAAAAAGGTGTTCTTTTAATTCACTTGTCGTTCTCACCATCTGGTCCTTGCTTTGATGCGGGGATCATTCTTTCATCATGCACGCAACAGTCTTGTGCAAGAACAACACAGTGGCGGCAGGTAACATGCAGTGATTCTATAGGCTCATGCTATGATCGTCAGATATGACTTTAAATCCAGAATTATGTGCGTTGGTTCTATCATTAAAAAACAAATAGATGAAAGCTAACCAATTAAAAAATAAGGGAAAAGGCTCAAGAGGATAACCTCAACATTGTATCTTCCTGGTTGCTGAAGATAGTACTGATGTACATGCCACCTTCTTGACCACTTGCGTGCTTATCATTCTATCTCTGCAAATAGCAATATATAGTCACAAAACCCGAACATAATTTCTGCTTCCCTAGATATGGGATACACATATCCTACTATATTATCTGGTGAGAGTAAACTGAAAGTACGCTCGTACGTATCCTAGTAAACAAAACCATGACATTTTGCTTTTAAGAGAAAAGATAGATCTTTGGCGAAACTGAATCTCCTGAATGAATCACTGAATAATATAGAACCTTTCAAACTTGTTTGGTCGACCTAGTCTTGCATGATGGAAATTTATATGTATATACGTTATAATACCATTGTGCATGTCAGGTGATTTCGTACCTCAACATGCATGCACACGGATCTTTATTTATCCTGGCCCGAGGATGTAGATTAAGGCATGTCGTGCGTGTGCCAAAGACATTGCTGCTCAAGTACACGTCCGGAAGACAGCAACTCATCCTCGAGCAGGTCCTACCGGTAAAGATCTATCCTAGATGGCCTCCACGCTCCATGACATCTAGAGTGCTTGATGAATTGCAGCTATAAGCCGACCGTCGGCGAGTTGTATCAGCCTAATCTTCGTCTCGTACTCTTGCAGCAGCTGGCCGCTGGCGGCTGGCCGCCAGCGCCTCCACATCCATGACGTCGAGAGTGCTTGAGGAATTGCAGCAATAGGCCGACCGTAGGCGGATTGTATCAGTCTAAACTTTGTCTCGTACTATTGCGGCAGCTGGCCGCCGACCGCTGGCGCATTGTAGGTTTCCATCTCGTCGATTGGTACCATGGCGGCAGGACAATCTCCCGTCCCAGGCTCTGCGGCAGATGTTTGGTATTGTTAATTCGAGGATGTTGGAAGCCGACGTCTGTACGCCGGACTGCTACAGAGAACCGTTCTGTTCCTTTCCTTTTCTTCTTGTAATTGGGATTGCTTGTGCGATGAAGGTTGGTATTGTTATTAGTTCCAGGAAGCTTGAAGGCGTCGTGTGTATCCTGGACTGCTACAGCTCGAAAACTGCCTATTTCCTATCCTTCGTCTGTTCGGGATAGCCTGTGCGATTGTCTTTTTTTTTTAAACATAGATCCGAGCCGTTGCTTATTGTAGTTAAATCCTAGCCATTGGTTGTTAGTGAAGCTTGAAGGCGTCGTGTGTATCCTGGACTGCTACAGCTCGAAAACTGCCTATTTCCTATCCTTCGTCTGTTCGGGATAGCCTGTGCGATTGTCTTTTTTTTTTAAACATAGATCCGAGCCGTTGCTTATTGTAGTTAAATCCTAGCCATTGGTTGTTAGTTGTTTTAATAATATAATAGATGTCCCTTCTAACACCACACTGTTTTTAAGGGCATCTTGTTCCATTTTATACAACATTTTCACACATTCACTTAGTGTGTGAAATTAAAATGACATTTGCATACATGCATACATGTCTATGTTTGTCATTAGAAATAGATTATTGATTGCTGAATTTTTGGATTGGATAGATTGTGAAGAGGAGCAAGGCTATCTTTGTGACTGTTGTGAGTGTGCAAGCTGTTACCAAGGCAAGTGACACACATGCCCCTTACCCATTTTACTTATGCATTAGTGTATTCACCTCTTGTAGTATGCATGATAGGTGATTTATTCAACTGTTTTATCAAATGCTTAGATCCTAGTAGTGTGTAGCTATCCCTGAAAACCCCACCTGATAGGATGCTAAATACTTTGAAAAATATTGATGCCATGCTAAGATCACTTGAAAAGTGTTTTGTGAACAAATTAAGAACTTCAACTAAAATGAAACACCTGGGTGGATTGGTTTTATAAGAGGAGGTGAGGTAGGTGGGTTCTGGGACGCATGCCTTGTTAAGAGGATGTGGGTTCAGAATACCGCTCGGGATGGCCACCCAGGAACAAAGAGATGGCTATGTCTTTTCCATGCTTAGTGTACTTCCAGTGCAGCCTTATGACATTATGGGCTCTGTCTTGACTGATTAGATGTGGGAGTACAACTTGTCAGCAAGAAGTGGTGATAGTTGAATTGTAGGTTGGGAACGGAGCTTGCCAAGTTAGTTGCCCTCTCCTTCTAAAAGGTCTCATTTCATTTTATGTATGGGCATAAATGAATCGTAAGGTGAAAGTGCACAACCCTTGCAAGGTGTTTAAACTAATCGATTAGCCGTGTCCTCGGTTATGGACAATTGAGTCTCTAGACATGGAATGTACGGAAGAATCTCATCACCGATTCTGAATGACTAAAATCTGTCTAGAAACCCCTAGGTAGGAACTAAGGACCATACACTCTGAGGGGTGGTGGTGCTTGAGGTTCCAACTTTGTTGAATTGCGCCCAGTGCTACATAACTTGCAACTATGTAGTATTTGGGGGTTATTTCGACCCTTTGAAAATAATATCTTCGAAATAAAATCTTGACTCTAAATAGGACAAAATTGGCTTTATGCAAATCTAGCCCAGAGATCCACCAGCCAAATAGCATGTAGCTAGATCTTTCACAACCGCCACCAAATATGTGTCATTTGCCAGTACATCATTGTACTGACCCCCATTTATGGGGCTGCATAATCAAATGTGCAGGTTCTTCTGATGAGGAGTGAAGTGTTAGGATCTCGAGTCTACATACAAACATGACTGCCTGTGGCGCATGCTGAAGATGGAGGCTCGCTACTATTCTAGTTCCGTTGTGCTTAAGTTGAACTCTGTTCTCCTTATCGGTCCATGAGACCAAAAACTTGTAATAATTTGGGAGACTTATGTATCTGGATCTGCGTGTAATCTTGATACTATGCAATGATTACTATATTTTGTTCTGTGGTGCTATTATTGATCCAGGGAATAGCACATAACACAGGTGTTCCGCCTTAATCCAAAGGTGGGGCGTCACAAAATGGTATCAGAGCATTGTGTTGCTTGTAGGATCGAGACCCTAGGATTGGGAAATCTTAGGACACAAATTTTTATTTTAAAAGCTATACAAAATGAACATGATCTTATTGTCTTAACCATTTCATTCTTACTTGTATTTCTCTTCTTGTTCTGATCGTTCCTTCTTCTTTTCAAAAATGTTGTAGATGGACACCTACGACGAGAGAGTGGTAGCTGGTGAGGGAGATTACCTTTTCTCGGAGGTACTGCTTGACCTCGCCACCCAGCTTCAGATACCACCTCCGGTTTTCTGTGGGAAGATGCAGTACAAGGAGTATGGTATGGAGAAGTGGTTAATCCAAACCACTATGCAAGGAAGACTTGATGAAGAAGGAGAGTCCACAATGGAGTACACCGAAGCATACGTGGACTGGAGGTATTCGGTGGAGATTGCCATGCAGGGCACCATCGCCCGCATTCGCCACAAGTACAGAACTCACATCCCACGTCCCTCAGCTTATGGGATGATTGGAGAGTGATCTGTTGGAGGACATGTTGTGGATCGCCGAGGCTAGGAGTTCCACTCCCTTATGAGAGGCTACCTCACTGAGAGGGAGCGCTGCTCAATCAATCTGGAAGACATGCTGAAGAAGCAAATTATCAACCAGGACCAGTTCAGAGATCTCATGGATCTTGCCACCAAAAAGATCATGGAGACTGAATCCGCTCTCGTAATGATGGATGAGAAGAAGACTCAATTGGAGAACAAGCTCAAGATTGTTGAAGGACCCTTACAGTTAGGCGGGAAGATTCTTCAAGATGACATCTAGTCTCATCTTCTGGAAAAGACCTTACTGCTGCAGTATGACAACCTACAGAAATTGGGAGATGAGAAGAAGCAGATTGAGGAAGCCAACAATGAGCTGAAGTCTGAGAATGAGAAGCTAAAGATGAAGCTTGCTGAGTTAGAAGCAAGTAAGAAGGAAGAGGAATCCGAGGAAGAAGAGGATCCCGAGGAGAGACTCATGTATTCCTCCAGTGATGGTCTATCCTATGAGGAATGGGAAGCCAAGGCACTGAGAGACCTCAAGAAGGCAGAACGTCGAGACCCTCTACCCCTCTCAAGCCTCAAGAGGGTTAAGAGAGGCTCGTTGACCACCATCATCGTCTTGTATCGTTTGCGATAGCACATTTGTATTGTCTTACCGTGTTGGTATGACAGTACCATCGATCATTTGCTTTTTCGGACTCTTAGTACTTACTTCTAAACTTGTCAAGTCGTGCACTCCGCAGTTTAAAGCTTTTTAAATCAAAGGGTTATGTGCTTGTTTATTGTTTGTGGTTGGCTTGTTGTATTGTGCATGGGTAGGATCTTTACTCCTTTAGCTTTATCTGTCTAATACCAACATGACTGCCTGTGGCGCATGCTGAAGATGGAGGCTCGCTACTATTCTAGTTCCGTTGTGCTTAAGTTGAACTCTGTTTTCCTTATCGGTCCATGAGACCAAAAACTTGTAATAATTTGGGAGACTTATGTATCTGGATCTGCGTGTAATCTTGATACTATGCAATGATTACTATATTTTGTTCTGTGGTGCTATCATTGATCCAGGGAATAGCACATAACACAGGTGTTCCGCCTTAATCCAAAGGTGGGGCGTCACAATAACAGAATTGAAAATCAAATTGGAAACTCAAAATTGAAAACATAAAATAGAAAATAAAACAAAACAGAAAAAATAGAAGAAGAAGCTTACCTGGCCGAAGCCCACCAAACCGGCCCGTCAGCCAGTCCACCGGAGCCCAGAGACCATACCGTTTCGGTATTAGTCGGCCAAGCGGGACCCACACGGCAGAGGAGAGCCATCGTCTTCCTCCTCTCGCCGTAGGTCGACAGCACGATGGCGCAGCCACATCGCCGGCCGCCTTTATGGACCACCGCCATTCTTGTTGACCGACACGCATTTATCCTCATCCGCTCCAATGTAACACCCCCGAATTTATCACAAATTCAAAGTGCCCATTATGCATTCCACCACAATCCCAGAATCATTGTTGTGATACACATAACGTAGTTGGTAACCAGTTCCATGGACATTACAACACGATGGTTCAAATACAATGGTCATAGTGACCAAGTTCATATTACAACACAATATAGCAGCGGAAATAACGTCTTCGGGTCCATGCCTTCACCCTACAGGCAATGGCGACTCAGTAGAAGATCTTAGTTCTGATACTCTTCTTCATAACCTTCCTCCGGATACTCTTCCCCATAGTCTGGCCAAGTTGATAGCCAGGGACACAGCCATGAGTACATTGGATGCACTCGCAAACCATCTTATAAATGAAATGATGAAGTAGGTATGCAAGGTTGATATGGTGGACTAAGCACTAAGTTTAGTTGCAAAAGCTAGTTTTATTTCCCAAGAATGTTCATTGGTAGAAAAGAAGTTTAGTTCTCTAAGTTCAATCTAAAAGGAACTTCAAGTGTGTCAAAAATCAATGTCAAACCAAGTCATGTCATTCACCATGTTCACCATAAGTTATTATATTCTTGACAAAAGTCAAGTACAGTTTGCCAACTGTCCATGACCGCGGACGCAGCTATTCGAATAGTTTTGAAACCTCTGCAGAGGGGTACACTTTACCCACAAGATTCGATACATCTGCCGGGAGAAATCCACGGTTCGTCATACACAAAGTATGCGAGGTTCAGATAATCAAACAAACTCTTTCACTTGCTCACTCTAGTATAGGATCCTTCCCTAGAGCCCGAGACACGGACATCTCCATTCCGGCGTCTCTAGTTTTGCCCGCTCTGGGATGCCGGGTGAATGGAATTTCCACTCGGTTCAGAAGTACCCGCGCACGGTGCACTTCTATAAAGGATGATACAAGGCCTCCCACACTAGGGTAAACAAGCTACGGACTAAGCCCCTTCCCATTTAGGGGTAATGTGGTCGTACGGTAATGGTTGGCTCACATGGTACATCACTTATCATCATTTAGCAAATCTGTTCCATAGTCCTTAGTCAAGATTATTTTTCCTTCATAAAACCATCATGTAGGAGAATCTCCAATTCAAGCTTTCAAGTTCAAGTCACCGAGTTCAAATGGGTTCCACTTAGAGATGGCCTTAATTTTATTAGCGACTAAGCAACTACCTTGAGTGATGTTCCCACTAAAATAGGGTTGGATAAACTCAGCTTGATGCTCTTGCTAAGCAAGATATCACTACACATCTGTCATTCTACTCTAGCAATTCAATCATGCAATTTACTTAAAACAAGTAGAATGCAAAAGTAAAACTAGGTATGTGGAGTATGATTCGAAAGATGGCTTGCCTTGGTTGGCAAAGTGTCCGGGGTATTCTTCTTCTTCTTGATAATATTCCCCCTCAATATCCTCCTCAGCAACACTAGCGTCTAATAACGAATAAACACAAAGCACATCATCACTACACAATGCTAACAACACACCAAGCACACATACTTGTTTTCAAACAATAGCCTTCCTGTTGGATTTTATTTGAATTGTTTTACAAGTTTTCTTCCAAGTTTGCATTGAGTGTGTAAGTTAAATTTTCTACCATATGCCATGTGTAGTTTACTTTTTAAGTATGGGTATTAAACTAAGGGTATTAGTACTAGTTCCAATGAGGATTGAGTCATTAAGTGAATTGGTATTGAGGGCAAATTAAGTCTAAGTGTATGATAGAGATCTATCATTTTATGTTACTAACTAGAATTGGGTTAGGGTCTAATTGGTACCACTAACAAGGTTTGAGTTGATTAAGGTTGACTAACAGTAGGGCAGTTAATTAGTGAGTTCACAAACCAAGTTTCATAATTTTAGGAGTTTTAAATAATTTTCTAGAATTTTCCTAAGAATAATGAAGCTATGGTCAAAGTATTCTTATTTATTTAAATCCCTAACTCAAATTGGATTCTAACCAGTTTCAGAGGGTAGAGCATTTCCTAAGCTTTCCAACGCATTTTCATTTGCTAAAAATGGATTTCTAAAACTCTTGGAATCAAAGTTTGAAAATCATATCTAAAATTTATTTGAATTAATTCAAACGGGCGGGAAAACAAATAAAATCGAATCGGACCGAAACTTAACCAAACCGGGCCGAATCCAGAAGAATCCCGAACGGGCCGGCCCGATACCGTTTCGCCCCGGCGGGAAATGTTTTAAAACGAACTGACAGGGGGGTCCCACTCGTCAGGTCACTTAAGTGACCCGAATCGGTATGTTGCCGTTGGATTCTAATCCAACGGCGCATCTGCGTCGTGTTCGTCGGCGAGGAGGAAGCTCACCTGCGCGCAGTGAAGAAGATGATGGCGACGGCGGCGTGCGTAGAGGAAGCAGAGCTCGACGGCGACGGGCGGAAAAGGCTTCGGCAGCACTCCTCCTCCAGCTCGCGGCGTCCGTTCGTCCAGCGGCGGCCCAACACGGCGGCGCGGCTTGCGTCCAGTACCTCGCCGGTGGTGCAGGCGTCGTCGAACGAGAGCGAGCGGGGAGAGGTGAGGGTGTCTGGGAGGTAGCTGGAGATGGTGTGCGTCCACTCGTTTGATCGGCGGGGGCTTTTATAGGCCAGAGAGGCGGGGACAAGGGCGCCCAGTGGGTGGCCGGCGCAGGGCGTGCTGGCGACGTGCACGGGCGACACCGGGCTCGACGGCCTTGCTCGCATGCTGGAGGGGTTCGGTCTCGGCGACGGGGTGCTGTGGGTCGGCTCTGGCGAGGTCGTGATGGTCGGTGACGTGCAGAGAGCAGAGGAAGAAGAGAGGGGGTCCTGGGCGCTGTCTTCCTCTTCTCCTCCCTTTCTCATGGCTCGGGTCGGGGCAGAGGGGGCTGGGCTCGACCGCGGAGACTCTCCAGGCATGGCTACAGGGTTCAAGCGAGCTAGAACAGTGATGCTTACAGTAACCACGATTTTTCCCGATTTTCGTCTGCCAGGTGTTCGACACAATGCCCGCAAGAGATTCAAATTCGAATTTTTGAAAATTTTCACTTTGGGTGGTCAACATATTAGCCAGGGTTTCCAGTGATATTTTTGTTACCAAGAAATAACATGTTTTGCAAAAATTTATATTTGAAAATAGGGTTTGGTTGCTGAATCAGATTCAAAGTTTGGCAGAAGTTTGAGTCAAGTTCTGATTTGAATTTTGGTTGGAAGCTTCTTGGTTAATTTAGTATGTGACCTGGTCAAGCTCAACTAACTGGCCAAACCTTTTCTTGAGTTACAGATTTCTTAATATAGGTGTCCAAAGTAGGGTAGTCAATAACAATTTCTAGATCACACTTTTCTTCTCTTTTTCTTTCTTTCTTTTGTTTCTTGTTTCTTTAGCTTTGATAATCTTTCTCTAATGCTTCTGTTGGTTAGGTTAGAATTAACTAATCATTTCACAACAAATAATAACACACATGAAATCATAGAAGACATATAATGGAAAACACATGCATACATGCAATAGTAGATAAAAGTTTTATCTTGGTCCAAAATTTGGTACTTTAATTAATAGTAAGTGGATTACAAATTTCTGAGTTGTTACAATCTTCCCCCCTTAAAAAGAATCTCGTCCCCGAGATTCACTAATTAAGAACTGAAAAGATTGGGAAACTCTTTCTGAAGGTAATCTTCTCGTTCCCAAGTGGCTTCATCTTCGGTGTGATTACTCCACTGAACTTTCAGAAACTTGATGCTTCGGGTTCGAGTGGTTCTATATGCTTCCTCGAGGATACGGATAGGCACTTCACGATAGGTCAAATCCTTGTTGATGTCCACAGAACGGTGATCAATATTCTTGAAGATTTCTGGCTTCTCCGGCACTTCAAGACATTTCCGAAGTAGAGACACGTGAAAAACATCGTGCACTTCAGACAATTCAGGGGGCATTTCCAACTGGTAGGACACTTCTCCTCTGCGGCTTAGTACCTTGAAGGGTCCAATATACCTTGGTGCAAGCTTTCCTTTTAGTTGGAATCTTTGCATTCCCTTGAGAGGTGATACTCTAAGATAAACAAAATCTCCAATCTGGAAGGTCAGTTCTCTACGTCTCTTGTCGGCATAACTCTTCTGTCTAGACTGGGCTGCCTTGAGGTAATCACGAATCATGCGAACCTTCTCTTCAGCCTCTTGCAGAATGTCTGGTCCAAATATCTGACTGTCTCCGGTTTCTGACCAATTCAAAGGGGTACGACACTTTCGTCCATATAAGGCTTCAAATGGGGCCATTTGCAAACTGGCTTGATAACTGTTGTTGTAGGAAAACTCGGCGAAAGGCAGACAATCTTCCCACTTAACTCCATAGGCTAGAATACAGGCTCGCAACATATCTTCAAGTATTTGGTTCACCCTTTCAGTCTGTCCATCAGTCTGGGGGTGGTAAGCTGTGCTAAAAGCTAATTTGGTTCCCAAGGCTTGATGCAAACTTCTCCAAAATCTTGAGGTGAATTGGGTTCCTCGATCGGAAACTATGGTTTCGGGGACTCCATGCAAACTAACAATTCTGGATAGATAAAGATCTGCCAGCTGTCCTGAGGTATAAGTGGTCTTGACAGGAATAAAGTGGGCCACTTTGGTCAGTCTATCCACAATGACCCAGATAGAGTCATTTCCACGGCTAGACCTTGGAAATCCAGTGATGAAATCCATTCCAACAGATTCCCACTTCCATTCCGGAACTTGCAAAGGTTGCAGCAATCCTGCAGGACATTGATGTTCAGCCTTGATTCTTTGACAAATATCACACTTAGATATGAACAATGCAATCTCACGCTTCATTCCATGCCACCAAAATTGTTCCTTTAAATCTTGGTACATCTTAGTTCCACCGGGATGAATGGAGTAAGGTGTCTCATGGGCTTCTCTCATAATAACTTCCTTCAATTCTGAGTTGGCAGGCACACAGATATGTCCTTTATACCAAAGAACTCCTTGATCATCTTCTTCAAATCCTGGCACCTTGCCGGAACTAATTCTGCGCTTAATTCCGTTGATACTCTCATTTCCCTTCTGGGCTTCTTTAATTTGGCTCATCAAGGTGGGTTGAAACTCAAGGTTGGCTAAGAATCCTCGACTGACTAGTTCCAATCCAAACCTTTCAAATTCTTGGTGCAACATGGGTTGCTCTTCTTTGATCATCACATTCAACGAGCATGGCTTCCTACTCAATGCATCGGCCACTACATTGGCCTTACCGGGGTGATAATGGATTTCCAGATCATAATCCTTGATCAACTCTATCCATCTTCTTTGCCTCATGTTCAACTCCTCCTGGGTGAAAATATACTTCAAACTCTTGTGGTCAGTGTAGATCTCGCATCGGTTGCCCATAAGATAGTGCCTCCAGGTCTTCAAAGCTAGAACTACGGCTGCTAACTCCAGATCATGGGTTGGATAATTTTCTTCATGAGGTCGAAGCTGCCGGGAGAGGTAAGCTATGACCTTGCCTTCTTGCATTAACACACAACCAAGTCCAAGTTTGGAGGCATCGCAATAGACATCAAAGTTTTTGGTGATATCGGGCATGGTTAGGACGGGTGCGGTCACCAATCGCTTCTTGAGCTCTTGAAAACTCTCTTCACACTTAGGGGTCCATTCAAACTTCTTGTCCTTCTTCAACAGTTGGGTCATTGGCCGGGCAATGCTTGAAAACCCTTCAACAAATTTGCGGTAATATCCCGCTAATCCGAGAAAACCTCTAACTTCAGTTTGAGTGGTAGGGGCTTCCCATTCCATGACTGATTTGATCTTCTTGGGGTCTACTGATATTCCTCCAGCTGATAATACATGGCCTAAGAATCCAACTTCCTTCAACCAGAACTCACATTTACTGAGCTTGGCATACAGCTGATGCTCTCTAAGGGTCTCTAAGATTAATCTCAAATGGGTTGCATGCTCTTCTTCGGACTTGGAGTAGATAAGAATGTCATCAATGAAGACAACAACGAACTTATCCAAAAACTCCATGAAAACCTTATTCATGAGATTCATGAAATAAGCAGGGGCATTGGTTAATCCAAAGGACATTACGGTGTACTCATACAATCCGTATCGGGTAGTGAAGGCTATTTTGGGTATATCAGTTGCACGGATCTTCAGTTGATGGTATCCAGTTCTAAGGTCTATCTTGGAGAAGACTCGAGCTCCGGTCAATTGGTCAAACAGATCATCAATCTTTGGGAGAGGATACTTATTCTTGATGGTAACATCATTCAGCTTGCGATAATCAGTGCACAGTCGGCTGGAACCGTCACTTTTATCCACAAACAAGACGGGTGATCTCCAAGCAGAAGAACTTGGCTGAATCAATCCCTTACTCAACAGGTCATCCAATTGCTTCTTTAACTCCACTAGTTCAGCTGGGTTCATACGATAGGGTCGTTGGGCTATGGATCCAGTTCCGGGGATAAGCTCAATGATAAACTCAATATCCCGATCCGGTGGCATTCCGGGTAGCTCATCGGGAAAAACATCCGGGTATTCACAGACGATGGGGACTTGCTCCAGAGTTGGCCCTGAGATACTCTTATGACATCTGGGGATTTGGGTGGGTTTAACTGACACATGCTTTACTACAATTCCATGGCTACTCCTCATCGTGATGGTCTTTTTGGCACAATCTATAATTCCTTGGTGTTGAGACATCCAATCCATACCTAGGACTACTTCCAATCCCTTGGTTCCTAACACAATCAAACTGGCTAAGAATGATATCCCATGGATTTCTATGGGCACTGCCAAGCAGGTCCAACTAGCCTTGGTTATTGACCCAGGTATTTGCACAGACATGGTATTTTTCAGGGGTGTTGGTTGAAGTCCACTTTTATCAACGAATAACTGAGTAACAAATGAGTGGGAAGCTCCAGAATCAAACAGAACTCTTGTAGGAACTGAATTAATAGGGAACATACCAAGCACAACGTCGGTTGCTTCCTGAGCTTCTTCAACATTCATGTGGTTCAGACGGCCTCGAGGGTGAGGCTGGTTCCTTGGTGGATAATTCTTGCCATTTCCCACACGGCGCTGTTGCTGAGCAGGAGCAGTGGTCTTGGATGCATCATTCAGCTTCTTTGGGCACTCATTGGAGTAGTGCCCTTTGAGTCCGCACTCATAACAGGTAACACCAGACTTGTCACCAGGCTTGGGCAGCACAGGGGCGCCATTTGGCCTAGGGGTATTGGTGTTGAAGTTGTTGCCACTAGGTCTTGGAAGTGCACGGTTGAAGTTGTTGCCGGGCGGACGGTTGGGATAGTTGGGATGTGGAGCAGGTGCAGATGGCCTCATAGGTCTAGGGGCGAAACCCATAGGTGTATTTCCCCTTGGCTTCTGCGAGTTGCTTGAGTTGCCTTGATACATCATACGGCGCTTACGGTTCTCTGCAGCTTGCTTGAGTTTGCCTTCCATCTGAATGGCAGAGTCAACCAATGACTCCAGGTCTGCAAAGTGAATGCTGACCAAGACACATTGCATCTCATCATGAAATCCATCCAGAAACCTTTCTTGCTTCTTCTCAGTGGTGTTGGTGTCATCTGGGGCATACCTAGACAAGGTAAGGAACTTGTCACGGTAGTCAACCACAGATAGGGAACCTTGCTTCAGATTCCTGAACTCATCTCTCATCCTTTTAACCAATCTCAAAGGAACATGGGCTTTGCTAAACTTGCTCTTGAACTCCTCCCAAGGCATCATATACCCTTGGGCTTGCATTGCACGGGTGCTATCCCACCAAGCTCTTGCGGCTCCAGCAAGATAGTGGGTGGTGTACAAGACCTTCTCATTTTCACCAACTTTGGCGACTGCCAAATTGTTCTCCATAGTGCGAAGCCAGTCATCAGCATCTAAGGGTTCTTCAGACTTAGTGAACAAAGGTGGGTTGGTGTTTTGGAAACTCCTTAACTTGGATCTGTGATCACCATGGCCATTGTTCTCTCCTTCACCATGGCCATTCCCATTGCCATTGTTGTGGTTCATTGCCATCTGGGTTAGCTGCTGAAGGGTGGCCAAGTTAGCTTGGCGCTCAGCTCGGGCTGCTTCCCGGTCTTCCATGATCAACCTTAGCAGTTCGGCCATTTCCGGGTTCAGAGGTGGGGGTGCTCGCGGCATCTGAAGATAATGGGTGTAAGACAAGAGGGAAAAACTAATTGCTAAGATTTAAATGTAACATATATGATGCAATTTTTGTCTTACTAAGGCCTTAAGGGCCAAATTCATATTTCATTCAACAAGCATCAAACATATCATACATACGAGTTCACACATTACAAATGGCTTACATCAAACCATTGCGACTCGTCTACTAGAGAGGGGGATACAACTCACACCTACACGAAGTGACTTAAGGTAAACTCATAACTACATAACACGGGGCTCTCCAACTCTAAACTCTGGGCTCCTCGGGGTCTTCCTCCTCATCATCCACAATGAATCCAGCATCCTCATCATGCTCTGAATCATCAAGGTCCTCCATGAAGTCATCCTCGTCACTAATGAGGGCATTATCCTCCTTGCGGAGATCAATGCCTTCCTCCTCACCAAGGTGGCTCTCGAGACTCTCAATGTACTCAGTCAGCTCAGCCACATTGGCCTTCAACTCATCAATGGTCTGATCCCTCTCGTCGCGCTGGCGGCGAAGGCCCTTGCGATCCCTAGCAAGGATCCTGATGGTGCTCCTTGCCTCCACCAGTGCGAAGTGCTCAAGGTTGGCCTTGGTACGGGCACGATATGCCTCCTGCTGAGTGGAGTACAGCAAGAAGTCCATGTGATCGATGTAGGTACTCGGCTCATTTTGCCCTGGCATGTTTGCGGGACGCCCGTCTGCATCACGCCGAGCAAAGTTCCTAAAGCGCTCCCCCTGGACCTCCTCAACATGCAGTCCGCACAAGCGGGCATGCATCTCCTGCATACCTCGGACCAAACCATCGGCCCAAGTGTTCTCCACAAGCTCAAACTTGATCCTTGGAGAACTCAAATCCCCCTTCTTGCCACGGCAACTGGCCCTGACAAGCCACCATAGCTCTCCATCCGGGTGTTCATTGAGCACGGCTCCCTTGAACTCCGGATACAGACGATCCAGGAACAAGGTCAGGGTGGTGAGGTCGCGCTCGAAACAAAGACTGCCACCATGGCCCAACTGGTACTGCTCAGTGCATACCAGGGCCATCTACAAAATTTTAGATTAGGTTAAGTTAGTGATCAACTCAAGTGTGCAAAATTTTAAGTAGGCAAAAACTGAAGCATGTACAAAGCTTTGTAAACAGAGAGGAAAAGACTAAGCAATTTTAAACCATTACTTATCTCTTTGCTCTCATAAAGGTTTCATTTAACGCCCATTCTAACTAAGGTCTCCTATGGTCAGCCTAGGCTCTCATACCAACTTGTAACACCCCCGAATTTATCACAAATTCGAAGTGCCCGTTATGCATTCCACCACAATCCCAGAATCATTGTTGTGATACACATAACGTAGTTGGCAACCAATTCCATGGACATTACAATACGATGGTTCAAATACAATGGTCATAGTGACCAAGTTCATATTACAACACAATATAGCAGCGGAAATAACGTCTTCGGGTCCATGCCTTCACCCTACAGGCAATGGCGACTCAGTAGAAGATCTTAGTTCTGATACTCTTCTTCATAACCTTCCTTCGGATACTCTTCCCCATAGTCTGGCCAAGTTGATAGCCAGGGACACATCCATGAGTACATTGGATGCACTCGCAAACCATCTTATAAATGAAATGATGAAGTATGTATGCAAGGTTGATATGGTGGACTAAGCACTAAGTTTAGTTGCAAAAAATAGTTTTATTTCCCAAGAATGTTCATTGGTAGAAAAGAAGTTTAGTTCTCTAAGTTCAATCTAAAAGGAACTTCAAGTGTGTCAAAAATCAATGTCAAACCAAGTCATGTCATTCACCAAGTTCACCATAAGTTATTATATTCTTGACAAAAGTCAAGTACAGTTTGCCAACTGTCCATGACCGCGGACACGGCTATTCGAATAGTTTTGAAACCTCTGCAGAGGGGTACACTTTACCCACAAGATTCGATACATCTGCCGGGAGAAATCCATGGTTCGTCATACACAAAGTATGCGAGGTTCAGATAATCAAACAAACTCTTTCACTTGCTCACTCTAGTATAGGATCCTTCCCTAGAGCCCGAGACACGGACATCTCTGTTCCGGCGTCACTAGTTTTGCCCGCTCCGGGATGTCGGATGAATGGAATTTCCACTCGGTTCAGAAGTACCCGCGCACGGTGCACTTCTATAAAGGATGATACAAGGCCTCCCACACTAAGGTAAACAAGCTACGGACTAAGCCCCTTCCCATTTAGGGGTAATGTGGTCGTATGGTAATGGTTGGCTCACATGGTACATCACTTATCATCATTTAGCAAATCTGTTCCATAGTCCTTAGTCAAGATTATTTTTCCTTCATAAAACCATCATGTAGGAGAATCTCCAATTCAAGCTTTCAAGTTCAAGTCACCAAGTTCAAATGGGTTCCACTTAGAGATGGCCTTAATTTTATTAGCGACTAAGCAACTACCTTGAGTGATGTTCCCACTAAAATAGGGTTGGATAAACTCAGCTTGATGCTCTTGCTAAGCAAGATATCACTACACATCTGTCATTCTACTCTAGCAATTCAATCATGCAATTTACTTAAAACAAGTAGAATGCAAAAGTAAAACTAGGTATCTGGAGTATGATTCAAAAGATGGCTTGCCTTGGTTGGCAAAGTGTCCGGGGTATTCTTCTTCTTCTTGATAATATTCCCCCTCAATATCCTCCTCAGCAACACTAGCGTCTAATAACGAATAAACACAAAGCACATCATCACTACACAATGCTAACAACACACCAAGCACACATACTTGTTTTCAAACAATAGCCTTCCTGTTGGATTTTATTTGAATTGTTTTGCAAGTTTTCTTCCAAGTTTGCATTGAGTGTGTAAGTTAAATTTTCTACCATATGCCATGTGTAGTTTACTTTTTAAGTATGGGTATTAAACTAAGGGTATTAGTACTAGTTCCAATGAGGATTGACTCATTAAGTGAATTGGTATTGAGGGCAAATTAAGTCTAGGTGTATGATAGAGATCTATCATTTTATGTTACTAACTAGAATTGGGTTAGGGTCTAATTGGTACCACTAACAAGGTTTGAGTTGATTAAGGTTGACTAACAGTAGGGGAGTTAATTAGTGAGTTCACAAACCAAGTTTCATAATTTTAGGAGGTTTAAATAATTTTCTAGAATTTTCCTAAGAATAATAAAGCTATGGTCAAAGTATTCTTATTTATTTAAATCCCTAACTCAAATTGGATTCTAACCAGTTTCAGAGGGTAGAGCATTTCCTAAGCTTTCCAACGCATTTTCATTTGCTAAAAATGGATTTCTAAAACTCTTGGAATTAAAGTTTGAAAATCATATCTGAAATTTATTTGAATTAATTCAAACGGGCGGGAAAACAAATAAAATCGAATCGGACCGAAACTTAACCGAACCGGGCCGAATCCAGAAGAATCCCGAACGGGCCAGCCCGATACCGTTTTGCCCTGGCGGGAAACGTTTTAAAACGAACTGACAGGAGGGTCCCACTCGTCAGGTCACTTAAGTGACCCGAATCGGTATGCTACCGTTGGATTCTAATCCAATGGCGCATCTGCGCCGTGTTCGTCGGCGAGGAGGAAGCTCACCTGCGCGCAGTGAAGAAGACGACGGCGACGGCGGCGTGCGTAGAGGAAGCAGAGCTCGACGGCGACGGGCGGAAAAGGCTCCGGCAGCACTCCTCCTCCAGCTCCTGGCGTCCGTTCGTCCAGCGGCGGCCCAACGCGGCGGCGCGGCTTGCGTCCAGTACCTCGCCGACAGTGCAGGCGTCGTCGACCGAGAGCGAGCGGGGAGAGGTGAGGGTGTCTGGGAGGTAGCTGGAGATGGTGTGCGTCCACTCGTTTGATCGGCGGGGGCTTTTATAGGCCAGAGAGGCGGGGACAAGGGCGCCCAGTGGGTGGCCGGCACAGGGCGTGCTGGCGACATGCACGGGCGACACCGGGCTCGACGGCCTTGCTCGCGTGCTGGAGGGGTTCGGTCTCGGCGACGGGATGCTGTGGGTCGGCTCTGGCGAGGTCGCGATGGTCGGTGACGTGCAGAGAGCAGAGGAAGAAGAGAGGGGGTCTTGGGCGCTGTCTTCCTCTTCTCCTCCCTTTATCACGGCTCGGGTCGGGGCAGAGGGGGCTGGGCTCGACCGCGGAGACTCTCCAGGCATGGCTACAGGGTTCAAGCGAGCTAGAACAGTGATGCTTACAGTAACCACGATTTTTCCCGATTTTCGCCTGCCAGGTGTTCGACACAATGCCCGCAAGAGATTCAAATTCGAATTTTTGAAAATTATCACTTTGGGTGGTCAACATATTAGCCAAGGTTTCCAGTGATATTTTTGTTACCAAGAAATAACATGTTTTGCAAAAATTTATATTTGAAAATAGGGTTTGGTTGCTGAATCAGATTCAAAGTTTGGCAGAAGTTTGAGTCAAGTTCTGATTTGAATTTTGGTTGGAAGCTTCTTGGTTAAGTTAGTATGTGACCTGGTCAAGCTCAACTAACTGGCCAAACCTTTGCTTGAGTTACAGATTTCTTAATATAGGTGTCCAAAGTAGGGTAGTCAATAACAATTTCTAGATCACACTTTTCTTCTCTTTTTCTTTCTTTCTTCTGTTTCTTGTTTCTTTAGCTTTGATAATCTTTCTCTAATGCTTCTGTTGGTTAGGTTAGAATTAACTAATCATTTCACAACAAATAATAACACACATGAAATCATAGAAGACATATAATGGAAAACACATGCATACATGCAATAGTAGATAAAAGTTTTATCTTGGTCCAAAATTTGGTACTTTAATTAATAGTAAGTGGATTACAAATTTCTGAGTTGTTACATCCAAGGCCCCGGGATCTTTTTCTGTAAGATTCACGCCCAAAACCCTAATCCAGATCGCCGCCGTATCCTGACCATCAACGGTGAGGTGACGCCGCCCCCGAGGTCGCCGTGCTCTATAAAAGCACTAGCAGGACCGCCGTGTTGTTCTTTTTCTTTCGAGACTCACAGACCCTCTCTCAATCTCACACTCTCTGTCACCTCTGCACCACCGAGGGGAGCTCGCCAGAGCCCTGCAAGGAGACATTGATTGGTGCCACCCCGAAGTCAGTGAAGCCATCCAGGAGGAGCGCCTTGACCTATTGATTGTCCCAAATGAAGGAATCAAGACGAGGTGGTCCGAGATGCCGTGAATTCGCCGTTCAATTCCGTAGGTCATCGTCGCATTTCTCGACATTGAGCTCGTCTCCAACCTTCCCTGTCTTCACCGAGGAGTCCATCAGGTTAGTGGTGCACTCAAGTGTCTCTGGAGCGTTTTGTTGCAGCACTTCTACCTCTGTATCGAGTCGTCGGAGTTGGCCGGGAGTACGCCGCCGCAGTTCATCGCCGTTGAGGGTGCTCCGGTGACCATTAGGTCTCAGCACCGCCACCAAATAGTTCACTGCTATGTACTGAATCGATTTAAATTAGTCGCGCACCCTCAGAAGCCGTAGATCACCGTCGTCGTCGACGCCCACTTCGCCGGCGGTGAGCTCCCGAGTGCAGTCAACGATTTTGACTTGGCCAAGCCTACGTGGCACTGGCCGGGCCCATGGCCCACTAGTTAGTCTGTTTGACTGAGTCTTCTGCCTGCGTGGCTGTTGACTCAGCCTTGACCCCACTTGTCAGTGTCTTAGGCTAGGTACCGGTTCAGTACAAAAAGGTTTAATCAGAAAAATGCAAATAATATATCAAAATGATCACAAAAATAAGATCTATCTGTTTGTACTATAAGATTATACACTTGTGTGGAATAATTCTGAGTGCAATTTAAAAACATGCCTAAGTACTATTTTGGAATATGAATTTGAATCAAATTTAGGAATCAAATAATTTCCCTAATTATGTAGTAACTATTTTTACACTCAAACAACTTTATTATAGATACTATCTCATTACTAAAGGATCTTAATTTTAGCTTTGCCATTAGCACTTAAACACTGGAGTTACTTTCCATAGATAATTTTAAAGTATTAAAATTATGAAGGACCTCAACAAATAAATAGTAACTTGTATTTAAGGTTATTTCTTAACTTCCATTCAGTAAATAAGTAATTAGCCCTAAGTGCTCAATTCAACCATGAGGAGTAATTAACTCAGTTACTTTAACATTTTAAGTCAAAACCTAGAAACTTATAATAAGAGGAATGATGCTTTATTAATTAACCCAAACTCCTAAGAATAGTTGTGATCACTTAAAATGAGTTAAATACCAATTACCCTTTTAAAGAATGTGTTCTTCAAAAGTTATTCTTTCAAGATACCTTACAGTAATTATCAACCATTCTATTAAGCCTTAACATCAATGATTCATATTTGTGTGTTAAGATTGTTGTCAACCCTAAAACCAATTGGGTAATGATATACCAGTATAAATTACTTCAACTTTGCATGTCCATGATCAACCAATTGATTGCTACTTATATGATGCAACTTAAAAGTGTTATCTTTATGTCTTCACCACTACCCATTGTTCTCTTATAGCAAACAATGATGGTAAACCTAAAAATAGTAATCTTCTTTCAAACTTTATTCTTCACTTACAAATGCTAGAGAGTTAACCTAAAACCTTAACAACCTTGTATGTACGATTGAACTTAAAAGTGCAACACATCATAAAGAAATCACCATAACTCAATGATAACAAATCATCGGGATTAGGTTACGCCTAGAGCGATGCATAGCATATATTATGCATATCATGCTGCAGATTTCTAACATCATCCACCGGATGATGATTGCTATTTCAGAATTGGGATTTCTATTGTATCGAAGACCCTGACTTGCATAATCTTGCAGTCAGAAAGGCAAGTTCACTCTTGCTCATATCTCCTGTTTATCTTTAACAAAGTACTTGCAAATATACCGGTGGTATTATTATTATGACTGCATTAAAAAGCAAAGGTTCTGCTTTTCTTGAATGAATATGACTAGTGGTTAGCAACCATAGTGGTTGTCGACCTAGGAAGGTGGGCAGTGGGACCATGGTAAGAGTATGGTGGAGGTCCCACTGTACCGGGAATGTTCACCTAGGACTAATAACCAATGTCGCCAGTGATTCTTGTACCAAAAAATACGGTCAACCATAGGGTCTGGAATGGGACAGAAGAGTCAGCTGTATCTTTTCCCTCATGCATATTAACGGACGCGCCGTTTCAGAGCAGTTGTCTCCCTGCGCGGAGCTTCGGGATGGGTGGATTCCCCCTAATGAATTCACGATTCTAGCGGTCTATGATGGATTGCGGCAACGACGGGGGTAGAGTGCCGAGGCCGGTTGATGCTACCGGGTTGATGAAGTAAATAACCGGCCAGTTGGGAACCCCAAGAGGAAGGTGTGATGAATATAGCAGCAAGATTTTCCCTCAATTAAGAAACCAAGGTATGTCGATCAGGAGAGAAAAGCAGACAATGCGACTGAAGGTGATGCTTGCTAGTTTGCGATAGCTTCGGACAATTTATATATGGCACCTCGTCCAAGCTTTGCTAGCTAGCTGCAACGCGGAACCTGCACACACACAACCAAGTACTTTGTTCCCAACTTGCGATGAGGTTGTCAATCTCACCGGTTTGCTTGAAACAAAGGTTATGAGCGTATCGAGTGGAAAGCAGTAGAAGTATGCGAGTAAAGTAAACAGTGCGAGTAAAGTAAACAGGTGATAGCAATATGATGGAAATAGGACCGGGGTCCACAGTTCACTAGTGGTGTCTCTCCATAAGATAAATAACACATGCTGGGTAAACAAATTACAGTTGGGCAATAGATAGAATAAAGATAACGTGATATGTCAAGAAGATCACTATGAGATTTACTCTGGGCATTACAACAAAATACATAGACCGCCATCCAACTGCATCTATGACTAATAATCCACTTGTGGCGAATCAATCCGAGAACTCCACAAGTATTAAGTTGCGAACAACAGATAATTGCATTAAGCAAAGTGTGTAATGTAAACAAAGCATATGCCCTTGAGCATATGAATGTTGTTTTCTCCCTAGTAGCAACAGCACATCTACAACCTTAGAGGTTTCTGTCACTCCCCCTGGTTAAATAGAGGCATGAACCCACTATCGAGCATAAATACCCCCTCTTGGAGTCACTAGCAACTACTCGGCCAAGATAGCTATTAACAATGGAAAGCATGCAAGATCATAAACAACATAGAGATAACATAAGATATATTTCAGTACAGCAACTCAATCATAACACCAATATTCATCGGATCCCAACAAACCAAACATGTAGAATTATATAACAGTGATCTCAATCATGTAGGGCAGCTCATGAGATCTAAACATGAAGCACATGGTGGAGAAGACAACCATCTAGCTACTGCTATGGACCCATAGTCCAAGGTAGACTACTCACTCATCGCTCCGGAGGCAAGCATGGCGATGAAGAAGACCTCCGGTGGCAATTCCCCTCTCCGGCAGGGTGCCGGGAAGAGCTTCTGGACCCTCCTGATCTTCGGGTCGACGGCGGCGGCGGATCGCGATGTGTTCTGGAAAATTGATCGGGTACTTAGGTTTTTCCCATCGGGGGATCTTTATAGGCGAAGGGGCGATGTCAGAGGTGGAGCCAGGTGGCCTCACACCAGGGCGGCGCGGCCTAGGCCCTGGCCGCGCCAGCATGGTTTGTGGGGCCCCTGTGGCTCCCCTCCTACTTCTCTTCGGATCTCTGGAAGCTCTCGGACAAAATAAGACTTCAGGAACTTGTTTCGTCCAATTCCGAGAATATTTCCTGTGTATCACTTCTGAAACACAAAAACAGCAGAAAACAGGGAACTAGCACAGTGGCGACTTATTAATAGGTTAGTTCCGGAAAATGCATAAAAGTGCCACTAAGTGTAACGAAACATTGGGCAAATGGTGTAAAAACAAGCATGGAGCATCAAAAAATTTAGATACGTTGGAGATGTATCAAGCATCCCCAAGCTTAACTCCTGCTCGTCCTCGAATAGGTAAGTGATAACAAAAGAATAATTTTTGAGGTGACATGCACCTACACAATCTTGATCATCTATGTAAGCATTTGTGAGCTGGGATCATAAGAACTTAAAACATGGGCATGAAGATATAATCTTGACAATAAGAAACTTAGCAACCATGTTGTAAACATGAAAATGAACACAAACAAAAGATCATGAAAATGAAACAATGAAATTTAAACGTGTGTTCAAATCATAAGGAAAAACATACAAATGGTTTTCAGCTTGTCCTTCATGGAGAGCAAAACATAAATGCATAGGACACCTTCAAGTTTAAGAGGGCGACTAGATACAAATAATTTGAGAACAAGTGAAACCAACAATATGAATCAATCAATGAAAACTTTGGGACAACGCACATTATACTAAGAATGACAACTATGCTCTCTTAATGGTGCATAAAGATAGAAGGTGGTGACTCAACATAAAAGTAAAAGAAAGGCCCTTCGCAGAGGGAAGCAATGATTGCAAGTTTTATAACCTTCAAAAATTATGGTACTTACCGGCTTTGAGCTCTCATTGCCCCCATCATAAGCATCTTGAATGGTTAAAGTTAATGCGAGAACAATTATGATGCATATGCTTGACAAATCATAAGTTGAAAACCTCGTGTCCCGTGAATACGAGTACCCAAACCTCATGCTACTTTACATAGGGTCCCAAGCAAGGCTCTTGTCATTGTAAGTATATGCATATCATTGAGAACCGCCAATGGGGTACCTCCGTGCCCGATGACATGGAACAAGCCCACACCAAAATGACAGGACAAGCAGATAATGAACACCTCGACATCTCTTTTATTTGCCATTTGTTTAGCTTTTTATTGTAAGATGCGTCGTGGAATGTTCACCATGGGTATGCTGCAAATTTCCACCATGAATTATCCATGGCTTAGATTAGCGGCCCGGCGTTTCCCTAACACATATACAAACTCCATGATCCCCACAAGATTCCCAATTCATTTCACACCGCGGGCATCCATAAACAAAAGATCACGATATCAACTCAAATAAGAAGTGCAATGTTGAAAGCTTGCCCATGACTGCATGGCTGGGCTAGTCTCCAACTTACGACTTGCAAGCATAACAACTCAAAATAAGAGACCACAATGTCAAATTTTTAAGAACAGGAAAAAGTAAAGTGTGCCTTCCGGTTTGTGAGAGCTTTACTGACCGAATTTCAGATAACACTGGTAAGAGTTTAATTTGAAGAGAAAATAAAAGCAAGTCAAATTTACTTGGAATAGCAAATTGCTAGTAGGTATGTATGGTGGACACTTTGGAAAACTTTGGCTTTTAGGAGTTGGATGCACGAGTAGAGCTCATACTCAGTACAAGGCGAGGGCTAGCAAAAGACTGGGAGCGACCAACTAAGAGAGCAATAATGGCCATAATCATGCAAAGCAACAAAGCGACATTAAAAGAAGCATAAGATGGCATCAAAAGTCAAAAACTAAATGATCATAGAGGCTATTGGCGACTTTGTAAGAGTCTAACATGTGTGAGCATACGCCAAGTCAACCCAAATAAAGCATCAAGGAGAAAACCAAAATAATGCTTCCATTCAATTAAAACAACGCATGATTTTTTTCAAAGGCTCATTAAGCAATCTCAGTTATTTGAGACAAGTCATGCTACAGAAAAACCACTAAGCATACTATCAAAAAGACATCAAGCATGACATGAAAAAGCCTAAGCCGCAGTCTACACAAGCTCCTTCTTGTACCACTATTTTGCATAAAGCTTTTTCTCTTTTCCAACACCATTTGAAATTTTTAAATACACCTCTTTTGATGAAAATCAATAAAGATCAGAGGCAAAAATACACCTTGATGAAGAGATATGACAAGGTCTGAACGCAAATCAAGGCGAAAACGAAAACCAAAAGCAGTAGCGGAAAAAGAAGAACACTCGATTTTTTAATAAGAGTGAAAACTAGAGCGTTCTTTGCAAATGAAAATAAGTACATCTCCTCCAAAGGAAATTTGTTGGGGTCCAACCACTTATTGCAGCAAACAAAACTAAACTAACTAGGAAAACTAAAACAACTGACGCTCCAAGAAAAACACATAGTGCATGAAGCAATAAAAATATAGTGTTTTGAAAGGTGACCTGATTTTTGCCGTTGAAGAAGGGGTGCCTCGGGGGCATCCCCAAGCTTTGACGCTTGTACTTATTGGATATTTCTTGGGGTGATGCATGGGCATCCCCAAGCTTGAGCTTTTGTCCATTCTTCAACTCATCTCATCATTCTCCAATCCCTACACTTGAAAACTTCCTTTATACAAAACTAAACACAATTCTATTAGCAACATTAGTGTAGGCATAACATATAATCAACCTCTTTTTTGCTTTAGGTTTCAACCCAAAACCACCACATATATAGCATATACTACTGTAGCAACTTCCCCAAAAGTTCCGTGATCAAAAGAACTCAAAAGAAAGCGATAAAGTGGCAAAAACAAATATTGGCAGAAATATATCAAAACAGAACAGCTGACAAAGGTCGAATTTTTGAGGGGTTTTCGGTTGCTCAAATCAAAAAGTGTTCAACTAACGAAAGTTTGGATATAACCTGGGGCATATGCACAAGAAATTGCAGGTCCAAAAGATATACAGAGAATTTATACGAATGTTTACGGTGCAGCACCGAAAACAGTTTCAGGACAGCAACATCCCCAAATCTTACCTCACTCAAATTAGAGGCTTCTCTTGGCACAACAATGAAATAAAAAGAATAAGGAGCGGTCATTACAGTAGTAATGACTTCCAAGACTCAAATAAAAGAAAAAGTACTGAAAATAAAACATTGGGTTATCTCCCAAGAGTGCTTTTCTTTAACGCCTTTGAGCTAGGCTCAGTAATTTGAGAAGATGCTCACATAAGAAATACGAATTGAAGCAAAAGAGAGCATCAAGGAGCAAATGTAAAACACATTTAAGTCTAACCCACTTCCTATGCATAGGAATCTTGTAAGAAAATAAATCAAAGAAGCACATAGCCACAAGTATGGGTAGATAAAACAAGAGCAACTTCAGAACTTTCAATATAAAGAGAGGTGTTTTAGTAACATGAGAATTCCAACAACCATATTTTCCTCTCTCATAATAATTTTCAGTAGCATCATGAACAAACTCAACAATATAAATATCACACTCATCCTCCTTTCTTAAGCATGGAGGGCTATCAAATAAGGTATTAGTTAAAGAGTTACTCTTATTGGGAGGTAGACATGGGTAGCTCCATTCTTCCTCCTCTTGATCATCGCTCTCCTCCTCTTTTTCATCCAATGAGCTTCCAGTTTCAGCAATTTCTTCTCCCATAGGCTCCTTCAAGGCATTAGTCTCTTCCGTTGGAAAGCATCTATTAAGATATTTAAGAATATAGCCATTTTCTTCCTTGTAATTATCAAAGCAAAATGTAAGTATATCATAAACCTCATATTTATAAGGTGCATCATCAGTATTTTCAAGCAAATAAGCAAGTTCGAATGCACCCTTCCAAGCAATAAATTCTTCAATTTGTTCCACATCATAAAAGTCATAATTTCCATTAATATAAGAAGATATGGTAACATCATCATTATACTCACATTGAAAAGGGAGGTGTTTATACCTCCTACAGCAACAAGATCTATCAAAGCAATAAGTAACATTATAAGTAGAGCACACATTTCTAGCAATCATATACAATCTATTGATTTGTTCCCATAAGTGTTTCCCTTTTTGTGACAAGCGGTGTTCGTGATAATAATTTTGCTGCTCTTCCGTGAACCCACCTTGCCAAAAAGATTTAGTTTCAAAGAAACCAACCATTGATAGAAAGCATGATAAAGCAAGACAAGTAAAAACAACTATCAAGGATACTAATTTTTTTTTGGGTTTTTGATATAAAACAATGCAAGTAAAAATAAATAAAGTAAAGCAAAACAATTAAACAAAGTAAAGGATGTGTGTGCGAAAAACTCCCCTTGCAGAGGTCTTCCACTCTTCTCCCTGGCAACGGCGCCAGAAAAGAGCTTGATGCTACCGGGTTGATGAAGTAAATAACCGGCCAGTTGGGAACCCCAAGAGGAAGGTGTGATGAATATAGCAGCAAGATTTTCCCTCAATTAAGAAACCAAGGTATATCGATCAGGAGAGAAAAGCAGACAATGCGACTGAAGGTGATGCTTGCTAGTTTCCGACAGCTTCGGACAATTTATATATGGCGCCTCGTCCAAGCTTTGCTTGCTAGCTGCAACGCGGAACCTGCACACACACAACCAAGTACTTTGTTCCCAACTTGCAATGAGGTTGTCAATCTCACTGGTTTGCTTGAAACAAAGGTTACGAGCGTATCGAGTGGAAAACAGTAGAAGTATGCGAGTAAAGTAAATAGTGCGAGTAAAGTAAACAGGTGATAGCAATATGATGGAAATAACACATGCTGGGTAAACAAATTACAGTTGGGCAATTGATAGAATAAAGATAACGTGATATGTCAAGAAGATCACTATGAGATTTACTCTGGGCATTACAACAAAATACATAGACCACCATCCAACTGCATCTATGACTAATAATCCACTTGTGGCGAATCAATCCGAGAACTCCACAAGTATTAAGTTGCGAACAACAGATAATTGCATTAAGCAAAGTGTGTAATGTAAACAAAGCATATGCCCTTGAGCATATGCATTTTGTTTTCTCCCTAGTAGCAACAGCACATCTACAACCTTAGAGCTTTCTGTCACTCCCCCAGGTTAAATAGAGGCATGAACCCACTATCGAGCATAAATACCCCCTCTTGGAGTCACTAGCAACTACTCGGCCAAGATAGCTACTAACAACGGAGAGCATGCAAGATCATAAACAACATAGAGAGAACATAAGATATATTTCAGTATAGCAACTCAATCATAACACCAATATTCATCGGATCCCAACAAACCAAACATGTAGAATTACATAACAGTGATCTCAATCATGTAGGGCAGCTCATGAGATCTAAACATGAAGCACATGGTGGAGAAGACAACCATCTAGCTACTGCTATGGACCCATAGTCCAAGGTAGACTACTCACTCATCGCTTCGGAGGCAAGCATGGCGATGAAGAAGACCTCCGGTGGCGATTCCCCTCTCCGGCAGGGTGTCGGGAAGAGCTTCTGGACCCTCCCGATCTTCGGGTCGACGGCGGTGGTGGATCGCGATGTGTTCTGGAAAATTGATTGGGTACTTAGGTTTTTCCCGTCGGGGGGTCTTTATAGGCGAAGGGGCGATGTCAGAGGTGGAGCCAGGTGGCCTCACAACAGGGCGGCGCGTCCCAGGCCCTGGCCGCACCAGCCTGGTGTGTGGGGACCCTGTGGCTACCCTCCTACTTCTCTTTGGATCTCTGGAAGCTCCCGGACAAAATAAGACTTTAGGAACTTGTTTCGTCCAATTCCGAGAATATTTCCTGTGTATCACTTCTGAAACACAAAAATAGCAGAAAACAGGGAACTGGCACTGTGGCAACTTGTTAATAGGTTAGTTCCGGAAAATGCATAAAAGTGCCACTAAGTGTAACGAAACATTGGGCAAATGGTGTAAAAACAAGCATGAAGCATCAAAAATTATAGATACGTTGGAGACGTATCACCGGTGTTACCCAAAGCGCGTAACCAAACCGGTGGGGGTAACTCATTGTCTAGGAAAGATAAGTATGCCGAGGTCGGCAACTACCAAAGTGTAGACCGGCGAGGGTAGCGAACCGAAGTTGGAGCCGCAAAAGGGTGGGTATGCACGGTCGCGGGAAGGAACAGTGATTGGCTCGGATCATCGATTGGGCCCCACACCAAGGAAGTGTGGTTGAAGCTCGCGACTCGGTTGTGCAACAAGGCGTTGATCTCCTATGGGTACAAGTGATCACCTCTGCAGAGTGTAAGAAAGTATCTGGATACTCCCTGTTCCGGGAAGGAGCTGCGAACATGGTAGAAAAGGAGCCCATCGAAGCTCTAATCAACCTGTGAAGGCTGACAGACATAGTTCTTCTGAATAAAAGCAACCTCTTGAAGAAATGTTTATGAAAACTTGCATTGCCAAACAACTCTTGAGTCCAAGGCTGTAGCTAGTGCATCAAATACCTTATTCCTTATATGAACTTGCTGGGTAATGCTCGTTACTCACCCCACTCCCTTGTAACCCTTGCTTAGATTGGAGGCAACACAGGAGGCAACCTCGAGATATTAAAGGTGAAGATGAAGTCCTCGACCAATGTCAAAACTATCAATGGAGTCAACGACTACGCCAAGCTTAGTGGAAAACTAGAATAGGAATAGAAGGGACCCAATTCCCTAATCCCAGAACCTAAGTAGCTAGGGTAGTTCTGTAGCAAGCCAACTACATTAGTGAAGCTCTAGTCGAGTATTCATGGTATTATTCTCGTTTGTAGTCGCCAGGACTAAACCTCTACCTGTTGAGGAAGTTCTAAAGCTCTTCTGTATGATGAAATTGCAATCCTATGCACCTACCTTGGACCTGTGATGTTTCTGTTGTACCACTCTGATCGATGTAATACTAGTGAGATGGTCTTTCATTGGTGTTATGTCAACGACTTGCATACTACACATGCAGTGGTAGGCTGGGTCACCACACTTATGGCGACTTGTTAGAGTCAAACATGTTGTAAGCATGCGCCAAGTCAACCCAAATAAAGCATCAAGGAGAAAACCAAATAAATGCTTCCATATAATAAAAACAATGCATGATTTTTTTTCAAAGGCACATTAAGCAATCTCAGTCATTTGAGACAAGTCATGCAACAACAAAAACTACTAAGCATACTATCAAAATGACATCAAGCATGGCATGCAAAAGTCTAAGCCGCAGTCTAAATAAGCTCCTTTTTGTACCACTATTTGCATGAAACTTTTTCTCTTTTCCAACACCATTCAAACCTTTTTGAAACAACTCTTTTGATGAAAACCAACATAGACCAGAGGTTCAAATACACCTTGATGCAAAGATATAACAAGATCTGAACAAAAATCAAGGTGAAAAATGAAAGCTAAACGCAGTTCTAGAAAAAGAGAACACTCATTGAACGATCAGAGTGAAAAATAGAGTGTTCTTGGCAAATGAAAAACGGAGTGCGTCTTCTCCAAACGAAATTTGTTGGGGTCCAACCATTTATTACAACAAACAAAACAAAATAAAACTGAAATAAAAAGTAAAGATGCTCCAAGAAAAATGCATAGAATATGAAGCAATAAAAATATAGTGTGTTGAAAGGTGACCTGATTTTTGCCGATGAAGAAGGGGTGCCTCGGGGGCATCCCCAAGCTTTGATGCTTGTACCTCTTGGATATTTCTTGGGGTGACATGGGCATCCCCAAGTTTGAGCTTTTGTCCATACTTCGTCTCATCTCATCACTCTCCATTCCCTACACTTGAGAACTTCCTACATACAAAACTTCACACAATTCTATTAGCAACGTTAGCATAAACATAATAGTAAACCAACCTTTTGGTTCAGTTTCAAACTCAATAACACCACATATAAAGCATATACTACTATAGCAACTTCCTCTTAAAGTACCGTGATCAAAAGAACTCAAAAAGAAAGCGATCGAGAGGCAAACACAAATAGTGGCAGAAATCTATCAAAACAGAACAGCTGACAAAGGTCAATTTTTTCGAGGACCTTCTGTTGCTCAAATCGAAAAGTGCAAAACTAATGAAAGTTTGGATATAACCTGGGGCATGTGTACAAGAAATCGCAGATCAAAAATATATCCTGAGAATTTTCACGAATTTTTACGGTGCAGCACCGAAATCTGTTTCAGGACAGCAACTTCCCCAAATCTTACCTCACTCAAATTAGAGGTTCTTCTTGGCACAACAACAAAATAAAAAAAATGATAAGGAGAGGTCATTACAGTAGTAATAACTTCCAAGAATCAAATAATAGAAAAAGTACTGAAAAAAAAACATTGGGTTACCTCCCAAGAGTGCTTTTCTTTAACGCCTTTGAGCTAGGCGCAGAAAGTAGAAATCAAGTAATATCAAACGATGAAGCATCAAGTTCATAATTTGCTCTAAGAATAGAGTCAAAAATTAATTTCTTCCTTCTTCTAGGGAAGTGTTCCATACCTTTCTTGAGTGGGAATTGATATTTAATGGTGTCTTCCTTCATATCAATGATGGCACCTACAATTCGAAGAAAAGGTGTTCCCAAAATAATAGGACATGAAGCATTGCATTCAACATCCATAACAAGAAAATCAATAGGAACAAGGTTATTGTTAACCATAATAAGAACATCATTAATCCTTCCCAAAGATTTCTTCTTAGCAACATCAGCAAGAGGAACATCAAAATAATACTTTTCAAGCGGTGGTAAACCAAGCATATCATAAATCTTTCTAGGCATAATAGAAATAATAGCACCTAGATCACATAAAGCATGGCAATAAAAACCATTAACATGCATATCAATGATGGGCTCCCAACCATCTTCTAACTTCTTGGGAATAGAAGTTTTTTTTCAACTTTTCCTCCCTAATTTTCATGAGAGCATTTGTAATATGATTTGTAAAAGCAATATTCAAAGAACTAGCATTAGGACTCAAAGCAAGATTTTGCAAGAACAAAATAACTTCAGATATATTGCAGCCATCAACATCAAAATCATTAAAAGAAATAGAGCTATCATCTCCCATACTCCGAAAAATTTAAGCACTTTTTGTAGAAAAAGTTTTTGCAGTTTTAGGCTTTTTCGCACAAGGGGTAGGATATTTCTCTACACCAATCAAAGTAAGAGGATTGCTAGCATTTGGAAAAACATCATCAGAGGTTGTGATAGTACATACCTTCATCTTTCTAGCCATCTCATCTTCTCTTTCCCACCTGGCATGCAATTCTGCTAACATCCTAGCATTTTCATCAATTCTAACCTAGATGGCATTCAAAGTAGTGCTTTATTTCACATCATTAGGCAACACTTCTAGTTTCAGAAGTTCAACATCAAGAGCAAGGCTATCAACTTTAGAAGCAAGAATATCAATTTTACCCAACTTTTCCTCAACAGACTTGTTAAAAGCAGTTTGCTTATCGATGAACTCCTTGAGCATGACTTCAAGCTCAGAGGGCGCGCCCCTAGTGTTGTTGGAGGAATTACCAAAAGAGTTACCATAACCATTACCATTGGTAGAAGGATACGACCTATAATTGTTGCTAGCAAAATTGTTCCTATAAGCACTGTTTTTGAAATTATTATTTCTAATGAAGTCTACATCAACATGCTCTTCTTGAGCAACCAAAGAGGCCAAAGGAACATTATTAGGATCATAATGAGCTCTATCATTAGAAAGCATAAGCATAATAGTATCAATCTTATCACTCAAGGAAGAAGTTTCCTCAACAGAATTTACCTTCTTACCTTGTGGAGCTCTCTCGGTTTGCCACTCAGAATAATTTACCATCATGTTATCAACAAGCTTAGTTGCGGCGCCCAAGGTAAGGGACATAAAAGTGCCTCCAACAGCTGAATCCAATAGATTTCTTGAAGAAAATTCAGTCCAGCATAAAAGGTTTGGACAATCATCCAAGTAGTCAGTCCATGCGTGGGACAATTCTTTATCATAGATTTCATTCTTTCCCAAGCTTGAGCAACATGTTCATTATCAAACTGTCTAAACTTCATAATATCATTACGCAAAGCTATAATCTTAGCAGGAGGGTAGTACTTTCCAATAAAAGCATCCTTACACTTATCCCAAGAATCAATACTATTTCTAGGCAAAGATAGCAACCAATCCTTAGCTCTTCCTCTTAAAGAGAAAGGGAACAACTTAAGCTTAATATTATTACCATCTATATCCTTATACTTTTGAATATCACATAGCTCAACAAAATTGTTGAGCTGAGCTGCATCATCATCAGAACTGGCACCGGAAAATTGCTCTTTCATAACAAGATTCAACAAAGCAGGTTTGATCTCATAAAAATTTCCCTCAGGAGCAGGTGGCGCAATAGGAGTGCAGATAAAATCATTGTTTTTGGTGCTAGTAAAATCACACAACTTGGTGTTCTCAGGAGTACCCATTCTAGCAAAACTAAAAGCAAACAAGTAAAAGTAACAATTATAAGGGAACTAATTTTTTTGTATTTTTGATAAAACGATGCAAATAAAAATAAAATAAAGCAAAACAATAACAAAGTAAAAGATTGAGCGTGAGAGACTCCCCTTGAAGAAATCTTCTTTCTCCCCGGCAACGGCGCCAGAAAAATAGCTTGATAGTGCGTGTTAAGCACCCAGTTGGGAACCCCAAGATGAAGGTATGATGAGCACAGCAGTAAGTTTCCCTCAGTTGTGAAACCAAGGTTTATCGAACTAGTAGGAGAAAGCCATACTTCCGAAGGTGATGATTGCTAGCTTCGCGACACTCCGGACAACGGCGCCAGAAGAATACTTGTCGGCGTGAAGCTTTTCACCAACAGCAACGTGGAACCTGCACACAACACAACCAAGAACTTTGCCCCAACTTACGATGAGGTTGTCAATCTCACCAGTTTGCAGTAAACAAAGGATTGAGCGTATCGAGTGGTAAAAGGTAATAGTATGCGAGAATGTAAATAAAGCGAGTAAAAGTAAACGGTAATAGCAATGTAAAGGAAATTGGACCGGGGTCCACAGTTCACTAGTGGTGTCTCTCCATAAGATAAATAACAACATGCTGGGTAAACAAATTACAGTTGGTCAATTGATAGATTAAAGATAACGTATATATGTCATGAGGATCACTATGAGATTCACTCTGGGCATTACGACAAAATACATAGACCGTAATCCAACTGCATCTGTGACTAATAATCCACCCTCCGAATGTCGTCCGAGCAAACATTGGGTATTAAGTTGCGAACAACAGATTATCGCCTTAAGAAAAGTGCGTGATGTAAACAATGCAAATGTCCTTGGACACAAGAATGTTGTTTTCTCCCTAGTGGCAACAACACATCTACAACCTTAGAGGTTTCTGTCACAACCCCAGATTACTAGAGGCATGAACCCAACTATCGAGCATAAATACTCCCTCTTGGAGTCACTAGCATCTACTCGGCCAAGATATCTACTAGCAACAGAGAGCATGCAAGATCATAAATAACATAGAGATAACATAAAGATAATAATTCAGCACATCAACTTGATATAGTACCAATACTCATCGGATCCCAACAAACACAACATGTAGAATTACACAAAGATGATCTTGATCATGATAGGCAGCTCACAAGATCTAGACAAGAAGCACATGGTGGAGGAGACGACCATCTAGCTACTGCTATGGACCCGTAGTCCAAGGTAGACTACTCACACATCACTTCGGAGGCGACCATGGTGGTGGAGAAGGCCTCCGGCAGGGATTCCCCTCTCAGGCAGGGTGCTGGGAAGAGATCCTGGATCCTCCCGATCTCGCGACAACGACGGCGGTGGCTTGCAGTATGTTTCAAGGAAAAGCGATCCGTCCTTTAGGTTTTTCCCATCGAGGGGAATATATAGGCGAAAGAGGGGCATCAGGAGGTGGACCAGGTGGTCTCACCCCTAGGTGGTGTGGGCCAGGGGTAGGCCGTGCCGCCCTAGGGTGAGCCTGGCCTCTGGCCCCCCTCTGTCTCATCTTCAGACTTCGTGACGCTTCGGAAAAAAATAGAAGGTTTGGCTTTTGTTTCGTCCAATTCGAGAATATTTCCTGTGTAGCTTTTCTAAAACACAAAAATAGCAGAAAACAGGGAGCTGGCACTGTGGCATCTCGTTAGTAGGTTAGTTCCGAAAAATGCATAAAAACGCCACGAAGTGTAACAAAACACAAAGCAAATGGTGTATAAACAAGCATGGAGCATCAAAAAATTGTAGATACGTTTGGGACGTATCAGAGAGCATCAATAGCCTTCTTTGAGGAAAATATCATCAATATAGTGTAAATATAGATACTCTCCTTATGTTGTAGTAAAACAGAGAAGCATCGGACTTAGAAGAAGAGAACCCTAATAGATTGGAGCTTAGAACTGAGATGAGAATACCATGCTCGACTTGCCTGTTTGAGCCCATACAAAGCTTTTACACACATATCCCAACTGAGTATTGTCCTCATAACCAGGAGGTTGCCTCATATAGACCTCTTCCTCTAGAAGACCGTGCAAAAACGAGTTCTTCACATCCAATTGACGAAAATGCCAACCACATGATAGAACAATGGACAAAACAAGTCGAATAGTGGAGGATTTAACAACATGACTAAACGTATCGTCAATATCAATACCGTACCTTTGCTTGAATCCCTTTTTTGCAACCAATCAAGATTTAAAGGGATCAACAAACCCATCATAACAACGCTTGATCTTGTCAACCCATTTGCAATTTATCACATTTTTAGCAACATGATACGTTGCAAACGTATCTATAATTTTTGATGCTCCATACTTGTTTTATACCAATTGCTTTATGTTTTGTTTACACTTCATGGCGTTTTTATGCATTTTCCAGAACTAACCTATTAACAAGATGCCACAGTGCCAGATCCTGTTTTCTGTTGTTTTTGTATTTCAAAAAAGTTATACAGGAAATATTCTCGGAATTGAACAAAACAAAAGCCGAAGTTCCTATTTATCTAACAGGAAGACAGAGTCCAAAGGAGAGACGGAACAGAACTAGGAGGCGGCCACACCATGGGGTGGCGCGGCCCCACCCCTGGCCGTGCCAGGCCCTAGTGTGGGCCCCTCAGGCCCCCTCTGACATCGCCCTTCCGCCTATAAATTCACTTCATCGGGGAAAACCCTAAGAGAGAGCCTCCATCCATGAAAAGTACTGTAAGCCGCCGCCTTCATCGACCCGAGATCGAGAGGGTCCAGAAGCTCTTCCCGGCACCCTACCGGAGAGGGGAATCATCACCGGAGGCCTTCTTCATCACCATGCCTGCCTCCGGAGTGATGTGTGAGTAGTCCACCCCTGGACCATAGGTCCATAGCAGTAGCTAGATGGTTGTCTTCTGCTCCATGTGCCTCATGTCTAGATCTTGTGAGCTGCCTATCATGATCAAGATCATCTTTATGTAATTCCACATGTTGTGTTTGTTGGGATCCGATGAATATTGAGTACTATGTCAAGTAGATTATTGATTTATCATGTCTATGTTATTTATGATCTTGCATGCTCTCCGTTGTTAGTAGATACTTTAGCCAAGTAGATGCTAGTGACTCCAAGAGGGAGTATTTATGGTTGATAGTGGGTTCATGCCTCTAGTAATCTGGGAGAGTGACAATAACTTCTAAGGTTGTAAATGTGTTGTTGCTACTAGGGAGAAAAACAACAATATTTTATTCAAGGATAATTGTATTGTTTACATTACACACTTTGCTTAAGGCGATAATCTGTTGCTGGCAACTTAATACCCGAGGGTTGTTCGGATGATATCCCGAAGGTGGATTATTAGTCATAGATGCAGTTGGATTACGGTCTATGTATTATGTTGTAATGCCCAAATGAATCTCATAGTGATCTTCATGACATGTACATGCATTGTTATGCATTCTTTATTTTGTCAATTGCCCAACTGTAATTTGTTTACCCTGCATGTTATTTATCTTTATGGAGAGACACCTCTAGTGAACTGTGGACCCCGGTCCATTCTTTTACATTTATATTACCATCTACTGCAAGCATTGTTTACTTTCTACAAGTATTATTTTATTTCATTGCAAGAAAACATCTCTTTCCATACTATACGTCTAATTCTTTGTTTTCAGTAAACAGGTGAGATTGACAACCTCACTGTAAGTTGGGGCAAAGTAGTTTGCTTTTGTTGTGTGCAGGTTCCATGTTGCTGTTGGCGCCGATACCGCGCCATCAACTGTCTTCTGGCGCCAGTTAGCAACAACCTTCAGAAGTGATTTCTTTCTCCTACTGGTCGATTAAACTTTGGTTTCATAACTGAGGGAAAACTTACTGCTGTGCTCATCATACCTTCCTCTTGGGGTTTCCCAACTGGTCATGTGAGACATCAAGACTATTTTTTGGCGCCGTTGCCGGGGAGAAAGAGGATTTCTGGAAGGAGAGTCTCTAACTTCCAATATTTTTACTTTGTTATTGTTTACCTTAGTTTCTTTACTTTATTTTGTTTGCTTCTTTTTATTAAAAATACAAAAAATAGTTACTTTTATAGTTGGTATTTTTGTTACTTTATTTTTAGTTCATTATGTTGATCCCTGAGTACGTTCTGAAAGACCTATCAGTAGGTAGTGGTTCTATAATTGGTAAGGATAACATTGAAGAATTCTTTAATCATGTCAGTAAGCACAAGGATATTGAGGATAGATCCTTAGCAGAACTTGCTCCTAATTATGAAACTGTTGCGGCCTACTTAGTGCACATGTTGGAGGCTAGGTTTATTAACCTTAACCCCATAATACAGCAAATGTTTCTTAAACTTCATAATGTTGAAGACCCTGAAAAGAGAAATTTTATTTTGGAAACTTTGCGTAAAGAATTTAGAGATGTTGTTATAGAAGCTAGCAAAGTCTTTGATTGTTTTAATATACTTGGCCCATGCGTAGATGTTATTGGTACACTTGAAAAGATAGACAAAACCAAACCCAGAAAGGGGGAGGAAATCAAAATACCAATACCTTTTAAACTCTTAGGGATGCATGAAGCTTTGGAAAAGAATTTTGATTGGATTGTTCCTGAAAACCCATTTGATGACAGTAGTGAACCCAAGAGTGTTGAGAAAGGATCTTCTAAAAATTATACGGATAAAATACAATTCCTTGTTGAAAAGACTTCTGGTATTGATCTTGATGCTTCTTCATTTGAAAACACGTGATTCTTAATTTCTGCGCCTAGCTCAAAGGCGTTAAAGAAAAGCACTCTTGGGAGATAACCCATATTTTCTTTCAGTACTTTTTCTTTTTGTTGAGTCTTGGAAGTTGTTACTACTATAATGACCTCTCCTTATCATTTTTATTTTGTTTTTGTGCCAAGAATAACCTCTAATAGGAGGAAGGTAAGATTTGGGGAAGTTGCTGTCCATAAACAGATTTATGCGCTTCGTTATAAAAATTCGTGAAAAATCCCAGAACGTCGTGTTGATCTGCAATTTTTTGTGCACATGCCCCAGGTTATTATCTAAATTTCGATAGTTTTGCACTTTTCGATTTGAGCAACAGAAGATTTTGAAAAAATCGATCTTTACCTGCTGTCCTGTTTTGACAGATTTCTGCCACTATTTGCAGTTGCCTCTTGATCTCTTTCTTTTTGAGTTCTTTTGATCATGGAACTTTTGGGAGAAGTTGCTACAGTAGCTAATGTTTTAATAGATGTTGTATTTGAGTTAAAACTGAAACAAAAGTGGATCTACTATCTTGCATAAACTAATGTTGCTAATGAGAATTGTGTGAAGTTTTGTATGAAGGAAGTTTTCAAGTGTAGGGAAAGGAGAATGATGAGATGAGATGAAGGATGGACAAAAGCTCAAGCTTGGGGATGCCCATGTCACCCCAAGAAATATCCAAGAAGTACAAGCGTCAAAGCTTGGGGATGCCCAAGGCACCCCCTTCTTCATCAACAAAAATATCAGGTCATCTTTCAAGACACAATATTTTTATTGCTTCATATGCTATGTGTTTTTATTGGAGCAGCTTTATTTTTTGCTTTCAGTTTTCTTTTGTTTTGTTTGCTTTAATAAATGGTTGGACCCCAACATATTTCTTTTGGAGAAGACACACTCTGTTTTTATTGCCGAAAACACTCTAGTTTTCACTCTTATCGTTCTACGAGTGTTCTCTTTTGCTAGTACTGCGTTTAGCTTTTGTTTTTCACCTTTATTTTTGTTCAGAACTCGTTAGTTCTTTGTAGTTAGGTGTGTTAAGACCTCTGGTCTTTGTTGATTTTTATCCTTGAGAGTTGTTTCAAATAGGTTGATTGGTGTTGGAAAAGAGTAAAATGTTTCATGCTTATAGTGGTGCAAAAGAGAGCTTGTTTAGACTGTGGCTTAGACTTTAGCATGTAATGTTAGATATTATTTTGATTATATACTTAGTAGTTATTGTTGTAGCAGGACTTGTCTCAAATGACTGAGAGTGCTTAATGTGCCTTTGAAAGAATCATGCGTTGTTTTTATCATATAGAAGCATAATATTGTGGTATTCTCCTTTGATGCTTTATTTGGGTTGACTTGGCGCATGCTTACACCATGTTATGACTATGAACCAGTCGCCTCAAGCCTCTATGATCATTTAGTTTTTGACTTGTAATATCACTTTATGCTTTGACTAATAATGTTTTCTCGCTATGCATGATTATGGCCGTTATTGCTCTCTTAGTTGGTCGCTCGTAGTCTTTTGCTAGCCTTCATCTGTACTGAGTATGAGCTTTACTCGTGCATCCAACTCCCAAAAACCAAAGTTTGCCAATGTGTCCACCATATCTACCTCTTAGCAATTTGCTATTCCAAGTATATTCATCATGCTTTTATCTGTCTTCCAAATTAAATTTTTTGTTATGAGAAAATTAGTTAGTAAAGCTCTCATGAACTTGATGGCACATTTACTTTATTGCACTTAATAAACTTGACCATTGTGATTCTCTTATTAAGTTTATATGCTTGCAAATTGTAAGTTGAAAGTTAGCACAACCATGCTTTCATGGGGCACGTTTTCAACATTGCACTTATTCCTATTTAGTTGATATCATGATCTTTTGTTTATGGATGCCTAGCGATGTGAAATAAGATCGAAACTTGTGAGCTCATGGAGTTTGTATATGTGTTAAAGAAATGCTTGGGCCGCTAATATAAACCATGCATCATTCATGGTGGAAATTTACAGCATAACCATAGTGGACATTCAATGACGCATCTCAAAATAAAAAGCTATACCCAATGGTAAATAAAAGAGATGTAGAGGTGTTCATTGTCTGTTTGTCCTATCATTTTGATATGGGAAAGCTTCCATATCATCGGGCAGGAGGTACCCCATTGGCGTTCTCGATGATACATGTATGCTTACAATGACAAGAACTTGCTTGGGACCTAAGTCAAGTAGCATGTGGTTTAGGTACTCGTATTCACGGGACATGAGATTTGTAACTTATGGTTTGTTAAGCATATAACTCGTACTTGTTCTCACATTAACCTTAACCACTCAAGATGCCAATGATAGGGGCAATGAGAGCTCAAAGCTAATAAGTACCATAATTTTTGGAAGGTCTATAAAACTTGCAATCACTACTTTTCTCTGTGAAGGGTCTTTCTTTTTACTTTTATGTTGAGTCTTCATCTTCTATCTTTATGCATTGATTAAGAGAGCATAGTTGTCATTTTGAGTATAATGTGCATAGTCCCAGGATTTATTATTGATTGATTCATGATTACGGTATTGCTTGTTCTCAAATTATTTGTATCTAGTCACCCTTTTGAACTTTGGAGGTGTCCGATGCATTTATGTTTTGCTACTCTATGAGGGACAAGCTGAATACCACTTTGCTATGTTTTCTCTATGCTTCAAACAAACAAATGACTTTCAATGCATTATTATTCATGATCTTTTGTTTGTGTTACTTTTCATGTTGTAACATGGTTGCTAAGTTCTATGGTTAGAATTATATCTTTTATGCCCATGTTTAGAGTACTTTGATCTCAGTTTGCAATGCATTACATCGACTTGATCAAGATTGTATTGGCTGCATGTCACCTCAAAAATTATTTTTTGTTATCACTTACCTACTTGAGGACGAGCAGGAGTTAAGCTTCGGGATTCTTGATACGTTGCAAACGTATCTATAATTTTTGATGCTCCATGCTTGTTTTAAACCAATTACTTTATGTTTTGCTTACACTTCGTGGTGTTTTTATGGATTTTCCGGAACTAACCTATTAACAAGATGACACAGTGCCAGTTCCTGTTTTCTGCTGTTTTTGTATTTCAAAAAAGTTATACAGGAAATATTCTCGGAATTGGACGAAATAAAAGCCAAAGTTCCTATTTATCTGACACGAAGATGGAGTCCAAAGGAGAGATGGAGCAGAGCCAGGAGGCGGCTGATACGTCCAAAATGTATCTACTTTTCAGAACACTTTTGTTGTTGTTTCTCCTCTAATTTGTGTGTTTTAGATACAACTAACATGGACTAATGTTGTTTTCAGCAGAATTGCCCTGGTGTCTTGATTTTGTGCAGAAATTCGATTTTTAGAAAAAATCTCGGAAAATACTGTAAAATTCCTATTTTACCAGAAGACACACGGAGCCAGAGTACGAGACAGAGAGGGGCCAGGAGGGCACCACACCACCTGGTGGTGCGGGCTAGGCCAGGCCGCGCCAGGGGGTGGTGTGGCTGCCCCAGCCATCTCCTTGACCCCTCCTTCCGCCTACATATACCCTCTGACCTGATCATATCAGGGGTTTGGCGTTTTTCCCAGATAGAGTTCCGCTACACTGCCACCATCAAAAACCGTGTTTCAAAACTAGAAACTCCGTTCTGGCACCTTGCCGGGATGGGGATTTGGAGGAGATCATCGCCATCATCATCACCGACGCCTCTCCATTAACCATCCATGATTCCCCCATCCATGTGTGAATAATTCCCGCTGTAGGTGAAGGGGATGGTATGGATTAGATGAGATCATTCATGTAATTGCTATGAGATTGTTAGGGCAAGGTACCTAGTATCCATTGTTAGTGCTTATGACATTGTTGCAACTTGTTGTGCTTAATGCTTGTCACTTTGGACCCGAGTTTTATGATCTCAGATCTGAACCTGTTATTGTTTTATGATGATAATTGTTGTTTTTGATCTTACCTGCAAGTTGTATACACATATCATTGTCTGGAACCCGAGGCCCCAAAGTGACAATAATTGGGATAACAGCAGGGGATGGCTGTGATGTGAGGATCACATGTGTTCACTAAGTGTTAACGCTTTGCTCCGGTGCTTTATTAAAAGGAGTACCTTAATTACTAGTAGATTCCCTTGAGGCCCCGCTACAAACGGGCTGGTAGGACAGAAGATGTCGTGCAAGTTTCTCATTACGAGCACGTACGACTATATACGGAACACATGCCTATGGTTGTTTAGTACTAGGATGCTTTATCATTATTTATCTGCAATTGCCCATGTCTTGATTATTACATGAATTATCTTATCCATGCAACGCTCGTTCATCCATCCCTATGCCTACAGTGTTTAAGCCTACTGTTTACTATTGATACCGCTACTGTCTTTACTTTACTATTGCTGTTACTATTTTACTATTGTCACCACTATAAAACTGTTGCTACTGATAAACCGCTGTGAGCAAGTCTGTTTCCACGTGCAGCTGAATTGACAACTCATCTGTCAAGGCTTATAAATATTCTTTGGCTCCCCTTGTGTCGAATCAATAAATTTGGGTTTTACTTCCCTCAAAGACTGTTGTGATCCCCTATACTTGTGGGTCATCAGCGGCCACACCATGGGGTGGCGTGGCCCCACCCCTAGCCGCGCCAAGCCCTGGTGTGGGCCCCTTGGCCCCCCTCTAACATCGCCCTTCTGCCTATAAATTCACTTCATCGGGGAAAACCCTAACAGAGAGCCTCCATCCACGAAAAGTACTGTAAGCCGCCGCCATCGTCGACCCGAGATCGAGAGGGTCCAGAAGCTCTTCTCGGCACCCTGTCGGAGAGGGGAATCATCACCGGAGGCCTTCTTCATCGCCATTCCTGCCTCCAAAGTGATGCCGGAGTAGTCCACCCCTGGACCATGGGTCCATAGCAGTAGCTAGATGGTTGTCTTCTCCTCCATGTGCCTCATGTCTAGATCTTGTGAGCTGCCTATCATGATCAAGATCATATTTATGTAATTCCACATGTTGTGTTTGTTGGGATCCGATGAATATTGAGTACTATGTCAAGTAGATTCTTAATTTATCATGTCTATGTTATTTATGATCTTGCATGCTCTCCGTTGTTAGTAGATACTTTGGCCAAGTAGATGCTAGTGACTCCAAGAGGGAGTATTTATGCTCGATAGTGCGTTCATGCCTCTAGTAATCTAGGAGAGTGACAATAACTTATAAGGTTGTAGATGTGTTGTTGCTACTAGGGAGAAAACAACAATCTTTTGTTCAAGGATAATTGTATTGTTTACATTACACACTTTGCTTAAGGCGATAATCTGTTGCTTGCAACTTAATACTTGAGGGTTGTTCGAATGATATCCCGAAGGTGGATTATTAGTCATAGATACAGTTGGATTACGGTCTATGTATTATGTTGTAATGCCCAAATGAATCTCATAGTGATCTTCATGACATGTACATGCATTGTTATGCATTCTTCATTTTGTCAATTGCCCAACTATAATTTGTTTACCCAGCATGTTATTTATCTTTATGGAGAGACACCTCTAGTGAACTCTGGACCCCGGTCCATTCTCTTAGATTTATATTGCCATCTACTGCAAGCACTGTTTACTTTCCGCAAGTATTATTTTATTTCACTGCAAGCAAATATCTCTTTCCACACTATATGTCTAATTCTTTGTTTTCAGCAAACCGGTGAGATTGACAACGTCACTGTAAGTTGGGGCAAAGTAGTTTGGTTGTGTTGTGTGCAGGTTCCATGTTGCTGCTGGCGCCGACACCGCGCCATCAACTGTCTTCTGGCGCCAGTTAGCAACAACCTTCATAAGTGATTTCTTTCTCCTACTGGTCGATTAAACTTTGGTTTCATAACTGAGGGAAAACTTACTGCTGTGCTCATCATACCTTTCTCTTGGGGTTTCCCAACTGGTCCTATGAGACTTCACAACACTAGGTGAAACAAGATGCCAAGTTTTATTGTAAAATAATGTTGAATATTCCTCGTCCATAGCTGCCTTCCACTGAGGATCCGCAAGAGCCATGCATGTATCAGTAGGTTCCGCAGTGCACAAATTAGCAAACCGGATATGATCATACCGAACATGCCCATCAGTTATAATTTTTGGTCGATTAATACCACTTTGTAACCCGGTGTGCGGACATTCCTAGACTTGTGCAACAATAGGAGCAGGAGGAATTGTATCTGCAGAAGATCCTGTAGACACACCTGAATCAGCCCCAGTACCAGCTGCAGTAGATCTAGACAAGGTGGCAGCAGGTGTAGAAGATCTAGGGGTAGTGTCGGGCGCAACATCCCGAGGCGACAGCGGGGAGTCGCACAGCGTGCGTGTCAGGGTGCACAGCGCCTGGAGCAGATTCGGGGAGCAATCCCGAGGCGGATTCATGGGCGATCCCGAGGTTTCTGATCGAGCAGGAGAATCGTCTCCGGGACCCGTGCCAGACTCAGAAAAATCACCAGAAAACGTTTATAGACTAGAATTTTCACCTGATTCCTACACAGACGACTCAACAGGCATGAATGTCAATTATTTTCTAACCTATATCTTTGTTTCTATAGTTTCTATATACCATCTCAGTGCATCCCTCAAGAGATGAGACAATGGCTTCATGTCGGTGTAACGGTGCTGCACTCAATGAGCCCAACCTAGGCAGCTACTACATTACCCACTCTGCCGACTTGTTGATCACATCTGGGTGGGAGACGTTTGCAAAAAGTTGAAAATTGTTGTTGGGACTGTCATTCTTGTTAAGCTGGAAATGGTGTGTGGCTGCCTCTACCTCGACGTTGTCAACATCGACAAGTTCTAGATGTCTAGTTTATGGGCTTTAGGTATTGTGTGTAGATCTATAAATCAGAACCAAGGATGAAGTTTAGTGAACTGTTGTCTATTGAACTATTTAAAAATATTGATGTGTATGTGCTAGCGAACATTACATTTGTCTACGCTCAAAGAAACATCCAAGTGCTTCTGTTTGTTCTACTACAGATAGTTACCGCATGCACAAAACAACATATACACGTGGTGTTTGCTGTCCTATTCTCTTACGGTTCAGTTCAAACTATAAAGTCATCAAACAAGGATAAAATAACTACACACAATAAAAACAAATTGAATATTCATCAAACAACATATACATATACATAACCTAGGAGAAAAGTTTTAAAGGACATTATTTTAGCAACAGACATAGTTCTAAATTAATCGACAAATTTCAACACATTAGAACCAAGCTGCTGTTAGAAATCAGAAGCTAGTTGTTACAAAAAAAACCTAGCGACGTACGCTGGTTCTTCCATAGTTAGTGATATATTCTGCAAGATAGTTGTATCGTGTCAGTTGTACTCAAGAATATTCAAATGACAGATGCTTTTATAACCTCGTTAGTGTTATACCTATAAGCAGTGACAAACAAGAAAATGAGTTCATTGGTACTTGCTGATTCAAAGCAGCGACATGCTATTAATTTTCCATTGTCACTATGCTCTAAACCCATGACGGATGCAAAATACCATGGTCACTACCTTTTTCCCGAGCCTAGGACGACTGGGAACGAACTTCTAACGATGTTTTTTTTATTTCACGCATCATTGTTAGGTGCGGCGGAGACCAGTTCAGGACATACAGATAACGAGTTTTTTTGGGTCCGTCATCTATATCGGCTATCGGTGAGTATCTTTTTTTCTTACCAGTTACATCGCGGCTATAAACTTTTTCCTAGTAATGCTAGACACATAAAAAACGCTAAAACATCTTATATTTTAGTCCAGAGGAAATCTTTTGAGAATCTTTCATTTTTTTGCGTGCGCCTACATTTCTTCTTTTAAACATTTTAAAGTGTTCTTTCCGACAGACCTCAATTCCATGGTCCGCCATCGGTGCAAACGTCAGCACAGCATCCCTCTACTTAGAGCAAGTACAATAAGGTCTACTCAGCTGGCTATAAGGATTAAACTATTATTTTTATGATGAGTTGGATGAGAGAGAAGAGGAGAGAGAAGAAAAGTGGGTTCACATGCAAGAACTAGCTCTAGCACGTGCTTCTAGGTACTTTATGAGAGTGTCATGTGGGCCATATAGTAATAAAATAAAATTGTTTTATAGCCAACTATTATATATATTGGCTATAAGCTAGCTATAAATGACATAGCAATGCCTTATAGCCAGCAGCTAGCTTTACTATTAACCTTGCTCTTATGTAGTGGCCGCCAAAATGCAGGTGCCAGAGCTTGAATCGGGAACTCAGGGGCGTACATTTACACAAGATACCAAGGACACTTTAGCTTGTGTATTTTTATGTACCACTGCTCTCTATATTAGTACGTAGTATTACTAGCACTACGGAATTCTTTTTGTGGAAAATACCGAATTTTGTTCTCCTTGAATTGTCCCACTATATACGTGGAGACTACCACCATAATCCACTTTCTGCTCCCATCAGTTCTGCCTGTAGGCAATGAACCTCGCAAGATGGTGTAGCGGCGCGGCGCGCTCGGCGTCGAACCCCTCGAGCTCCTCCTCGGCCATCGCCAGGAGCTCGGCCGCGTAGGCCTGCGCCTGGTCCACACCCAGCAGTTTCGGGTACGTGGCCTTGTCGGCTGCCTGATCCTTCCCCGCCGTCTTCCCGAGCTGCTCCGACGTGCGCGTCACGTCCAGCACGTCGTCCACCACCTGGAAGAGGAGTCCGACGGAGCGCGCGTACCGCCGGACGCTCTCAATCTCGCCCTCTGTAGCTCCACCAACAATGGCGCCGCACACGGCCGCGGCCTCCAGGAGCCGCCCGGTCTTGTGTAGGTGGATGTACTCCAGCATGGCGAGGCTCACGGGCGCACCCTCGGACGACTTGTCGACGACCTGTCCGGCGGCCACGCCCCCGGCACCCGCGGCGTTCCCGAGCTCGGCCACGGCCCGCAGCGCGCGTTCCGCCGGGACAAGACCATGTTCAGTGTAGCCGCGGGCAAGGTGCTCGAACGCGAGCGCGAGGAGCGCGTCGCCGGAGAGCAGCGCGGTGTACTCATCGAAGGCGACGTGGTTGGCGGGGCGGCCGCGGCGAAGGGCGTCATCGTCCATGCACGGCATGTCGTCGTGGATGAGCGACATGGTGTGGACCATCTCCACGGCGCACGCGACAGGGATGGCCACTGCCGCCGATCCCCCGACGAGCTCGCACGCGGCGATGGACAGGACGGGGCGCACGAGTTTCCCGCCGGCGAGGAGGGAGTAGCGCATGGCCTCGCTGAGGCGCTCGGGCTGGCGAGCCGGCATTGCCCGGTCCAGCGCTTCGTGCACGGCCTTGGCGTTGGCTGAGATGTACTGCTCGAAGTCGAAGCTGAACCCACCGGCTCCGCCGCCGCCTCGAGGCTTCGTGTTGCCGCCGGTGGCGTTGTCGATGACACTGTTGCTGGTGGCTCTCTTGGGGTTCGTCAGCACGCAGCGCAAGATGGAGATGGAACGCCTGGACGGTGGCCGCGGTAGCGAAGTGGATCGCTCAATGGTGTAGGATAGTGAGCGCTTGGAATAACCGTGGGAGGACGGTGGTCCATTCCGGAGACAGGAGCATGACACCTTGTCCATGCTTGTGGCAAGAGTGGTCGTATCACAGACAGATTGGATGTGTTTTCTGAGCACAGGCGGAGGCTATAAGACGAGAGAGAGCGAGTGATTCAACATGTGTTTTACATTGAATCATGAGGGGTCTATATACATGTACAGAAGCTCGTTTTAGTGCTGAAATAACTCCGAGTACATACATGCCAAACGAGATAAGATAAACGTGATCGTGGCGTGGGAGTAGGACGGGCTGGCGTGGGACTAGGATGTAGAAGACCAAGTGCATCTCTAGCAGATAATCTAAATCCGGTATTACAAAATCGTTTTCGGAAAACCAGTTTAAGCTATGTAATTTGCCTTCCGGGAGTAAATACGGGGAAAAAAACCTCGGACTCACATCATGGGAAATTGCAACTTTCACCAGGTTGTACTCTTTATGTTACACAAACCATCATTTAGACAGAGTTTTTATGGTTTCCACTAGTTGCTGGTCCAATCTAGTTTCTACCACTTAGTCATATGATCAATTATTTAGCTTCGTTTAAAACAAAACTGGTAGCTAGGCCTGTATATCGATGTTTTATTTGATGTGAAAATTATACTCCCTCCAATCGAAAATAAGTGTCAATAACTTATTATAAACTTTGTACTAAATTAGTATAAAATCATCAATACTTATTTTCGAGCAGAGGAAGTAGAACATTTGAAACATCATAAAGAAACTGTTATTCATCAAAAATTATGAGTTTTAATGGTGCACGGTGGAATGTAATGGATGCATTTTATATTTGGTGTAAAGTCTACTACATTCTAAAGTGTATCTAAAATATCATTATCTATCTATCTTCTATTATATACTAAAAGTACAATACGGAGTTGTCTAACAGAGCGACCATGTTAAGCCACATCAACTAAATTAATTTGATAGTTAGATCTAAAATATGTGGTTAGGATTTAATAAGAGATCAATAGTTACGGAACTATGTAATCAACCAATTGTACCAAATAGTCTAGCATGTCACGCTAATATGGCTGAACACAAACTCCACGTGATACGGACCCATTGGATGCTAGCGTATCTCCACAATACTCTAACAGCCCAAGTAAAAAAAAATGCCCAGCCAAATTTTAGAGTTCTATAATTCGGTAGTGAAGAAGTACATATATAGGGAGTCCACGTAAAATAGGAAAGTGCTAAGAACTCCATATTTCGTGTTCACTTAACCAACTGCAAAAAAAAAAACAATTAAGCAGTAGTGACATGACGTATTTCCACAAATTTTAACCGCCTCCATTATAAAAATACCGACCAGAGTAAGGAAGTGCTAAGAACACCATATTTTGTGTTCCGTTAACCTGCTGCAAATAAAAAGTATATAATTAAGCGATAATGCCATGATGTATTTCCACAAAATCTTAACCACCTCCATTGCAAGAATACCTTCCAGACTAATTTGGAATAGTATAATCAAGCAATTAAGGTGTCTATATGATAAAATGTCCATGTGAATTTATATTCTATGTTCTGTCTACATATGTATAAAACAATTACGGTCAATTATGTGATATGCCAGACATACAAGAAAATAATATTTGAATATGTAAATTTATATATAGGCTCCATAAATGTTTGTGTTTAGTTGACGTAATTTTTTCATCCTTTGACATGCTACGAGTAGTTAAATATTTGTATTTATTTCATACGTTATTTTTTTTGTCCGGCCAGCCTGCTACCGCTCTATAAATATTTGTACTCATTTCTTGTGTAAATTTTTGTCCATCCAACTAAGTACAAGGACATCAAGCTAAAATTATAGAATCTGATTTTCTTTATCCGTATCTATATTAATATTATTGTATACATGAATTAGGAAGCCCAAACATACATGCTACTACAATTATTGAAGGACTTTGTATAAATATTTGTACTCATTTCTTGTGTGAATTTTTTTTCCATCCAACTAAGTACAAGGACATCACGCTGAAATTATATAATCAGTTTTTTTATCCGTATCTATATTAATATTATTATATACATGAATTAGGACACCCAAACAGACATGCTACTACTATTATTGAAGGACTTTGTTTAAGAATAACAATGTCAATAATTATTAGCCACATAATATTATTGAATGACTGTCTTTTGTTGAATCTTTTTCTCAGCTGGATAGAGAATTTGATAAGCCAATGATTGTTTTTTGTCTTTCGTAGTATGTTTAACCATTATGTGGTGGAAAATTGATCAGATTTTATAGTTCTTCTGTAGTACCTCGATGTGACATGAGCGTGATAGAGGTTCAAGAGTCCATTTTCTTTTTATAAGGGATAAATAAATATTTTAGGGTGGATATCCAAATATAGGAAAGATCTCCCTCAAAGAGTCTACATGATAGCTAGAATGAGTGGGCTGAATAGCATGGAGAGAGCTTTTTTCGAAATGGAGGGTGTACCCCCAGCCTGGGCATCCAAAGGATACACACAACTCTTTTTATTAGATTATTTACCAAGGCCTTACAAAAAGAGTACAAGGATCAATCTGAAGCCACCATCCTAGCGACAAGTGCTAAACCTACAAGACCGATGAAGGGGATGACCAAGACAAGGCCAATTGTCCTGACCACGCATCAACGCACAACATCAAAATGTCGGAGGCCTCGCCAAGTCACCCAACAGCGAGTCGGGAGCACCAACCAGTCCAGCAGACCCTGAGCGAGCGTCATCACACGCTCCACAAAAATATAAAAATATTATTGCATATCTTTCACAACTATGGACATTCTAAACTTTCCCGCCCCCTCTCACCTTGTATAGTTATATAATTATATTATAGATAAAATAAATTATATTATATGACTCTGATAAAACGTAATGTATTTTTTACCTACAAACGTTGCACCACATTCATATATACTAAACAATTATTCGAAGTTGCACCTCGAGACTATTTGTGTCTAAAATGTTAGAAAGACCTGTGGAGCTCGAGAGCTATTTGACTTCAATTAGTATGGTGCTTTTGTAGATGACCTTGATAATACTGGTCACATATTAAAGATGATCAATTTTATGTGTATATTTCTTATGGTGGTTATAAACGTATTATCTTTATCACATAATTTAAGTGCCAAAAAAATTATTTGTCAGTCACTTTCAACACCATAAGATGATGCCCTCGCATTTCGAGGGCCATCTTGCTAGTTATATACTAAAAGCACAATACGGAGGTCTAAAACAGAGACATCACATTGATCCACATCATCTAAATTATTAAGATAGTTAGATCTAAAATTTACGACCTAGATTTAATCAAAAAAGTATTAGTTACGTAACAGGTTTGATGCATAATTTTTTATATGTCACGTACTGGTCGTATACATGTAGCGCTTGAACTAATTTTACAGAAGTAAACGTTTGAACCCTGTTAGATGGGACCGTGATTGATTTTGTTTCCACTATGCATACACCTCGGATCAGCCCAGTTTAAAATATCTCTACGCATCGTAATCTCCTTGGTATCCCACCAAACAAGTCTTTTCATTGCCCAACTTATCGCCTATGTGTTAGAGATTTTTGCATGAACTATGCGTAGTAATATCAGGTGAGAACATTGGTGCAGCTTGATGGTTAGCGTAAAGTACCATGCCAACAAAGAAACTGTTTATAGCTCCTGTCACCGATGCTGTCTCCACTCGATCGATTTCTCTGCGTTTTGGTCGCCATAGATATTAACTCCTAGCTATTAGATTAATTCGGTCGTGCAAGATTTTCTCTCATCTGTAGAACTCCCTTCGTATGCTAAGCTATAAATAGTAGTGTACACATACATGAGCGAGTATATAAAATACTGAAAATATATCAATATTGCTGATTAAAGTGTAGAATGAAAAAAAGATACACGTGATTTGAAACAATACTTAAACTTTACATTAAAGTCTGAATATTTATTGGTAAGAATAATTGAAAATGATAGCATCAGTATAAGAAAAAAATCTTTCCAATTTTCTATGTTAATCAATGTACTCTCTTATGTAGACTAATTAAGCATCTGGTCCATATAGTTAACTGCTTATTACAAAGGACCCCATATATTCAAATAAAAATTATGGCTAAAAAGAAAAATATTATAAATACTCACAGTACAAACAAAAACATATGCCTGGCAATCTAATAAGACATCCTGTATAGCTGATCCAAATGGATATGTCCTTCTAATTTGAACCACCTATAGCAAGTCATACTGCAAGAGAAAAACATCTATGATAAAATTCTCAAGGAAACATATCATAAGAACACTAATCACATGGACCATCTTTATAATTAGTTACACAACTGAAGCATCTTCATAATTAGATCACACCAAATAGATCATAATAATGAAAATGTGTTGTGGCGAAATGAGAAGTACCAATGGTTGATAAATAGAGCCATTAGATCTTCATAAAAGTATTTGCATCACTCGAACACTGATTCGTTAGATTGCTATATTAGTTGTTATGACATTACGTTTGTTAAACCACCTTACGAAAATAAAAGATATCGATCATCTCTCCTTGCATTATAAAAACCGGCATTGTTTTCTTATGGGATACAATAAAATATGGAAACCAATACATCCCTTTGGGGAGTATGTTAAATTTGAGTAAGAAGTCCATATTATACTGACATATAATTTCACGTATGAAACATTGCAGCTTCTTAGAACATTCCCTTAAATTACCACTCCATATGATTTTTTTATATGGGCAACCCTCCGAAGCATGGAAGCATCTAGAGGTCAATTTCAGTTACAAGCTATTTCATTACTCACAGAGAAGAGAGTTTTAAAAATCACAAGCTAATGCATGACTTGGTTTACAATTCACCCTTAAATAGTAAGAAATACGTTCATTCTATATTTAATATGGATCATGTTTTGTAGAGACCCTAATTACTACTTCTAAAATAAATAAATGTTTGTCAATCTAATAAGACATCCTTTATAGCTGATCAAAATTGATAGGTCCCTCTAATTTGTGTCACCTATATCAAGTCATAGTGCAAGAGAAAAAGATCTATGCTAAAATTCTCGAAATATATCATAAGAACACTAATCAAGTGGCCCCTCTATAATTACTAGACCACAACTAAAGCATAATTAGATCACACCAAATAGATCATAATAATTGAAATGTTTCATGGTGAAAATAGGAACATCGCTGGTAGATAATTAGCCATGTGAGTGCACATTGTAGAATGATCATATTATAATTAATGCTAGAGGAAGCATTGTGGGTTGCAAAAGATGTCACATAGTATAAGGAAAACAGTTTGATCAATAGGAGCATCTTTTATGTTTTTATATATTATACCCAACTTGAAACAAAAAAAGCTACTTGGCTTCGTCAAATAAACAAGTTGGCTAGGTAGCGATCGAGCTACTCTTAGTTCCATGTGAAAATGATATATCACATGCAAACGCGACATATGCTGATCAGTGCGCTAATTTGAAATAGTAAAAAAAATATTTGTATACAAAGTAAAGATGTTTAAAGATGTTTCATGCATAAAATCTCTTGGGTGCTCAAAACAATAACATATCTTAGTGACAAAAATATGTATATAAACAATTAAAGAGGAACACGACTAAATAATGAAAGATAAAGGGTGACTGTCCTCGCATTTGCGAGGGCCACTGTGCTAGTTTATAGAATAATGATTATTTCAGCAAATACCGGCCGCTTATGATCACCGAGATGTCGCCACATCGATCGCCCGCTACGCCACCCGTGGTCGCCACAACGGCCACAGTCGAACTCCCAGTCTCAGCTATCGCCACGTCAGGTCTCTCGTTCGTCGATGGTGGCCGTCGGCATATCATCCGCCCTTGAGCTTGAGCTCATGGATAACGCGTCACCTGCTACGTAGACCGTGGCCATCGGCATACGTCACGACGACGGCAACCATTTGTCACGTTTGCTGACGGCCATACGTTGTGTGTTTTGAGATGGAAGCGCTGATGTTGTGATTAATTAGTAGGAGTACGTTATTTCCTTGTTCACCGATACGTAACCACGTCGTTTTTCCAGTGTACATTTTGCCGTGTTTTCATCCTGCCTTCACTTGTGAATGTGTAGCTCTCGTCTGACCGCTAGTCCACCTCGCCAATCGTACGCTCTCACTGGGCCACGACTGGGACAAAGTTGTAAACTCATTGCGTCTTGTAGCAGAGTTGATGGCTAGCCTGACGCTGACGGTAGTACAAATCACTTTGTTTTGTTGTGACTTCTGAGTGTGGCGAAAGAGAGTAGTAGTAACATAAGCCACCACGCGGAACACATGCGAGGGCGACTGCTTACCACACGCATAGTATATTCAGAATAAAAAGGTGGAACATGTGGAAATATCACAAGCGCCCCATCCAATTAAACACTTGGATAAAATGTCGTACTCCCTCCATGCCGGATTATTGGGCAAATGTGTATTTTAAGACAAATTTTAACCATTAATTTTAGTCAAGAAAAATATGACATATTTGATATAAAAATTATACCATTGAAAAGTTCATTTGAATATGAATCCAATGGTATAATTTTTATATCTTATATTTTTTTGACTAAAATTAAATGTCAAAGTTTGCCTCGAAGTACGTAATTGCCCTTTAATCCGGTATGGAGGGAGTAGCATCAATGTTTCTACATGAAGTTAATGCAAATACCATTCACAAAAAATATTATGCGAATACTGCAAGACATCATGATGACAACCTATCATATCAAACACCACTGGGTTAGTTGAATCCCAAAATTGTGACATTCAATTGGAATTCAATTCGACTTCCACGTAGACATGCTCCCTTCAGCCAAAAAAAATATATATTTGCGATGTGTGTTCATACACTTGAGTGAAAAGGGGTATTTTGTGTGGTTGATGTAAAAAAGGAAAAACATGTCTCAGGAAAATCCTACTTTTAGCACAAAAATTGTCTTTTTTTACATAGCCTAAATGACAAGTCGATTTTTCATCAAATGACTTTGTGCGCCTGTAGCATGTGAAAATTTACACAAACAAATTTGTTCGCAATTTTTGACATTTCAAAAAGTGAAAATGACGCATTTCAAAATTAAGGAAGCATATAGACCTAAGAGGCAAAAAAAAATATGGTCATGCATGCTCTAGAATGTAAGGAATCGTGAATTGAATAGCACAGGCCACGTTTCGCGTCACAATCAAGCCCGCGGATCAGAATCAATTTGCATAAACATCGACGGTTTTGACCTAGCGCCTCCGTGGGCGACTAGGGGTCTCGATCCTCCGCCGCCGGGACTCTCTGACGTGGAGTCTTCATCGCCCCAGCTCCGTCCTCTAACCCTTTTAGGTGGTGGCGACCGAGCCTGGGTCCTGCGATCTCAATTTCGGCCAAAGACTCCAGATAGGTTCGCAGGTATTGGCAGCGGCAGCGGACGTCGGGTTTCTTCGCTGCGGAGGTGACTATCGAATTCTGCTTGAGAATCGCAAGGTTTGGCAGCGTTGGTGGCTGTTGTGTTCAGTCTGGTTCGCAGAGGTTGTTCGTGGCGGAGAATGCCGAGTTCTGCTAGGGTTTCGCAGCAGTAGCGCCGTGAGTTGAGGCTCGCTAGGGTCTCGCAGGGGTTGGCAGCGGTAGTGTTTTGATGGGGGATTCAGGAGCGTCGAGTATGGCGAGCGGTTCGGGGAGCAAACCTGAGTCGATCAACGACATGCTCCAGCGATTGGGTATTGAGGAGGAGGAGTTCGATGATTTGGTGTTCGAGGAAGAAGAAGAAGAAGAGGCTCCAAAGGAGGGTTTGAAGTGGATGGCTTTGGCTAGGGTTCAAACTTCAAAAAAATTCAGTCCGCAAACCTTTGAACAACACATGAAGATTGCTTGGAGCCCTGCGAGAGAAATACAATTTCAACAAGGCAACCTCTTTATGATCCAGTGCTTCTGTCTGGGAGATTGGCTTAAGGTTGAGAAAGGAGGCCTGATACGTCTCAAACGTATCTATAATTTTTGATGCTCCATTCTTGTTTATACACCATTTGCTTTGTGTTTTGTTACACTTCGTGGCGTTTTTATGCATTTTCTAGAACTAACCTATTAACGAGACGCAACAGTGCCAGTTCCCTGTTTTTGCTGTTTTTGTGTTTCAGAAAAGCTACACATAAAATATACTCGGAATTGGATGAAACAAAAGCCAAAATTCCTATTTTTCTCGACACGAGACGAAGTCCGAAGATGAGACGGAGGTGCACCAGAGGGCTGCCGCACCATGGCATGGCGTGGGACACCCCCTGGCCGCGCCATGGCCAGGTGTGGGCCCCTGGCCCACTCCCTGACGCCGCCCCAGGTGTGGGCAACCTCATGCAAGAAACATTATCATCATTTATTTTCGATAAGGATCGCTTTATTAATTAATAGTCATTAAGCTTATACCCGGCCTCTGCATAGCTAAGATGCACACAGCCTAAATTCAAGTCGCGACACATGAATCAAAAAAAGGCAAAATTACAAATCATAATGAGCAAGTGTAATGTCGCCTAAACTGCTGCAGCAATACGAAAGCTATGTGGCCATTCATGTTGGGAAAAAGTATCTCCTTACCGTAACTTCCAATCGTGCACAGACAATAGGTCGCGATCCTCCAGACGCTGAAGAGATGACCACAAACGGAGAGTACCGATAGCTCTGTTGATAACCTGCAAGATGGAAGAGTTTTTATCATTAAACACTTTATCATTTCTACATAGCCAGAGCGACCAAATAAAGGCAATCGCTCCCACCCTAATATGCTTTTTAAACCTATTATCAATTCTATTTAGCCAATTCCCAAAAATATTGATAATATTGTATGGTGAAAACAAGATTGAAGCTACTTGGATAATTGAATTATCATTTCTTACGTTCCAAAATAGTTACGTATCTATACAAAATTAAGTCACTTAATATGGATGTAACGAATATATTAGAAATGACAACATCGCAAATATAAGCTTAAAATGGACCAAAGAAGACAATCAATGCCTCTTAACTTTCATTATTGGTAGTTCTTGAATGGAAAAAATGTTGTCCTCGATATAATATACTCACTCCGGTTTAATTTACAAGGCACACAAGTAGTTTAACATAAAATTTAACTACCAAATTTTTCCAACAAAAATTAAGATATATATCATGAGAATTATATCATTATATTCATATTTAAAAGAAATTTCCAATGGTATAATTTTTTAAAAGCTTGGATAAAATATCATAGATTTTGTCAATGACATTTTAAACATTACCATATTACTAGCATCAATGTTCCTATATGAAGTTAATGCAAATACTATTCACAAAAAAAAGAATTTTATGCAAATACTGCAGAATATCATGATGATATCCTATCATACCAAACACCATTGGGTTAACTTGAATCCCAAAATTGAGATATTTAATCGGAATTCAATTCGGCTCCCGGGTGCATATGCTCACTCCATCTAGAAAACATATTTTTAATTGTCAAAAAAATTGCATGTACAAATCGGCGATCTATGTGTGTGTACATTTTAGCAAAAAACGATAATTTGTGTGGTCCATGTAAAAAAGGCAAAACATGTCTCACAAAAAGTCATACTTTTAGCACCATTTTTCTTACATAGCCTAAATGACAAGTCGATTTTTTATGGAAGGACTTTGAGCGCATGCAGCATGTGAAGATGTACACACAAAAATTTTGTTTGCAATTTTTTGACATTTTAAAATATATCAAAGATGTATTTCAAAATAAAGAGAGCATATGCATCCAAGAGGGCAAGAGGCAAAATATCATGGTTATGGATGCTCTGGGATGTAAGGAATCGTGAATTGAAGGGCACGGCCATGCTTCGCGTTGTCATCAAGCCTGCAGATTGGAATCAGCGAGGAATCGCGAACCGGAGAGCTGGGCCGCGGCGAACCTTTATTGGAATTATTTATGACTACATATTTACAATAAAGGCGTGGAGATCACATTTTATTTAGTTGTGTAATTTTCATTAATTTATTGATCACCTCTAGATCAAAGAGGAGGGCAAATTCAAGTTGCAATTCAGCTTTATTTTGCTAAGTTCTTTTACTCTGCCTCGACAACCGTGGATCGAAGAGCAGGGACATATGCGCCATAGTATAAGTCTGGAACTAAAACTCAAAACTCGCTGAGTTAAACGAGTAACACACAACTTGAATTGGCTCACTCAAAGCCGGCGTAAAATGATCCAATCTGAGTTTTGGTTTTAGTCGTTGAAAGAGTAACTCGTTAACTGGTAAAGGTAGAGGACACATTGGATTTTGCATCAGTGTGAGCAATTATTTATAATTATTGTAGCTTATCGATTACATATTGTTTGATGCAATCATAATATCATTTACTATGCTGATGATTGCACCATTGCATATCTAAATAATTAGAAAGAATATAAAATCTATGATGTGACATGTAAACTGTTTAACCAAGATAAACGAGTTACTTACAATCATGTCAAGTTTCATTTCTAGACTAGTTTAGCTAACCATGATTTAGTATCCCGAACGCTAAATATTTCCTTTCGATTTTTCTCCTTAAGCGCGTGTAAGCGGCTATGCGGTGTACATGGCCTTAGATGCGAGTGTGAAACACAGGTGATGATAAGTGTGCTGAAGCGAGAAATGATAAGTGAGCAAAACTTACATTTGTAAGAACACTTTAATTAACTTGTGTACTTTTACGTTCCGCTGCTCTCTAAAGACTAAACTGTATTTCCACTACGGAATTACTTCTGCGACCAATACCGAATTTTGTCTCAGTATTTGGTCGACTCGAGACTCGAGAGACGAGACTACGACTGTAATCGAATTTTTGCTCCCATCAGATCTGCAATGAACCTCGGGAGGTGGCGTAGCGGCGGCGCCCTCGGCGTCGAACCCCTCGAGCTCCCCCTCCGCCATCTCCAGGAGCTCGGCCGCGTAGGCCAGCGCCTGCTCGACACCCATCAGCTTCGGGTACGTGGCCTTGTCGGCTGTCTTGTCCTTCCTCACGTCCAGCACGTCGTCCAACACCTGGCAGAGGAGGCCGACGGAGCGCGCGTAGCGCCGGACGCCCTCAATCTCGCCCTCCGTACCTCCACCAACAATGGCGCCGCACACGGCCGCGGCCTCGAGGAGCCGCGCGGCCTTGTGTACGTTGATGTACTCCAGCGTGGCGAGGCTCACGGGCACCCCCTCCGACTCCTTGTCGGCGATCTGCCCGGCGGCCACGCCCCCGGCACCCGCGGCGTTCCCGAGCTCGGCCACGGCCCGCAGCGCCCGCTCCGCCGGGACAACACCGAGTTCGGCGTAGCCGCGGGCAAGGTGCTCGAACGCGAGCGCGAGGAGCGCGTCGCCCGAGAGCAGCGCGGTGTACTCGCCGAAGGCGACGTGGCTGGCGGGGCGGCCGCGGCGAAGGGCGTCGTCGTCCATGCACGGCATGTCGTCGTGGATGAGCGACATGGCGTGGACCATCTCCACGGCGCAGGCGACCGGCATGGCTATGGCCGCGGAGCCGCCGACGAGCTCGCACGCGGCGATGGCGAGGATGGGGCGTAGGCGCTTCCCGCCGGCGAGGGCGGAGTAGCGCATGGCCTCGCTGAGGCGCTCGGGCTGGCGAGCCGGAATTGACCGGTCGAGTGCTTCGTGTTAGTTTGATCTCCACAGGACCGAGTCCAACGACTCGATCCAAACCTTGATTCGCGCCCTGATCGGGGGCGTCCAACCGAAATATGGTTGGTGGGCCCCTGTGGCAGCGCTATATAAAGAGGTGGAGGGCCGGGGCGCACAGTACGAGGTTGACCGTGCTGCCTATCGCTCCACCGATACTCCCTTCCGATCTAGGGGCTAGCGCTAGTCACGGGAAGCACCGCCGCCACCACACACTCACGTTCTCGCCACCAATCATCGCCATGGCCACCGGCTCGAGTTCCTCGAGCCAAGGTGCAGGTTATCCTCTCTCTCTCTCTGATCTTCCTCTCTCTCTCTCTCTCAGATATGTCAAGTATAGAACCGATCTACCGAGTTTGATCTAGCCTAGAGTCAACATTGGTATCAGAGCATTTTCTAGTGTTGGATTTCTTCGGTAGAAAAGGAAAAAAGAAACCCTATCCATCCCGATTTACCCACAGCACCAAAGAACCCCAACTCGAAAGTTACAGACGGGAAAAGAAATATTACCGGTTGGCCCCGGGTCACCGGCAAAGTGCGCCGCCGTCGTGCCGCGCCGTTCCTCTCGATTTCATGCGCATCCGATGGAGGCATGGGAAGAAGAACTCGGGCAGTGGGGCACTTTGCCTTCACCACTGCCGAAGGGAAAAGGTCCCGTTCGGGGGCAAAAGCACAGAGCCAGCCACCGCTCCTCCGCTCGCCGGCGGAAGCGCCGTCGGGCGCCTCTGCGAGCTCCCAGTAGCCGCGCGGGACAGAGAAAAGGGGTGCGGTGGATGGAGAAAAGTTAGAAGGGAATAGGTGCGGAGAGGCTCGCCGGCCATGGGCTCGCCGCCGGTCGCCGGCGGGAAGCTTTCCGGCGCCGTCCTCTCTCCGGGGACCTCCAGCCGCCGCCACCAGTGAACAGAGCTAGAACAGAGGGACCGGGATGAAAGAATGCGGCTAGGGTTCAGACTCGGTCGGTACGAGTCGTTTTGATCCAGCGAAAGTGCCGCTGGACCGTCGGATTCAATCCGACGGCCAGCAGCTGGCGGCGGGTGCTGGCAGGCCTCTTGGGCCGCGCCCAGCTGGGCCGCGCCCAGCTGGGCCGCAAAGGGGGCAGCGGCATTTAACTGCCGCACAGGGCGCCGCGAGCGCAGAAGCTGGCCGTGGGCCGCGTCCGGCCACGGGCCGCGTCCGGCCACGGGCCGAAAGAGCTTCTCTGTAAAAAAAAAAAATTTACAGAACAGTTTTACAGTTTCCTGTACAGATTTTAGGCAAATTTCATATAGTTTTTTCTACTCAAATTTTTCCAATGAAAATTTTGTTTAGAGAATTCAAAAGTTACAGAAACTTTTTTATAAAGTTTAAAGTTAATGAATTTTTATTCATGTTTCCGCTGCAAATAGTTAAATGAAAGTGCTTAAATGCAATAAAGTGTTTAAATTGAATTTCTTGAAAGATGTGATAAAGTGATTTTAAAAAGTGATTATGTTTCTGTTATTATATAACCAACGTTGTTAATAGCATGAGCATAATTTATTTATTACATGTTAAAAGGTGCATTTATCTCTATTTTTGCCCAACGGTGATATAGTTTTAATTGCACAAACAGTTGTATGTGTTTATCTATACCAACGTTGGATTAATGCATGCAATTGTTTTGTTATCTCACATCTTTGTGAATTTCAGGAGGCTACAGTCTAATGAGTTGCCTCAAAGACGTTCCGACGCTCAGGGGTGACAACTACACTGAGTGGAGGAAGAAAGTTGATCTGGCCTTTGTCTGCGCTGAGGTCGACTGGGTTGTGGACACTCCACAGCCAGTCAAGCCGACAGGGCCAGTCAGAGATGCAAAGGATGATGATGCTGCATGGGACAAAAAGGAAAAGGACTTTGCTCCAGTGGAGCTGGCATATGTGCTAGAGAACCAAAAGTGGGTCAATGCAAACAAAAAGTGCATGGCCTTTATAAAGAATACGATTGAGAACGCCATTGCGGGCTCAATCGCAGAGTGCACTTCCGTTGGGGAGTTTCTGGAAAAGATAAAGAGCCAGTTCACTGGCTCTTCAAAAGTCTATGCTACCCAGCTGCTCAAACAGCTGGTCACAGAAAAGTACACAGGAGGTGCACATGGCATCAGGGAGCACATCTTGAGGATGAGCAACATGGCTTCTAAACTGAAGCCCATGGACGCTGATCTGGAGTTAAAGCCTGCTCTGCTTGTTCACCTTGTCATGGCATCATTGCCTAAAGAGTTTGATAACTTTGTTATCAACTACAACATGTCCCCTGATAAATGGGACATAGAAAAGATGATAGCCATGTGTGTTCAAGAGGAGGATAGGCTCAAAGCCTCCAATGGTGGTTCAATAAACTATGTCAAGGACAATAGGAAAAGGAACTACCAGAACTTCCAGAACAGCAATCAAGGTTCTCCCTCTAAGCCATATGGCAAAGGTCCCCAACAGTATCATCAGCCCACTCTCCCAGTGGATAAAGACCAGTGTCTCCACTGCAAGAAGACTGGGCACTTCAAGAAAGACTGTCCAGAATGGCTCAAGTCCATAATGGCAAGGAAAGGTATAGATACAGTTTCTTTTGTTAATGAATCCCTGTATTCACAGTTTTCGAAATCTACTTGGTGGATTGACTCAGGTGCAACTGTTCATGTTGCTAATTCTTTACAGGGATTCCATTCGACAAGGACTATGAAAAGAAACGAAAGATGCATTGAAGTTGCGAATGGAGTTCAAGCAGACGTGGAAGCTGTTGGCGACATCTCCTTGGAGTTAGCTGATGGTTTTTCGATTCTGCTTAGAGATGTTTTATTTGTTCCTTCACTTCACAGAAATCTAATAAGTGTATCACGTTTGGATAAAGACAGTTATGAGTGTTATTTTGCACACGGCGAGTGTGCCATATGGTTTAAAGATGCTTGTGTGGGTGTTGCTTTACTTCACAACGAGCTTTATTTGTTATCCTTACGTGAAAAAGTGCATTCTGTGTGTAATGTGAATGAACAAACTTCCTTGTCGAACAAAGAACAAAAGAAAAGAAAGAGAACTCATGACTCATCGAAGTTATGGCACTGTCGATTAGGCCATATTTCGAGGGGAAGAATCGAAAACCTCGTTAAAAGTGATATTCTTCCTCCGTTAGAGTTCTCCGATATAGAACAATGCATAGATTGCATAAAAGGAAAGTATGTAAAGCAAATTAAAAAGGGTGCAAACCGAAGTACAGCGACACTAGAAATCATCCACACTGATATTTGTGGACCATTTTCTGTGAAAAGTGTGGATGGCTATGACTCGTTCATAACATTCACAGATGATTACTCCCGATATGGTTATATTTATCCAATTAAAGAAAGGTCTGAAGCATTGGATAAATTTAAAATATTCAAAGCAGAAGTTGAAAATCAACATGATAAAAGAATTAAGATAGTCCGGTCCGATCGTGGTGGGGAGTACTACGGTCGGCACACTCCATATGGTCAAGTACCAGGACCTTTTGCAAGGTTCTTACAGGAAAATGGAATAGTCGCCCAGTATTCTATGCCGGGCGAACCTCAGCAAAATGGAGTAGCTGAAAGGCGCAACCGTACTCTTATGGATATGGTGCGCAGTATGATGAGTTATTCCACCCTGCCATTGGGATTATGGATGGAGGCGCTTAAAACTGCCATTCACATTCTCAACAGAGTACCAAGCAAGTCGGTGCCCAAAACACCGTATGAGTTGTGGACAGGGAGAGTTCCCTCCCTGCGCCACTTAAGGGTCTGGGGGAGCCCAGCTGAGGCAAAAGTATTTAATCCAAATATTGCAAAGTTAGACCCCAAAACAGTAACTTGCCACTTTATTGGCTATCCTGACAGATCAAAAGGTTATCGTTTCTACTGTCCAGATAAATACACAAAGTTTGTAGAAACGAGACATGCAGTCTTCTTGGAGGACGAACTGATGAGGGGGAGCATGGTAGCTCGGAAAATTGATCTTGAGGAGAAGAGGGTGCATACACCTAATCCAATGATTCAGGAGCTATTTTTCTCGCTACCTGTTGTACCTGCACCGGCAATCCCTGAGGTTGCGGTGCAAGCACCTGTTGTAACTCCACCCGTGACAACAAGGAGTGAAGTTTCGGAACCTGTCCGTCAGGAGCCGACTGAACCCTTCGTTGAGCATGAAAGGGAGCTGCAGCAGCCACCTCTAATAGATGTACCAGAAGTTGAGGTACATAATGAGCCAGAGAATGAGGCCCTAAGAAGGTCCAAAAGAGTCAAGAAATCGGCTATTTCTATTGACTATAAAGTTTATAACACAGAAACAGTTCATATGGAAGGTGATCCCACCTCATATGAAGAAGCTATGGAAGGCCCCAACTCATCGAAGTGGCTAGAGGCCATGGAAGATGAAATGAGGTCGATGAGTTCCAACAATGTTTGAGACTTAGAGGAAATTCCCAAAGGAGCCAAAACAGTAGGCTGCAAATGGGTCTACAAAACAAAGTATGACTCTAATGGGAATATAGAGAAGTATAAAGCGCGTCTAGTGGCAAAAGGATTTACACAAAGAGAAGGGGTAGATTACAATGAGACATTTTCTCCAGTCTCATGTAAGGATTCCTTCAGAATCATAATGGCACTAGTTGCACATTTTGATTTAGAGTTGCATCAAATGGATGTAAAGACGGCATTTCTAAATGGAGATTTAGAAGAAAAAGTGTACATGAAACAACCCAAGGGTTTTTTCATGGAGGGGAAGGAACACATGGGATGCCGTCTAAAGAAATCCATTTATGGATTAAAGCAAGCCTCTAGACAGTGGTATCTAAAGTTTAATGATACCATTAAAAGATTTGGATTTAAAGAAAACATCGAGGACAACTGCGTTTATGCAAAGTTTAAAAGTGGGAAATATATTTTCCTAATCTTGTATGTGGATGATATCCTGCTTGCTAGCAGTGATGTTAGTCTTCTACGAGAAACAAAGAAGTTTTTGTCCTCAAACTTTGATATGAAAGATCTTGGTGAAGCTTCATATGTTTTGGGCATAGAAATTCACCGAGATAGAAAGAATGGAGTGTTAGGACTATCACAGAAGGCATATTTAGAAAAAGTTCTAATAAAGTATAATATGCACAAGAGTAATGCCACACCTGCTCCGATAGTCAAGGGCGACAGTTTTGGGGAATATCAATGCTCCAAGAATCAATATGAGATCGATCAAATGAAAGCAGTACCATATGCTTCGGCTGTTGGAAGCTTACAGTATGCACAAGTGTGCACTCGCCCTGACTTAGCTTTTATCACCGGGGTACTCGGTAGATATCAGTCAAATCCAGGCATAGAGCACTGGAAGATGGTAAAGAAAGTATTGCGCTATGTGCAAGGCACAAAAGACCTCATGCTAACCTACAGAAGATCTGATTCCCTAGAGATAAAAGGGTATTCAGATGCAGACTATGCGGGAGACAAAGATGACAGAAAGTCCACAACTGGATATGTGTTCACTCTCGCAGGAGGGGCTATTTCGTGGAGAAGTTACAAACAGACAATAGTTGCATCATCCACGATGTATGCCGAATTTATAGCATGTTTTGAGGCCACGAATCAGGTGTTATGGCTAAAGAAATTTGTACCCGACTTGAAAGTAGTGGATTGTATTGACAAACCAATAAAGATGTACTGTGACAACCAGCCTGCAGTATTTTATGCTCACAACAACAAGTCGAGTAAAGCTACCAGACCAATAGAAGTAAAGTATTATGTTGTGAAAGATAAAATCCAGGATCAAACTATAAGACTCGAGCATATAAGGACAAAGGATATGCTTGCGGATCCGCTAACGAAAGGCTTACCACCCAATGTGTTCAAGGAACACTTAGCCGGCATGGGTTTAATGGCAAGCCTATGATTCCTGGATCATAAGAGGCCCAAAAGTAACAGAATTTGTTTCAAAATAGAAAAGTGTATAGTGGCTGTCCGATTCTATCGGCAAATGAGCTGTGACGATGAAACATGCTCTATATACTGATCAGTGATGAAACGAGTAAAGTATACAGTATAAAGTTAAAAGTAAAGTTGAGATCAAGGGGGAGAATGTTAGTTTGATCTCCACAGGACCGAGTCCAACGACTCGATCCAAACCTTGATTCGCGCCCTGATCGGGGGCGTCCAACCGAAATATGGTTGGTGGGCCCCTGTGGCAGCGCTATATAAAGAGGTGGAGGGCCGGGGCGCACAGTACGAGGTTGACCGTGCTGCCTATCGCTCCACCGATACTCCCTTCCGATCTAGGGGCTAGCGCTAGTCACGGGAAGCACCGCCGCCACCACACACTCACGTTCTCGCCACCAGTCATCGCCATGGCCACCGGCTCGAGTTCCTCGAGCCAAGGTGCAGGTTATCCTCTCTCTCTCTCTGATCTTCCTCTCTCTCTCTCAGATATGTCAAGTATAGAACCGATCTACCGAGTTTGATCTAGCCTAGAGTCAACACTTCGTTCACGGCCTTGACGTTGCCAGACATGTACTGCTCGAAGTCGAAGCTTAACCAGCCGGCGCCGCTGCCATCTCGAGGCTTCTTGTTGCAGCCGGTCGCACTGTTCCTGGTGGCTCTGTTGGGGTTGGTCAAGCTGGAGCGCAAGATGGAGATGGAGCGCCTGCACGGTGGCTGCGGTAACGAAGTCGACCGCGCAATGGTGTAGAATAGTGAGTGCTTGGAATAACTTCCGGATGGTGCTCCATTCCGGAGGCAGAAGCATGACAACTTGTGACCGGATCGGGTATGTTTTCTGTGCACAGGAGGAGCGGACAATCGAATGTTGTGGAATTGTTGATGCTCCGCTCCGGAGGTGACAGGTTAAATAGACCAAACTCTTTGTGTCAAAAAAAGAAGAAGACCAAACTCTACTGAAATGCTGGCAAGTCAATGGTGAAAGAAACTGAAATGAGATGGGCAAATATGTCTTCGCTACCTTTCTTTTTGTTGGTTATCCTCCTCACGTGGGCTGTGAGGAGATGGCCTTACGAAGCCTTTCAGGCGGCCCAAACAGGTGCAAGAGCCCACCAACCTTTAGGGTTATGACCAAGGGTCATTTTAGACATTGCACATGAGGGGAAAGGGGATGATAAGCCTCCTTTCCAGCCACCACAGTGGCAAGGACGAAAATCAGGATAGCCTCCATTGGAGAAGAAAACCAAGAGAGAAGGGAAGAGGAGAAGTTGAAGGAAGAAGCTGAATCAAGCGCCGGGCTTTGCCCACAAGGTTGTGAAGACATCAGATCTGCTACCTTGTCTCCTTCAAGCTGTTGTTCCACCAAGCTTGGTGAGATTGCTCCACTCTCTAGCTCTTGTGCCCCAAATCTTGTAGAAGCAGCTACAGATTCGTGTGTATCTTGGTGCTTGAGATCCTCTAGTGCTCTCTAGAGAAGAACTTGTTGTATTCCCATTTGATAATAGTGGAAGAAGATTTGGGTGGCTTCGGCCCATGGTTTTTACTCTCAAGTTGAGAGGTTTTCCACGTAAAAGGATTGGTGTCCTCTGTGTGTTGATTTACTACTGCTGCAGCTGTTGTGAGACCTCTCTCCCTAGGACAGAGATTGTCTTAGGTGAGGAGAGAGCTTCTCTCCTAAGGGGAGAGACTGTCTTGGGTCAGGAGAGAGCCAAGGGCTGCTCCTATTTCCTCCATATATGTTGATGCATATGTTTCCTTCCGGCACGAGCAAAGATCCTTGAGTTAGAGCACAAGTGGCTGAAGTTTACTTTGATTCCGCTGCGTATTTTCAGTCAATGCTAATATTGTGCTAATCTCTAAATTAAGGGGTTAACCGATGTGCCTAGTTTTCCCAACAGAGTGGTATCAGAGCACAGGTTGCTCAAAGTCTGCTCAGAGTTGCTCAGAGGTTGCTTGCTGTTTGCAATGGCTTTGGAAGAAGGCGTCACTACAAGTGGCATGATAAAACTTGATTCTTCCAATTACTCATTATGGAAGCCCATGATGGAAGACATCCTTTATTGTAAGGATTTGTATGAGCCAATTGTGAAAGAGAAGATACCGACCGGTGTCACGGAAGAAGAATGGGGAGTGCTGAACCGAAAGGCAGTAGGTATGATTCGATTGTATATCAACCACAATATTTTCCACCATGTTGCAAATGACACAAATGCATATGAGATGTGGCAGAAGTTGGAGTCAATGTATGAGAGGAAGACAGCTATGAACAAGGTCTCGGTGATCAAAAGGCTAGCAAAGCTTGAGTACCGGGATGGTAGCAGTGTGATTGAACACTTGAATGTCTTCCAATGTCATATAAATCAACTTTCAGCCATGAAGATCAACTTCGAGGATGAGGTGCAAGCATTGTTGCTGCTGAGTTCCATGCCTGATAGTTGGAATACGCTTGTTGTGTCAGTTAGCAATTCAGCTCCGGATGGGAAGCTGACGTTGGAGATGGTGAAGAATAGCATGCTGAATGAAAAAGCCAGAAAGAAGGAAAAAGACGATGCCTCCTCATCTGATGCTTATGTGGCTGAATCCCACGGCAAGAAAGAATACCGTGGATGTGGCCAAGCAAGATTTCAGCAAAGTAAAGACCAGAAATCCAGGGGGAGATCAAAGTCAAGAAAGAGACAAGAAATCACTTGCTTTTATTGTGGCAAGTGCTGCGTGTGGTGGTGGATAGTTGATGTGGGAGCAGACTGTCCTTGTGCGTGGTGGATAACCAGCCCGTTGGGAACCCCAAGAGGAAGGTATGATGAATATAGCGGTGAGATTTCCCTCAGTTAAGATACCAAGGTTTATCGATCAGGAGAGGAGAGACAATGACGACTGAAGGTTATGCGGAACCTGCACACACACAAACAAATACTTTGTTCCCAACTTGCGATGAGGTTGTCAATCTCACCGGTTTGCTTGAAACAAAGGTTATGAGCGTATCGAGTGGAAAACAATATAGTATGCGAGTAAAGTAAACAGTACGAGTAAAGTAAACAGGTGATAGCAATATGATGGAAATAGGACCGGGGTCCACAGTTCACTAGTGGTGTCTCTCCATAGATAAAATAACACATGCTGGGTAAACAAATTACAGTTGGGCAATTGATAGAATAAAGATAACGTGATATGTCAACAAGATCACTATGAGATTTACTCTGGGCATTACAACAAAATACATAGACCACCATCCAACTGCATCTATGACTAATAATCCACTCCCGGGGATATCAATCCGAACACCCTAGAAGTATTAAGTTGCGAACAACAGATAATTGCATTAAGCAAAGTGTGTAATGTAAACAAAGCATATGCCCTTGAGCATATGAATGTTGTTTTCTCCCTAGTAGCAACAGCACATCTACCACCTTAGAGGTTTCTGTCACTCCCCCAGGTGAAATAGAGGCATGAACCCACTATCGAGCATAAATACCCCCTCTTGGAGTCACTAGCAACTACTCGGCCAAGATAGCTACTAACAACAGAGAGCATGCAAGATCATAAACAACATAGAGATAACAAAAGATATAATTCAGTACAGCAACTTAATCATAAACACCAATATTCATCGGATCCCAACAAACCAAACATGTAGAATTACATAACGGTGATCTCAATCATGTAGGGCAGCTCATGAGATCTAAACATGAAGCACATGGTGGAGAAGACAACCATCTAGCTACTGCTATGGACCCATAATCCAAGGTAGACTACTCACTCATCGCTCCGGAGGCAAGCATGGCGATGAAGAAGACCTCCGGTGGCGATTCCCCTCTCCGGCAGGGTGCCGGGAAGAGCTTCTGGACCCTCCCGATCTTCGGGTCAGCGGCGGCGGCGGATCGCGATGTGTTCTGGAAATCTGATCGGGTACTTAGGTTTTTTCCGTCGGGGGGTCTTTATAGGCAAAGGGGCGTCGTCAGAGGTGGGGCCAGGTGGCCTCACATGGTGGTGGCGCGGGCCAGGGGCTGGCCGCGCCACCCCTGTGTGTGGGCCCCTGGTGGCCCCCCTCCTACTCCTCTTCGGATCTCTGGAAGCTTCCGGGTAAAATAAGACTTCAGGATGTGGTTTCGTCCAATTCCGAGAATATTTCCTGTGTATCACTCTGAAACACAAAAACAACAGAAAACAGGGAACTGGCATTGTGGCACTTCGTTAATAGGTTAGTTCCGGAAAATGCATAAAAGTGCCACTAAGTGTAACGAAACAATAGGCAAATGGTGTAAAAACAAGCATGGAGCATCAAAAATTATAGATACGTTTGAGACGTATCAAGCATCCCCAAGCTTAACTCCTGCTCGTCCTCGAGTAGGTAAGTGATAACAAAAGAATAATTTTTGAGGTGACATGCACCTACACAATCTTGATCATATATGTAAGCATTTGTGAGCTGGGATCATTAGAACTTAAAACATGGGCATGAAGATATAATCATGACAATAAGAACTTAGCAACCATGTTGTAAACATGCAAATGAACATAAACAAAAGATCATGAAAATGAAACAATGAAAGTCAAACGTGTGTTCAAATCATAAGGAAAAAAACATACAAATGGTTTTCAGCTTGTCCTTCAAAGAGAGCAAAACATAAATGCATAGGACATCTTCAAGTTTAAGAGGGCGACTAGATACAAATAATTTAAGAACAAGTGAAACCAACAATATGAATCAATCAATGAACTTTGGGACAATGCATATCACACTAAGAATGACAACTATGCTCTCTTAATGGTGCATAAAGAAAGAAGGTGGTGACTCAACATAAAAGTAAAAGAAAGGCCCTTCGCAGAGGGAAGCAGTGATTGCAAGTTTTATAACCTTCAAAAATTATGGTACTTACCGGCTTTGAGCTCTCATTGCCCCCATCATAAGCATCTTGAATGGTTAAAGTTAATGCGAGAACAATTATGATGCATATGCTTGACAAATCATAAGTTGAAAACCTCGTGCCCCGTGAATACGAGTACCCAAACCTCATGCTACTTTACTTAGAGTCCCAAGCAAGGCTCTTGTCATTGTAAGTATATGCATATCATTGAGAACCGCCAATGGGGTACCTCCGTGCCTGATGACATGGAACAAGCCCACACCAAAATGACAGGACAAGCAGACAATGAACACCTCGACATCTCTTTTATTTGCCTTTTGTTTAGCTTTTTATTATGAGATGCGTCGTCGAATGTTCACCATGGGTATGCTGCAAATTTCCACCATGAATTATGCATGGCTTAGATTGGCGGCCCGGCGTTTCCCTAACACATATACAAACTCCATGATCCCCACAAGATTCCCAATTCATTTCACACCGCGAGCATCCATAAACAAAAGATCACGATATCAACTCAAATAAGAAGTGCAATGTTGAAAGCTTGCCCATGACAGCATGGCTGGGCTAGTCTCCAACTTACAACTTGCAAGCATAACAACTCAACATAAGAGACCAGAATGTCAAATTTTTAAGAACAGGAAAAAGTAAAGTGTGCCCTCCGGTTCATGAGAGCTTTACTAACCGAGTTTCGCATAACACTGGTAAGAGTTTAATTTGAAGAGAAAATAAAAGCAAGTCAAATTTACTTGGAATAGCAAATTGCTAGTAGGTATGTATGGTGGACACTTTGGAAAACTTTGGCTTTTAGGAGTTGGATGCACGAGTAGAGCTCATACTCAGTACAAGGTGAGGGCTAGCAAAAGACTGGGAGCGACCAACTAAGAGAGCAATAATGGCCATAATCATGCAAAGCGACATTAAAAAAAGCATAAGATGGCATCAAAAGTCAAAAACTAAATGATCATGAAGGCTATTGGCGACTTTGTAAGAGTCTAACATGTGTGAGCATGCGCCAAGTCAACCCAAATAAAGCATCAAGGAGAAAACCAAAATAATGCTTCCATACAATAAAAACAACGCATGATTTTTTTAAAAGGCTCATTAAGCAATCTCAGTTATTTGAGACAAGTCATGCTACAGCAAAACCACTAAGCATACTATCAAAAAGACATCAAGCATGACATGAAAAAGACTAAGCCGCAGTCTACACAAGCTCCTTCTTGTACCACTATTTTGCACAAAGCTTTTTCTCTTTTCCAACACCATTTGAAATTTTTAAAGACACCTCTTTTGATGAAAACCAATAAAGATCAGAGGCAGAAATACACCTTGATGAAAAGATATGACAAGGTCTGAACGCAAATCAAGGCGAAAACGAAAACCAAAAGCAGCAGCAGAAAAAGAAGAACGCTCGATTTTTAATAAGAGTGAAAACTAGAGCGTTCTTTGCAAATGAAAACGAGTACATCTCCTCCAAAAGAAATTTGTTGGGGTCCAACCATTTATTGCAGCAAACAAACAAACTAAACCAACTAATAAAACTAAAACAACTGACGCTCCAAGAAAAACACATAGTGCATGAAGCAATAAAAATATAGTGTTTTGAAAGGTGACCTGATTTTTGCCGATGAAGAAGCGGTGCCTCGGGGGCATCCCCAAGCTTTGACGCTTGTACTTCTTGGATATTTCTTAGGGTGATGCATGGGCATCCCCAAGCTTGAGCTTTTGTCCATTCTTCAACTCATCTCATCATTCTCCAATCCCTACACTTGAAAACTTCCTTCATACAAAACTAAACACAATTCTATTAGCAACATTAGTGTAGCATAACATATAATCAACCTCTTTTTGCTTCAGGTTTCAACTCAAAACTACCACATATATAGAAAATACTACTGTAGCAACTTCTCCAAAAGTTCCATGATCAAAAGAACTCAAAAGAAAGCGATAAAGTGGCAAACATAAATATTGGCAGAAATCTGTCAAAACTGAACAGCTGACAAAGGTCGAATTTTTGAGGGATTTTCTGTTGCTCAAATCAAAAAGTGTTCAACTAACAAAAGTTTGGATATAACCTGGGGCATATGCACAAGAAATCTCAGGTCCAAAAGATAAACAGAGAATTTTCACGAATTTTTACGGTGCAGCACCGAAAACAGTTTCAGGACAGCAACATCCCCAAATCTTTACCTCACTCAAATTAGAGGCTTCTCTTGGCACAAAAACAAAATAAACAAGATAAGGAGCGGTCATTACAGTAGTAATGACTTCCAAGACTCAAATAAAAGAAAAATTACTGAAAAGAAAACATTGGGTTATCTCCCAAGAGTGCTTTTCTTTAACGCCTTTGAGCTAGGCGCAGAAAATTGCAAATCAAGTAATATCAAGTGATGAAGCACTAGGATCAGCACGTGCCTTACGTCTCCCTTTCTTACCTTTGCTCTTGACTCTAGGGAAGACGTGGTTATTGCAAGGTGGAGAGGTAAATGTTATATTGCCTTTTCCCACATCGATGACGGTGCCCAGGAGCTTCAGAATGGATCTTCCAAGTGTGATTTGTCCTTTTCCTACACATTCAATAACAAGATAATCAGTAGATATCATTCTTCCTAGGACTTTTGTAAAAACTCCTTCAGCTATTCCAAGGGGAAATATAGTGGCATTGTTAGTAAGAGAAATTCCTTCTCCTCCCTCAGAAAGCTTCCAAAGGCTCAAAGATTCATAAACATCCTTTGGCATGAGACAAAATTCAGACATAATATCACAACAAGCATGAAAAGTTTCACCACTAATGGTGACTTTTATCGTAGGATACCAACTCGAAGGTTCAGTATTTGTTGGCACATAATCAAAATGCTGGCGCAAAGTATTGTAGCAAGAATTCAAACTAGCAGTTTGAGTCTCAAGAGTATTAAGTCTATTAAAAATGCACACAAGAGAGGAATCAAAATAGGTTGGCATGCTATAAATTGTAATCAACTTTTTTATAATATTGAAGGCTTGATCTCCATCACAATGAAGGAAATCTCCTTCTGCAGTAGCATCCAAAGCATATCTATAACGAAGAGAAAGTCCAAAGTAAAAGCTACTAAGAAGCAAACTCAAAGTCATTTTAGGTTCAGTTTTTCCATGCCAATCATAAATTCTAGACCAAGCTTCTTTAAAGCTTTCCTCATCTTTCTGCTTAAAAGTAAAGATCATGTCCTCGGGGGACATAGTAGTAGCAACTGAACTAGACATAATAAACTAAAATTAAAGAAATACAACTACCAAGGATTCTAATTTTTTTGGGTTTTTGATAAAAAGCAATGCAGGTAAAATAAATAAAGTAAAGCAAAACAATAACAAAGTAAAGGATGTGTGTGCGAAAAACTCCCCTCGCAGAAGTCTTCTCTTCCTCCCCGGCAACGGCGCCAGAAAACTAGCTGCTGCGTGTCGTGGTGGATAGTTGATGTGGGAGCAGACTGTCCTTGTGCGTGGTGGATAACCAGCCCGTTGGGAACCCCAAGAGGAAGGTATGATGAATATAGCGGCGAGTTTTCCCTCAGTTAAGATACCAAGGTTTATCAATCAGGAGAGGAGAGACAATGACGACTGAAGGTTATGCGGAACCTGCACACACACAAACAAATACTTTGTTCCCAACTTGCGATGAGGTTGTCAATCTCACCGGTTTGCTTGAAACAAAGGTTATGAGCGTATCGAGTGGAAAACAATATAGTATGCGAGTAAAGTAAACAGTACGAGTAAAGTAAACAGGTGATAGCAATATGATGGAAATAGGACCGGGGTCCACAGTTCACTAGTGGTGTCTCTCCATAGATAAAATAACACATGCTGGGTAAACAAATTACAGTTGGGCAATTGATAGAATAAAGATAACGTGATATGTCAAGAAGATCACTATGAGATTTACTCTGGGCATTACAACAAAATACATAGACCGCCATCCAACTGCATCTATGACTAATAATCCACTCCCGGGGATATCAATCCGAACACCCTAGAAGTATTAAGTTGCGAACAACAGATAATTGCATTAAGCAAAGTGTGTAATGTAAACAAAGCATATGCCCTTGAGCATATGAATGTTGTTTTCTCCCTAGTAGCAACAGCACATCTACCACCTTAGAGGTTTCTGTCACTCCCCCAGGTGAAATAGAGGCATGAACCCACTATCGAGCATAAATACCCCCTCTTGGAGTCACTAGCAACTACTCGGCCAAGATAGCTACTAACAACGGAGAGCATGCAAGATCATAAACAACATAGAGATAACAAAAGATATAATTCAGTACATCAACTTAATCATAAACACCAATATTCATCGGATCCCAACAAACCAAACATGTAGAATTACATAACGGTGATCTCAATCATGTAGGGCAGCTCATGAGATCTAAACATGAAGCACATGGTGGAGAAGACAACCATCTAGCTACTGCTATGGACCCATAATCCAAGGTAGACTACTCACTCATCGCTCCGGAGGCAAGCATGGCGATGAAGAAGACCTCCGGTGGCGATTCCCCTCTCCGGCAGGGTGCCGGGAAGAGCTTCTGGACCCTCCCGATCTTTGGGTCGGCGGCGGCGGCGGATCGCGATGTGTTCTGGAAATCTGATCGGGTACTTAGGTTTTTTCCGTCGGGGGGTCTTTATAGGCGAAGGGGCGTCGTCAGAGGTGGGGCCAGGTGGCCTCACACGGTGGTGGCGCGGGCCAGGGGCTGGCCGCGCCACCCCTGTGTGTGGGCCCCTGGTGGCCCCCCTCCTACTCCTCTTCGGATCTCTGGAAGCTTCCGGGTAAAATAAGACTTCAGGATGTGGTTTCGTCCAATTCCGAGAATATTTCCTGTGTATCACTCTGAAACACAAAAATAGCAGAAAACAGGGAACTGGCACTGTGGCACTTCGTTAATAGGTTAGTTCCAGAAAATGCATAAAAGTGCCACTAAGTGTAACGAAACAATAGGCAAATGGTGTAAAAACAAGCATGGAGCATCAAAAATTATAGATACGTTTGAGACGTATCAGCAAGCCAAATCACAAGAAGGTCGATTGCAGGATATACAAGAGAGATCTTGCAGAGGGTAAAGTTGCTAACAAGAACGAACAAAAAGGTGAGAATGGTGCCGCCATGACTGCAGAATGTGAACAAGGTGAAGATTACCTTATCATTGAAGATGAAGAATGCTATAGTGCTGTTGGTGATAATGCCATGAGTTGGCTTGTGGATTCAGGTGCGTCCTTCCATATTACATCACACAAGGAGTATTGCACTTCCTATACCAGCGGTGTTACCGGCTCGGTAAGGATGGGAAATAGTGGTTCGTCAGCTATTGTTGGCAAGGGCACTATATGCATTGAGACAAACACAGGCTGCAGGTTGGTGCTCGATGATGTGAGGCATGTACCCGATATACGGCTGAATCTGTTGTCAGTTGGCAAGCTTGATGACATTCACCATGGAAGTTATTTTGGTGATGCAAAATGGAAGATCACCAAAGGCTCTTTGATTGTGGCTCGAGGAAGCAAGCAAGGCTGTCTCTATGTGACTAAAACCAAGCTATGTAATGATGTGCTGACCGTCGCCGAGAATGACACTACGGCAGAATTATGGCACAAGAGGCTTGGGCATATGAGTAAGAAGGGCATGCAAGCTCTTGCTCGAATGGAGTTCCTCCCTGAGTTGAAAGGTATAACCTTGAAACCTTGTGAACATTGTTTTGCTGGCAAACAACATAGGGTTGCATTTCGTACATGCCCGCCGCATCGTGCGAAGAATGTTCTTGACATAGTGCATACTGATGTTTGCTCCATGACCGAAAAATCTCTCGGTGGAGCATTATACTTTGTGACATTCATTGATGACCACTCAAGAAAGATATTTCTCTATGTGTTGAGAAACAAGTGGCAGGTGCTCGACGTCTTCAAGGAATTTCATGCCAAGGTTGAAAGAGAAACTGGCAGGAAATTGAAGTGCGTAAGATCAGACAATGGTGGTGAATACCGAGATCCTTTTGAGAGGTATTGCAGAAAGTTTGGTATCAGACTTGAGAAGTCTCCACCAAAGACACCCCAGCTCAATGGCCTTGCTGAGAGAATGAATAGGACACTCACTGAGAGGGTCACAGCTATGCTCTCTCATGCAAAGTTACCTAATTCTTTTTGGGCTGAAGCATTGAATCATGCTATGTGTGTACTAAACCTGTCCCCTTCAGTTCCTCTTGCAGGTGATATTCCTCAGAGAGTTTGGTCAGGTAAAGATGTGTCATACAAGCAATTGAAGGTCTTTAGTTGCAAGGCATTTGTGCACATCCCGAGGGATGAGAGATCCAAGCTTGATAGCAAGACAAAGCAGTGCATCTATCTCAGCAGTCCAAGTGATGAATTTGGATACAGATTGTGGGATCCAATCAAGAAGAAGACCGTGAGAAGCCGAGATGTGGTTTTCATTGAAGATGAAACAATACGAGATATTGGGAAATCGGAGAAGCCGAAGACCACCACACCTCAGGTTGACTTGGATCCAGTTAATCCTCCTCTCGTGCATGATGATCATGGGGGAGATGATGAAGATGCTGAAGATAGTGATGATGCAACTGAACAAGGCAGTACAAGTTAGGGACATGGCCAGCCATCAAGTGATGATGATGAAGAAGGTGAAGATGATCCACCTACACCACCAGTGCAAAAGCCGAGAAGAAGTGGGAGAGATCCAGTTCCTTCCACCAAATATCCTCCACATTAATATGTGTTGATGACTGATGCAGGTGAGCCCTCATGCTATGAGGAAGCAGTGTCTGATGAGCACAAGAATGAATGGTCAGAAGCCATGCAGGATGAGATCAAATCCCTGTATGAGAATAACACCTTTGATTTGGTGTCTTTGCCAAAGGGCAAGAAAGCACTCAAGAACAAGTGGGTGTACAGAGTGAAGACTGAAGAACATAGCTCACATCCAAGGTATAAGGCTAGATTGGTTGTGAAAGGTTTCAGTCAGAAAAAGGGCATAGATTTCGATGAGATATTCTCTCCGGTGGTCAAGATGTCTTCGATCCGAGTTGTGCTTGGCATTGCTGCCACCATAGACTTAGAAATTGAACAACTTGATGTGAAGACAGCGTTTCTACACGGTGACCTAGAGGAGGAGATATACATGGAGCAGCCAGAAGGATTCATTGTTGAAGGCAAGGAGCACCAAGTGTGCAGATTGAAGAAGAGCTTGTATGGCTTGAAGCAAGCTCCTCGGTAGTGGTACAAGAAGTTTGAGTCATTCATGACCAAGCTTGGTTACCGTAAAGCACAACCTGATCATTGTGTGTTTACGAAGAGGTACGCCGAGGGTGACTTCATTATTCTCTTGCTATATGTTGATGACATGCTGATTGTTGGAAATGGCACAAAGAGGATTGCTCTCCTCAAGAAGGCATTGAGTAAATCATTTGCCATGAAGGATTTAGGACCAGCTAAATAAATACTTGGCATGAAGATCTCCCGTGATAGATCAAAGAAGTTGCTTTGGCTCTCACAGGAAAGATACATTGAGAAGGTACTTGAAAGGTTCAATATGCAAGGCGCAAATTCTGTTGCCTCTCCACTTGCAGGCCATCACAAACTGAGTAAAGAACAATGTCCTAGCAGCAAGGTGGAGAAAGAAGCAATGAGCAAAGTACCATACCAATCTGCCGTGGGCAGTTTGATGTATGCCATGGTGTGCACCAGGCCTGATATTGCCTATGCAGTTGGAGTTGTTAGCCGGTTCATGACAAATCCAGGAGAAGCTCACTGGAATGCAGTGAAGTGGATTCTCAGGTATCTCAAAGGTACTTCTAGATCATGCTTACGCTTTGGAAGCGGTGATCCTGTGTTGCAAGGCTACACAGATGCAGATTATGATGGTTGTGCAGATTCTAGAAAGTCTACCTCCGGATACATGATGACTTATGCAGGGGGAGCAGTGTCATGGCAATCAAGGTTGCAGAAATGTGTTTCATTGTCAACCACAGATGCTGAGTACATAGCAGCGGTTGATGCATGCAAGGAAGTACTCTGGATGAAGAACTTCTTGCAAGCGCTCAACATGAAGCAAGAGAAGTATACTCTATATTGTGATAGCCAGAGTGCTATCTATATTGCCAAGAATCCAAGTTTCCACGCTCGAACGAAGCACATTGAGGTGAGGTATCATTGGATTCGACAAGTGGTGAGTTCCAAGTTGGTGAAACTTGAGAAGATCCATACCGACAAGAATGGGTCGGATATGATGACCAAGATATTGCCAAAGGAGAAGCTGCTTGTGTGTTGCAAGGAAGCGGGCATGGCGGTGCCCCCCCCCCACATGAGTCAGATGGGGGAGAATGTTGGGTATCCTCCTCATGTGGGCTGTGAGGAGATGGCCTTATGAAGCCTTTCAGGCGGCCCAAACAGGTGCAAGAGCCCACCAACCTTTAGGGTTATGACCAAGGGTCATTTTGGACATTGCACATGAGGGGAAAGGGGATGATAAGCCTCCTTTCCAGCCACCACAGTGGCAAGGACGAAAATCAGGATAGCCTCCATTGGAGAAGAAAACCAAGAGAGAAGGGAAGAGGAGAAGTTGAAGGAAGAAGCTGAATCAAGCGCCGGGCTTTGCCCACAAGGTTGTGAAGATATCAGATCTGCTACCTTGTCTCCTTCAAGCTGTTGTTCCACCAAGCTTGGTGAGATTGCTCCACTCTCTAGCTCTTGTGCCCCAAATCTTGTAGAAGCAGCCACAGATTCGTGTGTATCTTGGTGCTTGAGATCCTCTAGTGCTCTCTAGAGAAGAACTTGTTGTATCCCCATTTGATAATAGTGGAAGAAGATTTGGGTGGCTTCGGCCCGTGGTTTTTCCTCTCAAGTTGAGAGGTTTTCCACGTAAAAGGATTGGTGTCCTCTGTGTGTTGATTTACTATTGCTGCAGCTGTTGTGAGACCTCTCTCCCTAGGACAGAGATTGTCTTAGGTGAGAAGAGAGCTTCTCTCCTAAGGGGAGAGACTATCTTGGGTCAGGAGAGAGCCAAGGGCTGCTCCTATTTCCTCCATATATGTTGATGCATATGTTTCCTTCCGGCACGAGCAAAGATCCTTGAGTTAGAGCACAAGTGGCTGAAGTTTACTTTGATTCCGCTGCGTATTTTCAGTCAACGCTAATATTGTGCTAATCTCTAAATTAAGGGGTTAACCGGTGTGCCCAGTTTTCCCAACACTTTTGTGGTATCTTGGCTTACCGCTTTCGGTTTGATTTTTCCATAGTGTGGATTTTCAATATCTCAAAGACAAATGTGCCGGCAATCTTTCCACATGGAATTACAGGTACGTCACCATGGCCAGCCGGACCTCTCTTGATAAATCCGTAATTGCCTCGCAAGCCATCTCTTTCTTGATGCCCCTAGTAGCCTCACAAGCCATAAATTGGATTGTGCCTTCTTTTGGGCTGCTAAAGAAACAATCGAAGGACGTAATTCAGTTCGTGTTGATGGTGATAATTTAGTGTTTAGGTTATAAGTAACATGGCGTGCTCTCTCTGATGAGCAATTTTTTTAGAGGGATGCGTTTAAGCTATGATTTTGCCATAATTTTATTGTAAAGTTAATGAATCACGTTATTACAACTCAAGAATAAAATAAGTTTGATATAAAAATCAATCATCTCACTATAACAAACATGAAGCAACTAGACATCTCTCAATCTATAGCATGCCACAAACCAGCCTGAATGAACATATCATGAGCGATCACTTGTTGTTGGTTGCATCTAGTAGCCCTAAGATCTCACTGATCCGCCTGAAGCGGGAAAGACTAGTGTTGGATCTAGCGTGTAGCTATATGACTAACCTGCAAATAATTGGGACTCCATCCTGTTAATAATGTATTGTTTCCACACTTTCATATCGACCAACATAAAGTAGAAAACCAATGTGCATTCTAGCTTTAGTTTAGTACACATTTTTTTCATTATCCACTAACACGAAACCATGTCGTTTTTTACTATACATTCGCCATGTTTTCATCCTGCCTTCACGTGTGTATGTTGTAGCACTCGCTCATGGCGGCCACACGTTCCATTCATGCACGGCCCATCGGTCTCTACGGCATTCCACCTAGCCAATCCTTCATTCTCACTCAATAGTACAAAATGTACACAAGGGACATGCGGGTTGAACACCACTAATATGACACTAACACTCGTAAATATTAGTGGTTTGTCACGCCCACATCACTATTAGCGTGAAGGCACGCCACAGAACTAGTGGGTCACTAGTAACTATTTGTGGATTTTAAAAAAGTGGAGGTGACGAGGTCCAGCCTTGGTTGCCTTGAAGTGGACGCGATCAAAGAGAGGATCATCTGCAGGCGGTGCATTGAACCCTGAGCTAGTGAGAGCGGCCGGAGAGGTGCATCTACGAGGTCGAACTCCATTGGGAGGTCGTTGACGAGGTAAATCTCCGTCGAGAGGAGGTTCTTATAATGGGAGGTCGAGGTCAAGCTCAGTCAGGAGGAGGCGCGAGACAGTTGGGCGTGGGTGCCGCCCGGGTTGACCAAGTAGGAGGGGTGAGGAAGAGAGACGGTCAAAGGAGCTGAAGTGGTAGGAATTGTGGGATTCATTGCAGGCCTCTGCCCTGGCGTCGGAGGAGGGGTCAAGGAACATGAGGCTTCGATAGCAAGGCGAGGTTGTCAATAGATGACAGTCCCATATGAGGCCGAGAAGGCGCGCGCGACTAGGGGATGGCTGAGTATAGTGGTTGGCAAAGGGTATGGGCCCAACGAGAGTAGAGCCATGACATGTGGCGATGGATCGAGTGAGAGAGGGTCGAGGGAGATGACATGACGAAGTTGGTGATTGGTTGCCAGCATGGAGGCGGGCAAGCGGATGACTGTCACTCGCGATGAAGTGTCCTAGCACCAATGCCAGTTTGGTGAAAAGGGGATCGAGGGATAGGAGAGACGAGTGATAATAAGGAGGGCTGAATGATGGGATGCGGCTAGGATTGTTCGGCTCATGATTACTAGTAGCTTGTGCATGTAGCCATGCCACTAGTAACAAGTGGAGTATGCACACCCCACTAGTAACTAGCTACTAGTGAGGCCTCCACATATATGCCACCAACTAGTAATTTATGCAAAAAAAAACTAGTGATTTATGCCATATCTGAGTAATTGTCTCTCATATTAGCCGTGTGACTTTTGGTCAACATGTCACTAATACTTATTATTAACTATGTGTAGTGTAGTTATGTTGGCACGTCATAGATATTTCAAATAAATATTATAGCGGGTCGCTTTGTGTTCCTACGTCACTAATGTAGTTATTCTCTAACCATTTCTCCACGAGTGATTGACCATGACAGCGGGATCTAAGACAATGCACTTGTAGTACTCTCTCTGAATTAGTTCAATAGGCACACACGTAGTTTAGAATTAACTTTAATCATTAATTTTAGTTTAACAAATTTTGCATAATATTTCACAAGAAACTATACCATTGGATTTATCTTAAAAAGAGCTTTCAAATGATATATTTTTTAACATATAATATATATTTTGTTAACTAAAACTAATTATCAATTTTATTTAAAAAAACTACATGTGTATCTGTTAAACCGATCCGGAGAAAGAAGGAGAGTTGATAGTTTTCAGATAATAGTATAAGACACTCTGCTTTGTTTTGACTTTCGAGTGTGATGAAAGAGAAGTAGTAGACAACTAGTATATATATGTCACCACGTGGAACACATGTGAGAGCGACAGCTTACACACGTATTGTGTATACTGAAATGCCTTGTTTTAAATAAAAAGGTGAAATATGGGGGGAAGATATCAGAAGATATAAGTGTGGCGACTTGCGACAGGAGGCAATATGCAGTAGATATCTGACAATTTTGCTTTGTTTGGTTGTTAGTACAATAATATAAAAGTAACCAGCTTGTGGGACAAAACTACAAGAGATAACCTTCGGGTGGGATTAACGATGTGATTCTTAGCTGCTAATTAGAGCGATATAATACAGTATATCAAACGAGTATCATCCATTTTAGAACATAAGAGTAGGTGTTTGGTTGTTTGCATGGGAACAACTAGCCTGGCAAATACAAATTTAAACTGTGGTTATATCGACAAGCGGTGGGATTAGACGGAAAAAGAGTATCCAAAGAGGGGGGAATATGAACTTTTTTTTTGAAATGGGAGCGAAAATGTCTCTGAATCAAGCGATGCACACAACTTTTTTTATTAGTGAGTTTTAGAGTATATAGAGTATTACAATCACGGATCAGCCAACAAAAAATGATAAGCAATAATTAGCTATTTATTTGAGATTCTATTAATGTGTCGCTATCCAATAGCCTGAAAAAAAAGTCATGAGCAACCATGAGCAGCCGGTTGTAGCTAATATCCATAAGTTCCGGCTGATCCACCGGGAGAAGGTAGGATTAAAGATAAATCCAATGCGCAACCATTCAAATAACCTGTAAAAAATTGAACCATTTTACTTATTAAAGATAATATTGTTCCGACAATTCCGTATTGCCAACACACAGCAGATACGCCAATGCGAATTCTAGCTTTAGTATCTTTATCAATCCTATTGAGCTAATTATCAAACATATTAGTAATATTCACAGGTGGAGGAATAGTAAAAGTAAAGTGGATCATACATCAAATAATGCGACCAAATGGACAAGAGATAAATAAATGATGTACTGTCTCCGAGGGCGATTGCGTGTGATACACGATGTGTGTTGCAATAGTCAGCTGGACGAAAAAAGCGCACATCTGTTTTTAACATGCAGGGAAATAAGGAATGCTTGGAAGGAATTAAATACATAAAGCATCTTTTTTCTTAGAGCAACTATATATTTCATTAATAAAAAATCCAATTATAATAAGCAACATATGTGGAAATTAAAAGACAGACCAGTATAAAATGATTATCCTGAATTTGCAAATAAAATCCTAAAGGATCGAGAAATACAAAACGACCCATAGGGTTTCCTGCAACCACCATAGCGAACGGCCGCCGCCCAACTCCAGCGTCGCCGAGACGAACGCCGGAAGAGACGCCGAGCCTCCACCATTGCAAGATCCAAGAAAGCACCATCGCCAATGAGGCTTTGTGAGTCGATGAACAGGCCTACTACACGCAGCGAGGCACATGTGTCGCTATGGCACGTCGATCGGGGCACGTCGCCGTGCTGTCTTGGACCAAGATCGGTCGCCTCCCATCGATGAAGTCAGAGAAGAACGGCAAACCATTACCTCCGGACCAACATCCTCGCTCCAGAAGAACCACCTCGCCACGGCCGCCAGCGTCGCCATGGATAACCACAAACGCCAGCGACACGCCAAGAAACTAATCTCGCCAGATCTAAAGACCGGCGAGAAGACCAAGCTGCCGATTGCTACTTGTGTGATGATGTGGGAGCAGTGAGTCCTTGTGCGTGGTGATGACCAGCCCGTTGGGAACCCCAAGAGGAAGGTATGATGAGTGTAGCGGCTAGTCTTCCCTCAGTTAAGAAACCAAGGTATGTCGATCAGGAGAAGGGAGACGGTGACGACTGAAGGTGATGCGGACTGGCTTAGTGACACTCCAACAAGGGCGCCGTTTAACGATACTTGTTGACTCGTCTTCGGCCAGCAGCAACGCGGAACCTGCACACACACAGACAAATACTTTGTTCCCAACTTACGATGAGGTTGTCAATCTCACCGGTTTGCTTGAAACAAAGGTTATGAGTGTATCGAGTGGAAAACAGTAGTAAAATGCTAGTAAAGTAAACAGTGCGGGAAAAGTAAACAGGTGATTGCAATATGATTAAAATAGGACCAGGGTCCACAGTTCACTAGTGGTGTCTCTCCATAGATAAACATGCTGGGTAAACAAATTACAGTTGGGCAATTGATAGAATAAAGATAATGTGATATGTCAAGAAGATCACTATGAGATTCACTCTGGGCATTACAACAAAATACATAGACCGCCATCCAACTGCATCTATGACTAATAATCCACCCCCAGGGATATCATCCGAACACCCCGAAAGTATTAAGTTGCGAACAACAGATAATTGCATTAAGCAAAGTGTGTAATGTAAACAAAGCATATGCCCTTGAGCATATGAATGTTGTTTTCTCCCTAGTAGCAACAGCACATCTACCACCTTAGAGGTTTCTGTCACTCCCCCAGGTGAAATAGAGGCATGAACCCACTATCGAGCATAAATACCCCCTCTTGGAGTCACTAGCAACTACTCGGCCAAGATAGCTACTAACAACGGAGAGCATGCAAGATCATAAACAACATAGAGATAACAAAAGATATAATTCAGTACAGCAACTTAATCATAAACACCAATATTCATCGGATCCCAACAAACCAACATCATAGTATTACATAACGGTGATCTCAATCATGTAGGGCAGCTCATGAGATCTAAACATGAAGCACATGGTGGAGAAGACAACCATCTAGCTACTGCTATGGACCCATAGTCCAAGGTAGACTACTCACTCATCGCTCCGGAGGCAAGCATGGCGATGAAGAAGACCTCCGGTGGCGATTCCCCTCTCCGGCAGGGTGCCGGGAAGAGCTTCTGGACCCTCTCGATCTTCGGGTCGACGGCGGCGGCGGATCGCGATGTATTCTGGAAAACTGATCGGGCCTTTAGGTTTTTCTCGTCAGGGGGTACTTATAGGCGAAAGGGGACTGTCAGAGGGGGTCCCACGCCCCCTCACACGGGGCCGGCGCGGCCAGGGGCCTGGCCGCGCCACCCCTGTGTGTGGGGCCCATGTGGCCCCTCTCCTTCTCTCCTTCGGATGTTTGGGAGCTCCCCGGTGAAATATGACTTCAGGAACTTGTTTCGTCCAATTCCGAGAATATTTCCTGTGTATCACTTCTGAAACACAAAAACAGCAGAAAACAGGAAACTGGCACTGTGGCACTTCGTTAATAGGTTAGTTCCGGAAAATGTATAAAAATGCCACTAAGTGTAACGAAACAATAGGCAAATGGTGTAAAACAAAGCATGGAGCATCAAAAATTATAGATACGTTTGAGACGTATCACCGATCTGAAGGACCGGTTAGCACATGTTACCATCAACTCCGAGACGCCGCCCTGAAGATCGTCGCCGATATGGTAATAGAGTTTAGGCAGATTTATTCGCCTGGACGCCGCTCCCACCATCCCAATGATGTGCCAAATGTCAGCTCGTTGGTTTCTATGCCTTCAGTTTCTCTCCGGTCTGACTGTCTGTGATGCTACAGTTGTTCACGTCACTACCACTACGACTGCAGTGGGTGTTAGAGATATAGTTGGTTTATACTAGAATAGGTTAGGTAGAGATTACTTGTCTTCTACTCCAAGTCTGCTCCATGTACGCCTATATATACTCGCCCGAGAGGCTCAATAATACATCCATCATATTCCGCCAATCCCTCTCTTTGTCATTCTACATGGTATCAGAGCGGCGCCGCTCCTTGACCTAGCCGCCGCCCACGCTTCCGCACCATGCCTCCCCCGGGGAGGTCGATCTCCATGATCTCCACCGGGGGCTGCATGATCCATACTAGGGTTCGTCCACCGATCCGTTGATCGGACGCTCTACAGTCTTTTTCTCTGTCGGTCGCTTGATCGGCGTTTTCTTTTTTGGTTTACCGATCTTAGATCGGATTGAGTCGCCCACCGCTGATACGTCTCCAACGTATCTATAATTTTTGATGCTCCATGCTTGTTTTTACACCATTTGCCTAATGTTTTGTTACACTTTGTGGCACTTTTATGCATTTTCCGGAACTAACCTATTAACAAGTCGCCACAGTGCCAGTTCCCTGTTTTCTGCTGTTTTTGTGTTTCAGAAAAGCTATACAGGAAATTTTCTCGGAATTGGACGAAACAAAGGCCAAACATCCAGAAATCCACCGGAGCTTCCAGAGAACCGAAGAGGAGACGGAGTGGGGCCACGAGGTCCCCACACACCAGGGCGGCGTGGCCCAGCCCCTGGTCGCGCCCCCTATGTGTGAGGGAGCCTCGGTCTAATTCTGACGATGCCCCTTCGCCTATAAAGACCCCCCCGATGGGAAAAACCTAAGAACCCGATCAATTTTCCAGAAACACATCGCGATCCGCCGCCGTCGTCGACCCGAGATCGGGAGGGTCCAGAAGCTCTTCCCGACACCCTGCCGGAGAGGGGAATCGCCACCGGAGGTCTTCTTCATCGCCATGCTTGCCTCCGGAGCGATGAGTGAGTAGTCTACCTTGGACTATGGGTCCATAGCAGTAGCTAGATGGTTGTCCTCTCCACCATGTGCTTCATGTTTATATCTCATGAGCTGCCCTACATGATTGAGATCACCGTTATGTAATTCTACATGTTTGGTTTGTTGGGATCCAATGAATATTGGTGTTATGATTGAGTTGCTATACTGAAATATATCTTATGTTATCTCTATGTTGTATATGATCTTGCATGCTCTCCGTTGTTAGTAGCTATCTTGGCCGAGTAGTTGCTAGTAACTCCAAGAGGGGGTATTTATGCTCGATAGTGGGTTCATGCCTCTATTTAATCTGGGGGAGTGACAGAAACCTCTAAGGTTGTAGATGTGCTATTGCTACTAGGGATAAAACAACATTCATATGCTCGAGGGCATATGCTTTGTTTACATTACACACTTTGCTTAATGCAATTATCTGTTGTTCGCAACTTAATACTCATGGGGTGTTCGGATGATATCCCCGTGAGTGGATTATTAGTCATAGATGCAGTTGGATGGCGGTCTATGTATTTTGTTGTAATGCCCAGAGTAAATCGCATAGTGATCTTCTTGACATATCACGTTATCTTTATTCTATCAATTACCCAACTATAATTTGTTTACCCAGCATGTGTTATTTATTTTATGGAGAGACACCACTAGTGAACTGTGGACCCCGGTCCTATTTCCATCATATTGCTATCACATGTTTACTTTACTCGCACTGTTTACTTTAGTCGCATACTACTATTGTTTTCCACTCGATACGCTCATACCCTTTGTTTCAAGCAAACCGGTGAGATTGACAACCTCATCGCAAGTTGGGAACAAAGTATTTGGTTGTGTGTATGCAGGTTCCGTGTTGCAGCTAGCAAAGCAAAGCTTGGACGAGGCGCCCTATAAATTGTCTGAAGCTGTCGCAAGCTAGCAGCATCACCTTCTGTCGTTTGTTTGCTCCTCTCCTGATCGATAAACCTTGGTTTCTAACTGAGGGAAAAGCCTTGCTGCTGTGCTCATCACACCTTCCGCTTTCCCGAACTGACTAGTTATTATCATCATCATCAACTACACGCCAGCCATCAAGTCCTTTTCTGGCGCCGTTGCCGGGAAGGAAGTAGAAGACTTCTGCAAGGGGAGTTTTCGCATGCACATCCTTTACTTTGTTTTAGTTTTGCTTTACTTTATTTCTACTTGTATCATTTTATCAAAAAATACAAAAAAATTAGTTCCTACTATAGTTGTTATTTTTGTTGGTCCGTTATCGTCTTGCTTTATCATGCTTTCTATCAATGGGTGGTTTCTTTGAAACTAAATCTTTTTGGCAAGGTGGGTTCACGGAAGAGCAGCAAAATTCTTATGAGGAACACCGCTTGTCACAAAAAGGGAAATACTTATGGGAACAAATCAATAGATTATATATCATTGCTAGAAATGTGTGCTCTACTTATAATGTTACGTATTGCTTTTATAGATCTTGTTGCTGTAGGAGGTATAAACACCTCCCTTTTCAATGTGAGTATACTGATGATGTTACCATATCTTCTTATATTAATGGAAATTATGACTTTTATGATGTGGAACAAATTGAAGAATTTATTCCTTGGAAGGGTGCATTCGAACTTTCTTATTTGCTTAAAAATACTGATGATGCACCTTATAAATATGAGGTTTATGATATACTTACATTTTGCTTTGATAATTACAAGGAAGAAAATGGCTATATTCTTAAATATCTTAATAGATGCTCTCCAACAGGAGAGACTAATGCCTTGAAGGAGCCTATGGAAGAAGAAATTGCTGAAACTGGAAGCTCATTGGATGAAAAAGAGGAGGAGAGTGATGATCAAGAGGAGGAAGAATGGAGCTACCCATGTCTACCTCCCAATAAGAGTAACTCTTTAACTAATACCTTATTTGATCGCCCTCTATGCTTAAAGGAGGGTGAGTGTGATATTTATATTGTTGAGTTTGTTCATGATGCTACTGAAAATTATTATGAGAGAGGAAAATATGGTTGTTGGAATTCTCATGTTACTAAAACGCCTCTCTTTATATTGAAAGTTCCAAAGTTGCTCTTATTTTATCTACCCATACTTGTGACTATGTGCTTCTTTTATTTATTTTCTTACAAGATTCCTATGCATAGGAAGTGGGTTAGACTTAAATGTGTTTTATATTCGCTCCTTGATGCTCTTTTTGGCTTCCATTCATATTTCTTATGTGAGCATCTTCTCGAATTACTGAGCCTAGCTCAAAGGCGTTAAAGAAAAGCACTCTTGGGAGATAACCCAATGTTTTTACATTCAGTTCTTTTTCTTTTATTTGAGTCTTGGAGGTTATTACTACTGTAATAACCTCTCCTTATCATTTTTATTTCATTGTTGTGCCAAGAGAAGCCTCTAATTTGAGTGAGGTAAAGATTTGGGGATGTTGCTGTCCTGAAACTGTTTTCGGTGCTGCACCGTAAAAATTTGTAAAACTTCTCTGTATATCTTTTGGACCTGTGATTTCTTGTGAATATGCCCCAGGTTATATCCAAACTTTCATTAGTTGAACACTTTTTGATTTGAGCAACAGAAAACCCCTTAAAAAATCAGCCTTTATCAGCTGTTCTGTTTTGACAGATTTCTGCCACTATTCGGTTTTGCCGCTTTATCGCTTTCTTTTTTAGTTCTTTTGATCACGGAAATTTTGGGAAAGTTGCTACAGTAGTATATACTTTATATGTAGTGGTTTTGGGTTGAAACCTGAAGCAAAAGAGGTTGATTATATGTTATGCCTACACTAATGTTGCTAATAGATTTGTGTTTAGTTTTGTATGAAGGAAGTTTTCAAGTGTAGGGATTGGAGAATGATGAGATGAGTTGAAGAATGGACAAAAGATCAAGCTTGGGGATGCCCATGCATCACCCCAAGAAATATCCAAGAAGTACAAGCGTCAAAGCTTGGGGATGCCCCCGAGGCACCCCTTCTTCATCGGCAAAAATCAGGTCACCTTTCAAGACACTATATTTTTATTGCTTCATGCACTATATGTTTTTCTTGGAGCGTCAGTTGTTTTAGTTTTTATTGTTAGTTTAGTTTTGTTTGCTGCAATAAATGGTTGGACCCCAACAAATTTCTTTTGGAAAAGTTGCCTTGCTTTTTATTTGCCAAGAATGCTCTAGTTTTCACTCTTATAAAAAACCGAGTGTTCTTCTTTTTCTGCTACTGCTTTTGGTTTTCGTTTTCGCCTTGATTTGTATTCAGATCTTCTTATATTTATTTATCAAGGTGTATTTTTGCCTCTGGACCATGTTGGTTTTCCTCAAAAGAGTTGGATTAAAAAAGTTTGAATGGTGTTGAAAAAGAGAAAAAGCTTTATGCAAAAAAGTGGTACAAGAAGGAGCTTGTGTAGACTGCGGCTTAGGCTTTTTCATGTCATGATTGATGTCTTTTTGATAGTATGCTTAGTGGTTTTGCTGTAGCATGACTTGTCTCAAATAACTGAGATTGCTTAATGAGCCTTTGAAAAAAATCATGCGTTGTTTTTAATTATTTGGAAGTATTATTTTGGTTTTCTCCTTGATGCTTTATTTGGGTTGACTTGGCGCATGCTCACACATGTTAGACTCTTACAAAGTTGCCAATAGCCTTTATGATCATTTAGTTTTTGACTTTTGATGCCATCTTATGCTTCTTTTAATGTCACTTTGTCGCTTTGCATGATTATGGCCATTATTGCTCTCTTAGTTGGTCGCTCCCAGTCTTTTGCTAGCCCTCGCCTTGTACTGAGTATGAGCTTTACTCGTGTATCCAACTCCTAAAAACCAAGTTTTCCAAAGTGTCCACCATACATACCTATTAGCAATTTGCTATTCCAAGTAAATTTGACTTGCTTTTATTATCTCTTCAAATTAAACTCTTACCAGTGTTATACGAAAATTGGTCAGTAAAGCTCTCACGAACCGGAAGGCACACTTTACTTTTTCTTGTTCTTAAAAATTTGACATTGTGGTCTCTTATGTTGAGTTGTTATGCTTGCAAGTTGTAAGTCGGATACTAGCCCAACCATGCTGTCATGGGGCAAGCTTTCAACATTGCACTTCTTATTTGAGTTGATATTGTGATCTTTTGTTTATGGATGCCCACGGTGTGAAATGAATTGGGAATCTTGTGGGGATTATGGAGTTTGTATATGTGTTAGGGAAACGCCTGGGCCGCCAATCTAAGCCATGCATAATTCATGGTAGAAATTTGCAGCATACCCATAGTGGACATTCGATGACGCATCTCAAAATAAAAAGCTAAACAAATGGTAAATAAAAGAGATGTCGAGGTGTTCATTGTTTGCTTGTCCTGTCATTTTGATGTGGGCTTGTTCCATGTCATCGGGCACGGAGGTACCCCGTTGGCGGTTCTCTATGATACATATATACTTACAATGACAAGAGCCTTGCTTGGGACTCTAAGTAAAGTAGCATGAGGTTTGGGTACTCGTATTCACGGGACACGAGGTTTTCAACTTATGATTTTTCAAGCATATGCATTATAATTGTTCTCGCATTAACTTTAACCATTCAAGATGCTTATGATGGGGGCAATGAGAGCTCAAAGCCAGTAAGTACCATAATTTTTTGAAGGTTATAAAACTTGCAATCACCGCTTCCCTCTGCGAAGGGCCTTTCTTTTACTTTTATGTTGAGTCACCACCTTCTATCTTTATGCACCATTAAGAGAGCATAGTTGTCATTCTTAGTATAATGTGCATTGTCTCAAAGTTTTCATTGATTGATTCATATTGTTGGTTTCACTTGTTCTTAAACTATTTGTATCTAGTCGCCCTCTTAAACTTGAAGGTGTCCTATGCATTTATGTTTTGCTCTCCATGAAGGACAAGCTGAAAACCATTTGTATGTTTTTCCTTATGCTTTGAACACACGTTTGACTTTCATTGTTTCATTTTTATGATCTTTTGTTTGTGTTATTTTTCATGTTATAACATGGTTGCTAAGTTTTTATTGTCAAGATTATATCTTTCATGCCCATGTTTTAAGTTCTTTTGATCCCAGCTCACAATTCTTACATATATGATCAAGATTGTGTAGGTGCATGTCACCTCAAAAATTATTTCTTTTGTTATCACTTACCTACTCGAGGACGAGCAGGAGTTAAGCTTGGGGATGCTTAATACGTCTCCAACGTATCTATAATTTTTGATGCACTATGCTTGTTTTTACACCATTTGCCTAATGTTTTGTTACACTTCGTGGCATTTTATGCATTTTCCAGAACTAACCTATTAACAAGTCACCACAGTGCTAGTTTCCTGTTTTCTGCTATTTTTGTGTTTCAGAAAAGCTACACAGGAAATATTCTCGAAATTGGACGAAATAAAGGCCAAACATCCAGAAATCCACCGGAGCTTCCAGAGAACCGAAGAGGAGACGGAGTGGGGCCACGAGGGCCCCACACACCAGGGCGGCGCGGCCCAGCCCCTGGCCGCGCCCCCTATGTGTGAGGGAGCCTCAGTCCACTTCTGACGATGCCCCTTCGCCTATAAAGACCCCCCGACGGGAAAAACCTAAGAACCCGATCAATTTTCCAGAAACACATCGCGACCCACCGCCGTCGTCAACCCGAGATCGGGAGGGTCCAGAAGCTCTTCTCGGCACCCTGCCGGAGAGGGGAATCGCCACCGGAGGTCTTCTTCATTGCCATGCTTGCCTCCGGAGCGATAAGTGAGTAGTCTACCTTAGACTATGGGTCCATAGCAGTAGATAGATGGTTGTCCTCTCCACCATGTGCTTCATGTTTAGATCTCATGAGCTGCCCTACATGATTGAGATCACCGTTATGTAATTCTACATGTTTGGTTTGTTGGGATCCAATGAATATTGGTGTAATGATTGAGTTGCTATACTGAAATATATCTTATGTTATCTCTATGTTGTTTATGATCTTGCATGCTCTCCGTTGTTAGTAGCTATCTTGGCCGAGTAGTTGCTAGTAACTCCAAGAGGGGGTATTTATGCTCGATAGTGGGTTCATGCCTCTATTTAATCTGGGGGAGTGACAGAAACCTCTAAGGTTGTAGATGTGATGTTGCTACTAGGGAGAAAACAACATTCATATGCTCGAGGGCATATGCTTTGTTTACATTACACACTTTGCTTAATGCAATTATCTGTTGTTCGCAACTTAATACTCATGGGGTGTTCGGATGTTATCCCCGTGAGTGGATTATTAGTCATAGATGCAGTTGGATGGCGGTCTATGTATTTTGTTGTAATGCCCAGAGTAAAGTACATAGTGATCTTCTTGACATATCACGTTATCTTTATTCTATCAATTGCCCAACTGTAATTTGTTTACCCAGCATGTGTTATTTATCTTATGGAGAGACACCACTAGTGAACTGTGGATCCCGGTCCTATTTCCATCATATTGCAATCACCTGTTTACTTTACTCGCACTGTTTACTTTACTCGCATACTACTATTGTTTTCCACTCGATACGCTCATACCCTTTGTTTCAAGCAAACCGGTGAGATTGACAACCTCATCGCAAGTTGGGAACAAAGTATTTAGTTGTGTGTGTGCAGGTTTCGCGTTGCAGCTAGCAAAGCAAAGCTTGGACGAGGAACCCTATAAATTGTCCGAAGCTGTCGCAAGCTAGCAGCATCACCTTCAGTCGTTTGTTTGCTCCTCTCCTGATCGATAAACCTTGGTTTCTAACTGAGGGAAAAGCCTTGCTGCTGTGCTCATCACACCTTATGCTTGGGGTTCCCCAACTGACTGGTTATTATCATCATCATCAACTACACGCCAGCCAACAACCGCCGCCATCATCCTGTGCCTCTACTCCGACAATAGCATCAACTCTGCACCGGCAAATTCCTCCACGCCGGCCACCGCGGCCGACTCGCCGACACCATGGTCCTCGGCCGGTTCGCCGGCTTCTGTGGTGCCCGACACGCTACTGCACCTGCCTTTGCAGGCTATGTACCTGACTCACTGGCGTCATCCCCGCACCAGCCGGCTCATCCTCTTCATCGCCGGTTCGTCTTCGCAGTCATCGCCCGGGACTTCACTGACCTCGTGCCATGAATTTTGATCTGCGCGCCGCCGTCCATGCCATGGCATCTACTGTGCTGCCTTTGGCCTGATCAACCGATCTAGCACACGTCTACGCCAGGCATGTCCCCAACCACGCGCCTACCCCCGACCAAGCACTTGGAGCGTACGTTGCTGGTGGTCACGCTGCTGCATTTACTCGTGCCCTGCAGCCATGCCGCCCCTTCGGGATGTAGCATCGCTGCATGCGGTCATCATCGCCATCCCCATGAACCGACGTCCCAGGCTATCGCTGCGCCGCCTCCCACGGCGCGGGCCGCCACGTCCGTGCAAGGTCTTCGTCAAGCCGCCGGGTTCTTCCTCGCCTACTTCGAGTACCACTGCCATGCCTCTATAGGTTACGTGCATTGTCACTTTTGGCCATCGTCGTTCCCGCCGCCTACACCGTCATCTCCATCCACTACGACTTCATCGCTAGCGTTATCGCCTCGTCCGTGACAAGTCTACTCCAACAACCACGAACATCATCGGCACCTCTCTTTGCTGCTCTGCGTCTCGCCACCGTTCTAGAGCCTCCTCTACTAGTTTCTCTGGCATGTTGCAAAGTTCATACTGGTCTCGTTCTACGCATGCTCGGTGCTGGCTACACCGCTGCTGCCTTCTTCCCCGACGTGTCCCCGAACTGGGAAACTCCGGTATGGCGCCTCGCATATGGCGTTTTCAACAAGATCGTCTTTGGCTTCGTCACTCTCTTCAACGACTGCCTCGATCAAGTCGACGTCTTCATCATGTGCGCCCTCGTGCGCCCACGACTCCATGGCGCTCTCATGCGCCCCGAGGCTTCAAGTGTGGCTACATCGACACCGGCAAACCCGACCACGACATCGACCACGGCAACCCCTCGCACAGCTACCTCAACTAAGGTTACAACACCCACCGCTCTCGGTCACCTCAACATCGGCACAAGGGCTATCACCTCGCATGAGCACTCCTCGGCTTCCTCAAGCATCTGTGGCGCAACTTCGTCCATGATGCTCCCGCTCCGACTGCGGGGGGTGTCAGCCCGGTGGTTTCTATGCCTTAGATTACTCTCCAGTATGACCGTCCGCGATGCTACAGTTGTTCACGTCACTACCGCTACGACTATGGGGGTGTTAGAGATATAGTCGATTTGTACTAGGATAGGTTAGATAGAGATTACTTGTCTTCTACTCCAAGTCTACTCCCTATACGCCTATATATACTCGCCCGAGAGGCTCAATAATAAATCCATCATATTCCGCGAATCACTCTCTCTATGGTTCTACACCAAAGAAGACAAAGCCTAACCCTAAAAACTAGGCTAGAACGGACGAACGATATCCCTCCTCCCTCCTGCCGCCGCCGGAGCGGCAAGCGGAGGAAGAGGGGACCAGGACCAACATCCTGGCCGGCGAAGATTGGGAGGAGCTAGGGGCGCCGCCACCTGTTGGGGAGAGGCAGAGGGCAAAACCGTTCGCGTGTAATACATAAAGGATCTCAATCATCACGTGTGTGAAGGCTTGGATGCAAAAGAGTACTAGTAGTTTCCTTGCCTTGAACTGCTATTTTAACTAGCTAGCCGGGTCATCTAGAAAAAAACTTGCTAGCTCGGTATGTATTTCCGACTTCGAGCGTCGGCCGGTTGTATCTCTTTTTTTTCTCAGACTGTTCTGGTAATGAAATCTAGAAAATATGCTGGTTTTTCTTCAGAAGAAAACGAGAGGGGTGTGGAGTTTGCCCCATGAAGACATGTTCAGACTTATTACAACTGGTCCCCACGGGCATGGTCGAGTCCCACAATGCTTAAGGCTGGGTCTCCAATGCTTAAGGCCGCCTAAGGTCAACCTATAAAGGCCTTAGGCTACTCATAGTGGGGAGTAACATAGACTAGTGTCATGCAGATGTTACTAGTCTATGTTACTACCTTCATAGTGGGGAATAACATATATATGGTGTCATGCAAAATCTTATTTATTAGGTTATAGACTCATTGTGTATTGGGATGTGTGATGTTATAGTAACATAATATGTTACCACAATACTCTCTTTTCTCACTTAATTGCATGCCATATCATCAAAATGCATTGGAGTGTGTGATGTTACTAGCTATGTTACTCCCACTATGAGTAGTCTTATGGATTAGCTTATTCTCACATTGGAGATAACCCCTCTAGTCTGAACGGTTGTAACCGTCTTCTAAGCAAATGCATGTTAGGGGATCAGCACAGTTGACAGGAAAAAAGACCACCGCGTCGCTCCCACCAAAGGTGACACGGAGGAACCCTATCCGGCATCACCTAGCGCCGCTCGTCTGAGGATGGCGCCGGATAGACCATGCGGTCGACGGCGGCAACGGCGGCAATGGGGCAGTTTCTCGTGGTGACATCAGAGCATCTGGGCGGTGGACTTCGGTTGTCGTCGACGGGGTCAATATTGGCGGCGCACATCGACGGTCCTCTTGCAAGGAGGTTGGCGCGGCATGGCAAGCTAGTGATCCATGCGACCGTGAGACTGGGGAGGGCACGGTTGCCAATGAAAACTGGGCTTCAACTTCAGTCATGGCGGACGATTGCAGCAATTGTGCATCGCTTCCCTTTCGAAGGCAACATAGCTGCAGCGTCTCCTCTCCTTCGGTTGCTCCAGGGAAACCCTAGATTTGGGACTCTCGAATAGCAGGATGGCGATGCTACGATGCCATCCACCTTCCTGGGTCATTTTGTTGGAGTAGGTGCTTACTGGAGGCGTTAGGCGGTCATGCGGCATGGCATCTACCGAATCGACGACGCGGGCGGGGTGTGCCGTAGCAGAGTCTCGGTGATGGAGGCATGTTGATGGACGCGCGCTAGTTTGTGGAACTATTTGGTCGTTCTGGCAGCATCGACGATATGCCTGGCATAGCCAATGCATAGATCCCTCGTGAAGATGGTATGCGGCGGTGGCTTCTAGAGAAAGCACATGAGATGCGCGCAGTTGGACTGGTTTATGCTCCCTGCTCACCGTTGGGGGGCCTTAGTGAGAACTCTGTATCATATGGTCCGTGTTGGTGTGAGATCAGGGTGCACGGCTTCAACCATGTTCACCCCCATCATCAGTCTTATAGGTGTAGCCACAGAGATGCTCAGCAAGGTGGCTTTGGGTTGATTGCTACATTTTTTTTGTAAAGTTTTGTGAATAATGTAATAAAAAAATTGTGTCATCGATTTGATACCGAGGCCAGGGTTTAAACCTCTCCTCTTTGAAAAAATCTTCTTAAGCAATGACATATCTTTGAACGCAAAAAAAAAATCCAAAACTACGAACAGTCAGTCTCGGCAAGAGAAAGATAGTGAGCGGAGAGTCAACGGCAAGGCATTAGATCTTTTAGTTCCGCTAAATTCCTTTAAAAATGTTTAGCTCTCCTAGAAAAATGTTCTGGTCCCATCATGTTTGTGCTTTTCGTGTTGCGTTTTGATATGTTGAGGAAGTTCAATTGTTATTTTTTTTTGTGGGGGGTGGGTAAATCATCTCGGCTAGGCAGCGTAGCCAAGATGGTAGGCATGGGCTGATGTGTGCCTGCCCGCTTGGGTCATTCAAGCCTCCGCGCTCACTATATCAGCGCCTACTAGCGAAGCTTTTCTAGAGTATGAAAAATAAGCCGAGGTATTCTTCCCCTTCAGTCTCATTATTTTTATCACTGCGTTTAAGGCCAGTGATGTAACCAGCGCCTCCTACACACTCAGAGAGCACAAATCGATCAGCTCGCTAGAGCGTACTGCAAACATGGGATCTCCGAGAACGCCAAAACGGTATATCTGTATATTGCACGTCGATGATATATCTTTACGTGCTGTGCTTTATTGCCAAACCTGCAGGTTGGTTCAGATTACTTCCATAACTAATACAGAGTCCTTGAACTCGTTTAAGGGCAGGTTTGGCTGGTCCCATCGGAGAGGTGAAGGGTGCAGCCTTTGGGAGCCATGCAGCAGTTGCACCTCGCTGGGAGCTTCTCTGATCCGGATGACGGTCAGGTTATGTAGTCGACTTCCAGGCAATACTGAGGGCAAGCCACCGCCTCCATGCCCTCCTGATTTTGCCCCAGCAGCACAACACCTGAATTACGCAATATAAGAAGTTCATTCGAAAGCTCGAGTTGCTACGGATTGAGAAACAGCCACTAAAACAGGAGTTGGATCTGTTGGCTTACCAACGAGGAGAAGAGCACAGACGATATGGAGTCTGGAGGCAGCCATGTCTGTACACTCTGAACTACTCTCTGATTTGGCAATGCGGTTGTCTCCACTGACATCCTTATATATCGGATGGCTGCGCCGTAACGAGCATTTTTCGTTGCTTGGAGTCAACTAAAGTAGGCTTGAAGTATTGACCTGATAACTCTGCAGTATCTTTGTATGGATCTAACGGATCTTGGAGTGGCATTGTCAATGTATTCATCTGCATTTTTCCACAACTGAAAATGGCAACTTGTTGACTTTGACCGAGTCTGGTATTTTTTTGGACGGTTGTGAATCTTGTGCTTGGCTGGCATTATCCTATCGGTCTTCTAGTCTATCTGCTATCTTAAGGTAATGAAAAGGTACTCGTAATATCTAAAAGGGAGAGACCCTCCTTCACACCTATTGGATAATTAGGCACAATTTTATGATTAATTTTAGAATATTAAAGATGACAACAGAAGCTACTACCACATGTAACTCGAACATACTAGATGTATTAAACAACAAAATGAACGAAAACAAGTAGTAGTTAAACATGTACTCGCAGAACATGATGAATAACTAAACAGGAGCACGTCGCACGTATCGTTCGCTTGCAGATGAAGTCGCATCAGTAACGTTGTTGATGACAATGTTGGAGAAGACTGAACGAAGCAGACGGCGATGAAGAAGGCGGTAGGCAGCACCGCCTGACATGGAAGGAAGATGACCCATGATGAAGAACTTGAGCAGTCGCTCAGAGCGCTTCCCAAAACCTAATTCGCCCTCTCCCATACAGGATCGCAAAGGCGAGTGGTTCCGGAGACCTGCTCACCCGTTCGCTGGTGCACGTCGGTGCTCGGGATGAGATAGACTACGGTGGCGGCGCAAGCAGCAAGAGACAAACCTAGATTGGTTTCAGGTGTGTGCGGCGGTATACGGGCAAAAGTTTATATAGGCGCGCAGAACCCTAGCGGATTGGGCCACGCACACGTCGCACGCCCAAGTCAGTTACAGCAGCCCACTATCCGGGAGCGACCCAAACCGGCTAGCTGTGATGCGTCCGTCAAAGACTCGGTCAAACGCTCGGTTTTCCTGTGCAGCAAAAATATAAGCTCAGCTCTGAGGCTCAATTTCGCAAACCGTGGTGCGTGCGCGTCGTGACGCGTCGTGTCGAGATGAGACGAGCGAGGATGAGGAGGAGCACGTGTGTGGCACTCCTCTTCTCACTCACTTACTAAGTGGTGCAACACCCCACCTTATATGTTAGTCTACATCCTTCCGAACTTTTCATATGGGACCCTGTCAAAAAAAACTTTTCATATGGGACTAAATTTAGCTCCCACCTCTTGCCTTTGTGCAGCCAAAAATCGTGGGTTGCATGACACATGGGCTCACACACATGGATTTTGAGTTCTAGGAATTTCTAAAATCTAATATGGGCCAATAGGAAAAGGCCCAATATTTCAACAACACCTTAACAACTCGTTCTATTCATATTCAGACTCTTGGTTTCCCAACATATGAAATTTGCCCTTGTGAAAATTTATTTTTATTCTAGATAATTGCTCAAATTTCAAAGAATTAATTTCATGTTTGTGAATTTCTCTACGTCATGTTTCATGAATATAATTGTGTTGTTTGCATATTGTTACCTGCTATATTTTAATAACATAGGATACAAAGACACACCTTGTCTTATAACTTTCTCCTTTTGAAAGTTGTGTCTAATATTAATTAATATGGCTGTGTTCTATACCAACAGTCTCTCATTGTACCAAATGCTTAATCTATTCACACCACTTAGGAGAAAACCCTTTCATATACAACACTTCAGGCTATATTTTTTCCGATAAAGGACGCTTTATCCTATATAACTAAGAGCAATTCCAATAGTAGAGCCTGCTGCTGGCTATAAGCCAATTGCCATGTCATCTATAGCCATCTTATAGCTAGCATGTACAATAGTGTGCTATATAAAAGTACTACTTTATCAATGTATGGCCCACCTTTCACTCTCTCAAAGTGCCTAGGAGCACGTGCTAGAGCTGGCTCTTGCATGAGAGCCCACTTCTCTTCTCTCTCTTCTTCTCTCTCCTCCAACTAAGCAAGAAAATATTACTTTAATCCTTATAGCCAGCTGACTAGGACTTATTGTACTTGCTCTAAGAAGATCACTCCCACTAACCTATTTCTCTCGACATGTAGCTATGCCACATCACCGGTCCCACCATATCACTTAATTTTGTGTCCACGTCATCCCATGAAGCCGTGCTAACCAGGTGGTTTGAAATATTTTTTTAAGTCCATGAACGTCAGTTTTCATCGCCTCTCTGTATCCCCATCTCTTTATCTTTCATTATCCCACTATGGCGCCGTCGTCTCCTCATCTCCACCCAAACATCTCCGTCCTGTCTTCTCCTCTTCCCCTTCCTTTACCCAATCTCTATTTAAGTTGTTGACCTTCGTCACCACGGATTACAGCGTATGGTGCCCGGCAAATACATCTACTATTGATTACGGAATCCTCTAGCTATGAGCTCCCATTCGCTAACAGCCTCGAGTCTCTCCAATGAGCCAACGAATTAGCCAAAGATCAGTGTGTTGTTCTTTCTCAGCGGCTCCACCGTCCTCTTTCTCTTCTTTTCTCTGCTCATCCGTTGCTGACACATCGTCATGGCCATGGTTCTGACCAGCAGACTGAGCTGGCACTCTTCTCCTCAATCTACTCTAATATATTTTGGATGAGTGAATGGGAGCCAGTGGAGGTTACTCTGTTGGTCTACCAGATCTGATCAGAACAGCAAAGAATAGTTCATGTATGCATCGACCAATCTGCGAGACAGAGATTTGATCCAACCACGTAAGTAGCCATATTATTTTGCTCATATTGTTTTTGGGTTCAGATGTATTAGATCGCTGAAGCCTAATTGATCATTTTGATACTTTCAGTTGTATGGGTTATAACTGAACTTATTCTGTACATATTCTACCTAGTGGCTTATGTTTACCATTGATCTCCGCTGTGATTCAGGGTTCATATTTTTTGTTAGGTTGCAGGAGGTGCAGCCATCTCCATTACTCCACGTTGTACCTAAAACCTTGGTACACCTCCTTTCTCCTTGGTCTATCCCCACTTCATCTTATCGATGCAGGCAACAATAGTTACGTGAAGGAAGACGAGGTCCTTATGACTGAACCTCATTTTCGTCCAATGTCTGTAAGTCGCCCAGTTCCCAGCCGACCGGGTTCATATTTCTGGATTTCAGCACCTCACTGGCAATGTATTTCATGTGTCTAACACATGCAGCTTAGCAACGGCAGCACTTCACCTTCTCCTTTTATTATTTTAGCAACCAATCAGTTTTTATTGTTTGTCAAAAAAAGAGCAACCAATCGTCACTTTTGATTGTAGCTGCAAGTCCGGACACATGCATTATCGTCTACCAACGTCAGCCTGTGTATTCCCTTTGCTTTAGCTTCCACCACTTCATCTCCTTAATGGAGGAACGCACAAGAAACCGACCCAATCACTTGAGAACTGAGAAGTCACTTTTGTGGTTTTGCCTTTAAATAATAACCTGCTCAGTAGCGTTCTGTTCCGGACTTTTCAGCCAGACAAGAGACAACCACACCAAAGCGTCAATGGTAGGTAGTCAGCCAGTTCGCCATGAGCAGCAAGTGCGCCGGCAAGTTTTACACGTACACGTTGCACCTAGCTAGAAAGATCACTGCAGGGCCGCTTTTACAGCCCTGCCTGCAAGTGCTAACTTTCTTCATCATACTTTTGTTATATTCTTCCACCCATGTCTTCTTCTTTTTGGTACTTCCGACTCCTTATGTGTCTCACTCAGATTCTCTTTGTTATGTGCTATGTTTTTTCAGGTTACAGCTGAACGAGACAATTGCCTTTATATATTGAGCTACAATGCAAACAACTGTTTTTTTTTTTTTTGACATTTTTTTACTACCAACACAGAGATGATGTAATAGCAAATTTTTGCAGCAGTATATTTAACTAAAGTACATACTAACATCGCAGGCTACAAAACATCTGGGTTCATTGGTTAGATTGTTCATTTGGCAGAACGAGCTGATTTCATCCGGAATCAATGGCGCTGGGATTACTCGAGGCTTAGAATCCAACCATTTGTTTGAAGGGAAATTAGCAAGACGGTGCAATTTCGAGGATGAGCTGCTCAGGCACCCGACTGCCCTTCTCGAGTTATCACCACCCCGTCCTTCCAAGAAAGCTGCTGCCACACCCGCACCCGCCAATACCCAAGGAAGTGATTACAGCATAATGCATTGTACATACAGAGGAAACACGCCAACACGATTACATGTGCCGGCTGAAAATGCGCCATTGTAATCATCAATGTTTAAGGTCAGTTCTAATGTTCTGCTCCTGTTATTCTTTACCCTTTTCAACTGATAATTTTTTTTTTAGAATTTAACTGATAATATTGTGACTGTCTTAGTAGTTAGTACCGTATGGCTAATAGCAGGGTGTGGTGATAACATGAAAGATATACTCTTTCTTACTCCAATAATTTTATTACTCTATTACATCAGACATGCATATCAGAAAGGAAATGCCAATAAAATAATGTTTCTCCTATGGTGCAAATATCAAAATATTAACTTCAACTTTCTTCAACAACAGAACGCTCCCTGTTATATCTCTAGAACCAGATCCTCTAACATCAAAGAGCAAAGTTAGAGAAGCTACAGTAGTCTAACTTTGCTTCTTTCAAATAGTATGATTCAGCTCAAATTAATTAAAATAATTTGCATAATACAAATTAATGTTTTGCATCTAGACTAACTACGCTTGGACAGAATTTTGATGTAATAAAATTCAGCTTAATTTTTTATATCTATAGTAATTAGTTACAGTAATTAAAAAACCTTTCATAATAGGGTGTTTAAGCTACATTACTCTGACTTTGCTTCTTTATTTTTCCTGACATTGCTCCTTCACGTCAGAGGAGCCGGTTCCGTTATCTCTTGCACCATTTGTACAAAGCATCAGATAATAATCGTTAACAATTATAATTAAACTGTTACAACAAACTTTTCCGCTGCAACGCGCGGAGTATCATCTAGTTACTTAAGAGATCGAAGCCATTACACCTGGCCTCCGCATAGCTAAGCTACACACAGCCCTTGTTTTAGTCTCAACCAAAAAAACAAAAAAGGTGAATTTACATATCACATGGAGAAACTCTAAAATTGCCTAAGTCGACGTCGTAGTCGGGGGAGGTACCATATGGTGATTATTCGGCCACCCATGTAGAGAAAAATTATCCCTCGCCGTAGCCTCCAACCATGAACAGACCTCCAAAAACAGGTCTTGATGCTTCACTTTCTATAGAGACGATCACTAATGAAGAGTACCGGTACACCGGTAGATAACCCGCAACAGTCATGAAGTTTTATTAGTAAATACTTTATCATTCCTACATACCCATATAAACTATATAATGGCAATCACTACAACCCTAATATGCCTTTTAAACCTGTCATCTACACCATTTAGCGTCCTCAAAAATGTTGGCAACACTAGTAGGCTGATATAAGGTTGAAGCTAATTGGATGACTGACCATATAGATCTGGCAAATCGGCATTGGAAGAATTTATTGTCTCATCTTGATGACAAAAACACATTCCTTACTGTCATGCCAATTCTGTTTTGCAAGGTTATCTTTGGTGAGAATAACTCCCTTCCGGAGGTACCATCCAAATACCTTGATCCATAAAGGGAGTTTTAATCCAAAGTTATCATTACTAACTTTATCGATTGGAATATCAAGTTGAATTAACGCATTATACATAGAACCAACAGAGAATATTCCATTCTCATGAAGATTCCAGAGAAATCAAGACCTTCTTGTAAATGGACATTCACAAAACGTTGAAGGCGTTCCAAGATACTAGACATTGTCCTGATAGAGCTCTCCTGAACGTCACATTCAGAGGTGAACTCTCCATTACCTTGGCAATGGTATCACATTTGTGACGAACAATCTTCTAGGAGCACTAAGCTCCCTAGAAATGAAGCCTTGTGAGTGCTTGCGTTTTGAGTTTTGCTTATGAGATGGCATGTTGCCACGCATGGGGCTAGGTGTCAAGATATATTAGGCTTTGATATTCTAGAGTCGGTTCATTTGGGCTTTTGGGGTTAGAAAAGAAAAACGTGTGGTGGTCATCCAAAAAAAAGGAGAACATGTTGGGGTCGTTTGTTTCGTCTTGGTGTTTCGCTGCCGAACCGCTCTCTCGACGGTGGACGGGAATATGGCGGCATGAGCGAGGGCCAGCGACAGAAATACGGCAGCATGAGCGACGGCTGGCAGAAATAGGGCCGTCGGGTGCAGTCCACCTTCTCCAAACCAGTCCCCCATTAAACACCCCAGGTGGCATATCAAGCCCATTGCCTCTGCCTTTGACGGCGTCGCCATCGCCGTTCAGTCGACATCAAGGATGACAAGGAGGAGCACACAGGGAGTGGCCCGGCGATGCACAGCTTGTGGAGCTTCGATGGTCAACATCATCATCGCCATCGTATGTTCTCCTTTTTCCGTGAGGTCAACTTCATCCGTGGCCCAACCCCGTCCTATTTTCTCTCAGATGAGGAAGAGCAGCGGTGTGAGCCACAGGTCGCAGAAGCGGCCATCAATGGCGTCGACCCCATGCAAATCAGCCTCGGTGGCACAGTTCTCAAACCATTTCAACACTATAAGTAGGATTCGAGGATGCACTATGCATCCTCCTCGATGAGCCACAGATCCACATACACGGCTATGATGCCTATGAAGTACCAGGTCCCCTCCACATCTCCCCAACTATTGCTCTGTTGTGGTGACCCATCATACCACTGCATGTTGTAGTATGCAAGTCGTTGACATAACACTCGTGAAGTACCATTTCACAAATATTACATCCCTCAGAGTGGTACAACAGAAACATAGCGGTCTTTATTTAAGCACTTAGTATTACAAGCCACAAACTTACAAAGGATTCCAATTCCTCCTCGGTCCAAAGAGGAACACTAGTAGGTTCTACCTTGATGCGATAAACCTTAACTACGACTGATAGAAGTAGACTAAACATGATAACTGGCTTAAGTCACTTTATTCTATAAGGTTCCTGTGACTCAAACTACTACCCTATACTACTAGTTGTCGGCCTCCTCCTCAGTTCCTTCATTATTTCCGTAGGCGATGGTGTAATCCACGCCTTCGACTCCTCCAGAGAGGTCCGGTTCTTCATAGAAGACTTCCTCGTAGTCCTCCGATGCTCCTTCAGTTTCCTTGTTCTGGCCCTCCAAGTCTAAGCAAGGGTTAAGAGGGAATGGGGTGAGTAACGAGCGTTACCGAACAAGTTCATTTAACAGGATAGAGGTGTTTGATGCACTAGCTACGACCATAGACTCAAGAGTCTTAGGTCAAATGCAGTTTTTATAATCATTTCTTCAAAGATTGCTTTTATTGAAAAGAACTATGTCCGTCAGTCTTCACAGGTTGATTAGAGCTTCGATGGGCTCCTTTCCTACCGCGTTCGTAGCTCCTTCCTGGAACAGGGAGTATCTTGATGCTTTTTGTACACTCTGAAGAGGTGGTCACTTGTACCCATGAGAGATCAACACTTTGCTGCACAACCGGGCGTACTTTCCCGTCCATACTTCTTGTGTATGGGGCCCAGTTGATGATCCAAGTCAATCACCGTTCTTCTCCGCGACTCCGCAGACCCACCCTTTTGTAAGTCCATCCATCTCCTATACCACATATGTAGACCGATTGGCGCACTGGTCCTTCCCCTTTACACTATGGACGCTCCCATAGGTAGACCAGCCCGGACCCAGATGCCCGCTCCTATACAATATGGGTAGACCAACCCGGATGACTCTTACAATCCATCATAGATCAATTAGCTAGTCTGTCCCCCCTATACTATAGGCAGACCGGCAGGAAACGCATTTCCCCCCTTTACACTATAGTAGCCCGAACAGGACAACCCTCGCTACTGATCCGTTGGCATGCGAGAGGGAAAAGATACAGCTGACTTCTCCGTCCCATTCCAGATCTCATGGTTGACCGTTATTTACGGCGCTAGAATCACTGGCAACATTTGTTATTAGTCCTAGGTGAACTTTCCAGTTGCAGTGGGACCTCCACCATACTCTTACCATGATCCCACTGCCCACCATCCTAGGGCAACAACAATTACGATCGAAACCACTACTTCATGTTATTTATGAAGACAGAACCTTTTGCCTTTGAATGCAGTAATAATAATACCACCGGTATATTTGCAAGTAATTTGCTAAAATTAAACAAGAGATATGAGCAAGAGTGAACTTGCCTGCAAACTGCAAGGTAGTGCAATTGGATTTGTTGAAGTGACCCGGGACCTTGGGTTCTGGAAAACAGCATCATTGTCCGGTAAGGGCAATGGTTAAAGATTCAAAAATGCATGCTTTATGGTGTGTTATAATTTATACCCCCCAGAAGTGATTTATTTATCTATTAAGCTTGATATATTCTTTTTATGACTTTAAAGAATATATGTTAAGGGTAATTTCATTCAAGGATATTCATCAAATATTCTTGAATGGAATTTATTTTTAAAGAATTAAGAATTACCAGATTTTTCTTAAATGGATAACTATTTTATTATTTTCAGAAAAAGCAATTAACTTCTTTTTCTTTTGTGCAATTGACTCATGGGATTATTTTATTTACTAAATGAGTTTAAAATCCCCAAGAAGGGCTAAAAATAGCTACTTCCTATTTTTAGTTTATTTTAGGTATTTTTCTAGATTTATTTTAAACAGATTAGGGTTTTTCTTAGGTTTTTAGAATTAAATCAAATAAAAAATCTGGGCTGACAACCTGGGCCCACCGGTCAGTCAACCCGAGTGGGCTTGACCGAACCGGCTCGGCCCAGCTGGCCGCCCCTCACTCGCTCCCCCGCTCGGTCGTCTCCTAACCCTAATCCCCTCTAGCGATTCCGAATCACCGACGCGTTCCTCGCCCGATTCCGGCGAGCTCCGGCAAGCTCCGCCGCCGCCCTATGGCGCATCTGCTCCACCTCGCCGTGTGCTTCCTCCTGACCGCGGGGATTCGTCGACCTCACCTCCAAGCGTCGCCATCACCGCCGAGCTTTGCTCAGTGGATCTCGCCCTTGTGGCTTGATCTGCTCCGGCTGGCCTCGCTGGAGCTTTCGCCCTAGCTCCTCGGTGCTTGCGGTGGCTCTTTGTCGCCGCGTCGGTTGGACGGCAGCCTGCAACCCCGACGTCGCCTCCAGTGCTATGCTCGGCCGCTCGGCCGTGAGCACGATGCCGCCCTCCTTGCCGTCGCAGCCTCTGGATGGTGGCCTCTCTGCCACAACCGTGGCTGCGCCGTTGTGTCGCCGCCATGGCCTTCTGCCTTGCTCCTCGGTGCGCCCTCCTGTGAGTTTCTTCTCTTCCCCTTGTTTTTGTGTGCTTGCTATGGTGGCCTGGCCAGCGAGCCAGGCATGCTTGCCTATGCTGCTGCTGTCTTGCTCGAGCTTGTGCTGCTGCTGTCTTGCTCGAGCTTGTGCTGCTGCTACTACTGTCCTAGAGCTCCTCTGCTAGCTACTGTCTATTGCTACTGTGAGTTCTAGTGGAAGGTTCAGTGCAAGATTCAGTTAAGAGTTTCTTAACTGAATTTGTGTATGATTTACTAGGATGTTTCCCCTGTGATGCTGGCTTAATCATGTGTTGTGCAACTGTTGCTACTGTTAGTTTCAGTATAAGATTCAGTTAAGAGTTTCTTAACTTAATCTTTAAAATTCAGTTAGCTTGCTCTCACCCTATTTGTGATACTAGCTTGGCTCTCTGGTGGTGTGGTTAGCATCCAATGTTTATGTGATGCTCTCTGGCTTGCAGAGCAAACAGCTGTCAGTTGATTCATATGATGGTTGTTCTGCTGGGTTGTTTGTGCTGGTGAGCAGACAGTACTAGCTTTCTGTGCTAGTTGATGTGTATGTTGATGATTGTTTTCATGATGGCATAAACATGCTGAGCTTAAGCTTGATATAACATATTTCTATTGATTTATATGAACTGAAACTTGTTTCAGTGATGATTGTTTCTATCAAGCAATTCATGCTTGAATTGTATTCTGCTAGAGGCTTTGTTTGCTTCCTATAGCATGTTATCTAATTAACAGCAAGTAACTGTTATTATTGAGTTTAGTTGTGTTTCCTCCATGGGAGGTGCACAATGATTGCTTGATAATTTAACTGGATGGTTGCTGTTCTATGATGCTAAGACATGCTTGGTGGCTTCTCATCAGTGGCTAAATCATCATCTTTGGCAAACTAAAATTACCGATAAAAACAGATTCACATGATGATCTTAGTCTTAGCCTATGATGCATGGTCTGAGGCTTTTATTCTTGATGGTGCATGTTGATTTGCTTCCCAGTTATCTAAATCTTCCTATGAAGATTATACAAAGAACTTCTCTGTAGGTCTGAGGAGAAAAACCTCCCCAAAACCTCCTAAGTGTTATACTTAGTAGAAGGGTTTGGTGGTGAGTGATTCTTTGTTGCTGCTTATCTTGTGTATGCAAGAACCTGGATGCTTGCAATGTTTTATTCATGGATATGCAAGTCCTATTATACCTTGGTCTTGTGCTGGCTTTTATGAGTGGCTGGTGGTGATGTTGATGATGTTCTTGGTTGAGCTTGATCACTGGCTCTTGGTACTTGCTCTGCTCCTCCCAGTGGCTTGCCCTGCACCTCCTTGTGCTTGGCTCACCTCCTTGCCTGCCCTGCACCTCCTTGGTGCTTGGCCTGCTCCTTGGTGCTTCTGATCTTGCCTAAGTAACCATGTTGATTGGCTTTGGCTATGGTTTTTGATTTGGTGAGGTGAATTCCCCCTTGATGCTCAGCTCATGAGCTGGGAGAACTTGGTGAGTGTTCTGTGCTGGTGCTGTGGTGCTGGTGCTGTGGTGCTGTGGTGATGTGGTGCTGGTGCTGGTGCTGTGGTGCTGTGGTGCTGGTGCTGGTGCTGGTGCTGATGCTGTGGTGCTGGTCGACTAGGGTTTCTGGTCGACCAGTTTTACACACACAGTACTGTTTTATACCTCCCCCTGAGTTCTGGTGTATTGACACCTCCTTACATGCATTTGATGACCAGCTTCTTGCTAGCTGGGTGGCTTGGCCGGCCAGATTGGTCCTTGGCAGATATTTGTGTGTGTGAGTCATGTTGATAAGATCAACACTTTGATGATTATCAACAGTATTTCCATTTTAACTGTGACTGCCACTTGTATTACCTTGGTGGCATTTCCCTTTGCATTTTCTTTGTGTGCAGGTGACAAGAAGAATGAAGAAGAAAGAAAGAAATATTTGAAGATCAAGATAGTTTAGATTCTAGTTTTATTTCCAACTTGTATTTATTTTCCTTTCTTCTTTATTTTCTTTTAGCTTCAGATTGTAACCTTCAGTGATTGTCAAATATTGTAATATTCTTTTATTCTCAACTTTGTAAAGACAATGTATATTGTGTTGATAATTAATAAAGTCCAAAGTTTTTTTCTTATTTGAAATATTTATCCTTTCTAAATGTGCCTTTTGAATTTAAGTTAAGTTTAAATTCAAATTCAAGTTTTGATTACGAATGATCTCCTAAGCTTTAGTCAATCAACTCCATTGTTTCCCACAAGTAAGAGATCAAAAGAGGTCATGTCGATTTCTTTAGCACTCCGAGAGTTCACCATTCCCCCTCGAAGAGAGATTCGATCACTCTTAGGTTTTAGTAACAAAAGCGCGAAAAAATCCCGTAATTTTAGATGCAATGCACAAAAGCCCTCTATTCTACCCCGGAGTTGTCCTACGTGCTGGGATATTACATCTGTGCTTTTCTAGCATGCAACATCATCGGTCTGCTTACTGTTGTTGTATGAAAATTCTGCCCGTGGTAGATGTTCTTCCCATGATCCTCCAAAATCCAACGCACATGCTCTAAGCATATCTTCCAGAATCTGGTTGGTTCTTTCTGTCTGTCCTCCTGTCTGTGGGTGATAAGCAGTGCTGAAGTCTAACCTGGATCCTAGAGCTTCATGTAGCTGTTTCCAAAAAGCTGAAGTGAATACGGACCCTCGGTCCGATACTATTGTCTTCGGTACTCCATGCTTTCTCACTATTTCCTGAACATATAAGTTTACTAACTTCTCTCTGGAATCCTTTTGATTAACGGCCAAGAAATGTGCACTTTTGGTTAACCTGTCCACGATAACCCAAATCATGTCCTTCTTCTTTGGTGTCAACGGTAACCCTGTGATAAAATCCATTCCAATCTCTTTCCATTTCCACTCGGGTATATCTAACGGTTGCATGAGTCCAGCGGGACTTTGATGTTCCGCTTTCACTCTTTGATAAGTATGGCATTCAGACACGAAATTGGCTCTACGCAAAAAAGACACGAACTTGGCTATTTCTCGCTTCATGTTGTTCCACCAAAACAATTCCTTAAGATCCATGTACATCTTGGTACTTCCTGGATGTATTGAATACAGAGTTTCATGTGCCTCTTTGAGTATCAACTGTTTGATTTCGGGTATGTCTGGCACACATATCCGATTATGAAACCATAGCGAATTGAAATTGCCTAAACGAAACTCAAACGGTCTTCCCTCTTCAATCCTTCGGATTTCTTCCTCAATGAATGGATCTTCACTTTGCCGGCGGAAAATAGAATACTTTAGATCACTTTGCCTTTCCTCCATTACCTTCATAGTAGATAAACTGCCCAAAGATTCCACTTCTAGACATTGAATTTCTAACCTTTCCAGGTCCATAAGTAACTCTTTAGGTAGTTCCCGGCTCATTGGCTGAGTATCCGTACTTTTCCTACTCAACGCATCGGCTACAACATTAGCCTTCACTGGAGTATAATTGATGGTTAAATCATAGTCCTTGATCAATTCTAACCATCGTCGTTGCCTCATATTCAATTCTTTCTGAGTAAAGAAGTATTTGAGACTCTTATGGTCCGTATAGAGTTCACACTTAGCTCCATACAGAAAATGCCTCCATCCTTTCAAAGCAAACACTACGGCTGCTAATTCCAGATCATGTGTTGGGTAGTTAACTTCATGCGGTCTTAATTGCCTAGACCCATAAGCAATAACCTTTCTGTCTTGCATCAACACACATCCAAGTCCATTCTTGGACGCATCACAATATACCATGTAGTCTTTGCCGGTTTCTGGTACGGCTAACACAGGTGCTGTGGTCAATTTATCTTTAAGTGTCTGGAAACTGACCTCACACTCTTCCGACCAAACAAATGGCGTATTCTTTCGGAGCAATTTTGTCATTGGTCCTGCAATTTCAGAGAATCCTTCTATGAACCTTCGGTAGTAGCCTGCCATTCCCAGAAATCCTCTAATCTGCTTGACATTCTTTGGTGCTTCCCATTCTAAAACAGATGCTACTTTACTTGGATTTACTGCTATGCCCTCCTTGCTGATCACATGCCCGAGAAACTCTACTTGATCCAACCAAAATTCACACTTACTAAACTTGGCATACAACTGGTGTTCTCTCAGAATCTGTAGAGCAATCCTCAAATGTTTGGCATGCCCTTCCTTGTCCTTTGAATAAATCAAGATATCATCGATGAAGACTATCACAAACTTGTCCAAGTAAGGCATAAAGATCTTGTTCATGAGATTCATGAAAATGGCTGGTGCATTAGTCAATCCAAAAGGTACGACCAAATACTCATGATGTCCATAACTAGACACAAAAGCTGTCTTTGGAACGTCCTCCTTCTTGATCTTAATCTGGTGGTATCCGGATCGAAGATCTATTTTGGAAAACACTCCGGCTCCCCTGACTTGATCAAATAAGTCCTGAATTCTGGGTAATGGATACTTGTTCTTGATCGTAACATTATTGAGGTTTCTGTAATCTCCACACATTCTGCATCCTCCATCCCACGTATCCACAAATATAACAGGTGTACCCCAAGGTGAAATGCTTTCTTGTATGAATCCTTTCTGTTCTAACTCATCCAATTGTTCCTTTAACTCAACTAACTCCTTGGGTCCCATCTTATATGGTGCCTGAGCTATAGGTGTTGTTCCAGGGATTAAATCAATAGTGAATTCAATTTCTCTGTCTGGTGGCATACCTGGTAATTCCTTTGGAAACACATCTTGGAATTCATTGACCACTGGAATGTCTTCAAGTTTAGCTTCCTTCAAAGTATTGAGCGGTAGTTGAACTTCAATATGTGCATGACGGTCACCTTGATAAACTATCCTTCCTCCTCCTGGACATCTAAGTGACACAGTTTTCTCCTTGCAATCTATCTGGGCTCCATTCTCTTCTAACCAATCCATTCCAAGGATCACAGCCATATCCTTCATAGGGATAAGAAAAAGATCGGCTAGATAGACGCAATCGCTGATCATAATGACCTGCTCTTGCTTGAGGTGTGTGACTAGAATCGTTCCCCCCGCAGATAAAACAGTGATGGGGTATTCTAACTTATTGCAAGTAAGTCCATAAAGATCGACAAACTCTTGCGAAATGAATGAAGTAGTTGCACCGGTATCAAAAAGTAATTTGCCAGGGTGAGATAGGATTTGAAGCATACCTATCACGGTTTTCTCTGAATCATTCACTTCCTCCAAGTTGGTGCAATTTAATTTCCCATAAGGTCGAGATCTCTTGCCTGCACCATTTCCTCCTGAATTACCACCTCGGTTAAATCCTCCTCCGGTTGCCTTCTTCCCCCATGCAGCTTTATTAGGACATTGATTCTTCATGTGTCCCGGTTGGCTGCAACCATAACAGATTACCTTGGGCCTTGGGCAATCCTTTGCCAGATGTCCTCTAGCTCCGCACTCATAACAGTTGATTCCTCCTCTAGGATTTCCTCCTCCGCCTCCCCGAGGTATCATTCCCCGACTTGGCGGTCGTGGCTTGAAGCTAAGATCTGCAGTTGGTTTGTTGACCGGATATCTTCTGGGTTCCATCTTGGCTTTCTTTCGGCGTTCCTCCTGAACTTGCTTGAAATCATCCTCCATGGTGATAGCTGCATCAACAAGTTCTTGGAAATCTGCTGCCTTTAACATTCTAAGTTGCATCTTGGCCATTGGGTGCAAACCCCTCATAAACCGCTTCTTCCTCTTCTCATCCGTGTTTACTGCATCCGTAGCATAACGCGATAGAAGAGTGAATTCCTTGACATACCTCATGATAGTCTTGTCCTTCTGTTCTAAGTTGTCAAACTCTCTCCTCTTTAACTCCATGATACTTTCTGGTACATTCGCCTCCCTGAACTTCCTCTTGAATTCCTCACAGGTGAATACCCTTCCTGGAGGATGTATTGCCACAATATTGTCCCACCAAGCTGCTACGGGTCCACATAACAGATGAGTGGCATACCTAAGCTTCTCGCTGTCATTGCAATTCTCAGTGTTGAGTTTCCTCTCGGTATCCAACAACCAATCCTCGGCATCCATTGGTTCTGGCGCTGATGCAAATGGAAGTGGTCTTGTATTCAGAAAGTCTGCCAGTGAGACTCCATGTACACCATCATTCCGGCCTTCACGGTTGCGATCCATCACATCCTGCATCATCTTCGACTGACACTCAATGAGCATCCGTTGCCTTTCATCTGCCATCCTCATATATTGGGCAAAATCTTGTTCTGTGAGAAATGGTGGTGGTGATGGTAATGGTTCCCTTGCCGCTGCATCGGCTGCCTCCTTTGCCTTGGCTTCGGTCTCCATCCTCTGTTGCTCGGATTCCTCATCAACTACCGTCGCCATTTTATCCCCCTAACCCTGTTACATCAAGCGAAACTCATAGTTACACCATGCCCATGCTTTCTGAGCTCAACTTCATGCACAGTGTTAGTCACATAATAAAATCCAAATAAAACATGGCCAAATCACACCAAACATATACCATGTATATACATGGGTAAAAGCAACATAGTGTTACACACTACCCCGTGAGTAACTACACTCACTTATTCCCATTGCGAAAGCAAGTACTACATAATACACATATGGTACATATGTTACACACATATCGCCTCCTTATCGATGGTGGTCTTCTACAGGTAGTCGAACTCCCGATACATCCCCGGTGTCCATCCAGTCGCTCGGGATGTCCTCCTGATTGAAGCAGGGGTATAAGATGACTCTGCTGGCATATAGTCGAGATCGGGTGTAGGGCCTAAGTTGAAGTCAGTCATCCCTAGATAACCGCTCAACGATGGGTATACAACCTCCGTGGCACCTCTCTCCATCTTGGGTCTCGAGCATTCTCCACGCTCCATATAGCTCGGTAACTTCCCCTCATCATCCGACTCTATCTCTATGGGCTCCCCCGCCACGTCTCCGGTGCGGTGAGCAACCCTAAACTGACTCATGACCTCGTGCTCCGAGTCGCACGGAATTGGATCTCCGGCCGTTCCCATGTACTCACCAAAATGCCAGCCCATGGAGTTTCCCCCAAAACTGTCGTTATGGGGCATTCCCCACGACTCCAAACCTGCCTCATATCCGGCTCTAGTCGAGCCATGTGCAAAGTGTGCTGGTGGCATCTCCGGTTCGGCCTCGGGCTCGAACTCCCGTTCCTCGGGATTGTCCTCCTTATCTAGATTGATAAAGTCTCCAGCGGAGAAAGCCGGAGTAGGTGCTCGTGGTGGTCCAGAAGTCTCCCCCGTACGCCATGGAGTAGGTGTCGGCTCGGTGATCTCCTCCACTAGACTCTGTATCTCACCAACTAAAGCTCCGTGGACGTGATAGAACACACTAAGCAGATGCTTACACCTGTCCATGTGCTCTGCTGCGGCATGTGGGTGTCTCTTCGCAAACTTGTAACTATCCCGACAAGGATCTTCTCCTTCCTCGTCGTGTGGGATGTGCGTGAACTTAGTATCTAACAACTTCTCCATTTTGTGTTCACAAATATCAGTGATGGCTTTCATGACTGCTATCTTATATGCGGTACTAATCGTGCGTGCTTCTCCAGCTGGCATGACCACGCTCATGCCCAATTTGGCAGGAAGCATGATTCCTACCCTATACTTCTGAAAGACTCTACCCTCATAAAAAGCATACTTCTTGACAGGGATACGTGTTTCACACCCGCACTCCTATAGGATGCCCCGTAGTAGATCGGATAGGTTCCCATCATACTCATCCAACGTCACATCTCGAACTTGCACGGTTCTTGACGGATTGGTGCGTGCCATCCTGGCAGTATATAAAAGATAAAAAATTAGTATATGATGCATCATCATAGTAACAATAAAGAATTGTAACACTAAAAAGTATGACTTTGTTATTCTCAAGTGAATAACATCATAACCATTTTAGAGAACTCTTTACTATTCCTATTTGACTCCTACAGGTCATTGCCATTAACTAGGCGTCCAACCTAAGGTCAAAGCTTTTGCTCTGATACCAACTGTGGTGACCCAGCATACCACTGCATGTTGTAGTATGCAAGTCGTTGACATAACACTCATGAAGTACCATTTCACAAATATTACATCCCTCAGAGTGGTACAACAGAAACATACCGGTCTTTATTCAAGCACTTAGTATTACAAGCCACAAACTTACAAAGGATTCCAATTCCTCCTCAGTCCAAAGAGGAACACTAGTAGGTTCTACCTTGATGCGATAAACCTTAACTACGCCTGATAGAAGTAGACTAAACATGATAACTGGCTTAAGTCACTTAATTCTATAAGGTTCCTGTGACTCAAACTACTACCCTATACTACTAGTTGTCGGCCTCCTCCTCGGTTCCTTCATTGTTTCCGTAGGCGATGGTGTAATCCACGCCTTCGACTCCTCCGGAGAGGTCTGGTTCTTCATAGAAGACTTCCTCGTAGTCCTCCGATGCTCCTTCAGTTTCCTCATTCTGGCCCTCCAAGTCTAAGCAAGGGTTAAGAGGAAATGGGGTGAGTAACGAGCGTTACCCAACAAGTTCATTTAACAGGATAGAGGTGTTGGATGCACTAGCTATGACCATAGACTCAAGAGTCTTAGGTCAAATGCAGTTTTTATAATCATTTCTTCAAAGATTGCTTTTATTGAAAAGAACTATGTCCGTCAGTCTTCATAGGTTGATTAGAGCTTCGATGGGCTCCTTTCCTGCCGCGTTCATAGCTCCTTTCCGGAATAGGGAGTATCTTGATACTTTTTGTACACTCTGGAGAGGTGGTCACTTGTACCCATGAGAGATCAACACTTTGCTGCACAACCGGACGTACTTTCCCATCCATACTTCTTGTGTATGGGGCCCAGTTGATGATCCAAGCCAATCATCGTTCTTCTCCGCGACCCCGCAGACCCACCCTTTTGTAAGTCCATCCATCTCCTATACCACATATGTAGACCGATTGGCGCACTGGTCCTTCCCCTTTACACTATGGACGCTCCCATAGGTAGACCAGCCCGGACCCAGATGCCCGCTCCTATACAATATGGGTAGACCGACCCGGATGACTCTTACAATCCATCATAGATCAATTAGCTAGTCTGTCCCCCCTATACTATAGGCAGACCGGCAGGAAACGCATTTCCCCCCCTTTACACTATAGTAGCCCGAACAGGACAACCCTCGCTACTGATTCGTTGGCATGCGAGAGGGAAAAGATACAGCTGACTTCTCCGTCCCATTCCAGATCTCATGGTTGACCGTTATTTACGGCGCTAGAATCACTGGCGACATTTGTTATTAGTCCTAGGTGAACTTTCCAGTTGCAGTGGGACCTCCACCATACTCTTACCATGATCCCACTGCCCACCATCCTAGGGCAACAACTATTACGGTCGAAACCACTACTTCATGTTATTTATGAAGACAGAACCTTTTGCCTTTGAATGCAGTAATAATAATACCACCGGTATATTTGCAAGTAATTTGCTAAAATTAAACAAGAGATATGAGCAAGAGTGAACTTGCCTGCAAACTGCAAGGTAGTGCAATTGGATTTGTTGAAGTGACCCAGGACCTCGGGTTCTGGAAAACAGCATCATTGTCCGATAAGGGCAATGGTTAAAGATTCAAAAATGCATGCTTTATGGTGTGTTATAATTTATACCCCCCAGAAGTGATTTATTTATCTATTAAGCTTGATATATTCTTTTTATGACTTTAAAGAATATATGTTAAGGGTAATTTCATTCAAGGATATTCATCAAATATTCTTGAATGGAATTTATTTTTAAAGAATTAAGAATTACTAGATTTTTCTTAAATGGATAACTATTTTATTATTTTCAGAAAAAGCAATTAACTTCTTTTTCTTTTGTGCAGTTGACTCATGGGATTATTTTATTTGCTAAATGAGTTTAAAATCCCCAAGAAGGGCTAAAAATAGCTACTTCCTATTTTTAGTTTATTTTAGGTATTTTTCTGGATTTATTTTAAACAGATTAGGGTTTTTCTTAGGTCTTTAGAATTAAATCAAATAAAAAATCTAGGCTGACAGCCTGGGCCCACCGGTCAGTCAACCCAAGTGGGCTTGACTGAACCGGCTCGGCCCAGCCGGCCGCCCCTCACTCGCTCCCCCGCTCGGTCGTCTCCTAACCCTAATCCCCTCTGGCGATTCTGAATCGCCGACGCGTTCCTCGCCCGATTCCGGCGAGCTCCGGCGAGCTCCGCCGCTGCCCTATGGCGCATCTGCTCCGCCTTGCTGAGTGCTTTCTCCTGACCGTGGGGATTCGTCGACCTCGCCTCCAAGCGTCACCATCGCCGCCGAGCTCTGTTCAGTGGATCTCGCCCTTGTGGCTTGATCTGCTCCGGCTGGCCTCGCTGGAGCTTCCACCCTAGCTCCTCGGTGCTTGCAGTGGCTCTTCATCGCCGCGTCGATTGGACGGCAGCCTGCAACCCCGACGTCGCCTCCAGTGCTGTGCTCGGACGCTCGGCCGTGAGCACGATGCCTCCCCCCTTGCCATCGCAGCCTCTGGATGGTGGCCTCTCTGCCACAACCGTGGCTGCGCCGTCGTGTCGCCGCCATGGCCTTCTGCCTTGCTCCTCGGTGCGCCCTCCTGTGAGTTTCTTCTCTTCCCCTTGTTTCTGTGTGCTTGCTATGGTGGCCTGGCCAGCGAGCCAGGCATGCTTGCCTATGCTGCTGCTGTCTTGCTCGAGCTTGTGCTGCTGTTGTCTTGCTCGAGCTTGTGCTGCTGCTACTACTGTCCTAGAGCTCCTCTGCTAGCTACTGTCTATTGCTACTGTGAGTTCTAGTGCAAGATTCAGTTAAGAGTTTCTTAACTGAATTTGTGTATGATTTACTAGGATGTTTCCCCTGTGATGCTGGCTTAATCATGTGCTGTGCAACTGTTGCTACTGTTAGTTTCAGTATAAGATTCAGTTAAGAGTTTCTTAACTGAATCTTTAAAATTCAGTTAGCATGCTCTCACCCTATTTGTGATACTAGCTTGGCTCTCTGGTGGTGTGCTTAGCATCCAATGTTTATGTGATGCTCTCTGGCTTGCAGAGCAAACTGTTGTCAGTTGATTCATATGATGGTTGTTCTGCTGGGTTGTTTGTGCTGGTGAGCAGACAGGTGCTAGTTGATGTGTATGCTGATGATTGTTTTCATGATGGCATAAACATGCTGAGCTTAAGCTTGATATAACATATTTCTGTTGATTTATATGAACTAAAACTTGTTTCAGTGATGATTGTTTCTATCAAGCAATTCATGCTTGAATTGTATTCTGCTAGAGGCTTTGTTTGCTTCCTATAGCATGTTATCTAATTAACGGCAAGTAACTGTTATTATTGAGTTTAGTTGTGTTTCCTCCATGTGAGGTGCACAATGATTGCTTGATAATTTAACTAGATGGCTGCTATTTTGTGATGCTAAGACATGCTTGGTGGCTTCTCATCAGTGGCTAAATCATCATCTTTGGCAAACTAAAATTACTGATAAGAACAGATTCACATGATAATCTTAGTCTTAGCCTATGATGCATGGTCTGAGGCTTTTATTCTTGATGGTGCATGTTGATTTGCTTCCCAGTTATCTAAATCTTCCTATGAAGATTATACAGAGCACTTCTCTGTAGGTCTGAGGAGAAAAACCTCCCCAAAACCTCCTAAGTGTTATACTTAGTAGAAGGGTTTGGTGGTGAGTGATTCTTTGTTGCTGCTTATCTTGTGTATGCAAGAACCTAGATGCTTGCAATGTTTTATTCATGGATATGCAAGTCCTATTATACCTTGGTCCTGTGCTGGCTTTTATGAGTGGCTGGTGGTGATGTTGATGATGCTCTTGGTTGAGCTTGATCACTGGCTCTTGGTACTTGCTCTGCTCCCCCCAGTGGCTTGCCCTGCACCTCCTTGTGCTTGGCTCACCTCCTTGCCTGCCCTGCACCTCCTTGGTGCTTGGCCTGCTCCTTGGTGCTTCTGATCTTGCTTAAGTAACCATGTTGATTGGCTTTGGCTATGGTTTTTGATTTGGTGAGGTGAATTCCCCCTTGATGCTCAGCTCATGAGCAGGGAGAACTTGGTGAGTGTTCTATGCTGGTGTTGTGGTGCGGTGGTGCTGTGGTGCTGGTGCTGTGGTGCTGTGGTGCTGGTGCTGGTGCTGGTGCTGGTGCTGTGGTGCTGGTCGACTAGGGTTTCTGGTCGACCAGTTTTACACACACACAGTACTGTTTTATACCTCCCCCTGAGTTCTGGTGTATTGACACCTCCTTACATGCATTTGATGACCAGCTGCTTGCTAGCTGGGTGGCTTGGCCGGCCAGATTGGTCCTTGGCAGATATTTGTGTGTGTGAGTCATGTTGATAAGATCAACACTTTGATGATTATCAACATTATTTCCATTTTAACTGTGACTGCCACTTGTATTACCTTGGTGGCATTTCCCTTTGCATTTTCTTTGTGTGCAGGTGACAAGAAGAATGAAGAAGAAAGAAAGAAAGATTTGAAGATCAAGATAGTTTAGATTCTAGTTTTATTTCCAACTTGTATTTATTTTCCTTTCTTCTTTATTTTCTTTTAGCTTCAGATTGTAACCTTCAGTGATTGTCAACTATTGTAATATTCTTTTATTCTCAACTTTGTAAAGACAATGTATATTGTGTTGATAATTAATAAAGTCCAAAGTTTTTTTCTTATTTGAAATATTTATCCTTTCTAAATGTGCCTTTTGAATTTAAGTTAAGTTTAAATTCAAATTCAAGTTTTGATTACAAATGATCTCCTAAGCTTTAGTCAATCAACTCCATTGTTTCCCACAAGTAAGAGATCAAAAGAGGTCATGTCAATTTCTTTAGCACTCCGAGAGTTCACTATTCCCCCTCGAAGAGAGATTCGATCACTCTTAGATTTTAGTAACAAAAGCGCAAAAAAAATCCCGTAATTTTAGATGCAATGCACAAAAGCCCTCTATTCTACCCCGGAGTTGTCCTACGTGCTGGGATATTACATCTGTGCTTTTCTAGCATGCAACATCATCGGTATGCTTACTGTTGACAAGCCTATTGCATGAATATGAAGAAAAACAAATCGAAGTTATAGTCCACAATACCTTACCAGACATTAAAATATACCAAGCACCGTAGATGCATAGTTAATTTCAAACACTTGACTTCCACCCACAAATATCTGTAAATTCAGTAATGTGCTTTTGTCACACGTTTTCATCTGCTTTTTTGTATGTTGCAGCTGGCTAAGTAAGAGAGAAATAGATCCACGGCAATGGAGCAAAATTAAAAATACACAACCAACATTTGGAATACGTGCGCAGCAACACGTGTGAGGTCCTTCTAGTACTATACAATGCTGGATACAATTCTCGAAGAGTGGTTGTACCTACCCACTAATCCTCCCAGAACCTAATCTCTGAACCATCTTTGTTAGAAAATTTACCAAGGTGGAAGAATTGATTCTTTGTTTTCATTAGTCCAGCCCAAAAATGTGAATCACCTGGTTTTGCAATGAACCTATGATAAAGCCTTTGCGCCTATGTATTTCTGTTTTAGACTAGTTTGCCAAGCCCCATCCTCTGTGAGGATCTTAAACAACCATTTAACTAGGAGAGAAATATTTTTAACCTCAAGGTCATGAATACCGAGACCTCCTTGGTCTTTGGGATGCAGACAACATTCCATCTAGCCAATCAGTATTTCTTTTTCTCACTATCCCCTTGCCAAAAGAATCTAGATCGTTAATAATCTAGTTTGTGCAAGACTCCTTTCGGCAGGATAAGGAAAGATATCATATGTAGTACCATATTTGATACTACTGAATTTATGAGTACCAATCTTCCTTCCAGGGACAATAATTAACCTTTCCAACTACTAAGATGTTTCTGCTATCTTTGCTCGACTAATTTCCATTTAGGCTATATACCTTTTCATAACCTTATCATATGCTTACCAAAGCATATTTTAGAATTAACACAATGCATTATCTTCTTATGAAGTTCATGGATAGTTTCATGGAGAATTATTACCTGCTTCAAGATCATACGGACATAAAAGACGTGTCAGTTTGACACATGTGTTTTTGTGATAATGGAATGGAAGGACCTAAAATTTTATGTCCACATGACGTCTGGTCTCAAGACCTATACCACCAAAGTTTAGGGATCCATGGTAAAAAAAAATCCAGATCTTAGCAAAAAGATACTTGTAAGTTTTGTATCTTAAAACAAAGCTCACACACACGCGTAGATGTTGAGTACAAACTTACCCATATATAAACTTATATGAAATGATACAACAATTGTTTGCTGGGTTTTTGAAAATGATAAAATAAGAAGGTCTTTAGATTCTTGATTCATAGGGTACCTAGTGTGACATAAGTTTATATATGTAACAAGATTTGCTCTCGGACCGAATCACAAAATGGCCACAATTCAGATTATGAGAACCAATTGTGCTTCACTGGAGATACGCCTACACACATTGGGGTGGGACACGGAGTATGTTGAGGCAATCCCAGGCTATTGCCCATCCAGCCCAACAGCAAAATCTATTTTTTGGGGGCCTATATACTGCTAAAGTTTAGCCCAATGACGGTATAAGACCAGCCACACTGTGTATAGGGTTCACAGCAAAAATTCTGATGTGCTTCAGCAAGGGTGATTGAGGGCATTAAAGATTATGCAACCTTAGAAGCTATTGCGTGTTCAGAGGGTTTTGCACTGGCAGCAGACCTGAACGAGTGAAAGATTATGTTAATCGCATATTGTCTTGGAGTGGCTCGAGATATCAATGAAGGGAAGAAGGCAATTTATGCACCAATCGTCAAGAAGATCAATGAAAGGAGAAGAAGTTTCGAAGTTACAAAAGTGATCCACGAAGGAAGATTACATAACACTGAAGCTCACAATCTAGCTAGAAGTTCAGCTACATTAGAACCTGGACATCATGTCTGGTTAGGGAATTCCCCGGATCCAATTCTTGTACCAACAAATAGTATTCTTTACATATATAATATAATATATAATAATAATAATAATAATAAAGGACGTAGTGTTTCCGTTGTTGGTTCGTACGTTCGTCCGCATATCAGTCAGTCCCGCACGGCATTCATCACCGCCAGATTGCAGCCAAACGAGTCCATATGGATGCTGAGCAGGTTGGGTGCCGGTGGCCTGAGCCTCTGTGCGCGTGCGCCATGAGATATGGAATTTGTGCAAAACGACCTGCCCAGCACCTGTGCGCTATGAGAAGATGGATTTTATGCAAAAAAAAAGATGTGGAGCTGCAGCTAAAAGTACAGTCCGCTTGATTTTTCTGTGTGCTGGAACGGCTGAGATTGATCCGGGGACAACGAAGGTGCATCAAGAAGCCAGCCAATGATTTTTCTTACCTAAACATAAAGATGAGGCAGCAGCGACCTAATCCATGGCCATACCATAACATCTTGTTGCCTGCCAAGAGGAGCAGCTACGTTGCCCGCATCTCCATAAATTCAGGCATGGCCTGTTTTACTGGTGATTTTCTGAATCTCAAAGTATCCATAGGCAACCTACAAAGCAGTAGTTCAATGCGTGGTCTCCAGGTTTACACTTTTCAAGTGGGCGGCCTCTACAGTTGCTGGAAGTTCAGTTAAGTGGAATAGTGTGATGAAAATTTCAGTTTAGAAGTTCATATACAAGTACTGCTACTAATGATGTATTATTTCTAAATCCATGGTCAAGTTTCAGTAAAAACAGACGATGTCAAATTTCAGTTCAGAGGATAGTGTGAAGTTCAGAGAATGTTGATTCTGTGGCTACGGTTGATTATAGTCAGCTTCGTTGCCGAGGTTACTATATTGTCTCTACAACGCGAGGAATACTTCGACGGCATGAGAAAATATGATATCGTAACTCGGATGCTGATTGATTTGTTAACTCCATCAGGTCAGCTTGTAAAGGATTACAAGTTTATTGACGAACTGCCAATAAAGCTCATCATTATCTTGTGGAGGAGGACACTGCTTTCTGCTTGTAGAAGCCGTGGAGCTGTTGATTTTTCAAAACGTGTATTTGAGAGGATTCTTAAGCTGCATGATTCTCTTGGTGGAAATCATACTCTAGCACATCTAATTTGTTTCCAACACGTCATTGATGGCGATGAGGTCTGCTCTTCTAAAGGCTATTGGTACAGTTTAACACAATCTTTGACTCTTTGTACCCTATCTCTTGTGTCCAGTCAGGTATGGTCAACCTAACTAATAATTTAAGCATTTCAAATACTAATGGCATTGATTTTGTGCCCCTTTTCTTTGTTATATGGATACTATTTATTTTATTTGTGGACTGTTGTGTTATACCGATTTGGTAGTTACAACAAAATAAGAAGAGACCGCCAAGTTTGAAAACAACCAGTTTTCAGTTTCCATTGATTTTGGCAAAAATTTGGTTGTATACGTGTTGATGTTCTCCATCCAAAAGCTTTGGTAATGAGTGGGACGTTTACCGCTAAAATTCAAAACAAAGTTGAATTGATTACTAGTGTCACAAGGAGGAAGAACATATAAGAGAATGCTAATTTTTGCCAAACCATTAAGAAAGACTTTTTATAATTCTTTTAGTTTCTGGACGTGGCAGCTGCACGAGTGTTTGTCATGCTAATTTTTCTAGCGACACCAAACCATTAAGAAAGACTTTTTATTCTTAACATTTGCACAACCAAAAAAACAACCTTAATTCTAGCGACTAGCAGTGCGTCTCGGTTAAGAACGCTTAGCCCACTCAATAAAATACAACATTTTCAGTAAAGATATTCTTCATAGGCTAAAATATACGATGATATTGGTCATTCCCACACAGTCAATTAAAATTATTATTATTATTGTAATATTTTGATGATCTACCTCTCAGTGCAACGCACGGGTATTTTTCCTAGTGAGTAATAAAGAACGGATCTTAGGCTAAAAAAGGCAAAAACTCTGATTCTTAGAACCGGGGAGACTTTTTTCAAGGATAAAAAAACGCACTTCTCCGCTGTGGCTGGTCTAATCTAACCTGCTAATTCTATTCGATCGATCTGGCCCGCACTATTTTAATTATGTAGCTCCGCCGCTGAGTAGAACCTGTCCCGGGCGAGCATCGGGTCAAAACTCACAGCCAGGCAGTATCCAGGGATTAGACCAGCCACAGCGGAGAAGTGCGCCTGGAGGCTCCCCGCCAGGCGCGTCACGCCGAGGACCTGCAAAGAGCACTCCACATACATTACCGGCCGTAACCATAAGCCGCCGGGCGCCGGCTAACACTATCGAAACCTGCGGCAGAAAGAGACATGCCTGGCGTGACAGAGGTGATCTAGCGACAGAAACAAACATCCAATAACGCCTTGAGCCCTCAGACAAACTGCTTGTATGGTTGTGCATTTGGTTTCGAATGTACAAGGTTTACTGCCAATTTGAGAGAGATCTGGGGTAGCAGCCTAGTGGGGCGGGCTTGGTGGATCTCATAAACTACTGTTTCTTTGTCAACGCAGTGACTTTCGGCGTTTACAATGCCGCAGCTCTTCTCCTCAGACAATTTTTCCTATAAGAAGGAAGTTTGCCGTCTACTCGCCTCGTGACATCCAAACAGCACCTTGTACCAAGAAACCAGCTATGGCGTCTGCTGAAAGTGGAGGCGACAAGTACCGGTCGTTCATGCACGGTGAGGACGAGAAGAGCACCGTGTGGAGGCTTGGAGCCCCTCCCAACTACGACGTGGTCAACAAGCTCTTTCAGGAAGAGCGAACAAAGGTACTAGTAAACCTATCCAGACGAAATGTTGCTCTACATGAATCATTGTTCCCCAAACTTTGTTCACGCGATTATCACTGCAACAGGAATGGCCCGAGGGTTCTCTGGAAGAGAAGGTGCAGCGCTTGCTCAAGACCTGGGAGATGGAGATGATCCACAAGTTGCGCCCCGAGGACCAGAAGAGCGTTCACTCCCAGGGATTCAGTGCGAGCACTAACGGTGAGTCCTGCCCGCCCCACACTTCCACGCAATCGGACAGATGCTCTCAGCAAGATCTTCGATTCACAACGTAAACGAATGACAGGTATGAAGCCTCTGACGCGGAAGGAGATCGCCGCCATTGGCGGCTACAACGCGTTCCTGGCGACCACCCTGCCACCGGAGCACCGCATCTACGACCCGGAGAAGGAGACCGTCGAGTCCGGCATGTCGACGTTCCTCACGGCGTTTCCCCGGGGCTTCGCAATCGAGGTGCTCGACGTGTACAGCGGCCCGCCGAGGATCGCCTTCAAGTTCCGGCACTGGGGGTACATGGAGGGGCCGTTCAAGGAGCACCCTCCTCACGGCCAGCGCGTGGAGTTCTTTGGCGTCTGCATCTTCCACGTAAGTTCAGCATCCTGATTTTCAGAATTGGGACTACAGGAAACAGGCTAGACAATGATATGGCCCGTTGCTGCAAACAATGTGGTTGTAGGTTGATGAGGACACCAAGGTGGAGAAGGCAGAGTACTTCTATGAGCGCGGCAACTTCCTCGCAAGCTTCTTGAGCGCGCCTGCTGCCGCTGCTACTTCAGGTTGCCCTCTGATGAGAGGAGAATGAAGCACAAATGATTCCAAGAAACGTGTCACTAGTGTGTGAGTGCATTGGATGAGCGCCTCCAGACTTCGAAATGTCTTTGATTAACCGATGTTTTATTTGCGCCGGAGAAAAGGGGAAGAAGTACAATAGTGACCAGACCATCTATTATAGACTATCTTTATTTTGGGAACCTCTTGATTTACAAATATTTCATAATGAAACTTCACACATCTATTGTTAAAATGTGTATGTACTGAAACATTCAGAATTTTTTGAAACTTCGGGTGCAGGTGCGGTTTTCATTATTATTTTATTTTATTTTAAAAAAACAGGGACAGAAGCTTTGTCCCATTCTATTAATATAAGAAGAGAATTGTTTAGTTAATTAATGAAAAAACTACCAAAAACCGTTATGACAAAACCACATGCAGACTACTCCCAACCTCTTAGGCATGCCACCCAACTTTGCAAGATAGTACAACCGCGGACTCTAACACCTCACGTCGCAACAAAAACACACTAAAGACACAAGAACAAGGATCTCGAAAACTAACAATTTAAAAGATGAGAACCACCCATCAACCGGGAACCTCCTTTTGCGGCACCACTCCTCCTACTTTAGTGCGTGAGATACTCCTTCACCTTCTTGATTCTTCCTACCGGCTGGCAATCTCCTTGCTAGATCTAGGACTAGCCGTCTCTAAACTGACGGGTTGCAAGGCTCTTTTGCAAAGAGCGCATCATAATTAGGTGCCAATAATTCGCTTCATTAACCTTGTCCCCACGGTCAACAAAGTGAAGCGAGGTTGGCTGAGATCCACCAGTGGTCACATGAAAGCCATTGGCAAGGTCTATGGTTTTGCTAATTTTAAGTCGACTGAGAATTAACTAAATGCGAGTCGACTTCTTAGTCGTTAGACTGCATCTATTCCGTGCTACCTTGTGAGCTGCACATGAGTTGCAACTAGATTGTTACTGAGACTTGAGTGACATCAATCGATTAAAATTTAATTTAATCTAAGTCAACTCAGATCTAAACATTACCTGAAAAAGTTGTCAAAGCCTGCTGCAAAGAGACTGAAGCACCTAGTCCGACTAGCCCCGAACCCGACCGATCGAGCGCTATCGATCTGCAACATGATCAATATGTGGACAGTGGCGACAGAAGCACAGTCTGTTGCTTGTCAGATTGTGCATTTTGTACTCCAAGATAAGTCGTCGTAGTTCAGTGCCACAATGCTTGTAAAGGAGTCGAAACATTTAGCCGACGTGACATAGGGAATAGCGAGAACGAGTGGACACAACTCACCGTTACTGGGACAAGCTATGGATTGGGTCGTTAGGTAACCTATACTAGTCCTTTTTTCCATGCTATGACGTGTGCGATGATGTAGTTCTTCTACATCTGTTTTTCCTACAAATATGGAATCAACCGTTTATTCCACTCGCAGCATCCCTTGAATCTAGATGAACCGTCACGAACGAGTATTAGCTATGGCGTGTGCTGAAACAGGAGGCGACAAGTACCGGTCCTTCATCCATGGCGAGGGCGAGAAGAACACAGTGTGGAGGCTTGGATCCCCTCCCAACTACGACCTGGTGAACAAGCTCTTCGAGGAAGAAAGGACCAAGGTACGTACTAAACCTGAATCACTTCAGTGTACAGATTGTTAGCAGAGCAAAGTCCTTCATTCCACGTGATTTATTCTTCTTGTCCTTCGTTCACACGCTTAATATACTGCAACAGGAATGGCCTGAGGGATCTCTGGAAGAGAAGGTGCAGCGCTTGCTCAAGACCTGGGAGATGGAGATGGTCCACAAGGTGCGCACGCACGCGTCCACACAATCGGCCGGCTTCGCTCGGCACTAAAACTGAAGAAAAACCATGCGGACTTGCAGGGATGAAGCCTCTGACATGGAAGGAGGCGACGGCCATCGGCGGCTACAACGCCTTCTTGGCGACCACCCTGCCGCCGGAGCACCGCATCTACGACCCGGACAGGGAGACGGATGAGTCCGGCATGTCGACGTTCCTGACTGCGTTTCCCAGAGGCTTCGCCATCGAGGTGCTCGAAGTGTACAGCGGACCGCCGAGGATCGCCTTCAAGTTCCGGCACTGGGGGTACATGGAGGGGCCGTTCAAGGGGCACCATCCTCACGGCCAGCGTGTTGAGTTCTTTGGTGTCTGCATCTTCCATGTAAGTTGGACGCCAATGGTTCATTACATCATTGCTATTCGAAGTTCAGATTTTCAGTAACATGAAAACACTGATACGGTTCTCTGCAACAATGGTGATGATAGGTTGATCAGGAGATGAGGGTGGAGAAGGCTGAGTACTTCTACGAGCGTGGCAACTTCCTGGCGAGCTTCTTGAGTGCGCCTGCTTCTGCTGTTGCAGCATCGGATTCAGGCTGCCCTGTGATGAGAGGAAATTAAAGCGTTGTGGGATTAACGAAAGTATATGAAACATGTCATTAGTATCAGTGTACTGAACGATCACCTCCAGCATATCGGATTGGCTTGATTCTATGTTGGTCAGAAAATATTTAAAATAAGAGAAAAAAAGCTGATCTATGCATTATTCTCTACCTATATACAAGATATTTTGAGATCCCTTTATGCAAAAAAAAGAAGCTATTTTGAGATTCCTTAAGCGACAGAATCATCTAGATTTTGTCCCTTGCTTTGCTACAGACAGATTGGATGATGACGATAGGTTCATATATCTTAATGACCGAACTCTGTAGGGATGATACCTGAGGTTTCCACATTAGGAAATAAAGGTCTCACTACCCCTTTCACCATAAAAAAGAGGTTAGGGAGGCGATTTTCCAAATTAAGCACGATAAGAGCATCTCCAGCCGCTCCCATACGGCGTTCGGCAGCAACTCCGGATCAGGCATTTGGGGGCGCGGGATATCATATTGTCATATTGCCAAATTGAGTGCCATAAGAGCATCTTCCGCCGCTCCCCATACGGCATCCGACAGCAACACTGAATCATGCCTTTGGGGCATCTATATACTATTGTAAATGTTCATATTTTTTCTATAAACTTGATCAAACTTTCCCTTGGTTGAGGGTAGCCTAGTATGCAAAATACTTTTTGAAGAGCGGATGTAAAAATGCAGGACCACAAATAACCTAGTAAAGTTACTAAAATTATGAATTTTATATGTTTGTAAAAAAATCTTAAAACCCTGGATTTCCATAAAATTCCTGAAAGTCGTGTGGGTGAAGATACTAAAGTGTTTATTGCGCTTTTTAAAATTGACCACATTTCGTTTTGCATAGTGAATCTCACTGTCTTGACTCACTTTGCAAGAATTTTCTTGATTTATTCGAATTCCATATTTTGTAAATTTTGATACCTTTCTTTCTCGGTAAATTTCATCTTTAAATTTTTTCGAATATATATCCATTTTCCTAGTATACAATTTCTTGTTTTTAAACATTTTATGAAACTTGTGGTCTACTTTTCCAATTTTCTCAAAATATTTAAGTTAAAAACTTCATTTGTTTGTCGTTTTTCTTGTTTCTCTCATTTTCTGACTAGTAAAAAATGTTATACATGTGCACAATTGCTGACCTATCATCATTAGAATTTAAATTGTCAAAGGATGAAATTTTAGACGGTTTAGACACTTGAGGAAACAAAAAAAAATGGTCCTAAAGATGAGAGACTAAACTTAACCTTACAAAATAGTTAATAGACAAAGAAATATACAATTTTTATTTAAATGAAATTGTTTATCATTCTGGTACAAACACCACCTTGGGTGTTTTTTCTCATGTATTCATAAAAAACCTGCAGAAGAAAGAGAGGCATCCTGACTATCGACAGAAGCACAGATGTAGCACAGTGTGCCTCAGAAAGCTGCTTGTCTCATTGTGCATTTCATGTTTCAATATAGCCTTTCAACTGATCTCAAAGTTATTTTAACTAAAGTCATCGCCAAAATCCTGATTTCAAATTTCACTGGCATAACCCTCGTCAATAGTCTGAACATTTTTCAACATAGATGAGTCACAGCCTCACAGGGCATAGCAACAAGGACTGGAGGCAGCTCAGTGAGACAGGGACGGCTTGCGGATTAGGTTAGTGGATAGCGTATACTATTCTTATTTTCCAATGAAGTGACGTTTGCAGTGATGCAGTTCTTCTCTATTTATTTGACTCTGGCTTTTAGAGGCACCACTATCAAACTGTCCCTCGAGTTGAGACGAAAGTAATCAGCTATGGCGGCGTTTGCTGAAACAGGAGGCGACAAGTACCGGTCCTTCATCCATGGCGAGGGCGAGAAGAACACAGTGTGGAGGCTTGGAGCCCCTCCCAACTACGACGTGGTCAACAAGCTCTTCGAGGAAGAGAGGACCAAGGTACTAAACATGTTTGTATGTTGCACCACGAATGAATCCTTCCCTTTCGTGTCCATGATGAACAGTTCGATCGTACACCATGAAGTGCTTCGATCTCTGCAGAATATTACCACAGGAAAGTCCTACCGTCCACAAAAAATTACTCCCTCCGATCAGAAATAAGTGTCGGTAAGTTTGTACTAATTTTCCGACTTTTGCTCACTTGATTAACTATGCGACAGGAATGGCCGGAGGGGTCTCTGGAAGAGAAGGTGCAGCGGTTACTGAAAACCTGGGAGATGGAGTTGATCCACAAGGTGCGCCCCGAGGACCAGAAAAGCGTTCATTCCCAGGGATATAGCGCGAGCACCAACGGTGAGACCTGATCGGCCAAACACTTCCACACAATCAACAGATGCTCGCGGCAAGATATATAATCCATAAGACCTCCATGAAACGTAAATGGGATGACAGGTATGAAGCCTCTGACAAGGAAGGAGATCTCGGCCATTGGCGGTTACAACATGTTCCTGGCGACCACCCTGCCTCCAGAGCACCGCATCTACGACCCGGAGAAAGAGAGTGTCGAGTCGGGCATGTCGACGTTCCTGACAGCGTTTCCCCGAGGCTTCGCCATCGAGGTTCTCGATGTTTACAGTGGACCGCCAAGGATTGCCTTCAAGTTCCGGCACTGGGGGTACATGGAGGGGCCGTTCAAAGGGCACCCTCCTCACGGCCAACGTGTAGAGTTCTTTGGAGTCTGCATCTTCCATGTGAGTTGGACAGCAGTGGAATATCATTCCTGTTCGAAATTCAGTTTTACTTTCACCCGGAAACACTGATAGGCTTCTCCACAACAATGTGATGATAGGTTGATGAGGAGATGAGGGTGGAGAAGGTAGAGTTCTTCTACGAGCGTGGCAACTTCCTGGCGGGCTTCTTGAGTGCTCCTGCTTCTGCAGCTACAGCATCGGCTTCAGGCTGCCCTGTGATGAGATCAAATTAAAGCATGGCCAGTTTAATGAAACATGTCATCCGGGTACTGTATGACCAGTCAGTCACCTCCAGCGTTTCGGATTGGCTTGATTTCATGTTGGCAAAGAAAATTTGAAATAAGAAAAATATATTTTGATCCATGTTTTATTGTCTACTTCAAGTACTAGATATTTCTAGATCCCAAAACCATTTAGATTTTGTCCCTTGCTTTGCTAAAATCAGCTTTAATGATGACGATGGTTTTACAATATCCTAATGAGCCAAATCTACAGGGATGATATACCTAAGGATTCCACATTGGCAATGAAAGTCTCACTGCCCCTTTCAATGTATAAGGATGTTTGGGAGGTGATTTTCCAAATTTAGCACAATAACTCTGCCCCCTTTTTGTCATATGTTAGGGAGTAAAATGTTATCATATGTTTTGAGAAGTAATCAAGGATGACGTGATAGGACAGTGAATGCGCCCCTCAAGTTTGGGGTGATCGGCTACAAATACGCGGATACAGCATTCCTGGCAGAAGTTATACACAACATCGGCAACTAATAGAATAAACCAGGTGGCTGACCATGTAGTTCAGCCAACACAAACGGTATTTATCCAGGGCAGTAAATCCTCGAATGAGTTCTGAAACTATGCGTGACCATTCATTAGCTTCACATGAAGAAAACTGGAGGGGTAGTTTCTAAAATTGATTTTGAGAAGGCATGTGATGAAGTTAAGAGCCTTTCTTATTCCAGAATCTCCAGATGAAAGCCTTTTCACCTCTCTCGTGCAAGTATGTGGAAAGATGTATTACAGGAGGAAGTGTGGATATCATCAAAGTTAATAGTAACTTAGGACAATACTTCCAAGCACAAAAAAAAGGCTACGGCAAGGGGATCATTATCCCCAATTACTTTTAACATAGTAGCCAACATGTTAGCAATTCTAACTGAAAAAGCCCAATCCGACGGCCATATTAGTGGGGTGGCTCCTCATCTATTTGTTGATGGGCTATTTCGCGCAAGTTATCCCGCTCCAGTTTTCTATAGAAGAACGTGAGAGATGGACTGAGGCTCCTGATGGCATAGAAGACACTTGTCAGGGCGCAGCATGCCCCTCCTGGCCAATCTGTCAGCCGTCCAGCATCGATTTCTGGCAGCCATCCGTAGGAACATCTTACGCATCCCCGGGGCTCTGGATTTCCAAATGAGCTCAGTGTAACTGGCGTGTTGCCTAGCCGCAAAGAAGGCACCATATGAAGGCTTCGCAGAGTACAAACCAATATCTGTCCAATCCCCCTTGATCACATCCTCTGTATCCGGGAGTGTATCCGGGAGGTCAGTGGCAGAGATTTGATCCCACAACCAGGAACTTGTCGATCGCAGCCTCATGAAAAAACATGGTTAAAGGGGAGGCGCAACGAGGCACCCTGGGGAGGCTGCGCCTCAAACCTGGTGGGGTGAGCTCACGGCGTGTGCTCTACCTAACCGGACACATCTGGGTGAGGTTTGGCTTGATATCAAGTACCCAAGTGCCATTAGTTACCATGTCTAACACTGTGCATGATCTGGTAATTTGCAATCCAACCATGGCGCTGATTTTCAGAGCCACCTCAATAATCCTCTGTACATTCAGCCAACTGTCTGACTAGAAAAGCAGGCTGGAGACATTCTCAAGCTCACAATAAATGGCCGAAGACAGCATGTGAGGAGACAGGTACCTGAATGTTGAATTCCCGCCAAATGCGATCGATGCCAGTCTGTGGCAGACAGCACAGTGAGTTCTAAGGTGCCAAATTAAAGATGTGCACGTTAGGAATTCCTAGTCCTTCTAGACTTTTCAGCACACAGACCTACTGCCATGCCACCATTGATGTCTTTCCAGGGTGCAGCGATTTGAGGCAGTGTAGTTTTTGTGAGCCTAAACAACGTCTACCAGCTGATGATACGTAGTTAACTCGCTATCAGCATTGAAAACCAGTAAAGCAGCGGAGTCTTCGTTTGATGAAAGATGATACCATAGGAGAAGGCAAAAGGAACACCACACGATCCGGCTGCTTCCACACTGTGCTGGAAAGAGAGTGCAGCAGGCATCACGTAGGTGGACCAAGACAAGAGGCAGCTCATGAAGGAGGTTGGGAAATTAAAGGATGGCCGATTTGCCATCAAGAGAGCAGAATGATGTGTTCGATGGCAGATGCGATGTGGTGAGCTGCACCAAAGAACTCAGAGGACAGCCTTGCTCATAGGAGAAAGCGATTATGTCTAAGGTGGGGCTGCGACGCGGGCTTGACCCTCGGCATAGGATCAAGTGGTATTCAAGACCTCAAAGAATGGTGTAGTCCTGTATATAAAGTGGAACCTCCGGTGGTGAATTAATCAAGCAAGAAAGGATTACAATATATTCTCACTGCCTCTATTTCGTCCTGCCAGAGCCTAATTTAGTTCCCTCTCCAGCAAGCAAACTCATGCAGCCTCCCTCCCGTAGTAGTTAGATTATGACAAACACAGACTTAATCAGTTAGCTAGGAATGGAAGGCAAGAGCTTGTGTTGCTACTCTACCTAAGTATTCTTGGATGCAAGTTATCAAATACTAGAAAGAAGGTAAGTATTACATTTGTAATAAGGACTGAAATCACATGCCGCAAAGCAAGATTATTGTAGCAAGAAACCAACTTATTTAGCTTGAAGAAGGTGTTATTGGCACACAAATTTCATACAGACTACGGCTTGGTAACTCCAGACATGGTAAGATGACAAACCTAATTATGGGAGCAGCTTCCCGGCCATGAAGCAACCGAACTTATTGCTCCGCGAGTACTCATACGGCACGCCAGCCACCGTAAGCAGCCGCTCCAGGACCTCCTTTGCCTGGTCCGGGTCCGCCGTCTCGCACTCCAGCTCGTAGTTGGTGCCGAAATCGAAATGCGTCTCATCGAGCTCCAGCACGAGCCCGAGCCCCTCGCCCTCCTCGAGCTCATACACACCGCGGGTGTTCCGGAACCCGCCGAGGCAGACGAACGGCGCTGCGTCCCCGCCGACCCCGTACTCGTCGGAGACGAGACGGATAATGGAGGAATTGACCCCGCCGAGGCGGGCGGGGTCGTCGATGCAGGCGAGGGCGAGTGCTGGGTCGAGGGGCTCCTCGACCTCCTCGACGCGGCTGACGCCCGCGTCGAGGCGCGGGCGGCGCTTGAGCGCGAGGACGGCGCGGGAGGGGGCTTGGTCTTGGAGGCCGTAGAGGCGGATGCGGAGGGCGGCGGTGGCGGCGGCGAGGGGGCGCGCGGCGGCGTCGAAGAAGAGGTTGCGCTGGGCGTCGGTGCGCAGGAGGCGGGGGGCGAGGAAGGTGGAGAGGCGGCGGTGGGCGGCGGCGTCGGGGAGGCGGAGCTTGATCTCGACCTCCATGGCGGCGCTGCGGCTGCAGGGGCTAGGGTTTGGGGTTGGTGGGGTGAAGGCCGATGCGCTGGGGCTTTGAGGGCGCGGCGTCAGGCGGTGGGTGGAGAAGGCGGAGGAGGGGGTTGGATGGCCGCGGGGTTGAGAGCGGCGTGAATTCGGCGGTGGATTTAGCAGCCGCGGCGGCTGCGGCGGCGGCGGCTTTGGAGCGAAGGTGTTCTTCGAGCTCGTCGCGGTCGGAGCTACGGAGCTCGATGCGGGTAGGTTGCCGGCGCAACATCGACTCGACCAGGTTGGGCTGGGTCTGGAGCGAGCGAGGGTCAGGCGAATGTGTGGACGCATTTGTGGGAGCGAGGGCCAGGCATGAGCGAGCTTCACATTTCAAACTTGAAAGTACTCTCTTCCTTCTAAAACTAGCTAAATATCCCTACGTTACTACAGAGTAACATTACAAAAATAAATTTATCAAAACAGTTTAATTTAAATCATAATATCTTTTGCACGGAGCATTTATTTCTTAATTGTCATGCCATCTCTTCTATCACACCCAACTCATTATGTGTGTCCCTCTCCTCCTCTCCCACTAGAGAAAACCACTATACTCATTTTTTTACACTTTGGCAATCCTCCGAGCGAGGTTTCGATATTTAGTTTTTCTTAAGGAAAAAATATTATTATAGTAACTTTGTCATCCAAAGGGTGTATCTGAAACACCACATATATAGCCAGTCTGATCCAATAAATTATATGGTCTTCTTAATCTTGAAATGGGCTCAGACTTAAGATGATCTCCTCACTATGAAACACATCTAGGTAGTAAACTCATAAGCAAAAGATTGTCTTATTTTAGAATGGATGCAAGAAGCATGCAGTTTTCGTCGTTTAACCTAGACCACGAATAGTAAAGCCACCATTTTTTTCTTCCTAGTTCTTGTCTACCTATGTCGTCACTACGATGTTGTGCCACTCTCTTGTCTTGCTACTCTATTTTTCCTCGGTATGTATTGTCACCTTATTCATCAGCTCGATAAATATATGTTGAGTCACTTTTGTAGGATTTAAATCAAAATGAATATTTCCCTATTTCTATAAAAAAATTTGTGGTTGAATAGTCGGTGTTCTTGTCAGGCGTTCGATGCCCGCTGTAGATTTTGCTAGCTTCTCTACCCGTTGATTGATTTCCGGTTGTTCCTTTGGTCATTCCAAATATTTTCTTACACAAACAGTTTTTGTTTATGGAAAATAAACCGGTGTCTCATTTGTACCCTCATAAGCTGAAACTGTGTAAATTCACATGCAGCCAAACGTGACCTTAGCGATTTAAGGCATTGAACTCAAACTCCTTTGGCCAAGAGCAATCGTGTTTCTTTATGGTAGCGTCTACTATTCCCGTATTTCCAATCAATCAAACAAATCGCAGATTTCATTTCAGCATGTACCATCGCTGGTTTCTTAGGTAGCGATTGATGAGTAAAACATCTATGATTAAGGTGATATTTTTTGAGAAAAACAAGGAAATATTTTGTTTGATTGACGTGATATTTATTGGGCAAAACAAGAAAACATTTTGCTTATTTACGTAATATTTGTTGCGAAAAATAAGGAAATATTTTGTTTGATTGACGTGATATTTGTTGAGCGAAATAAGGAAATATTTAGCTTGATTGATGGGGCAGAACAAGAAAATATTTCCTATATTAATTCCTCTATTTACTATACTTTTCCAAGTATAGAAAGATTGATTGAAAATATATTCCTTAACAGGACCAGATTCCGTATTAATTCTGCATTTTAGTTTTTTTGTTAGGGGTATTTTGGGCAATCAAATGTTGTAGAGGCAAAGTGTCTTCATCAACTGAGAACCAATAGTAAAGATTGATGGGGCAGAACAAGCAAATATTTCCTATATTAATTCCTCTGTTTACTATAGTTTTCCAAGTATAGAAAGATTGATTGAAAATATATTTCTTAACAGGACTAGATTCCGTATTAATTTTGCATTTCAGTTTTTTTGTTAGGGGTATTTTGGGCAATCAAATATTGTAGAGGGAAAGTGCCTTCATCAACTGAGAACCAATAGTAAAGATATAAACTGTTTTAGCCTTTTTTATACTATATTTTTTTTAAATAGTATGTAGATTAGAAACAAAATGAATGAAGCTACGCACTAAAAGGCATATAAATACATGTGTTTTAAAGAAAGGCTAAAATATTTTATATTTCAAAATGGAAATAATACTAGTTTAATATCAGTGCATTGCTACGATCTAGCAAAATTAGACCTAAATATGTTAATTAAGATATTTGTTATCCATAATATTTGTATTACATTAAATTTATGAAAAATGTCTTGACAATTATCAGCATTGTGTTACTTCCCTATCATCTCACGCTTTTCAAGTTTGTTTCGTCTCTCAACATATTTTAGAATAATAGTAAGATGTTCAAAATTATAAGGAAGTCAAAGATTAAGACATGTTTTCCCCGCAAAAAAAAGATTAAGACATGTTTGAGTTATACAAGTTGATAATATCCCTTCCTTTTTCTTGTGTTGGGCTTTCGCTCCATGCTATGTTGACCTAGATAGAATTTTGATGTGATTCTTTATATTATTAGTAACATTATAAATAAAAGTTAAAGATCTATGATGCGTGGTTGATGACCAGCCCGTTGGAAACCCCAAGAGGAAGGTGTGATGAATATAGCAGCAAGATTTTCCCTCAGTTAAGAAACCAAGGTTTATCGTTCAGGAGAGGAGAGACAAATGACTGAAGGTGATGCTTGCAAGCTTCGCGACAGCTTCGGACAATTTATATATGGCGCCTCGTCTAAGATTTGCTTTGCTAGCAGCAACGTGGAACCTGCACACAACACAACCAAATACTTTGTTCCCAACTTGCGATGAGGTTGTCAATCTCACCGGTTTGCTTGAAACAAAGGGTATGAGCGTATCGAGTGGAAAGTGATAATAGTATGCGAGTAAAGTAAACAGTTGATAGCAATATGATGGAAATAGGACCGGGGTCCACAGTTCACTAGTGGTGTCTCTCCATAGATAAATAACACATGCTGGGTAAACAAATTATAGTTGGGCAATTGATAGAATAAAGATAAACGTGATATGTCAAGAAGATCACTATGCGATTTACTCTGGGCATTACAACAAAATACATAGACCGCCATCCAACTGCATCTATGACTAATAATCCACTCACGGGGATATCATCCGAGGACCCCTTGAGTATTAAGTTGCAAACAACAGATAATTGCATTAAGCAAAGTGTGTAATGTAAACAAAGCATATGCCCTTGAGCATATGAATGTTGTTTTCTCCCTAGTAGCAACAGCACATCTACAACCTTAGAGGTTTCTGTCACTCCCCCAGGTTAAATAGAGGCATGAACCCACTATCGAGCATAAATACCCCCTCTTGGAGTCACTAGCAACTACTCGGCCAAGATAGCTACTAACAACAGAGAGCATGCAAGATCATAAACAACATAGAGATAACATAAGATATATTTCAGTATAGCAACTCAATCATAACACCAATATTTATCGGATCCCAACAAACCAAACATGTAGAATTACATAACGGTGATCTCAATCATGTAGGGCAGCTCATGAGATCCAAACATGAAGCACATGGTGGAGGAGACAACCATCTAGCTACTGCTATGGACCCATAGTCCAAGGTAGACTACTCACTCATCGCTCTGGAGGCAAGCATGGCGATGAAGAAGACCTCCGGTGGTGATTCCCCTCTCCGGCAGGGTGCCGGGAAGAGCTTCTGGACCCTCCCGATCTCGGGTCGACGACGGCGGCGGATTGCGATGTGTTCTGGAAAAGTGATCGGGGTACTTAGGTTTTTTCCATCGGGGGGGTCTTTATAGGCGAAGGGGCATCGTCAGAAGTGGCCCGAGGAGCTCTCACACATAGGGGGCGCGGCCAGGGGCTGCGTCGCGCCGCCCTGGTATGTGGGGCCCTCGTGGCTCCCCTCCAACTCCTCTTCGGATCTCTGGAAGCTTTTGGGAAAAATAAGACTTCAGGAACTTGTTTTGTCCAATTCTGAGAATATTTCCTGTGTAGCACTTCTGAAACACAAAAACAGCAGAAAACAGGGAACTGGCACTATGGCGACTTGTTAATAGGTTAGTTCCGGAAAATGCATAAAAGTGCCACAAAGTGTAACGAAACAGTCGGCAAATGGTGTAAAAACAAGCATGGAGCATCAAAAATTATAGATACATTGGAGACGTATCAAGCATCCCCAAGCTTAACTCCTGCTCGTCCTCGAGTAGGTAAGTGATAACAAAAGAAATAATTTTTGAGGTGACATGCACCTACACAATCTTGATCATATATGTAAGCATTTGTGAGATGGGATCATAAGAACTTAAAACATGGGCATGAAAGATATAATCTTGACAATAAGAACTTAGCAACCATGTTGTAAACATGAAAATGAACACAAACAAAAGATCATGAAAATGAAACAATGAAAGTCAAACGTGTGTTCAAATCATAAGGAAAAACATACAAATGGTTTTCAGCTTGTCCTTCATAGAGAGCAAAATATAAATGCATAGGACACCTTCAGGTTTAAGAGGGCGACTAGATATAAATAATTTAAGAACAAGTGAAACCAACAGTATGAATCAATCAATGAAAACTTTGGGACAATGCACATTATACTAAGAATGACAACTATGCTCTCTTAATGGTGCATAAAGATAGAAGGTGGTGACTCAACATAAAAGTAGAAGAAATGCCCTTCGTGGAGGGAAGCAGTGATTGCAAGTTTTATAACCTTCAAAAATTATGGTACTTACCGGCTTTGAGCTCTCATTGCCCCCATCATAAGCATCTTGAATGGTTAAAGTTAATGCGAGAACAATTATGATGCATATGCTTGAGAAATCATAATTTGAAACCCTCGTATCCCGTGAATACGAGTACCCAAACCTCATGCTACTCAACTTAGAGTCCCAAACAAGGCTCTTGTCATTGTAAGTATATATGTATCATCGAAAACCGGCAACGGGGTACCTCCGTGCCCGATGACATGGAACAAGCCCACATCAAAATGACAGGACAAGCAGACAATGAACACCTCGACATCTCTTTTATTTACCAATTGTATAGCTTTTTATTTTGAGATGCGTCGTTGAATGTCTACTATGGGTATGCTGCAAATTTCCACCATGAATTATGCATGGCTTAGATTGGCGGCCCAGGCGTTTCCCTAACACATATACAAACACCATGATCCCCGCAAGATTCCCAATTCATTTCACACCGCGGGCATCCATAAACAAAAGATCACGATATCAACTCAAATAAGAAGTGCAATGTTGAAAGCTTGCCCATGACTGCATGGTTGGGCTAGTATCCAACTTACAACTTGCAAGCATAACAACTCAACATAAGAGACCACAATGTCAAATTTTTAAGAACAGGAAAAACTAAAGTGTGCCTTCCGGTTCGTGTGTCGGGGGGATGACCCCCGGTAGGGTCAAGAGACTAGAAAGATATAAGCAATAAGGTTGACTTTATGTCGGTTGACCAAAGCTGGGTCTGGCCGGAATATAGAAGTATCGGCCAGACCGGCATATAAGGAGTATCCCGGCTGGTGTTCAGATATACCGGTTTATTCGGGATACATGGGGAGTGCCGGCATATGTATAGATATGTCGGCCTAACTTATTTGATACGTTGTGTAGGAGCAGGGGAGGCCGGATTACCCGACCTTCATAGGTCGTTGGCCCGGCACATAGGTCCAGGATATGGCCAACGGCCATATCCGGGATAAAGAAGTCAACCAAGGTGTCATGTCCCTACAATCAAGGAGAGATTCTGCCAAGCATGGAAGGAGATCATGATGACAGGGTGCACAGTGGTGGTTTACCAACCCTCACTGTGCACAAGTACAGTCCTTACCTCACAGTGGTAAGGTCACAGTCCAAGAAGTACAAGGTACAGGGATGGTGAGTCCCATCGAGAGCAATCAGGGGCAAAGTCAAGGGTGGCAGCTGTCGTCACCTAGTCCTATTTGGACTATAGCCAGTGTCATATGCATGTATGTGACCGTTGTAACCCTGGCCACCACTATATAAGGTGGCATAGGGAGCCCTAGCCAAGGGTTGGTCAGTCCTTAGTCTGTCAGCTCATAGTTTGTCTTCCACCTCTCGCAGAGAGCTTGAAAGCCCCATTGTTGTGTACTCCATCGATCCAAATATACAACCAGTAGAGCAGGAGTAGGGGTGTTATCTCCTTACGAGAGCCCCGAACCTGGGTAGATCTGTGTTCCTTTCTGTCGTGCTTTTCAGCTCGTTCCCCTCTCCCGAATCCTCCAGCATCTAGTTCGGCCCCCATTTAAGCCATCCCATGGCATATGTTGTTTCACCACGACGACATTTGGCGCCCACCGTGGGGCAGATCGATATGCTGGGTGGAGTGTTCATTCGGACGGGGTCCGTGATAGCAGCTTCGGGAGTGCTCGTGGTCTCTGGCCTCGTCCAGAGGCTAGGATCGCTCAGCTTCATCAGTGACAACGCCGGATGTCTCGGCGGCCGGCCGTTCCCCAGGGATGGCCGGATCATGTCTTTCGGTTCCCACGAGGTGTACATGGGGACAGAGAGTATTTGCAGGAAGAAGGTGCTGGTGGCGGCGGATCCTCTGTCGCATCTGCTGGCTCGTGCTGGGCGTAGCGCTCGCCCAGTAGAGTCGGCAGAGGTGATGATGGCTGGCACATCCGTGCCGCCGGCAGATGGTGCCGGCAAGGCAGCAGCAGCGGATACTCCCCCGGAGCCGCCGAAGGCCAAGAGGTCGGCACGTCCTCCGTTGGAGCGTGTTGAGAAACTGGCTGGCACTTCCGGCGTGCCGGCTAGGGGCCAGATGCTTCTTCCCATCATCGATCGGCTTCTTGAGCCGGTGCGATCCGGAGATGATCCGGAGCAGACAAGGGAGGTCCTGGAGGGATCTCGCCAGGCCCTCGTCGACGAGGCCCTGGCCATGCATCAGGAGCGCGAACGGTTTAACCGGCAACTCCGTGAGTATGAGGCAGCCCATGGTTTTACTCCTGTGGTAACCCGGCCTAGCCGGATAGATGAGGTTAGAACTAGAGGTAGAGATCTTAACACTGAATTAGATAAGGGTGCTAGAGATAAGAGTCATAGTGCTACTAGTACAGTACCTAAGGTAATCTATAGTTTACCAGTGAAGAACCTTAGAGCAGCAGCAGAGGTAGCTAAGGACTTGTCTAATCTGTCCGGTGAAGCACTGCGTGAGCAGCAAGCCCAGCTTAACCATCTTTTGTCTGAAGCTACTAAGCAGCAGGAGGCCTTTAAGAAGGCAAACCCAGGTGCCGGGGCATCCCAGTACGTTGTGTCGGCAGGAGGTGCCGGCGCGAGGTCGAAGGGCCAAGCTTCGTCCCCGCATCCGAGCGCCCGGCGTGCCGGAAGTGTGACCTCTGGCCGCCGGGACAAGCAGATCCAAGTATATGATCTGGCAATCGCCGGAAAGCAGGCGATGGTGCAGAAGAGTGCCGGCCAAGCTGACAAGAATGTCGGCAGCAAGAAGGCCGGTCAGAATGTGCCGGCCGGGCAAGGAGCAGCTTCGGCCGGGGGGGGCCGGAGTAACAGTGCAGCCTGGCGTCAGCAGCAGGGCGCCGGACATACGGTGCAGCAGCAAGGCACGGGTCAGCCGAGACATCGTGAAGATGATGGAAATTCCGCCCTGGCAAGGACGGGATATCAGCAGCAGCACCAGCAAGGCCAGCAGTACCAGCAAGGCCAGCAGTATCAGCAAGGCCAGCAGAATGAGCAGTGTCAGCCAGAACAGCAGCAGCAAAAGATGATCATGGGCCCAATTGCATCCCGGCTCGGACCTCGGTCCTTGGCAGCAAATGATGCGCGCTTCAAGCTGGACAGGATTCACCAGTCAGAGTTGGTAGAGAGACAAGGAGCTCCGGGTCCTATGTGCTTTGGACCCCGAATTATGGGTGAGCCGGTACCTTACTGTTTCCAGCTCGCACGTGGCGCGAGGACATATAACGGCAGTATGAAGCCGGAGAATTGGTTGGAGGACTACTCCACTGTGGTGAACATCGCCAAAGGAAACCTCAGATGGGCGGTACGATATGTGCCGCAGATGCTGGAAGGACCAGCCAGGATATGGCTGAATAATCTGCCGGCCGGAAGTATCAACGGCTGGGTGGATTTCGAGGAGGAGTTTGTGTCAAACTTCACCAGTACTTACAAGAGACCCAACCACCCGCAACAACTAGCTAGCTGCCGGTAAGGAGAATATGAGACCGATCGTGACTACCTGACCAGGTGGTGCACGTTGCGCAATTCCTGCGAAGGAGTTGTGGAGCAGCAGGCCATCATGTGGTTCGCTCATGGGTGCCGGCATGGCACCATGTTGTGGCAAAAGCTTCAGAGGGAGATGCCGGCCACATTGGCCGAGACAATCAAGATTGCCGACAGTTATGCATTGGGAGATCCCATGCAGCCTACCCTTGATTCACAAGGACAGGGGCAGACCCAGCAGAACAATAACAACGCCGGGAGACCGGGGTAGTTCTATCGCCCTGATAACCGGAATAAGAGGAGAGATGAATGGTCGGATTATCGGTATGGCTCGGCACAGGTAGCGACCGTGGAGGAAGAGCAAGGGGGCGCCGGCAGTAGCCAGCGTCCGAGATATGAGGGCTATCAGCAGCAGCAACAACAACCGCAACAGCAAGCACAGCCCTTCCAGAAAAAGAATGTCTGGTTCAACAAGAATGCCGGCGGCGGCGCCGGCCAGAAGAAGCAATGGCCGAAGTATACAGTGGGTTTGGCCATGGACAAACCTTGTGTGTTTCACACATTCCAGCCGGGTAAGCCGGCGAATCATTTGACCAGAAACTGTTCATGGTTGGACGACATATTGGCGGGTCGTGCAGGTCCTTTTGGGCCGGCAAGACCACCTATCCCGGCAGCTCCATCGCCGTTGACAGGTGCAAATACAGTTGCAGTCCCGCCCAGGCCGGTCAATCCCGGAAACCAGAGCAATGCCGGAAATGCTAGTGTAAATCAAGTAGACCAGAGCTTTAATCCGGAGTACTGTGCCGGAGGCCCAGGAGCAGGCCGGAATGAATACAAGGAGCACGATCAGAGCTACATGGTCTTTGAGACCGAAAGAACGGACAAGCAGAGTTTGTACCGGCGGAGCTTGGAGGTTAATGCCGTTATGTCGGCAGTCCCGAAGTTGATGTACTGGTCTGACCAGGCCATTGGCTGGGACAGAGCAGATCATCCCAAGATCATGCCAAACCCCGGTGGGTATGCTTTGGTAATGGATCCGACATTCGTCGGGCCGGCAAATAACGTAAGGTTCAGCAAGGTCCTCATTGACAATGGAAGCAGCATCAACATCATGTACCATGATACGATGCAAAAGTTGGGCATCAAGGATAATATGCTGGAGCCGAGCAGGACAACATTCCACGGCATTGTGCCGGGGCTTTCATGTGCGCCGATGGGCAAAATCCGGATGGATGTCATGTTTGGCAACCAGGATAACTGCAGGGTGGAGAACCTCATGTTCGAGGTGGTGGATCTGGACAGTCCTTACCATGCGTTGCTGGGCAGGCCGGCATTGGCCAAATTCATGGCCTCTACTCATGTGGCCTATCTGAAAATGAAGATGCCGGGGCCTAGAGGGGCGATTACCATCATTGGTGATTACAAGCGCTCGATGGCGTGTGCCACAGCCGGGTCTAACCTGGCCGAGACTCTGATCATTGCAGAGGAGAAGAAGAGGCTCAAGCGAGCAGTGGAAATTGCTGAGACAGTCGCGACCGGCAAATCTATGCCGGGCATGACAAACCCAGGTGGTGCTGCCTCTTTTCAAGTGGGCAAGGAAGTCAAGAAGGTGTCTCTGGATGAGGTTTTCCCAGAGCACTATGCCCTCATCGGGGCAGGTTTGGACCCCAAATAGGAAAGCGAGCTCATCAGCTTCCTCCGTGAGAATCGGGATATCTTTGCATGGTCTACTGCTGACCTGCAAGGTGTGCCGAGGGAGCTGGCTGAGCACGCACTACATGTAAGGCCGGATGCAAAACCGGTGAAGCAACCGCTCCGGCGGAATGCGGATGATAGGAGGAAAGCAATTTGGGAGGAAGTGGCCAGGCTCCTAGCTGCCGGCTTTATCAAGGAGGTACTGCATCCGGATTGGGTGTCTAATCCGGTCTTGGTGGAAAAGAAGAAGGATGAGCCCGCCATAGTGAAAGTATGGCGGATGTGTGTTGATTACACCAACCTGAACAAGGCATGTCCTAAAGATCCATTCCCGCTCCCTCGGATCAATCAAGTGATTGATTCCATAGCTGGATGTGAACTGTTATCATTTGTAGATGCCTATTCTGGTTTCCACCAGATCCCTTTGTATGAGCCGGATCAAATAAAGACATCCTTTATTACCCCGGATGGGGCTTATTGCTATCTCACTATGCCGTTCAGTTTAAGAAATGCCAGCGCAACTTACCAGAGGTGTATGCAAAAGTGTTTGCATGACCAAATAGATAAAAATGTGCAGGTATATGTCGATGATGTCGTCATAAAGACCAAGGAAAGCAAGACTCTAATAGATGACCTCTGGGAAACCTATGCGAATCTGAGGAGATTCCGGATGAAGATGAATCCGGCTAAGTGCACCTTCGGTGTGCCGGCAGGCAAGTTGCTCGGTTTCCTGGTTTCCAGCTGGGGTATTGAGGTGAATCCCGGCAAGATTTGCGCCATAGAGAGAATGAAGCCACCGACGGATTTGAAGGAAGTACAGAAGTTCACTGGGTGCCTTGCATCCCTGAGCCGCTTCATAAGCCGGTTGGGAGAAAAAGCGTTGCCGTTATATCAATTGATGAAGAAGTCCGACACATTTGTCTGGACAACGCAAGCAGATGCAGCTTTCAAGGAGCTGAAGCAGATGTTGTCAACAGCGCCGGTGTTGGCGTCTCCGATGCCCAAGGAACCGATGTTGCTCTATATAGCGGCGACCAACAGAGTTGTCAGTACTGTGGTGGTAGTGGAGCGAGAGGAAGGAGGCAAAACCGTGCAGCGGCCGATATATTATTTGAGTGAAGTCCTTTCCACCTCGAAGCAAAACTACCCACACTATCAGAAGATGACTTATGGGGTCTATACGGCAGCCAAGAAGCTCAAGCATTATTTTCAGGAGCATCCAATCCGGGTAGTGGCTGAGGCCCCTATCTCGGAAATCATAGGCAACAAAGATGCCAGTGGCAGGATAGCCAAGTGGGCAATAGAGTTGTCACCGTATACTCCTCAATATGACAAAAGAGATACAATCAAGTCACAGGTGTTGGCTGATTTCTTCATTGACTGGGCAGAGATACAATATGAGCCACCATTGCCAGATGCGAATTATTGGAGAATGCATTTCGATGGGTCCAAGACAATCCACGGCCTGGGTGCCGGCATAGTGCTCAGTTCACCCAAGAATGACCATCTGAGATATGTTCTGCAGATCCACTTTGCAGCATCAAACAATGTGGCGGAGTATGAGGCACTTGTGCATGGCTTGAAGGTGGCCAAGGAAATAGGCATTCGCTGGATTATGTGTTTCGGTGATTCTGACTTAGTGATTCAGCAGTGTTCCAGCATATGGGATGCGCATGATGCAAACATGGGATCCTACCATTTCCTGGTACAATAGTTGAGTGGCTACTTCGAGGTTTGTGAGTTCCGGCATGTTCCCCGGGCTCAGAACGAAGCGGCCGATACATTGTCCAAGCTGGGATCTTCCAGAGATTCAATCCCGCCTGGCATTTCGTTGGAGCATTTGAGGAAGCCATCAATCAAGCCCTCGCCGGAATCATCGTCCATATATGTTCCGCCAAGCCCAGAGCATGCAGTTCCGATGGAAATAGATGCCGGAGCCAGTTCAGATAACCCGGGGACTGCTCTCTCAGTCCCGGGGACTAGGCCGACATATGCAGTGAGTGCAGTATTCCGGAGCAGAGATAAAGGCAAAGGCAAAATGTACCAAGAGATTGTGCCAGTATACCCGGGGACTGCTCCGGCATACCCGGGGACTGACCCATTTGTTCCGGGGACTTCGCAGCCCATGGAGATCGATTATGTGTCGGTCGAAATGATGGAGATAGATCAGGCAGTGTTCACTGTCAGGGAAGTGCCTTCATGGGCGCGTCCTATCATGGATTTCTTGGTAGATGGACAAGTGCCGGCGGATGAAACAGAGGCACGCCTGGTTACAAGGAGATCCAAAGGATATACCATCATAAACAAGGAAATATACAAAAGAAGTGCCACCGGAGTATTGCAGAGATGTGTTGAATCTGCTAAAGGCCTGGAGATGCTCCGAGAAATTCATCAGGGGGAGTGTGGTCACCACGCTTCGTCCAGAGCATTAGTGGCGAAAGTATTCCGGCATGGGTTTTACTGGCCGATGGCACTGCAAGAGGCAGAAGACTTGGTCCGGAAATGCAATGGGTGTCAGATGTATGCCCACCAGATTCATCAGCCGGCATCAGCGTTGAAGACTATCCCGATAACCTGGCATTTTGCTGTTTGGGGCCTGGATATGGTCGGGGCTTTTAAGCCGGCAAGGGGAAAGATGACCCATATTCTGGTCATGGTGGATAAGTTCACCAAGTGGATTGAGGTGAAGCCCATAAGCAAGTGTGATGGCCACACAACAGTGAAGTTCTTAAAAGATATGATCTTGAGATATGGTGTTCCTCATGGCATCATCACTGACAATGGGTCGAATTTTGCCCAAGGGCCATTTGCCAGATTTTGTGAGGAGGTGGGAATCCGGCTAGACATTGCGTCGGTCGCTCACCCTTGTACCAATGGCCAAGTAGAGAGGTCAAATGGACTAGTGTTATCCGGCATAAAACCCCGGTTGATAGAGCCACTGGAGAAAACTCCGGGATGTTGGCTAGATGAATTGCCGGCAGTGCTTTGGAGTTTGAGGACAACTCTGAATAGGTCAATAGGCTATACGCCATTTTTTCTTGTGTATGGAGCAGAAGCTGTGCTTCCAACAGATGTAATACATGATGCACCAAGGGTTGTGCTATATACCGAGGAGGAGGCTAAAGAAGCCAGAGAAAATGATGTTGATTTGCTGGAAGAAGCAAGAGAAATAATAGTATCAAGAACTGCAGTATGCCAGCAGAACCTCAGACACTATCATGCGCAGAAGGTGAATCCAAGGAGATTCCAAGAGGGAGATCTCGTGCTCCGGCTAAGGCAAGGCACAGCGGGCCGGCATAAGCTAACTCCTCCGTGGGAGGGGCCATTCATTGTGAGCAGAGCTCTGCACAATGATGCTTACTATCTTATAGATGCGCAGGCTCCCAAGAAGGACAAGGTGGACAGGTCCGGAGAAGAAACCAAGCGACCATGGAACATAGCCCTTCTCCGTCCCTTTTACTCCTGAGCAGCATAATGTATGTATTTCCATTTTGCTATGTGTGCCGGCGCTTTTATGCCGGCACAAGACTAATGAAGGAAATGTCGGCATCCCGAAGAGATCGGGCACTGCCTCCGGAATATATTGTTGTTTATTTTTAATTTTTGTTTATGTGTCGGCTGGCTTGATTTGAATGTTTCTTATGTCGGCATCATAATGTGTCGGCACCAAAGGCCGCTCTTCGACTTAGCTGCTGTCCGGAATCCGGCTTCATGGCTAGCAAGAGTAGATGCCGGAGATTGTCTACACATGGAAAATGGCTAAGGAAATATAAAGCAAGCGAGCCGACATTTATGTTATTGCTAAAGTTAAAACTTGAAGTGTCGAATGATTTGAAGTCTAAGTTTCAAGGTTTAAGTACTGTATGTTTAATAAAGCAACCTTGAGACTCATACGTCGAAAGCCGAATAAGGTAGACAAGTAGCCAAGGTTGCAGAGTTAAGTAAACAGGAAAACAAACTCGGTGACTTAGCCAAAAGATGATCCGGCATTCATAAGAAAGCAAACCAAATTAAAACTTGTTTAGGTAGCAAACCAAAGGGAAATAAAGAATATATTACATCTACACCCGGCATACCGGGGATCTAATAAAGATTAAAGTTTTTGATGCTGCAAAGTTTAAGACGCCGGAGTGGAAGCAGAGCCGCCGGCGGGTGGAGCTGTGGCAGTAGAGACGTCGGCTTCAGGTGTGCCGGATCCAGCAGATGGAATGGAGCCATCACCTCCGGCTGGGACAGATTCCTGTTCCGGAACTTTAGTGTTGGCTTCTTCAGCTTCTTCTTCGTCTTGGCTGGAGTCAGAGCCCTCAGCGTCGGCAGCTTCCTTGGCGTCGTCCTCCTTCTTCTCCGGCTCACGGATGTCCCGGACAAAAGCTTCGGTGTCGGCATAGTCCACATAGCTGTGGGCCAATTCCTGCCGACGCCGGATATGTTCCGGATCCGTGGTTCAGATAGATCCTTCGCGCACAGTGCGCAAAGTCTCTAAGTTGGCCTTTTCGTACCAGGAGAGGAAGTAGGTGAGAGCTTCATCAGCTCCCACCCTTGCACCGGAATCCCGCCATTCTCTGAGGCAAACCTTAGAGAGCTGCAGATCATTGCCAAGATCAACAGGGTCAGTGGGCATCCTTTGTCCCGGCCAGAGGGCAGAGTATGCTTCCTGGGCACCAAGGAAGAGATCTTCGGTATAGGAGGTCATGGCGTTCTTCCGGGCTTCCAGGGCGAGCAGCTGCTCCGACATAGTCCAGTTGGGAGAGTCGACTGGGGTACCCCGGTTCACTCGGTCCACCTGCAGAGCCTTCTCAACGTCTTCGACGGAAGCAGGAAACAGGTCTGAAAGATGGCAAACAGGTTAGTAAAAGGAATATGTGTCGGCATAAAGATTATGCTGGAAAAGATGTATCGGGCAAGATGTGTCGGCCAGAAGAGGATTTGAGGCTTACTGGCGAGATCGATGTTGAGCCGGGCAATATCAACTTCCCATTTGGTGGCCTACTCCTTCAAACCATCCAGTTCTGCGTGAGCATTGGATGCATCAGTTTCGGAAGTGACAAGCAGCTCCTGGGCTTTCTTAAGTTGGCCCTCCCTCTGTTCCTTCTCCTCCAGAAGCTCAGCAGTCCGGCCCTTCAACTGCTCCACCTCAGCTTTGTGGGCGGCATCCCGGTCGTCCAACTGCTTGGCCACATCCACTGAGGGCGTACAATCCTGGTGGCGTGCTTCCAGTGCAGCCTTTTCATCTGCAGGGATTCGAAGTCAAAAGGATTTGAAATTAGAGGAATAACAAAGAATGTAAAGGATTTGAAGTACAAAGGGTTTATTTGGATAATAGCGGTATTCGGCATACCTGTGAGCTCCTTCACCCTCTTAAGAAGCTCGGTGACTTGTTCTTCAGCAGCAGCTGCAAAATGCCGGTAAAAGGTTATGTGTCGGCATATTAAGGTGTGCCGGCAAAAGGTGTATGAAGAAGTAAAGAAGAGGAGAATAATCCGGCATATAATAGTATGTCGGCTGAGTTTACCTTTCTGGGTCAGTTCCAGCCGGAGCTTGCTATGCGCGTCAGATAACTTCCGATGCTCGCACACCAAGTCATGGTACATATCGGCACGTGTGTTGTTCATGCGCTGTAAAAATGTTGGGATTTGGAAGGTTATGAAAGAAATCTAGCATATCAGTTAAGGTGAAGACTATATCAAGTGTTCATTCTTTTGAAGACCCGGCACAGGTGCTGCGCACCTATCCCGGCCCTCGGTGACTAGGATTTGAAGCTCGAATCGAGCTTATATCTCGGTCAGGAGGATTTGAAAATTGCTTAAGATTTTAGTTTGTTGAAGACCCGGCACAGGTGCTGCGCACCTATCCCGGCCCTCGGTGACTAGGATTTGAAGCTCGAATCGAGCTTATATCTCGGTCAGGAGGATTTGAAAAATTGCTTAAGATTTTAGTTTGTTGAAGACCCGGCACAGGTGCTGCGCACCTATCCCGGCCCTCGGTGACTAGGATTTGAAGCTCGGATCGAGCTTATATGTCAGACTGTTAATTTGAAAATAGCTAAGTGCAAAAGGTATCGGAAAATCCCGGATGTCCGTATCCCGGGCAGCCGACATTTTTGGGGACTAGGGATATATATAAATAGAACACTTACGTTGGTGGCATCGGCCAGAAGGTGAAGTCTTTGCTGGATGCTGAGGAGCTCGCTGGCAATAGGAATGGGCTTCGCGGCCAGGATATCAGCAGGATCGCCAGTAGCCGAAGATTCGGCCAACTTCTTATTCTTGGAGCTGGCAGTGTCCATACTGTCGGCGTCATTCCACTTCACACAATACTCCTTAAGAGATCCAAGACTTTTGTCACTCTTGGTCAGCAGAGAGACGCGGCCTTCGAGTTCCGGCGTCTCAAAGAAGCTGGGCCGGGCTGCTGCTTTGCCAAAATGGAGTGCCAGGGCAGAGCTGGGTCGGGCTGCTGCTTTAGCAGGTGCAGTCACAGCAGACTATGTCCTGGTCTTGATGATCTGCTTCATCTTGACAGTACCGGACTTGGCCGGGACAGAAGGCTTGGCCGGGACAGAGGTCTGGGCCGGGGCAGCGGTCTTGGCCGGGATAGAGGTCTTCTCAGCTGTTGGAGTCTTGGGCGCTGGTTGTTCTGGCACGGCAGGTGCAGCTTGTCCAGCAGAAGCAGGTGCCGGGATAGTCCGGACTTCTGGTACTGCGGGGCCCTTTCCTTTATTATCTATGCCGGCGCTCATGTCGCCTGCGCCAGCGTCTTCAGCAGTCCCGGCGCCGCTGGTGGGCGCGCCGGTGTCAGAAGTATCCTATTGAGCCCCCGAGTCCATGTGGACTTCGGGGGCAGAATTGTCTTGTTCCGGCGGAGGATCATCCTTCGCCGGGGAAGTGGTTTTGTCAGGCGCAGGCGAAGATGCCGGCGCCGGAGAGGTGGTGTGACTGGCTGATGGTATGTCGGGGGTTGCAGTGGCCGCCGGCTTTTCAATGTTGGGGCTGGCACTTGAGCTGGAAGCATGTTCTGGCGCAAGAGGAGCCCTGAAAGAGAGAAAACACCAAGTTAGTAATCAAAGAGAGAAATGTATCGGAAATGACGCAAAGGAAAGAAACTTACCCCGAGGCGACGGGTCTTTGCCTTTTTGGCTGGGGCACGCCAACCTTCTGCCTTTTTGGTTGCTGGGGTGTGTCGGGCTGGGGCTTCACGCTTCGCTTCCGGCCGGCACGTCCGCCGGTGGAAGGAGGTCCCTGGTTCAGAGGGGCGGCGTCGACAACCATGTCGTCCGGGATAGCTGAGGACGGCATAGCATAAGCAAGAGGTGTGGTAGGAAAGGCATATGCAAGTGGCGTTGGGTCGTAATACATCAGGATCTCCTCATCAGAATCATCCTCACTCCGGTCCTGGGTAGAATGCCGGGATGAGGAAGTCTTACCCGCGGCAGAGGCAGCACGGGTGTTCCTGGGCAGCTTGTCCCAATGATCCGGATCTTCAACGTCCGCAGCAGTGCGGTCTGCCGCGATTTTGATCCGAGAGTTCTCCATCTTCTGGAAGCTGAACTTCTGCATAGGGCAAAGACAATGGGTCAGAAAGAAGAAATATGCCGGTGCAAGAAGTATGTCGAATCAAGTATGATAAGTGTTGGATAATAGGAGTATGTCGGCCTAGGTATCTATATGCCGGGCAAGAGCTTATGTGTCGGCGAAAGGGGTTTACCGTCGGTGCGGGGCGATCCCGGCTGTAAGGTTCTAGTCCCCAGGCAAAGGTGGCCTGAGAGGACTTGCAGATGTCCTTGATCCGCCGCAGGATGTCGGCCGAGGTCAGCTCATGTGTGGAGTGCCACGTGGGGTCCATGGGCCCGCTCATTTGGCATATCTTGTGAGGCCGGCGCTGGAGAGGAGAGATGCGCCGGCTGATAAAGCAAGCCACCAGGTCTTGAGGGGTGAGGCCCTCATCCAGCAGCTCGCCCTTAACCCGGTGGAGGGCGTTAACCGGCCCGACAGTGGTCTTCGGGTTATATGTCCAGTTCTTCATCTCCAGTGGTGGCTCGTCCACGAATGGCGGCAAGTTGAGCAGATCGACGTCGGTGGTGTTCTTGATGTAGAAGAAGCTCTTTTGCCACTTCTTGCAAGACTCGAGCAGTTCCACCTTGGGGAAGTCCGAGCCCTTCCGGGACATAATGGTGGCCACGCCACATTGAGTCATGGGGCGGTCCTTCTTCTCCTGGGCCGTCTCCGGCGGGTCATCCTTGGACCGGGGTGGTTCTTGGACAACTTGTTTCCGCAGTTGGAAATACTTCGCCCAAGCTTGGGTGAAGGCTTCTATGCCGGCGAAGCCTTCGCAGAAGGCAGCGAAGGCGGAGAGGATCATCACCGCGTTGGCCGGGATATGGTGAGGCTGCAGATCGTAGGTGTCGAGGAGGTCCCGGAAGAAATCTGATATCGGCAGGCCGAAGCCCCGCTCGAAGTGTGCAATGAACACGATGCGTTCGTCGGGTTCAGGTGCCGGCACGATCTCTCCCGCCGGTAGCCGGCATGCTACGCCGTCCGGGACTCGTCTGGTGGTGGTGACCCAAGATATGTCGGCCGGGGTCACCTCCGACCCCTCCCAGCCGGAGCGTCCTTGGAGCTGGGCCAGGTTATCTTCCTCTGAAGCCGAGGTGGCCGTCATACTCGATGAAGCCATCTTGGTGGCTGGGACAGGGCGTGAGAGCCGGAGTCCCGTGATGTTAGTCCTATCAAGATCAGAGAAAAGGGGGAAGTTAGTCTCTCTGGCATACTACTCTCACAGAAGTTAGCAGCAAAAGAAGATCTGTCAGTGCAGTTAAAATCGGAAATAAACATGGATAAAATTCCTACGGAAGAACACATGTGAACTATCGAAGAACATTACTGGCAATGCTAATCGAGTCAATGAGATACTAGGCAGAGAAACTACCGCAAATCTAAGCGAGTAAGGTCACCATGGCGAAGCTACAGAGAAGCAGGAAGGATGAAGAACAGAGAAGGAAGAAGAACTTACCGAAGCTCAAGCGGCGGCGATGGAATGGCGGCGAGCTCCCAGAAGAAGATTCAACCTCCCCCGGTACAGTCCGGGAGAGAAGCGGCGGCGGCGGCGTCGGCGAAGGTGTCGGACATCGTCGAGCGTCGGCGCCGGCGTGGAGCAAGTCGACGGCGGTGCAAGTTCTCTGTTCTCTCGGTCCGGCGGCGGAGTGCAGGAGACAGAGGAACGGAGGAAGAAGACGATGATGTGGGGTAAAAAGGAGAAGTTTTACCCCCGCCGCCCTATTTATACATCGCCAGGTAAGGGTCATGGGGGTGGTAGTGCTCTACTACCCTGACCGTTTCTGCGATAATTCGCCACGTGGCGGCATGGAGTGGGGCGGCGGTTCTTATAACCGTGCCACTAGGCAATGATGGCAGAGAGTAAATGCGCTATGAACCGTCACTTCATGTGACCATTCGTGGTGGCAGGGCAGTTGCAAGTTTCAATGCAAACTGTCGGACTTGGCTTCTTAAGGAAGTCTCATCTATGTGCCGGCGTAACTGTCCGGGGAATAAGTTCCGTCCGGAATACCCCCGGGACCGGCCGGATTAACTTTTGGAAAAGGAACAGGAGCCGGTGTATGCGTGGGGGTCCGGCATATAATCTGATCGCCGGCGTATAACATAGAGCCGGGGTATAATGAAAAGATGATATGTTGAACCTGTCAAGGCTCCACAGTTGAAACTTGGGAACCTCGGCAGCTTCGGGGACTAGTGTCGGGGGGATGACCCCCGGTAGGGTCAAGAGACTAGAAAGATATAAGCAATAAGGTTGACTTTATGTCAGTTGACCAAAGCTGGGTCTGGCCGGAATATAGAAGTATCGGCCAGACCGGCATATAAGGAGTATCTCGGCTGGTGTTCAGATATACCGGTTTATTCGGGATACATGGGGAGTGCCGACATATGTATAGATATGCCGGCCTAACTTATTTGATACGTTGTGCAGGAGCAGGGGAGGCCGGATTACCCGACCTTCATAGGTCGTTGGCCCGGCACATAGGTCCAGGATATGGCCAACGGCCATATCCGGGATAAAGAAGTCAACCAAGGTGTCATGTCCCTACAATCAAGGAGAGATTCTGCCAAGCATGGAAGGAGATCATGATGACAGGGTGCACAGTGGTGGTTTACCAACCCTCACTGTGCACAAGTACAGTCCTTACCTCACAGTGGTAAGGTCACAGTCCAAGAAGTACAAGGTACAGGGATGGTGAGTCCCATCGAGAGCAATCAGGGGCAAAGTCAAGGGTGGCAGCTGTCGTCACCTAGTCCTATTTGGACTATAGCCAGTGTCATATGCATGTATGTGACCGTTGTAACCCTGGCCACCACTATATAAGGTGGCATAGGGAGCCCTAGCCAAGGGTTGGTCAGTCCTTAGTCTCTCAGCTCATAGTTCGTCTTCCACCTCTCGCAGAGAGCTTAGAAGCCCCATTGTTGTGTACTCCATCGATCCAAATATACAACCAGTAGAGCAGGAGTAGGGGTGTTATCTCCTTACGAGAGCCCCGAACCTGGGTAGATCTGTGTTCCTTTCTGTCATGCTTTTCAGCTCGTTCTCCTCTCCCGAATCCTCCAGCATCTAGTTCGGCCCCCATTTAAGCCATCCCATGGCATATGTTGTTTCACCACGACGACATCGTGAGAGCTTTACTGACCAATTTTCGCATAACACTAGTAAGAGTTTAATTTGAAGAGAAAATAAAAGCAAGTCGAATTTACTTGGAATAGCAAATTGCTAGTAGGTATGTATGGTGGACACTTTGGCAAAACTTGGTTTTTAGGAGTTGGATGCACGAGTAGAGCTCATACTCAGTACAAGGCGAGGGCTAGCAAAAGACAGGGAGCGACCAACTAAGAGAGCAATAATGGCCATAATCATGCAAAGCGACAAAGCGACATTTGAAAGAAGCATAAGATGGCATCAAAAGTCAAAAACTAAATGATCATAGAGGCTATTGGCGACTTTGTAAGAGTCTAACATGTGTGAGCATGCGCCAAGTCAACCCAAATAAAGCATCAAGGAGAAAACCAAAATAATGCTTCCGAATAATTAAAAACAACGCATGATTTTTTCAAAGGCTCATTAAGCAATCTCAGTTATTTGAGACAAGTCATGCTACAGCAAAACCACTAAGCATACTATCAAAAATATATCAAGCATGACATAAAAAAGCCTAAGCCGCAGTCTACACAAGCTCCTTCTTGTACCATTTTTTTGCATAAAGCTTTTTTTCTCTTTTCCAACACCATTTGAAATTTTTATAGACACCTCTCTTGATGAAAACCAATAAAGATCAGAGGCAAAAATACACCTTGATGAAAATATATGACAAGGTCTGAACGCAAATCAAGGCGAAAATGAAAACCAAAAGCAGTAGCAGAAAAAGAAGAACACTCGGTTTTTGATAAGAATGAAAACTAGAGCGTTGTTGGCAAATGAAAAGCAAGGCAACTTCTCCAAAAGAAATTTGTTGGGGTCCAACCATTTATTGCAGCAAACAAACTAAACTAACTAAGAAAACTAAAATAACTGACGCTCCAAGAAAAACACATAGTGCATTAAGCAATGAAAATATAGTATCTTGAAAGGTGACCTGATTTTTGCCGATGAAGAAGGGGTGCCTCGGGGGCATCCCCAAGCTTTGACGCTTGTACTTCTTGGATATTTCTTGGGGTGATGCATGGGCATCCCCAAGCTTGAGCTTTTGTCCATTCTTCAACTCATCTCATCATTCTCCAATCCCTACACTTGAAAACTTCCTTCATACAAAACTAAACACAAATCTATTAGCAACATTAGTGTAATCATAGCATATAATCAACCTCTTTTGCTTCAGGTTTCAACCCAAAACCACCACATATATAGCATATACTACTGTAGCAACTTCCCCAAAAGTTCCGTGATCAAAAGAACTCAAAAGAAAGCGATAAAGCAGCAAACACAAATATTGGCAGAAATCTGTCAAAACAGAACAGCTGACAAAGGTCGAATTTTTAAGGGGTTTTCTGTTGCTAAAATCAAAAAGTGTTCAACTAATGAAATTTTGAATATAACCTGGGGCATATGCACGAGAAATCGCAGGTCCAAAAGATATACAGAGAATTTATACGAATTTTTACGGTGCAGCACCGAAAACAGTTTCAGGACAGCAACATCCCCAAATCTTACCTCACTCAAATTAGAGGCTTCTCTTGGCACAACAATGAAAGGATTCTCTTGGCACAACAATGAAATAAAAAGGATAAGGAGCAGTCATTACAGTATTAATGACTTCCAAGACTCAAATAAAAGAAAAAGTACTGAAAATAAAATATTGGGTTATCTCCCAAGAGTGCTTTTCTTTAACGCCTTTGAGCTAAGCGCAGAAAATTGCAAATCAAGTAACATCAAGTGATGAAGTGCTAGGATCAGTGGGCGCCTTACGTCTTTCTTTCTTACCTTTGCTCTTGACTCTAGGAAAGACATGGCTATTGCAAGGTGGGGAGATAAATCTTATATTGCCTTTTCCCACATCAATGACGGCGCCCAGGAGCTTCAGTAGGGATCTTCCAAGTGTGATTTGTCCTTTTCCTACACATTCAATAATAAGATAATCAGTATATATCATTCTTCCTAGGACTTTTGTAAAAACTCCTTCAGCTATTCCAATGGGAATATAGTGGCATTGTTAGTAAGAGAAATTCCTTCTCCCCCCTCAGAAAGCTTCCAAAGACTCAAAGATTCATAAACATCCTTTGGCACAAGACAAAATTCAGACATAATATTACAACGAGCATGAAAAGTTTCACCACTAATGGTGATTTTTACCGTAGGATATCAACTCGAAGGTTCAGAATTTGTTGGCACATAATCAAAATGCTGGCGCAAAGTATTGTAGCAAGTATTTAAACTAGCAGTGCGAGTCTCAAGAGTATCAAGTCTATTAAAAATGCACACAAGAGAGGAATCAAAATAGGTTGGCATGCTATCAATTGTAATTAACTTTTTTATAATATTGAAGTCTTGAGCTCCATCACAATGAAGGAAATCTCCTTCTGCAGTAGCATCCAAAGCATATCTATAACGAAGAGCAAGTCCAAAGTAAAAACTACTAAGAAGCAAACTCAAGGTCATTTTAGGTTCAGTTTTTCCATGCCAATCATAAATTCTAGACCAAGCTTCTTTAAAACTTTCCTCATCCTTTTGTTTAAAAGTGAAAATCATATCCTCAGGCGACATAGTAGTAACAACTGAACTAGACATAATAAACAACTACCAAGGATTCTAATTTTTTTTAGGTTTTTGATAAAAAAAATGGTGCAGGTAAAATAAATAAAGTAAAGCAAAACAATAACAAAGTAAAGGATGTGCGTGCGAAAAGCTCCCCTCGCAGAAGTCTTCTACTTCCTCCCCGGCAACGGCGCCAGAAAATATGCTTGATGCGTGGTTGATGACCAGCCCGTTGGGAACCCCAAGAGGAAGGTGTGATGAATATAGCAGCAAGATTTTCCCTCAGTTAAGAAACCAAGGTTTATCGTTCAGGAGAGGAGAGACAAACTACTGAAGGTGATGCTTGCAAGCTTCGCGACAGCTTCGGACAATTTATATATGGCGCCTCGTCCAAGCTTTGCTTTGCTAGCAGCAACGTGGAACCTGCACACAACACAACCAAATACTTTGTTCCCAACTTGCGATGAGGTTGTCAATCTCACCGGTTTGCTTGAAACAAAGGGTATGAGCGTATCAAGTGGAAAGTGATAATAGTATGCGAGTAAAGTAAACAGGTGATAGCAATATGATGGAAATAGGACCGGGGTCCACAGTTCACTAGTGGTGTCTCTCCATAGATAAATAACACATGCTGGGTAAACAAATTACAGTTGGGCAATTGATAGAATAAAGATAAACGTGATATGTCAAGAAGATCACTATGCGATTTACTCTGGGCATTACAACAAAATACATAGACCGCCATCCAACTGCATCAATGACAAATAATCCACTCACGGGGATATCATCCGAACACCCCATGAGTATTAAGTTGCGAACAACAGATAATTGCATTAAGCAAAGTGTGTAATGTAAACAAAGCATATGCCCTTGAGCATATGAATGTTGTTTTCTCCCTAGTAGCAACAGCACATCTACAACCTTAGAGGTTTTTGTCACTCCCCCAGGTTAAATAGAGGCATGAACCCACTATCGAGCATAAATACCCCCTCTTGGAGTCACTAGCAACTACTCGGCCAAGATAGCTACTAACAACGGAGAGCATGCAAGATCATAAACAACATAGAGATAACATAAGATATATTTCAGTATAGCAACTCAATCATAACACCAATATTCATTGGATCCCAACAAACCAAACATGTAGAATTACATAACCGTGATCTCAATCATGTAGGGCAGCTCATGAGATCTAAACATGAAGCACATGGTGGAGGAGACAACCATCTAGCTACTTCTATGGACCCATAGTCCAAGGTAGACTACTCACTCATCGCTCCGGAGGCAAGCATGGCGATGAAGAAGACCTCCGGTGGCGATTCTCCTCTCCGGCAGGATGCCGGGAAGAGCTTCTGGACCCTCCCGATCTCGGGTCGACGACGGCGGCGGATCACAATGTGTTTTGGAAAAGTGATCGGGGTACTTAGGTTTTTTCCATCGGGGGGTCTTTATAGGCGAAGGGGCATCGTCAGAAGTGGCCCGAGGAGCTCTCACACATAGGGGGCGCGGCCAGGGGCTGGGCCGCGCCGCCCTGGTGTGTGGGGCCCTCGTGGCCCCCCTCCAACTCCTCTTCGGATCTCTGGAAGCTTCCGGGAAAAATAAGACTTCAGGAACTTGTTTCGTTCAATTCCGAGAATATTTCCTATGGAGCACTTCTGAAACACAAAAATAGCAGAAAACAGGGAACTGGCACTGTGGCGACTTATTAATAGGTTAGTTCCGAAAAATGCATAAAAATGCCACGAAGTGTAACGAAACAGTAGGAAAATGGTGTAAAAACAAGCATGAAGCATCAAAAATTATAGATACGTTGAAGACGTATCAATCTACAATCACATTTTTACTAAAATTCTTATCAATATCTTAACGTATGTAGAATTCCATTAGGGTCTGTTTGGATGTAGAAATTTTTGCTCAAAATAAATTGAACTAAAAATTCCAAATCTAAGATGGAAAGGAAATGACCTCCATTTCCAATTTCCTTGTTTGGAAGTGCATAGAAATTTTTGTTGGAATCAAAGAATAGCACCTAATTCCAAATCCTGTTTGGATGTACAAAATATGGAATTGAATTTTGATCTAGGGTTAGGGTTTTTCTCAGTTTATATTTCCAAATTTTTATTTTTTATTTAAATTTTATTAAACTTTGATATTTGTACTGTTTTCGAATTTCTTGAATTTTTGTAAGTTTTTTATTTTATAATTTTTGTTTTTTATTTTATAATTTTTTATTTTTTATTTTATAATTTTCAAAATTTTATTTTATAATTTTTTGGGTTTTTTATTTTGGATTTTTATTAGAACTTTTTTTACGTTTCCTATTATTTAAATTTTCTATTTTTAAAGTTTTTAATTTTTACATTTTTGTTTTTTGAATTTTTTTTACATTTTTTATTTTATTAAAGTTTTTAAAGTTTTTGAATTTTCTATAGTTTTTATTTTTTTAAGTTTTTACAATTCCGGCCAATTTGGAGCAGGGCAGCTCGGAAATATGCAAGGCCGAAATAACACATGGTGGATTTGGCTCAGAATTTCGGTCAGTTTCCACGCTTGAATTCCATAGCCATCCAAACAGCGGAATTTAGGCCTCTAAATTCTAAATGGGCAATTCCAAGCCCCAATTCATACATCCAAACAGGCACTTAGTGGAAAAATAGTTAGATAATTCACCAAGGTATACTTACAGTAAGACACCTCTTGAACAAAGTGCCGTTGGATGTCACACTTAAAAACATGCATTTTAAAATGATCTACCTAAACGCATAAGCGTGCACCGAGGACATATCTTTCTTATTGAGTTGGTTCCCTAAAGAGTTTTACCAAAGTTTTGGGATGTCGTTAAGATGGATTTGATGGCACTGTTAACCCAGTTATAGAATTTCCTACTCTAACTAAATTTTGGCGTCATTAGATCCATGCCTAAGAAAGAAGATGGAATTAGAATTGAGAAATACAACCGTATTTGTTTGCTATCCTTAGCTTTGAAATTTTCAATAAAATAGGAGCTAACGATGCAACATTTTATTACACATAAGGTAGTGTGACTTACTCAATCAACCTTCATACTGGGGAGGAAAATCTTAGAGGGGGTTGTTCCGTTGTTGTTCTCCATGAGACCATTCACGAAACTCATAGGAAAAAAGTGGATGGGCGCTCCATTTTGGAATTTCAAAATACGTATGACAAGGCTAGATGGTCTTTTCTTTAGCAAATTTTGCGCATGAAAGGACTAACACCTCAGTGGTATGAATGGATGCCAATGTTTGTCCAGGGCTAGAGTGTAGGTATTCGAGTGAATGATGACATTGGACACTACTTTTATATGTTGAAAGGCATCAAGGGGATCCTTTGTCTCCTATATTATTGTTCAATATTGTTGCAGATATGTTAGTCATCCTCATTGCTAGGACGAAAGAGGATGGACAAATCGGAGGTTCAGTGTCCCACCTTATGGAAGGGGGATCTCTATGTTGCAATATGCGGATGATACAATTTAATTTACGGAATACGACTAGGCAAAGGCTGTTAATATGAAGCTAATTCTGTGTTTCTTCAAACAACTATTTGGTTTTGGTAAGGCTAAGGAGGTAGAAGATGACTACAGAGGCATTTTTGGATGTGAAGTAGGAAGGCAACCTTTTAAATATTTAGTCATACCTATTTATTATAGGAAGTTGCTTAATAAAAAATGGAAGCCAGTAGAAGATGGTTTATATTGCTCTCTAACTGGCCTGCCTATGTTTATATTGCCTTTCTAATTTTAGATACCAAAAGGATACACAAAATATAAGACTTTCATAGGTCACGATTCTTTTGGAAAAGTGATCAACTTAAAAAGAAATATTGACAAATTAAATAAAACATTGTATGTCAACCTAAAGACAAAGGGGGCCTAGGTATCGATGTACTTGACATAAAGAATAGATGATTACTTAGTAAATAGCTATTTAACCTACTTTTTGAAGAAGGCGTGTGGCAAGAGCTGTTGCATAACAAATACCCAAGTGGCAAAACATTGTCGCAAGTACATGCCAAATCAACATGTTCTCCTATCAAGAAGGGGCTGATGGGGTGAAAAATGACTTCTTTGATCGAGCATCTTTCGTCGATGATGAGATGATTACTCATTTTTTGGGAAGACAAGTGGCTTGGCGATACCCCCATTATCTACGCAATACCAGGTTACCAACCTTGTACAATATCATTTGGCATAAGAATAAAGTTTTAGTTGCTAATGTACTATCTCACACTCGTCTAAATATAGGATTTACTCGCGCTTAACATGAGATAAATGGATAGCTTTGGACCGATTGACAGTAGTTTTAACCAATGAACCAAATAGTTTCAAATGGTCATTAACTCAAACATGTTTTTTTAGTTACGTCTATGTATGTTAATTATATGAATGGACATACAAGATTTCTATAAAAATACCTATGGAGAATTAAGGTACAACTAAAGATAAGGATTTTTCATGTAGTTCCTTTATAAGATGGTGTTACTTACCAAAAATAACGTTGCTAAAAGGCGTTGGAACAGATTGTACAAACTGTATCTTTTGTGACTCTCAGAAAACAATTGATTTTTTTGTTTACTCGTTTAGTTTCGAGAGTAGTTCATTTCACATTCAACATTCCCCTCCAACTAATGTGACTAATATGTTTGGGAACTAGTTAAATGGGATTGAAAAAAAATGAAAAAGCTCGAATTCATGTGGGAGTTTGTCCAATTTGGAATTATCAAAAAGATTTATTTTATGGTTGTAACTCTGAATTTTTTGCAAGTTATTTCACAGGATGTCTTTTTGGATTCACATGTGATCCTACCTCCTTTCCGTGGATACTTAAAGATACTGGATGCAATCAGTTCATGGTGATTGTATGGGCCATATTCAGTCAGTATGGCTGGCATCATTCTAAGCGACTACAAGATGCATAGAGAATTCTTTTGTTCTTCGTTTAGATGGTTGATTCATTTTGCCACTCTAAAAGGCCATGATTTGTAAACTTTGATACTATCAACTCCGCAATAAAAGTGTTTTGATGCAGAGCTCAAATTGTGCTATAAGATGGACCCCATAAACAAGTTGTTGTTTTTTCACATGTCCCAACCGCTCGTCCATACTCCACCTGGTTTGCTATGTGAAGCGAGAAGAGGAAAAAGTAAGATTTTATATAGCTTATGACCTAGTCTTACCGCTACGGGAGATCTCAAGGCTTTCGGGCGATGCTTGCAATGTTTCAATTTCACTGAGAGGCCCTTATGGTCGAGCTTATTCTCACAATGGAGACACCCGTGGGATAGGGATGTTTTAAGGAAGTTGGTGGATAGCATATATGTCAAAAAAAAAGTTGGTGGATAGCGTATACTATTCTTATTTTCCCAAAATACAACAGCCAATGTCCGCTATAAACAGGCGCGCACGTGGCTTTATGTTTTCTTACGTCCCGTTCGGAATTCATCTGCTCCGCTCTACTCCCGCTCAACCGGGTGAGTTTGTGAAGCTCGGTTTTACCCGCTCCGAGAAAATGCGCTGCAACTCTGTCCGCTCCGGGAGCGTGATGGCGGAGCGGAGCTCATCCGAACGGGGCCTTAGACATGGGCAAAACATATTAAAAACATGCAGAAGAAAGTGACATGCGTGACTATCGACAGAAGCACGCATGGAGCACAGCTGCTTGTTTCGTTGAACATTTCATGTTTCAGTATAGACTTTTCAATCTGATCTCATAGTTACTTTAACTAAAGTCACCGCCAAAATTCCTATTTTTTTCAAATTCCACTCACATAACCTTGATCAATAGTCTGAACATTTTCCACCGGAGATGAGTCAGAGCCTCACAGGGCACAGCCTCAAGGATGGGAAGAAGTTCAGTGAGACAGTGACGGCTTAGGGATTAGGTTGGTGGGTAGTATATAGTAATATACTATTCTTATTTTCCAATGCAGTGACGTTTGCAATGATGCAGTTCCTCTCTATTTGTTTGACTCGCAGATTCCAAATGCCACTATAAGACTGTCCCTCGAGTTGAGACGAAAGCAATTAGCTATGGCGTCTGCTGAAACTGGAGGCGACAAGTACCGGTCCTTCATCCATGGCGAGGGCGAGAAGAACACGGTGTGGAGGCTTGGAGCCCCTCCCAACTTCGACGTGGTGAACAAGCTCTTCGAGGAAGAGAGGACCAACGTATGAACCTCTCCGTGAATCGCTTCAGGCTCTTCAGAGCAATATCTTTCTGTCTACACAGATTATTATTTTTCGAAACCTTGTTCAACGGTTAAAATACTGCAACAGGAATGGCCGGAGGGGTCTGTGGAGGAGAAGGTGCAGCGCTTGCTCAAGACATGGGAGATGGAGATGTTCCACAAGCTGCGCCCCGAGGACCAGAAGTGCGTCCACTCCCAGGGATTCACCGGGAGCACCAACGGTGAGACCTCATGGCCGCACGCCGGCAATACTCTTCCACTGAATCCATGGATGTTCCACTCCAACCACGACATGAATACTTGCAGGGATGAAGCCTCTAACGCGGAAGGAATGGAGTGCTATGGGTGGCTACAACGCGTTCCTGGCGACCAAGCTGCCGCCGGAGCACCGCATCTACGACCCAGAGAAGGAGACGGCTGATTCCGGCATGTCGACGTTCTTGACAGCGTTTCCCCGGGGTTTCGCAATCGAGGTGCTCGACGTCTACAGCGGCGGCCCACCGAAGGTCGCCTTCAAGTTCCGGCACTGGGGGTACATGGAGGGGCCGTTCAAGGGGCACCCGCCTCACGGCCAGCGCGTAGAGTTCTTCGGCGTCTGCATCTTCCATGTAAGTTTGGCAGCTTGTTGGTATAAGATCTCCATGCTGTGCAGTTAACTTTTGTTCAGAGTTGGGAATTTACACTAACAGAGGAAACACTGATATGGTCCGCTGCAACAATGTGATACAGGTTGATGAGGAGATGAAGGTGCAGAAGGCAGAGTACTTCTACGAGCGCGGCAACTTCCTCGCGGGCTTCTTGAGCGCGCCAGGCGCTGCTGCTGAATCGGCTTCAGGTTGCCCGGTGATGAGAGGAAACTGAATCATAAGGGATTAAAGACACATGTAACTTGTCGGGACATAACAGTGTTTTTGAATTGTATCACACGATCATCTGCAGATTTTGAATTGGCTTTGATTCCATGTCGGGACATGACAATGTTTTTAATAAAGTAGCTTATTTGTTACAAAAACCACTTGTGGTATGTAGGCATAACAAAGCCCACTTGATTTGGACAGAACCTTCGAAAGAGCTACGTGGAAATGACTTGATCATCAATCAGGAATAAGCTTAGCCTTCTTGGTTTCGAGCTACACTCTGTCTTTATTGTTCCGAGGTGCATTTAGATTGTCACCAGAGGCTTTATGTGAGTATTATAAGGAACGTTGGCCACCTTCTTATTTATAGTACAAAGGTATAAAATCGTATATTATGGGAGATCCTAACAACTCCCATGTCCTACTCGCTCCTGTGTTGAGAATAGCAGATTATACTTGGATGAGAAAACATAAGAATTACAAGGCACTTAAGCTGAAAACAGGGAAAGGATTCTTACTTGTAGTACCTTCATAACTTTGATTTTACTGACAAACTTGTTTTTAGCTCATCAGCAACCGCATCAATAAACTCCACGGTGCTCAGATACTTATCTCGGCTAACACTGTACGATGTCAAGATAATCAGGATAAATAAAATTAATAGAAATGGACGATTAGAAACTAAGTTTTGTATTGTCGCTACAGAATACAAAAGATGGAAGAATTACGTTGGCCCATGTATGAGAAGAGCTAGATCCTTTGTCATCTTTCCAGATTCCACTGTTCCCACACAAGCAGCTTCCAGTTTTTGTGTGAAATCCAACAGTCTTTTATTGTCATCGAGCTTTGCTCTGTAGAAATGTTGAACATTAAGGCGTTATGCTTCAGCCAGAGATACATCAAATAAGGTTACTTAATGTTTTAAAAAGTCCAAATAAAGAATGTATAAGCTATAACAACCATCCTAGAGCAAAAACTGCGACCGAAGTTCAGAAAATAATTTTCACAACTCTCCACTTTAACAGAACTAAAGATTGTGTGTGGCAATTGAATAGGATTATTACGAGAAATTGTGTATAAGAAATTAGGTTTAACAAACCACAAAAATAAAATCAATGTTCAACACGATTAGTAAAAGCTATATCATCTCACTTATATGGTTCAGTTCACCCTTAGTACCTATGAGCTAGTCCAGTCGACCATGCAAAGATTGAGGCGATGCTGTTTGTGCTAGTTTCACCTCCTTTTTGGTGGACTCTGTAATGGCGCGTGACTGTACCATGTGCAGCTTCAGCTTCAACTGTTATACCGTCTGGGCACACCTAAAGCAATAAAAAGTGTACCTGTTAAGCTGAGCAGAGAGAAGCACACATCTGGTGCCAGCTATTCTAGCAGTGCAATCTAGATGTATTCTCAATAGTAAAACATAAACATTGTCTTAACAAATGGTGATAAGGCACCTACTGAACTTTGAAATACAGAGAGTAGTGTGAAGGATCTTCAGGGCATACACTTACCAGAACAGATGTCATGAGACCTAGTGATCCAAAACCTGCAGCAGAAGTAAAACCATCCTTCTCTTAACAAATGAACTGTCATCCTTCTCAAGATAAGAGGTCGCAAGGCACAACATCCATATATAATGAGCACAAACCTTGAGCAATCAGATCACTCTGCACATCACCATCATAATTCTTGCAAGCCCAAACGTAACCACCTTCACTCTTAAGGGCATAGGCCACCATATCATCGATCAGCCGATGTTCGTACCTGCCACAGAAACAATTAGTCCAGAACCGAAGGAAAAACAATATATGTACTTATCTGCTTGATAGACAACAAATAGACATACCATATTCCTGCATCCTGAAACCTGACTCTCCAATTTGTTTCATAGTTTTCTTGAAATATGTCTTTAAACCTGATATGTGAGATATCCAGGCAAGTAAGGAGAGTGATAGTTCAATGTAAATAATGCATGATTTCAAACCTATCTCCAAACAAACTAGATAATTCATGATAACCGAATATTGACCGTCCATCATATTTTTTGAGGATTGTGTTCTTGGTGCTAAGATAAAGTGGCCATCTTTTCTGGTAAGCGACGTTCATCGAAGATTCAGCAAATGCCCGAATTGACTATTTGCAATGCAATAAGATAAATTATGTCAAATTTAAACCTCAGTTGAACATACAGAGCATCAAAGCTAGATTAACAAACCTCGTCAGTATTATACATAGACAATGCTACTCCACCAGCACCACTAAAGTTGAACACATCCAACTCTATTTGCTCCTCTGCTCCATCTGTGGAAGTTTTAAGAAGATATGAGTGTAAACATGAAATTGACATAATGAGTAAATTATATTTTGTCATTGGAGAAAAATATGATTAATAGTTTACTAAGGTATGTTCACATCTATAAAGTTCTTACAAAGAAAAACCGATTCTCTTCAGTGTATACACATATAAACCATTTAAATAGGTCCTGAAGTAGTGTTCCTGATTATAGTGATAGGCAAGCTTATGTGCTAATATGGTGACACATAATGTCTACGCAGACAATCGTGTCTCTATTTTGAGAACCAACAACATAGTTTACCCCTTAGATGCCCACAAGAAACAGAAACTGGAGGTTATTATCGGTATAACAGATAAAATAGTGACTTCAAGCTACAAGTTACCTAACCTAAGTGTACGTATTCCGACTTGCAAGACCAATCACAACAGAAGCTGAATAACTAGCTTTCTTGGGTTACATACCAAATACCAATTTGAGCTTCCCTGGCCCTCTAATAATTGTATCTGTTGCTCGGTATTGATCACCATAAGCATGCCTTCCAATGCATATGGGTTTTGTCCATCCTGGCAGAGCAAAATGTGTAGCATAAGTATCAAAAAGCTCCAAGTGTTGGTGTGTGCAATAGAACCACCATACCAGGCACAAGCCGGGGAACATTCTTACAGATGATTGGTTCTCGGAAAACAGTTCCTGCAGAAGTCAACGAGTTCCAATTATGCAAGTAACAAAAAACACAAAAGGTGCATCAACGCAAGTTAAGAATAGAACAAAGACATGTTTCAAGAACCTCAATGCACATATGTGAAATATAAAGGATCACCAGTGAGTGGTTTACCATTCAAGATGTTCCTTATTGTCCCATTTGGACTCCTCCACATAGCTTTTAAATTAAACTCTTCTACGCGTCCTTCATCTGTAAGCTCACAAGTAGTGTGGTGCCAAATCAAATTTAAGATATGTGTCCAAAGTTGCTATTAAGTAATAATGCTCATAGATTAATGAACTCAAATTCTTCTGAACATCACCTGGGGTGACGGTTGCACATTTGATGGCCACATTATACCTAAAACAAAATTAGAATCACTGAATCAACATAACGTAAAAGGCTACAAATATGGGGACCACAAATAATATACATCAATTATGTATCAGCATAAATGAAATCACTGGCACACATGTAAATTCCTTCATTTAACTAATTTCTCTTCTAAAGGGCGCTAGCCTACCCGGCTCCTCAGCTATCTGAGCTTGCCCCGTCGCTGCCGGCCATTGGATGCATGTGAACAGTAAATTTTCTTCTCCCACTTTTCACCACAGCCATTGGATGCGGTAATTCTATTTCTCACTTCTTATCTATTAGTGTGGTTCGCTGACAGTTGGGACCAGATGCATGTGGGGACGATATTTCATACAGCTGCGACTCCATGTCCGGTGTAACAAATTGCTAGGTTCATTGGTACATGGTATATAAGCATCCGTAAAAACCTAGATCGAAAAATATCTAGCTCGAGTCTCATTCGCTCCTCTCCTCGCCGCCACAAGCTCCTCCACGGGACCATGGCCGCCGCCGCCAGCGCCTCCATGGCCGCCGCCGCCAGCGCCTCCACGGCCGCCGCCGCCAGCGCCTCCACGGCCGCCTCCATGTACGCCGCCGCCGCCAGCGTCTCCTCCACGGCCCCGGTTGCCAGCGTCTCCACGACCGCCGCCGCCACCAGCAGCGTCTCTTCCACGGCACCGGCTGCCAGCGCCTCCACATCCCCCGCCGAGCCTCCTCCATGGCCGCTACTGCCGGCAGCGTCTCCTCCACAGCAGGAGGGCGGCTGGACGTAGTGGCGACGGCTGGCAGGGAGCGCGCTGAGCGACGGCGGCGGCTGGACGACAGCAGCAGCTGGAAGCGCACGCCCGAGCGAAGGTGGCGGCTGGACGTGTCCGTGCGAGCAACCTCGCTGTCTCCAATCTATCTGAAGGTATCCTTGTTTACTTTGTTTCTTGGTTTTAGATTACTAATAAAAACAGCCCTCAATGATCGTTGTAGATTAATTTTGAGGATATGACAGTATGCACGTTTAGATCTGCAATGTTTATACACATCTGCAACACAGGTGTTTTCTATCTCTTGGGTCTCTCTTCATTTACACGTTTAGTTCTTTGTTCTAAATCCAACACCATCTTTGTTGTACAACGCCAGACGCCCCTCTTCACCTCACATTATCATCCTTGTGTGCAGAAGTAGTACTAGGTTGGGAATCTCTAATCATGTGGGAATTTTTGTAGGTTTATTCATGAGTTCTTGGATGTTACTTCACGGCACATGTGGTCATATGCTCCACTAGCCGTTTGATGTGGAGCCAGGTATCAATTTGGTTATAGCCATTTGCATGCTGCTAATTTATTATATAAAATTATTGTTCTTCTTTATTTAGGATGTTTACCATCACAATATACATTGATCCAGTAGTAGATGTTGCTTTCACCGTGGGGTGGATAACAGATCAAATTGATTAATACCAGTTTTGTTGCTCCGCCAACTTGGCAATGAATAGATGCAACGAATAAAAGGTTGGAGAAAAAAATGAAAGCATGGTGTACCATGATGTTGCAGCAATAAAAGTGTCTGAATACTTCCTATTTATTTTTATCAGTGGCCTTATGAAGCTGCTGCTTTACCACTCAAAGCAATCTGAAGAACTTCACTTAAAAGTTGTGATTATTGGGACGATGACACAACTCCTGGGAAAGGTATTAGCTTTTCTTTTTATTGATATTTAACTCTTGGGTCACCTTGTTAAAAATACGAGGAAGAAAGGGATTGGAGTATGTCAGATGCAGATCTTGTTTAATTTGTTTTCCTTATATAGCTAGATGTGTAAGTGGTTGAGCCTTGGAAATAAGCTGAAGAGAATTGCAATTAGCTTTAGGATTTAGATTATTTTAAAACCATCCTTAGAATCTGAATCAATTTGAAGGACAGTAACTCAATAAGGCTTTGTTTGGGTTTGGCACTAAAACAGTTCACTGCTTAGGTTGAAAAAAAGGAGTCATTGTCATTACAAAATATTGAACAGAATAGGTTGAGTGGTTTTTATGAGGTATATTTTTAGGGAAGAAAAAGAAGGGATAAATCTGAAGCCATGTCAAAGAATGGTTAGCTAAGTTCATGTATTTTCTTTACTGTTTTCATCTGGACCTAAATATAGGTTAGAAGTAAAGAAAACTGTTCAGAGCTTCTCTCCGCGTGTAATGTTATGCTTTGCTGCTGGTTGGCTTGGTCATATTCTGGGTATACTGTTTTTTCTATGCGGAGTATGTTATGACTTATGACGTATACTCCTTTAGTTATAACAGAAATTGCAGCGCTACATCTGTTTTGAAAAGCAGAACTATTGTTGAAGATAGAAAGGGAAATAGACTACTGCTGCGTTTATATTGGATAAATACTACAATGGAACTTAATCATTTTGGCTTAATCATTTACTGCCTTGCAGCAGATGGTTCCATTGTGCAAACAGGAGATTCTTAGCTGCCAACCAAGAACTGACTGCTATATTGTGAGTCTCACTCCTATGGATTCATATCAGCTTGCTGCCTTTCTTGTGGCTCCTTCTGGATGTAGCAGCTACTGCAAGGATGAATGATTTCCACATCAGATGGTAAGTTCTTCTCTGCATCCATTGGTGCATGTAGATTTCCCCCAGTTATGAAGAAGAATGTTGGGTCCAGTGTATTGTCTTTCACCTCTGAAAAGAGTGTGAATCGAATTTATTTCCATATATGTGAAGGCTGATCTTAGAAAAGCGGGATTTGAACCTGAGAATACATGGGTCATGTAGACGGCAAATATGGCGGTAAGAATTCAAAGAACCTCAAGTTATGGTACAATAGTTTACTCACCTTCACTTCTATCTACACTGTCTGGTTTCCAAAAATGAATGGCAGGTGAGGAACTAGGCCTATTCTATATCTGTTGTTTGTTGGTGCCAGTGTGTTTCTTGCCTTACTGAAGAGCCATATGCCCATATATTGATGAAGAATTTGTATATTATGGTTTGTCGGCAGCACTTGAGTTGCACAGCCCTAAATTCTTCGTGAGCTCCTCCTCTACTTGATTTTTCTTCTCCCATGAAGGCCTACACAGCTCTAGCTTTATCCCATTGCCCCCACCTACATTCCTAATTTCATTATGAAAGCATGGAGAAAGATGTTTGAGCATGTGCAGAATACTATTTTCCTACTTGTTTATTCTCTTTAACTGTGACCCAATTTCCATGGCTACAGAGCATGACCCAATTTAAGGGGTCTTTCATGGTCATCTTGGGAACCATTTGTATTCAGTGTGTTGTACTCTGCACGAGCACTAAACTGCTGGTGTTTTTGTTTGTGTTTATATATAGTATTCCTATGGCGAAGGTGTTGTTGAAAAAACACTTCTGGTAATAACTATTTATTGGACATAGGAAATATGTTAAAAGGATTTTCTAATAAACTGATTCCCTAGCTGGTTGTATTCTGCTTTGTTTCTTGCCTGAGCTGTTTTCGTGAGACGGTTATTAAAGAAAGTTGATGCTACCTATACAAATGAAGAAATAGCTCTCAGTTGCCATATTGAAGAATAACTAATCATTTGTGTGCCGGCTATGATCCCTTTTTTGTGTCCTGTAAAATATTATGAAAGTAACCTATGTAAATCCCCTTGTCGAAGAACAAAACCATACGCACCATATTCTATTGGCTAGGAAAATTGTTACCTTACATGTTAGTAGGTCTGGAAAAGCTAAGAATATTAAGAATACCATTTAGAACAAAGGTCGACCAGTTTAAAACAACATAAACTGCTATTGTTTTCCGCCTAAATGACACTTTTCTCATGGATGTCCAGTTACATAATATCGACCCACCTACATGAAATTGGTTCGCTAAACCATTTGAGATCCTTGCATTTATGCTACTTGCGCAATAGATATATTGTTTGGTACAATGGTTGACACTATGGCAAGATCAAGTGCCTTTTGAGTCACTTACATTTGGCAGTCTATCTTTGCATAAGCAGCATGCACTATTTTGGTTGTACAATGTGTTCTTCATCCCCAGGTTCACTCTTCACCCAGTTAGTAGTGATCAGATTATTTCTACACATAGTTGTTCTGAACTGACTGAATCAATAGTCTTCCATTCTAATGAAAGCTGAGATAAATCACTTCTGTATTACTTTCTCATGGTCCATTCATTTCTGCCTCTTATCTTTCAATCGTAGACAAGCAGATCTGTTTTATCCCTCTCTTTACCCCATTTATATTCCTTCTCATTTGTTTGCTATTTTCAGAGATGTACTCCTTTAGTTGTGTTTGTGCTCTTCTTTACTTGGTTAGTATTCCTTCAACTCCAACTATGCTACACGTTTTCGTATACCCAGGTTTACATGCTTATGAGGCTATGATATCTATATAGAATCCTTGCTGATATGCTTAATTAGTTGTGTCATGCCAGGGGAATTAGTTGTCAGTTAATATGAATGGGGATGTGTATGCCTTCATATAGACTATTGATGCTTTGAATGGCTAGAAGATATTGGCATGCGATCAAATACTATCTGCTGAGTTTAGAATTAGTTGGTAATATCTTTTATTACCTCTTGTATTTTTATCTGTTCAAGTTCTGAATACATGCTTGTCCGCTGTATACTGTAGGAGTGTGATAGTACAAGTGCATCATTCCAGCAAACTATGCGTGAGCTCCGTGTCCACTCATACAAATTGTTTTTTGGTGGCATCTGTATCTACAGCAGTTAGATCATATATGTTTAAGTGGCTGAGTGCTTGGATTAAACCGTTGGCTGCAGTAAAATGTAAGAATGCAATTATTAATTAGTCGGCTGAGTGGTCTCCGACTATGCTACATGCCACCGATTGTAGGTGCTTCTGTTATGGATCTCTTTAGGTTCATTTATGATGTTGGAAACCCAGGCTCATGTTTTTGCCAGTTAGGAGTTGATGATCTTGATGTATAGGTGCAATTGGATGTTGGTAAAAAAATACTTTTTAGGTGATGAATAATATAGGAAGTTTTTTCCACAGCTGATGGTTAGGGACATGGTTAGGGACGTACTTTTAGATCTACAATAATAGGCAACAATGGATTTTATTAGTGTGCTCCGCCATGAGACTTCACTTGTACTCTGGGTATTGGTGTGAATTGACTTAATCTAAAAAAGCAGTCTGTTCGGTTAAATGACTGGTCTGGCTTTGTAGCGCAAACATGCTTAGTGTTTTAGAACATAAATATTTTTTGTTTTTAGATAGTATTTCTTTCGTTGCTCTCCTTTGTAGCTTGAGTGTTATTACTGTTTGAACATTATTTTATTTCTTTGCCTGCAGTTTGGGGGATTTTTGTATCTCTGCCTTGGATGGGGGTGAAGGAACAACATGTGCAAAGGTATTTGTCTGATCTTTGTGCATGTGTTGATGCTCCATGATATGCACTGATCGATACCATTGACACATTATTTCCTTGCCTGCAGTTTGGGTGATTTTTGTATCTCTGCGAGCATTGGACGAAGGTGAGAAAGGCAGCAGGTGAAGAGGTGCTTTTTTGATCTTTGTGCACGTGCTGATGCTCCAGGATATTTACTGAATTGATACCATGGACAATTTTTTTTGTTCCTTAATTAAATCTACTTGTGGTTAAATTTGTATTACGAAACCATTGAAGTGTAAGTAGAGATGCACAAGCATAACAGTTTGTGTGTGTTCTTTATTTGCAGATAGCTATGTTCTCCGGTTTCCCGTCTGAAAGGATTTAGTGTTCTTCCTTGTGATCATGGACCACCCAATTTCAATGATATTTATGATTGGTTAATGGCTGGATATAATGAGGGCGATGTGCAAGATACTTCATAGATCGACCTGAAAGTGTTGTGCCATATGCAATACATTCTTTCCTCTGCAAGTAACTGATACTACCATATGAGAAGTACGAGTTGAATGGTATAAAATTCCGCTTGACATGCCATATAATTATTTGTGTATTTCTCTAGAGCTCCATGTGTACTTCTCTAGAGCTCCAGTCTAGCATGGTGTGTAGCCTCCATGTGCAGTTTTGCCATACTATAGTGTCTGAATCTCCGTGTTTTTGCTTAATTATCACTCCTTATGCGATCTGAAGTGACCAAACATGATATTTATTCTTCCATGTTAATAGTCTGCAAAATAATATTAAGCTTATTATTTCAGCACAATCTGTTTTGCTGCTTTGATTTCCTATTCAGTCTGACAAAGCATATCATGTTCTTTGTAGGTTGATTTTTGTGGTTGTAGTATGCATCCTCACCTGATGTAAATTTGGTTAGTAAAGAGATAATCAATTATTGCGGTCTCTTTCTTTCTTGAAATATTCTATATGAATATATTTCATTTGCAGGGGTATGTCATATGCTCCTCTTTATGACATATAGGACTTGTAGCGCTGAGCTAGGAAGTGAGTTGTTGACGCGGTGACCAAGGGTAAATGTAATCGGTTGTGAGTACATTGGCATGCGCCTCTGTTTGTTTCCACTTCTATTTATTATTATAAGCATGCTTATATATCTACTTTTGGTGAGGTTAACATATTAACTGACTATGTAGCAAAGGGGTTTGCATTACAATGTAGTTCAGGTAGAGAACTCAAGTTCTTTTCAGATTCAGGTAACAATATCTGAATACAACAAGAGTATCGTTGACTATAAGAAAAGTTGCAGTTATCTATGTTTAAAGCATTGTCATATTTCTCTCCAGTTCAATGCCTCTGTTCCATGTTTTTTATCCAGTTCAATGCCTCTGTTCCATGTTTTTTATCTCTCCATTTCTGTATAATCTATAGCTTCAGCTTGCTCTTATTTCTATTAACTGAATAGAAGACACAGAAAAGGCTGTGGTCTGTATCTCCAGGCTGATATGTGCTTGTAGTTTTCCAAGTTAAGTGGGTCCTCCTTAGTGTTAAATAGTTCATTATTGGTTGGTGAATACATTTCTAAAACCATCAGTTACTGAAATATCTTTTTTTACAAGGAGTTACTGAAATATCTATGGCCTTTTATTAAAAAACTCTGGCCTACTATTAGTAAACCATCTATCTATGATAGAAAATAAATACAATATAGTTCCAGTAGGTGCTCCAGCAATAATATTTAATATTGTTACATACAAAGTACATTTAATTCATGCATCTGTTTGTTACTCAAATCATGCCATGCATAGATCCCTGGTTATGATACAAAAAGAACAAATAAGAACCCGCTTGCTCAGGTGAACAGATGAGGATTGCTGTGCGGCATATGGTACATGACTGTCTACCTAATGGGCACGAACTAAAACATCGACAGATCCTAGCCGATGGCAGGTGCATTTTCTGTGGAGAAGTCGAATATGTTTAGCATCTTTTTCTGAACTGTACCTTTGCCTCAGTTGTGTTGTGTGTTCTCTCTTTTTCTGAAGATACTTATGGCATGTAATGCTTGGAGGATTTATCTATAGTCAATACTTGGAGGTTTCTTAACTCTGTTTTTTTTGCATAATATGTGCAACCTTTTGCGTCTCTGGTTTTGTCTTCCTCTACTATTAAGGCTCGGATGGTGAGCTTGCTAACTATACCAAGTATATGTATAAATGCAAGAGAAAAGTATGGCAGGTACATTTGCAATACAAGGAGTGCTAAGAGCACAACCATTTGCACTGGTAAAAGAATGGACATGGACATGAAGCTGCTTTCAGTCAATGGAGAACTTGTGTTGTCCAAATCGAGCTCAAGGATAGGGATATATAATTGAGTTGTTCTTATCCACATTATTTTGGATAATTTATTGGGTTGGCTCATTAGTTTGTACTAATTACTAACGGATGCAACAAACTGAAGATAGGCAAATTCATCAAATGTTATTATCCATTTGGGGAAAATAATCAAAGGAAGCAGGACATGTTCTTCAGAAAAATTTATTAATAATGTGACCAGATGATGGCAAGATGTATTGGTCCATCACAGCAGTACCCTAAATTTCAGTAGTAATTTGTGCTATCAGTAATTGACAGTTCTCTGGTAGTACCAATGGTTTGTATATAATTAATAGCAATATTTGCTATTGTTGCATACATGGACATAACAAAGATAAAACTTACGGCTCGAGCCAGTGTCTTGATTCTGCCCATTGCGCCAGTGGCGCAACGGGTCATCTAGTAATTGATAACTGAGACTAGAACCAAGAAGTTCAGCATTAAGCACTAATAATATCCATAGAATAGTTCAGAATTAGGAAGCTGGAAAAGTGAGGCTTACTTTAGGGTAGCTTCTGCACTTTCTATTGTTACTTTGTCCCCCGTAGCGTCACGGTTAGGTAGACCTAAGTCAAAGTATTTTATGTCCAAGTCCAGGAAAGGGAATATAAGCTGCATGATCAATAAACATATTTGAAAAGTCTCTTAATGAAGACGCGGGTAATAAGAAACACTAAAGCACCAACAGAATAAGAGAAGAGATGCTGAACACAATCTTAGGTAAGTATCTATCAACATCAAGAATGAGCAGAAATGGCAATAACTAACCTTATCTTTAATCCATTTCCATATAATTCGAGTCATCTCGTCACCTATGGAAATTGAATATACATTTTTATGAGTTATTTAGTCTGCAGCAGCACTGTCAACAAATGTGAAAAAGAATGACACGCGTCGGGGAAAACATACATTAAAAAAAAATGATAAACATAAAGAAACATGAGCCAATTTGTGGAACTTTTCAGCAACTAATAATTTCTGAATGAGAAGTATTTGCTGACAATTGATATACAATAAGGCCCAATCAAGCAAGCCTATATAAGTTGTAATCTGAGATAATTTTGCACATAAGCTCTGAACGTGGTGTGGATTTGGAATGTTTTTGGTCCTTCTTCAGTGTATCTGCTGCGTAGTTGATCACACTTACATGTCACTCAATAGAGGGACATCTAGATAATTTTAGCACACTTTCTACTCAGAAAACCTCGGCTCTTCAGTAGACCTAAAATTTCAATAAATTAAAGTAAACTAACTAAATTGAGGAAAATTCATTACCAGCCCAGCATGAACGGTATCGGCGCTCGAGCACCGAACAGCTTGACCCAAAAATCACATTTCCTAGCAAGTGAGGTAGGCCAATGGTGCCAAGGACACGAAAATGTTTGGCAATTTTTTGATCCGGTGCCACTGTAGCAAAGCAATTATGTTCCAGTTCCACTGCGCATGATCCAAATCCAAGTAATGAAGTAAATCAGTCTAATTCGCCGATCCACCACAGTACAGTCAAAGCAATTCTCAAGCAAAGCGCTTCCATACAACCCGCCAGGCGCATGCGGCACCGGAAATCCAGAATCTGGGCATGCTTTCGTGGATCGCAGCGAAGCACGAGATAAATCAAGCGCGGAGTGGCACAAAGTTCCGATTCAGGAAGTGGGGATCGGGGTTTCTCACCGTCCATCTCGACGATGGGGTTGGCGACCACGATCTTCTGGAACTCCATGGGCGCCGGCGATCGGCTCTTCAGCGAGCCTGCTCCGTGGTGAGGCGGGACGAGGCCAGGCCAGAGGGTATTCGAGCTCTGCCGGCCTTGCGGAGCGCGGAGAGAACGAAGCAGGACTAGGCGACACGGCGGAGCTCGGCCGTGATCCGTGGACTTGGTCTACTGTGCGGTGACGAGGACAGGGCATGTTCTCCTCCGGGCCACGTCGTCTTCAGATATCAGCCGTCCAAACTGGCGAGTAGAGAATCATGACCGCCCGTTTATTCTGCCAACTTCTCACGCACACGTCAGTTCACGACCTGTCTCTCCAGTATCCCGTCATCCTGTAGAACCCACTCTGTTTCTGCTTCCCCGCAAAGTCATGGTGATTGTGTTTTCATGTCTCATTTACCGCCTGTTTTCTTCGACTTTCAAGGGTTTCATGGCAATCAAACAGCGTCGATATGTTTTGTTCAACAAATTGGCCATCGTTCTAGATTTTCCATGGAAAACTCCGTCGTCAATGGAGTGGCTATTTGCTAGCTTCAACATCACAATGTGATCTCTTATGGCCGCTCCCAGCATAGATAAACAGGTAGTAGTAGTATTACTTATTTCTTTTCTATTTTATTTTTAAAAATGTTTTATACTTTAAAAAGTCAAATTTGAAAAAGGCTGAACTCAAAAATTGTTTAGACTTAAAAAAATTAACTTTAAAAAGTGCAAATTTGGAAAAAATGAAAATAAAATATAAAAAGAAATAAAAATGAAAATAGAATAGAAATAAAATAAAATAAACGTAAGAAAAGTGAAACACATGAAAAACCTAAGGAAACCGTCAGTAAGTTGCAAAAAGGCCGCGAAGAAACAATTGGTTCACAAGAAAATAGCTAAAGGACCAAAGCAATATGGGTTATCCCATTCTGAAGACGAGCTATGAGCGAGCGCATTGCGCTCCTCAGTGAGCGGCAAATAGGAAACGTCATCTATTGCTACTGTACTAGTACTACACCAAGGCATGTATATGTTCTAGTAGGCCAGATGGCCCACGAGCAGTTATGTCATCGGGCAGCCCAAACTGTTCAACAACAACACAAGCCCAAAGCTGAACGACTAGGTGCCCCAATCAGTATCTAACATGAGTCCACCAGATGCACTGCACATGACGGCCCGACATCCTACCTCAAGTTAGTCTAGTACTCTTTCTTGACCAAAAACCAACTCGACATCATGTAAACCCGGCCTTGAGTGCACCTTCCCCCCAAGCCACCCCGAGATATCGAGTAACAAAGACAAGCATGACATAGTGTTTTACCTTCATCGTGAGGGTATAAACCTGGGAACATACTGTGTCTCAATCTCTCTCTCAGAGTTTAATCGCTAGCTTAGAGCCTTACACCTCCTCATAAGCCACCCTCTATAGGTATTGTTGTGACTTTCTCACGACAATTGGCGCCTTCATGGGGCTACCGGCAACTGGAGTTGTCTTCCATGTGGGGAGGTACCTCCCCATCATTGAAGGCCATATCGCATATGGCCAGCTCATCTGCTTTGGCATGCTTATCTTTGTCATCAAAGATGACACTTGGCGACCGTCTCTAGCCCTACTATCAAGAGATGATCGTGCCCTCTGGTGGGATCGACTACGTACATCATGAAGGAGATATGCCCTAGAGGCAAATAATAAAGTGTGTTTTTATTATCATATCTCATTTGTTCATAATATATTATATGTCATGCTATAACTGTATTAAGCGGAAACATTAGTGCACGTGTGGCATATAACAAACAGGTCCCTAATAGTCTCTATTCAACTAGCTCATGTGTCATCTGATGATCAAGGTTTCCTGATCATGGGCAATTACATCAATCAGAATGAGGTCATGTATGGATATGATGGACATACACCCAACACTAGTATTGCAATAAGATCAGTCACTAAAGTTTCAACATTGCAACTAACTAAAGAAACAAAGTAACATAATCCTTAAGCTGTGAGGTCACATCTAATCACTACATTCGGAGGCTGCTTTGATTGCATCAACCATCATTACCGTAATAAGATGACTGAAAATGTGTCTTTTGGGTATGCTAATGCGGTATGTTGAGGCGTGTGCATCAAGAGCGGGATTTGTCCATCCGCGTGACAGATTGATACTCTGGGCCCACTCGGTGACAGTTGCATCTATGAAGCTTGCAAGCATGTGATTAGGTCATAGAGGATGCAATGCCATGAGAACGAGTAAATAGACTTATCGGTAACAAGGGTGAACACGATATGGAGATATCGGTGATCTAGCCTCAGACAAGTTCTAGTATCATGAGACAAAGGGAATGGGATATGATGTTTACGGATCAACAAAGATGTTTCGTGGAATGCACACGGATCAGCACAACTTTCCAGAGCTGATTGTTGATTATTGATTGGAGAGGAGTCTCGATCATGTCTAGAGTATTCCCCGACCCATAGGGTGTCACACTGAATGGTATACAATGCTTAGGGATCGATTTGAAATTAATGGAAACCATAAGGAGTTAACCGGAAATGTTTCAAGTAATATCGGAAGTGTTGCGGAGACATCGGAAAGGTTCCAGACTTTATCGGAAATGTGCCGGTGAAATAATTTTGCCAAGGTATTGTTAATTAATGGGTTTAGTATTGAATTAATGTAACTAAATATTAAAAGAGAATTAATTAATAATAAATAAATAAAAAGTAAAGGCTAACCCCTAATGGGCCACCATTGTGGCAGCCCATTAGGGGGCCAACGGCCAAGGGGAGGCCCCAGGCGCTCTAGGGTTTACCCTTAGGGGCCGGCGGCCAAGGGTGGCCCTCCCTTGAGGGAAGGCTACCTGGTGGAGGTGCCACCTACCCCTTCCACCTATATAAAGGCCCCCTAGCCCCCCTTGGCTCATTCATCCATCTCTCCAATCCTCTGCTCTCTGGCTTGGCTCCCTCGTTTGGAGTTGCGCCCACGAGTTAGAGGAAACTCTACGTGCTGGACACCATCACGCTGCTGGATTTTGGATCCGAGTCCTTCTTCTTCCGCCGCTTTGCTGTATCAGAGCCCGGATGGCGTCTATACACCGTACGTGTGTAATCACTCGGAGGTGCGGCACTTGCGGCACTTGTCTTTGTCGACTTGTATGACTACACAACCTTGAGGTCGGTTTCAGTTGTCTTTTTCAACAATGTTCGTGCGGGAAGGTTCCCGCGCACTTGGTCTTCAAAGGTATGAATACCACCGCTCCTCCGTTACCTTACATCTACATAGAATAGATCATGAGCTAACGGTTTGTAGGAAAACATTTGTTTTCTGCACCAAACCCTAGCAATGGTATCAGAGCCGATCTATGCATAGTTGTCTTGGTACGGTTAGAACGCATCGAGGATGCGGGCATTTATTTTCTTATTGTTACCCTTTTATTTGCATATGTTCATATTGCGACATTGTTGGATTGCAAGCGGCCCACAACCGACCTTATGCGTACTCTTACATGAGACTGATTCCACAACTGACGTACGACTTGCATCGTACAAGTGGCTTGGCGGGTGTTAGTTTCTCTTTTTTAGTGGATATGATTTTTGCAATGGAGGGCCCTTAGCAAGAAACAATTAGCGAATCAACGCTGTGGTTGCATGCTTGTAGATAAAGAAGCGTCTCTTTATAGCAAAGCCCTAGCAGCCGCGTAAAACTTGCAAAAGATAAAGTAGAAGGGCCTAACTTAATTCAGCAAAAGGGCAAATTAATCTTAAAATTGCTTATATTAATAATATACGTGACGGTAGCATTTTAAGATGACCCCTCTAATAAATTCCAACAAACATGTTCCTCCTTAGTGTGCAATCGCCAAGAAAGATCTTCGTTATGAAGCTGACCGTGACGATCGGGGGCTAGACATATCTAAGTTCACATACGGCGTGGGTACAAGCCATGTATGTGCCACACATCTATCTATTATATTATTAAAACAACTAACAACTAACAACCAACGGTGGAGATTTATCACCCCAAAACCAAGATTTATAAGCGGTGGGGATTTACACGCGTATGCTGTCTGAAAACAAAACATACACCGATCCAAGAAAGGAAGTTTAAAAAGTACAAGGATACAACTCCATGGTCACGTACGTGTAATCTAAAGAGATCCAAGAAACCAAGTTTAGGAAGTAAACAGTCCTGCACAATCACGCACATGCGATCTGAATAGAAAACGACACTGAGCCACGACGCAATGCGGACTCGGTAATCTGTCCATCATATAATCACATCAAAATTACTGAAGACCCTAAATCAACACGAGACGCTCTCCCTTGCGTCCTCAAGTCAGAGAACAGGTAGCAGGACGCCGGCAAATTGACGGCACGATTTGGTAGCATTTCGTCAATAGATCGACGACACAGCAGGGCACGACAATGTTTGACAGATCAAAGTCACGCCATCAACTCTATGCAATACGTGCAATTTTCCGATAATAGCTGCAATCTTCGCGTGTGTTTAGATCTTCTAAAGAAGGGGGAGACGCTGAGGGGCATCAGGGCGAGCTGCCACTGTTTGGCGGCCATGCAGGACAATGCCGGCGATGCATGACGTCAACAGCTCCGGCAACCACAAGATAAAGCGGAAAGCCATGAACAAGCTACGCCTTTATCGAAAAAAATGAACAAGCTACGCCTGCTACAGTCTCGCAGCACTTTGGTTGTTCCAACACATACGGGTTCACGAATTTTATGGCTAGCTCCATGGCGCCATCATCGTCTCATCATGCACCCCAACATCTTAAAGTATCCCCCCTCGAACGGATGCAAGGAACGACGTAGGCTGGTCGGCCGAATATTCTCTGGATTAACCGATTGCCGGCGGTGAGCGGCAGCATGATTAACTGACAGTGGAGCTGTGCATGGGTGCGAAACGATCGATACGATCATCATCGAAGTGGAAGAAGCAGAAACTGCAGCTTATAGCTACTAATGGATCAGGACCATGGACGAGATGTTGCTGGCCAGCTCCACACCTCCACGGCAACCAGGAATTCAAGGTTAATTACGGATACATGCATCGATGCCAGATGATCGACACAATCGTCATCAAGTTCAGAACCTAGAACGTGCAGCTTAGCTATGGATCCAGAAATAGGTGAGTACACAAATAACGTTCACTAGGTAGGTCATAAAGGCTAATAGTTTATCTGTAGGTGAAGTCCAAAACTACAATTAAAATTTAATATTATTTTTAAAAGTCCCTTACAAATTTCAAAAAGCTTCATATGATATTTTTCTTCAGTATTATTTGTTTGATTTATATGTGAAATAAATATAAAACAAAGTGTATAATGCAGTTTGCAAGGAGCAAAAAACATAACTTTACGTGCTCAAGGTTATAACATCCACATGAGTTTGATGGGGATGAGGCGGTCGCTCACGAGATACAAACGATTAGAAAAAACATATTGGCAGAAAATGTGACAAAAATGTTGTGATAGAGAAATCATGCCAAATATTTTACTGTGCTAACACCATGCCTAGGAACAAAAAAGAGAGACAGAGGTATAGAGAGAGTGGGAGAGAGAGAATATTTTGGTAGCTTTAGGTGACATGTGCGGATATAGAGATATATGGCTTATATCAATAATCAAGCGACATAAAATATGACAATAAGCTGAGCTAGAATGGAATCATTTGGAGGCATGGCATTGTGCATATCGAAAGACACATGAATTCTATTACAACCGTCGAGAGCGTGTATAGAAAAAAGTTCTCTAGGATAAAATATTATTACATGCTACAACTGTTTAGAATAAAATATTGGATTTATTTATTATTCAGTATGAAATTTTAAGTAGCAAGATAGACAATTGAAAAGTAGAAAGGAAAAGAAAAGTTGAAAATTGGCATCATATATTTATAATATGATAAAAAATAAGCATAGCTAAATCTAGCCACGCAAATGCGCGGGTTACCTGCTAGTTATATACTAAGGTTGGGTCGGCGAGACTAGCATGTGTAGACATGGCCTCAGAAAATAAGTGACCAAAAGGTTAAGCACGAGTCACATGTTGATTGTGATTGAAAAGACCCAATCTACCTTTGAAGTTATATCATCGGCCGTGATGATCGGGGGTGGTATAGTGAATTAGGATCGTGTAATCACTAAACAACTTTTAGGGATGTTAGTTTAAGTGGGAGTTCATCTACTTTTGCATGAATTTGATTAATAAGCAAATGAACTCATATTATGAACAACGATATAAGTGTCTTTGCAAATCCATTTGTAGATGTCTCGCCCTACCTTCAACCTAGGAGCATTCCTTGAGAAAGAAAAACTTAAAACTGATGGTTCAAACTTCACCACATGGTTCCACACTTTGAGGATCATCCTCGCTCTATGTTCGTGATGTCGCCGTTGGTGACGCAGCCAAGGAGGACGCCTCCAAGGATGAGAAGGCCATCTACCAGACAATAGTGGACGATTCTTCTTTCGTCCAAAGTGTCATGTTGTTTGCCATGGTTTCTGATCTGCAAAAGAGCTTTGAGAAGATGAGTGCATTTGAGATAATCACTGATCTCAAGGCCATTTTTGTACCTCACGCAACGACGGAGAGATACAAGGCTTCCGAGCTACGTTCAACGCTTGAACGCCCTGGAATGTCAGATTCTGGATGAGCTTGCAATTAATAGAGTGATGCAGTCGCTGCACCCTAGCTATAAAGGATTTGTCCTGTATTACAACATGCAAGCAATGAATAAGTCTTTGTCAGAGTTGTTTTCCATGCTCAAAACTGCCGAAGTGGAGATCAAGAAGGACCACACTATGTTGATGGTCAACTAGACTACCGAGTTCAAGAAACAAGGTAGGAAGACAAAGGGTCCGAAGGGCAAGAAGCCTCAGAGGGACGACAAGTTTGTTGCTGGTCCTCCCAAGGCACCTACGGCAAAGCCCGGGGTCAAGTGCTTCTACTACAAAGGGGATGGTCACTGGAAGCGCAAGTGCCCCAAGTACCTTGAAGATAAGAAGACCGACAAGGTTGTTGCTAGAGACAAAGGTATATGTGATATACATATAATTGATATTTATCTTACAAGTGCCCGAAGTAACATGTGGGTATTTGATACCGGTTCTATTGCTCACATATGTATCTCTCAGTAGGATCTGAAGAGTACACGGCGCTTGGCGAGGAAGGAAGTGACAATGCGAGTGGGCAATGGACATCATGTTGACGTTGTGGCTGTTGGCACTCTTCATCTTTAGCTTTCCTCTAGATTTATATTAATTTTGAATAAATGTTATTACATTGCAGCGTTGAGTATGAACATTGTAAGTGGGTCTCGATTGTCACGAGACGGATATTTCTTTAAGCCTGTAACAAAGGTTGTTCGATTTTTAAATATAATATTTTCTATGTTCATGCACCTGATCGTGATGGTTCATATATTTTGGATCTTGATTGTAATGAATCACATATCAATAGTGTGGATGCTATGAGATGCAAACTTAGTGATGATAATGCCATGTACATGTGGCATTGCCGTCTGGGTCATGTTGGCGTAAAGCGCATGAAGAAGCTCCATAAAGATGGACTTCTCGAGTCTTTGGATTTTGATTCCTTTGACACATGCGAGCCGTGCCACATGGGCAAAATGACTCAGACACCGTTCACCAGTTTTGTTGAACGGGCGACTGACTTGTTGGCAATCATTCATACTGATATGTGTGGATCAATGAGCGTCTCTACATGCAATAGTTATTGATACTTTGTGACCTTTACTGATGACTTGAGTAGATATACGTATATCTATTTGATGAAGCATAATTCTGAAACCTTTGAAAAGTTCACGGAATTTCAGAATGAGGTCGAAAATCAACTTGATAGAAAAATCAAGCACCTTCGTTCTGATTGAGGGGGCGAGTATTTGAGATACCAGTTTGAGATGCATCTTAAGGCATGTGAAATTGTGCCACAACATATGCCAGCTGGAACGCCACAGCGTAACAGTGTGTTTGAGCGATGTAACTGCACTTTGCTCAATAGTGTGAGATTCATGATGTCTTTGTCTGACTTGTCCGTATCGTCCTGGGGTTGTGCATTAGAAACTACTACATTCATTTTAAATAGGGCGTCGTCCAAGTCCATGGAGACCCATACGAGCTATGGCATGGCAAGAAGCCTACGTTGACGTTCCTTAGAATTTGGGGATGTGAGGCATATGTAAAGAAGTTACAGCCTGATAAACTCAAATCCAAGTCGGAGAAATGTATACAAGGGAAACCATTGGATAGCACCTTCTACCATCTGGCCAAAGGCAAAACTTTTGTTGCCAAGACTGGAACCTTTCTGGAGAAAGAGTTTCTCGCCAAAGGTGTAAGTGGGAGGAAAGTTGAGCTTGACAAGATCGTCTACCCCTCACTCGAAATACCTAGTAGCGTAACGGAAGCTGTTCCTAATGCGCCCTCTATCAAAGAGGAAGAAGGGGCGCATGATGGAAATCATGGTGAACTCGCTAAGCAAACTGAACACAGGTCTGCCTGACTCCTCAAATCCCCTGAGTGGTTTGGGAATCCAGTATTATCCGTCATGTTGGTTGACCATGACAAACCTGTAACCTACGTAGAAGCAATGGAAGGACCCGAGTCTGAGAAATGGCTGGAAGCCATGAAATCCGAAATAAGGTCTATGTATGACAATAAAGTGTGGACCTTGGTAGATATTCCCAACGACCGCAAGGACGTTGAGAATAAATGGATCTTTAAGAAAAAAGACTGATGCAGACGGTAATGTAACCGTCTACAAGGCTCGACTTATCGCGAAAGGGTTTCGACAAATTCAAGGAGTTGACTATGATGAGACATTCTCTCACGTAGCTATGCTAAAGTCTATTCGGGTTCTGTTAGCTATTGTTGCTTATTTCGATTATGAGATATGACAGATAGATGTCAAAACCTCATTTCTTAATGGAAACATTGAGGAGGAATTGTACATGGTACAACCGGAGGGTTTTTGTTGATCCTAAGGATGCTAATAAAGTATGCAAGCTTCAAAGGTCCATTTTTGGACTAAAGCAAGCATCTCGGAGCTGGAATCTTTGTTTTGATGAAGTCATCAAAGGTTTGGGATTTGTCCAATATACCGAAGAGTCCTGTATTTACAAGAAAATGAGTGGGTGCTCATTTGCATTCCTAGTACTATATGTGGATGACATATTACTGATAGGGAATGATGTGCAAATGCTGAATAGTGTGAAAGAATATTTGAGCAGTAAATTTTCAATGAAAGGTATGAGTGAAGCTGCATACGTATTAGGCATTAAGATCTATAGAGATATATCAAGGCGCCTGTTAGCGTTAAGTAGAGTACTTACCTTGATAAGGTTTTGAAGAGGTTCAAAATGGAAGGTTCTAAGAAAGGTTTCTTGCCTATAATGAAAGGTTTATCATTGAGTGTGACTCAATGTCCCGCAAAAGAAAAGGAGAAGAGTGTGATGGCTAACATCGCATATGCCTCAGCCATAGGCTCCATTTGTATGCTATGCTAAGTACTCAACCAGATGTAACATTGGCTCTTAGTTTGACGAGCCGTTATGAAAGTAACCCAGGAATGAGTCATTGGAGTGCAGTTAAGAATGTCCTAAAGGTTCTTAGTAGAACAAAGGATATGGTCTTAGTCTATGGAGGAAGTGGAGTAGAGCTTGACATAAAGGGTTACGTTAATACATGCTACAACACTGACCCAGATGACAAGAAATCTAAAACTGGATATGTGTTCTTGGTGAATGGAGGCGCAGTGACAAGGGTATAGATAATAGAGCCCGTCAGTTGAGTACCCCTGAGGCCCGTTAAAGCTAGGCCCAATTGTAATACTAGTCGAAATACGAGTTCTTACCGTATGTCGATATTGTAATCTGTATCGGACTCTACCCGATCCTCGAGACCTGGCCACCTATATATAGGGGCCAGGAGGGGACGGTGTAGGCCAGATTGAAAGCAGGCCAGGTTTTACACCCACGTTTACTTTCATAACCACCTTATTTGACTGAGTTTACCTTCGAGTTCATCCGACACCCTATCTCCCCGATCCTAAGTTCTTCATCTAGGACATTTGTCGAGTTAACCCCTCGTTAATTGGCGCCAACCGTGGGGACTCTGGGCGTTGGCATTATGAACTCGACGGCTTTTTCGCTTTTAGCCAACAACAAACAAGTCGACGGAATTCAGATACCCTTTGGAACCGTCGATTTTCAATCTCACCAGTCAAGTTTCACGCAAGTATTCGATAGTATGGATCAAGACATGGATTTGACGATCGGAAGTCTAAACTTTCGCGTTGGATCATTAGGTTCGATTCGCCTTTCTGATCTGATGAAAATGGATCCATCGGAAAGTGAACCCGAGACAGTAGCAATGTCGGAATCATCAGAAGGCTCTTCTAGCGAGGAAAACTCGCCGGTCAGCTTAGCAGAAGCAAAAGAAGGAAAAATCACAGGAGGCGACGAAACTAGGGAAAATTTTGACTTAGAAGTGCAACTCAAAGATCTCACAATCTACCACGATGACAACTCAGATCAATCAATAGACTCCTGGAAAACGGGATTAGAACTTTCTGAAGACGACAATTCGATCTTCTCAAGTCACAACAACAAATTCGACAATCGGTGTCAGATACTCGCCATCGCAGAAGATAACTCAGAAGAACTCGATGACAACAACAACCCAGTACTTAATCCAGCAAATATAAACAGAGGGGCGAATCACTTAGCAGAGGGAGAAACCGCTGACTCCCTCGCAACAAGGGTAAAAGTTCGACTATCAGAAGAAGAGTGGAGAACAATCAATACAGCCGTGGAGCACGGCATGCCAATACCAGCAAATTCCAGCCAAAACATGCTTTTGGGATACCATTACGCCCTAAGGCAGCAGGCGAAGTTATTAGCAAAAGAAAGGATTGAAATACAGAAAAGGAAAGACTCGGCCATTGCAGCAAGCGACGCTGCTCGCAGAGCACAAAGCGATGCATCATACACAAACAGAAGCCACCATTGATATGGATCAAGATATGAGAATCTCAGGTACTCAGAAAAGCAAAGTATATCGAAAAACCTCGACTCGTCCTTCCTATCGGTCGACGATCAAGGAAATATTATACCAAAAACTCCTGAAGCAGCACTGGTGGCAGCTCAAGCATACTTATATACAACACGACCTAACTCAGGGGACCTGAGGGAACATATGCACCGCACAACACTAAACGGATTGAAGATGGTAGGCAACAAATTATCAGCAAAAGAGGAAGAAGTGTATCGCAGCAAAGGTACCCACAAACCAAGGTGACCACGCCGTCACAATAGTCCTCGGCATAGAAGTGGAAGTCGACGATCTAGGACGCCGTCACCAGAACGACATGACAATTCAAAGAACAAAGGAACCCGACGATCCAGAACTCCTAATAAAACACGCGACTATGAAGACGACAAAAAGGAGATGGGGGCGCCATGCTTTACCCGTAGGGTTCGCATCACGCCAGTACCCAAAGGTTTCAAGTTACCTCATGACTAGCAAAAGTACGACGGATCTGAGGAGCCACAGTCATGGCTTTCAGACTACCTGCAAGCAGTAAAAATATTAGGAGGAACCAGGGAAACAGCAATGCAAAGTTTGCAGTTACACCTCACCGGTGCAGCAAGGTCATGGTTAAGCAAACTAGGAGAGGAAACAATTGGAAGCTGGGAAGAACTCACAAAGCAATTCACGAGTAACTTCAAGTCGACGTACAAGCGGCCAGCATCCATAGAAGAAGTCAAAGCCTGCGTGCAGCAATGCGGGGAAACATTAAGGGCATACATCCAAAGGTGGAGTATAATCAAAAACTCGGCAGTCAAAGTCTCAGATGAAAGAGCAATAGACGCATTCATAGTTGGGTTACGACGAGGAGACCTAGTCGAAGAGATGGGAAGGATCAAGCCGAAAACAGTATCAGATCTAATGGACGTAGCAAACAGATTTGCAGATGGAGAGGATGCGTGCAATAATAAACGCACGCGATCACCAGAGGATGATAGAGGAAACAGGTATGGAGGTCAATGTAGAAGACAATATCCACTCTGCGTTTGTCGATGGGAAACGTGTATCCAGACATGCAATGAAAGATTGCACCACGTTCTTGAAACTGCAGGAAGCAGCACTCAACAGGCAAGCCGAAGCAAAACGGCAAGGATACGAAGGAAACGCAAGCAATGCACCTACAACCCAACAAGGAAACAATGGAGCTCCCAAAGGTCAAGATCAATCAAACCAGGGACGCGACGACGATGAAGGATATATTCCATCTAAAGGGCACATCGCAGCAATGATACAACCAGTACCCAAGTCGAACAAAGAGGAGAAAAGCATAACTCGACAAGTTAACCTAGCAATAACTTCACCGCCAGCAACAACAGAATATCTACATTGGTCAGAGCAACCCATAGAATTCAGCAAGGACGATCACCCAATAACAGTACCTCGGCCAGGAAACGCACCATTGGTACTCAAAGCACAAATAGGGACGTACGATGTCGACAGAATATTCATGGACGCAGGAAGCGGAATAAACCTGATCTACGCAAAAACCCTATGGGCAATGCACATTTCATTAGAGTTCCTGAAGCCAACTGACTGCTCCTTTTAGGGAATAGTCCCAGGGAGTGCTAACTATCCACTTGGTCGAATAGCACTCAACGTTTGCTTCGGAAATCGGCAAAACTACAGAAGGGAGAAACTCGACTTCGAAGTCATGGACTGGCCATCACAATATCACGCGATCCTCGGGAGACCCGCATTTTCGCGATTCATGGCAGTACCTCACTACACCTACCTGGTACTTAAAATGCCAGGACCCAAAGGAATTATCACAGTAAAAGGAAGCTTCGAGGTATCAGACCTATGCGACAAGGAGTTCCATAAGATGGCACAAAACTTTGGCATGATAGCCAACTATGGAGAACCCAAAGAGAAAGTGAAAAGCGTGACTACAGAAGTCGACAAGTTACCCGAAGGACGTCCCGCAGAACTAGAGATGAAGAAACCACGAATAGAAGCATCAGGAGAAGACAAAACTACAAGGGAAGAAGAGAAGGCCACGGAGGCATAAGTGTCGAGAGCACCAAAGTAGGGTAGAAGAAAAAGGCTGTAAAATCCACAAGTTATGCTAGGGCAATGCCCTCTAGATCCAGAACACAGGTCACAGGCCGGATCTCTTGGGTCACCCCATGTATCTTACATTACAAGTATAATAAAGACAAGTTCCTCATATCTGAGCTTACATATATAAATGCGGCAAACGCCAAAACAAACCAAACGCCTTGAATACCAAAATTTCCCTTGAGGTAACAACTCAGGGAAAAAACACTCTCGCGGTACAATAACTATATACATCAAAATCACGGTGCAGGTGGTTCTGAGTCGTCGACACCAGAAGGATTCAAGTAATGATACTCCTGGAAAAACCTAGCGTCCTCTTGCAATAGCCTTGAGATAATCCTCCTCGCTGACTCCAGCGTTGCATCCATGTGAATACCAACCGTAATTCGTCCTGGAGGCAAACTCTGAGACATGCGGTCGAAATTAAGTCTTGGATTCCACTTTCGCATCCATCCAAGAGCGAAATTAGCACCAGCGATCAAATTCAGCTTTATAAGGAGGTGGACTCGCTGGCTCGTCCGGAAAGTTCCGAGTAGCTGTCTAAAATCCCTCGGCATAGGGTTACGAGGCAACATGACAGAGTACATGGTTGTCAAGGCCTTACGACAACCATCAATAGCTTCGCCGATGTACTGCGCACGATCCTGAAGAAGCACGATAGCGTGACAACGACGGGGATTGGACCATAAGCTTTCGGTTCCTTGAGCAGCATTTTGAAGAGCAGTAATCCGCTCAGTAACTCAATTTGATTCGCCAACAAGATCAAGGAAGGTACCTGCAGTTCAAGCAAAAGTTAGCGCACAGAAGACAAGAGGAAAAACAAAGAGAAGAGGATCCCCGAAGACTTACACAGTAGCATCTCACAAACAGATCCGACAATACCAATCAGAAAAGATTCGCATTCCTCAAAATGTGCGATTCTCGCTACTAGACTCGAAACTTCATCTTGAAGATTGGACACTTGCTTTATCAAATCATGGGACTTACTAGCCTTGTCTAGAGCAACTTGTGCCTGGCGTTTCATAAAGGATAGGCGGCTCTAAAGGTCTGCAACTCTGAAAGAATATTCCTCACATCGACAGGGAGGTCGAGGAGGCGAGGAAATCCCCGAAGCGAATATATCATCAGAGGATGGAGCTCGATCATAACCCGATGGTTCACCAGCAAGCAAAGGCTGAAGTCAATTAGAAGAAAAAACACATCTCAAGAACATCATTCAAGCATTTCATATTAGAAAAGATATCTACGAACGAGTACAAAGCCTTTTGACAAGTTCTCAGGCAAAGCACAAACTAGAAGTTCATTACAACAAAAGAGATTAAAAATACAACAGGAAGACTAAGTCTATGCCACCTCAGCGTCCTGCTCCATGGCAGAAGAAGGCGTGGCAGAAGAAGCACCAGTAGTTGGAGGAGGCGCGGATTCATTAGTCACTGGAATCGAAGGAGCTGGCGTAGATAAAGCCGCAAAAGCCGCCGAAGGAGAAATCATCGCCACGATGGCGGGCGCAAACATCTTCGCCTTCTCAAAGAAAGCCTTCAGCTCCGAGCGGGTGCGGCCATGGGGAGAGCCAACCTTCTCCCAGTCAAACTCCGCACCATGTGCATATGAAAATGCAATGGCCCCCTCGACACCACGCTTCAAAGAAAGGCCTTTCATCTGAAGGAGGGGGTCGTCAGTGGTGTCGAAGGCATGGGCGAGTTTCTTGACATCATTATGTGGCACTTCCGCCTTTTGCTTGGGCCACAACCCGACAAAAATCTGCGTAAGAACGCGGTTAACTAACTCGAAGATGTCTCGGACGGACTTCCAATTCGCTTCAAGCAAGCTAACCGCAGCCATGAGAGGATCGCTGTCTAGTTGCAAAGTCGACGCAGGCACTCTAGTGTACTCTATAGAACCAAGAAGATAGAAAGCAGCAGAAAAAGAATATATAAGCAAGTATAAGAAAACAAGCAAATCAGAAAATAGAAGAAGAAAGGTACAATATGTACCTCCAGCAGCAGCAGACATCGTGTTCGGCCGCTCAGCCACAGCTTGCTCCCGCTGGAGGTGATCCTTGTTAGCATCACCCAAGGCTTTCTCCGCTTTCTTCGCCTTAGCCAATGCTGATTTATTCGACTTCTCAGCACTGACCTTGGCAGCATTCGCGGCATCAAAAGCTTTCCGAGAAGCGCTGAGTTCAGTTTCCAGCAACGAAATGCGAGCATTGGCTGTCGCCAAAGCAGCTGCAGGACAACAAGGAGGAAAGAAAAGATCAAGCAACAAGCAAAGAAAAGCATACAAGATAAGCAAAGGTAGGAAAAATAATTCACCTTCGAAAGCTCTAGCAACCTTCAAGTACTCAGTACATTCACTGCCCAAGGCGGCAAATTTCTTCATCAATGCCTGTCAAGGAGGGAACACGTGAGTATGCGGATAACGCAAGAAACATAAGGAAGGATAAACACTTACATCATCAGGGGAGTCCGTAGATTCATGGGCTTCGAGGGAAACATCGGCTTCCTTCAATTTTTTCGACCGTTTGGTGCTCCGGGACACGGGAATTTTCTTGATAGGAGCTCTGGAGGCCTTCGGAGATTTCACGGCCGGCTCAACTTCTAGCATGGGAGGTTCATCAGCAGTTATATCCTCAGCAAAAGGAGCAGTGGTAGCATCCCTCTTCGGGTCCTCATTATCACTGCAAAGAAAGCAAAAGGAAACAAGTTTTATACAACCCAAAAAGGGAAAAAAAAGCAAACACAACAAAATCCTAGAGTACACAGAACATTTACGATGCCATGAAGTGGAACAGTTCTAGATCATCTTCTTGAACAAGGGCTTCATGGGCCGCAATTCTCTGGATGGAGGTACTCGAAGAAGCGAGCTCTTCGACACGTTTCCTCTTCTTATCGATGATACGTCTCCAACGTATCCATAATTTTTGATGCTCCATGCTTGTTTTTACACCATTTGCTTAGTGTTTCGTTACACTTCGTGGCACTTTTATGCATTTTCCGGAACTAACCTATTAACAAGTCGCCACAGTGCCAGTTCCCTGTTTTCTGCCGTTTTTGTGTTTCAGAAAAGCTACACAGGAAATATTCTCAGAATTGGACGAAACCAAAGCCAGTCGCCCAGAATTTCACCGAAGCTTCCAGAGAACCGAAGAGGAAACGGAGTGGGGCCACGAGGGCCCCACACACCAGGGTGGCGCGGCTAGGGGCTGGGCCGTGCCCCCTATGTGTGAGACCGCCTCGGTCCACTCCTGACGATGCCCCTTCGCCTATAAAGACCCCCCGACGGGAAAAACCTAAATACCCGATCACTTTTCTAGAACACATCGCGATCCGCCGCCGCCGTCGACCCGAAGATCGGGAGGGTCCAAAAGCTCTTCCCGGTACCCTGCCAGAGAGGGGAATCACCACCGGAGGTCTTCTTTATCGCCATGCTTGCCTCCAGCGCGATGAGTGAGTAGTCTACCTTGGACTATGGGTCCATAGCAGTAGCTAGATGGTTGTCTTCTGCACCATGTGCTTCATGTTTAGATCTCATGAGCTACCTTACATGATTGAGATCACCGTTATGTAATTCTACATGTTGTGTTTGTTGGGATCCGATGAATATTGGTGTTATGATTGAGTTGAAGTACTGAATTGTATCTTATGTTATCTCTATGTTGTTTATGATCTTGCATGCTCTCCGTTGTTAGTAACTATCTTGGCCAAGTAGTTGCTAGTGACTCCAAGAGGGGGTATTTATGCTTGATAGTGGGTTCATGCCTCTATTTAATCTGGGGGAGTGACAGAAACCTCTAAGGTTGTAGATGTGTTGTTGCTACTAGGGGGAAAACAACATTCATATGCTCAAGGGCATATGCTTTGTTTACATTACACACTTTGCTTAATGCAATTATCTGTTGTTCGCAACTTAATACTTGTGGAGTTCTCGGATTGATTCGCCACAAGTGGATTATTAGTCATAGATGCAGTGGGATGGCGATCTATGTATCTTGTTGTAATGCCCAGAGTAAATCTCATAGTGATCCTCTCGACATATGCAAGTTGTCTTTATTCTATCAATTGCCCAACTGTAATTTGTTTACCCAGCATGTATTATTTTTTCTTATGGAGAGACACCACTAGTGAACTGTGGACCCCGGTCCTATTTCCTTTATATTGCTATCACCTGTTTACTTTACTCGCACTGTTTACTTTACTCGCATATTACTATCACTTTCCACTCGATACGCTCATACCCTTTGTTTCAAGCAAACCGGTGAGATTGACAACCTCATCGTAAGTTGGGAACAAAGTATTTGGTTGTGTTGTATGCAGGTTCCACATTGCTACTGGTTGAAGACGCGCTAACAAGTTATCGTTAACGGCGCCCTTGTTAGAGCATCACGCAGCTAGTAGGCATCACCTTCAGTCGTATTTCGTCCTCCTCCTGGATTGATAACCTTGGTTTCATAACTGAGCGAAAACTTGCCGCTATATTCATCAAAACCTTCTCTTGGGGTTTTCCAACTGGCCGGTCATTTTTGCTTCATCAACAAACACCAACAAGCTTTCTGGCACCATCATCAAGTTTTCTGGCACATTGCCAGGGACTGAAGTAGAAGAAGCTCCCACATCAACTCCGCCCCATCAAGTTTTCTGGCGCCGTTGCCGGGGAGGAAGAAGACTTTTGCGAGGGGAGTTTTCGCACGCACATCCTTTACTTTGTTTTAAGTTTTGCTTTACTTTATTTTTACTTGCATCGTTTTATCAAAAACCCAAAAAAATTAGAATCCTTTGTAGTTGTTTGCTTTTAGTCTTGTTAGAATGAGTAATCCTAAAGTTGAAGTTCGTACTTTTAAGCAACAAGGGGGAGAGAGCTTGAAAGATGCTTGGTACCGTATTAGCAATTCTCATCATAGGTGTACAAAGAAGCATTCTACCATGATCCTCCTTAGAAATTTTTATGTTGGTATAACTAGTTGGTATAGGTACGTTCTTGATACTCTTGCAGGAAGTAATTTTCTGGGTACTCCCGCTCTTGAAGTATGCACTTTAATTGAAAGTTTAGTGGGAGTACCACCTATTCATGTTGTTAAAACTGAGGTCACTTTGGAGGAAGTTTTAGAAAAGCTTAGCTCTTTAGAAAAAAGTTTGCCAAATATCCTTGATAATGCTAGCCGAGTTAATGAAGCGATAGAAAGTATCGGTAAGAGAATCACTGTTTTAGAAGCTAGCACTACCCTTGATAGTCAAAACCTTAGGATTGGGAAACCAGAAGAATCCATGGAAACTTTAAGTTCAATTTTCTCTTCTCTTAAGTTTAAGAAAGAGAAAGCTTTTGGTGGAAAAGAGCAAAAATTTATGTATGTTCCCAAGGTGTCTGTGTCTAAACCGCAGCATATTTTTAAGATTGGTAAGACTTTTAGTTCAACTAAGAGTGACTTGTAGGTTGAATCATCTTCGGGAACCTCTAAAGTGCCTAGTGTGGTAAGTGGTGATCTTGAGGAAACAGTTGATCTTAATGCTTCTTTCGAAAATACTTGATTCGCATTTTCTGCGCCTAGCTCAAAGGCGTTAAAGAAAAGCACTATTGGGAGATAACCCAATGTTTTCTTTTTAGTACTTTTTATTTTATTTTATTTGAGTCTTGGAAGTTATTACTACTGTAATGACCTTTCCTTATCCTTTTTATTTCGTTTTTGTGCCAAGAGAAGCCTCTAATTTGAGCGGGGTAAGATTTGGGGATGTTGCTGTCCTGAAACTGTTTTTGGTGCTGTACCGTAAAAATTCGTGAAAATTCTCTGTATATCTTTTGGACCTTAGATTTCTTGTGCATATGCCCCAGGTTGTATCCAAACTTTCATTAGTTGAACACTTTTTGATTTGAGCAACAGCAAACCCCTCAAAAATTCGACCTTTGTCAGCTGTTCTGTTTTGACAGATTTCTGCCAATATTTGTGTTTGCCGCTTTATCGCTTTCGTTTTAAGTTCTTTTGATCACGGAACTTTTGGGGAAGTTGCTACAGTAGTATATACTTTATATGTGGTGGTTTCAGGTTGAAACCTGAAGCAAAAGGAGGTTGATTCTATGTTATGCTTACACTAATGTTGCTCATAGATTTGTGTTTAGTTTTGTATGAAGGAAGTTTTCAAGAGTAGGGATCGGAGAATGATGAGATAAGTTGAAGAATGGACAAAAGCTCAAGCTTGTGGATGCCCATGCATCACCCCAAGAAATATCCAAGAAGTACAAGCATCAAAGCTTGGGGATGCCCCCGAGGCACCCCTTCTTCATCGGCAAAAATCAGGTCACCTTTCAAGACACTATATTTTTATTGCTTCATGCATTATGCGTTTTTTTGGAGCGTCAGTTGTTTTTAGTTTTCAGTTTAGTTTAGTTTTGTTTGCTGCAATAAATGGTTGGACCCCAACAAATTTCTTTTGGAGAAGTCGCCTTGCTTTTCATTTGCCAGGAACACTCCGTTTTTCATTCTTATAATTTCAACGAGTGTTCTCTTTTTCTAGAACTGCGTTTAGCTTTCGATTTTCGCCTTGATTTGTGTTCAGATCTTCTTATATCTTTTTATCAAGGTGTATTTTTGCCTCTGGTCCTTATTGGTTTTCATCAAAAGAGGTGTTTATAAAAAGTTTGAATGGTGTTGGAAAAGAGAAAAAGCTTTATGCAAAAAAGTGGTACAAGAAGGAGCTTGTGTAGACTGCGTCTTAGACTTTTTCATATCGTGCTTGATGTATTTTTGATTGTATGCTTAGTGGTTTTTGCTGTAGCATGACTTGTCTCAAATAACTGAGATTGCTTAATGAGCCTTTGAAAAAAATCATGCGTTGTTTTAATTGTTTGGAAGCATTATTTTGGTTTTCTCCTTGATGCTTTATTTGGGTTGACTTGGCGCATGCTCACACATGTTAGACTCTTACAAATTCGCCAATAGCCTCTATGATCATTTAGTTTTTGACTTTTGATGCCATCTTATGCTTCTTTTAATGTCGCTTTGTCGCTTTGCATGATTATGGACATTATTGCTCTCTTAGTTGGTCGCTCCCAGTCTTTTGCTAGCCCTCATTTTGTACTGAGTATGAGCTCTACTCGTGCATCCAACTCCTAAAAACCAAGTTTGCCAAAGTGTCCACTATACATACCTATTAGCAATTTGCTATTCCAAAGTACATTTGACTTGCTTTTATCTACTCTTCAAATTAAACTCTTACCAGTGTTATGCGAAAATTGGTCAGTAAAGCTCTCACGAACCGAATGACACACTTTATTTTTCTCGTTCTTAAAAATTTGACATTGTGGTCTCTTATGTTGAGTTGTTATGCTTGCAAGTTGTAAGTTGGGAATTAGCCCACCCATGCCGTCATGGGGCAAGCTTTCAACATTGCACTTCTTATTTGAGTTGATATCATGATCTTTTGTTTATGGATACTCGCGGTGTGAAATGAATTGGGAATCTTGCAGGATCATGGAGTTTGTATATGTGTTAGAGAAACGCCTGGGCCGCCTATCTAAGCCATGCATAATTCATGGTAGAAATTTGCAGCATGCCCATAGTGGACATTCGACGACGCATCTTAAAATAAAAAGCTATATAAATGGTAAATAAAAGAAATGTCGAGGTGTTCATTGTCTGCTTGTCTTGTCATTTTGATGTGGGCTTGTTCCATGTCATCGGGCACGGAGGTACCCCGTTTGCGGTTCTCGATGATACGTGTATACTTACAATGACAAGAGCTTGCTTGAGACTCTAAGTAAAGTAGCATGAGGTTTGGGTACTCGTATTCACGGGACATGAGGTTTTCAACTTATGATTTGTCAAGCATATGCAGCATAAGTGTTCTCGCATTAACTTTAACCATTCAAGATGCTTATGATAGGGGCAATGAGAGCTCAAAGCCGGTAAGTACCATAATTTTTGAAGGTTTATAAAACTTGCAATCACTGCTTCCCTCTGTGAAGGGCCTTTCTTTTACTTTTATGTTGAGTCACCACCTTCTTCCTTTATGTACCATTAAGAGAGCATAGTTGTCATTCTTAGTATAATGTGCATTGTCCCAAAGTTTTCATTGATAGATTCATATTGTTGGTTTCACTTGTTCTCAAATTATTTGTATCTAGTCGCCCTCTTAAACTTGAAGGTGTCCTATGCATTTATGTTTTGCTCTCCATGAAGGACAAGCTGAAAACCATTTGTATGTTTTTCCTTATGATTCGAACACATGTTTGACTTTCATTGTCTCATTTTCATGATCTTTTGTTTGTGTTCATTTTCATGTTATAACATGGTTGCTAAGTTTCTTCTATCAAGATTATGTCTTTCATGCCCATGTTTTAAGTTCTTTTGATCCCAGCGCACAACGCTTACATACATGATCAAGATTGTGTAGGTGCATGTCACCTTAAAAATTATTTCTTTTGTTATCACTTACCTACTCGAGGACGAGCAGGAGTTAAGCTTGGGGATGCTGATACGTCTCCAACGTATCCATATTTTTTGATGCTCCATGCTTGTTTTTACACCATTTGCTTAGTGTTTCGTTACACTTCGTGGCACTTTTATGCATTTTCCGGAACTAACCTATTAACAAGTTGCCACAGTGCCAGTTCCCTGTTTTCTGCCGTTTTTGTGTTTCAGAAAAGCTACACAGGAAATATTCTCGGAATTGGACGAAACCAAAGCCAGTCGCCCAGAATTGCACCGAAGCTTCCAGAGAACCGAAGAGGAGACGGAGTGGGGCCACGAGGGCCCCACACACCAGGGCAGCGCGGCCAGGGGCTGGGCCGCGCCCCCTATGTGTGAGACCGCCTCGGTCCACTCCTGACGATGCCCCTTCGCCTATAAAGACCCCCCGATGGGAAAAACCTAAATACCCGATCACTTTTCCAGAACACATCACGATCCGCCGCCGCCGTCGACCCGAAGATCGGGAGGGTCCAGAAGCTCTTCCCGGTACCCTACCAGAGAGGGGAATCGCCACCAGAGGTCTTCTTTATCGCCATGCTTGCCTCTGGTGCAATGAGTGAGTAGTCTACCTTGGACTATGGGTCCATAGCAGTAGCTAGATGGTTGTCTTCTCCACCATGTGCTTCATGTTTAGATCTCATGAGCTGCCTTACATGATTGAGATCACCGTTATGTAATTCTACATGTTGTGTTTGTTGGGATCCGATGAATATTGATGTTATGATTGAGTTGAAGTACTGAATTGTATCTTATGTTATCTCTGTGTTGTTTATGATCTTGCATGATCTCCGTTGTTAGTAACTATCTTGGTCAAGTAGTTGCTAGTGACTCCAAGAGGGGGTATTTATGCTCGATAGTGGGTTCATGCCTCTATTTAATCTGGGGGAGTGACAGAAACCTCTAAGGTTGTAGATGTGCTGTTGCTACTAGGGGGAAAACAACATTCATATGCTCGAGGGCATATGCTTTGTTTACATTACACACTTTGCTTAATGCAATTATCTGTTGTTCGCAACTTAATACTTGTGGAGTTCTCGGATTGATTCGCCACAAGTGGATTATTAGTCATAGATGCAGTTGGATGGCGGACTATGTATCTTGTTGTAATGCCAGAGTAAATCTCATAGTGATCCTCTCGACATATGCACGTTGTCTTTATTCTATCAATTGTCCAACTGTAAGTTATTTACCCAGCATGTATTATTTTATCTTATGGAGAGACACCACTAGTGAACTGTGGACCCCGGTCCTATTTCCTTTATATTGCTATCACCTGTTTACTTTACTCGCACTGTTTACTTTACTCGCATATTACTATCACTTTCCACTCGATACGCTTATACCCTTTGTTTCAAGCAAACCGGTGAGATTGACAACCTCATCGTAAGTTGGGAACAAAGTATTTGGTTGTGTTGTGTGCAGGTTCCACATTGGTACTGGTTGAAGACGCACTAACAAGTTATCGTTAACGGCGCCCTTGTTAGAGCATCACGCAGCTAGTAGGCATCACCTTCAGTCGTATTTCGTCCTCCTCCTGGATTGATAACCTTGGTTTCATAACTGAGGGAAAACTTACTGCTATATTCATCAAAACCTTCTCTTGGGGTTTCCAACTGGCCGGTCATTTTTGCTTCATCAACAAACGCCAACAAGCTTTCTGGCACCATCATCAAGTTTTCTGGCACATTGTCAGGGACTGAAGTAGCAGAAGCTCCCACATCAACTCGGCCCCATCAATCGACAACAAGATCTTCAGAAAGTGCAGGAGGAGGCGACGTCATCGAGCTCGTCTCATCTTCCGATATTTCGACATCATCTCCATCCTGATTTTCTTCAGCCTCGGGGGCTTCAGAAACAACAGATGCCAGATCCGCCGGAAGAGGCCCCTTCTCTGGAAGGGGAGGGCGTGAAACAAGGAACTAATGATCCTGCAAAAGAAGTAAGTCAGTAAAATCATTGAGACATGCCAAATGATAGCAGGAAGATGATGGGAAAAACAAGAATCGATAACGCAAAGAAAATATACCTTGGGCAAAGGGTGCTCGGAGTCGAAATAATGGGCGGCCAAGTCCGCAACTGCGTGATCCTTGGTGAGTTTGGTAAGATTCCTGACTCGCCTGTCGACATCTTGCTTCTCAATTAGATTTTCAGAGACTCGAGAAGAATCTACCAAGCCAGAGTAACTCCAAAGCCTGGAGAGACGATGCTGCAGGGGTTGAACCCGACGTTGTACGAAAAAAGCCATGAGTTGGATACCCGACAGAGCACCTCCTGTACCTCCTTTCAGAGCTTGGATGCGGTCCAGCAGTGGTGTGATCTCCCTCATCTCAGCATCTGTGGGAGTCGAATCCCACGATGCCAATTTCTTCAATTCTTTGGAGGCATCAAAAGGGGCCAGGCCGTACTCATCTTCGGAGGAGGCCTTATGGTCTTTGATGTAGAACCATTTGGTCCTCCAACCCTGGACTGATGCAGACATGGAAAATTCTAAATACTGAGCTTCGGCACGCACAGAGACGACAACCCCGCCCAGTTCAGGCTTATGTGATAAAGAAACATTAGGGAAGAGCCAAAAGATGGACCTCCAAAGCAGAAAATGGGGTTCGACACCCAGAAACGACTCGCAAAGAGTCACAAAACAGGCAATGTGGAGAATAGAATTTGGTGTGAGCTGGTGAAGCTGCACACCGTAAACATAAAGAAGCCCACGAAGGAATTCGTGGGCAGGAAGAGAGAGTCCACGGAGAAGGAAAGCGAGGAACATCACCCGGTAGCCGCTCGGGGGCTTGGGGATCCGTTCGGTGATAGGGAAGATGATGGAGTCCTTGTTGTAAATGAGACCGTCCGCTTTGGCCTTGTCCAACTCCTTCTGTGTGAGAGCAGAGGGCACCCAGCTTGTTGTGGAGTTCACTTTACCCTTGGTCATCTTGTTCTTCTTCGCCAAGTGCTTCACACACATCCACGATCTGCACTCGGGGGCTAGGCAGGAGAATAGCAGGGAGCAGAGATTGAAATAATGGCGGCGGCGGAGATAATGAGCTGGTAAATAGTACAAATCTCCACTCTCCCCTAATATGCCTTCCCGGAGAAGGAACGTGGGCTGAGATGTGGCGCACGGAGAGGAAGCAGCAGCCCACTAACGGGCGGGGAAAATACAAAATTACCGCGCTACCCACGAAATGGTTCGCGCTCATTCAAAGTGACGTATAGAGAAATTAGGCCACTGACGTCATGAAGAAGATACAAAACCAAAGATAAACTCGACAGATGCGTATACTTGACAAATATTGAATATGGCGATTTGTGAGTAAAGAATGAAAGGGAGGTGACAAAAGATTGGCGCCGACAAAACAGGAATCAATTTTGGAGACTATACCTGAAAACATTCGACTATAGCCTTGGGGGCTACTACCATCGGGAGCGCTGAGCGCGCCCCCAATGATATTATCATCAAACTACTTCGAGTTGAAGTATGAAGATGAAGCACACTATATTTGAGCCTATACTCAAAAAAATAATTCTTCGACTATAGCCTCGGGGGCTACTCCCATCGGGAGCGAGTTGTTTATTAAGTCATGGTTATATAACCCGAATATTTTCAGTCAAATAAGACTGTGACATGCGATTCCCGAGTTGCGTTATCGCAATGAAACTCGAATGCCGTGATTTATCACGAAGGTAAGACCCTGATACGTCTCCAACGTATCCATAATTTTTGATGCTCCATGCTTGTTTTTACACCATTTGCCTACTGTTTCGTTACACTTCGTGGCACTTTTATACATTTTCCGGAACTAACCTACTAACAAGTCGCCACAGTGCCAGTTCCCTGTTTTTTGCTGTTTTTGTGTTTCAGAAAAGCTACACAGGAAATATTCTCGGAATTGGACGAAACAAGTTCCTGAAGTCTTATTTTTCCCAGAAGCTTCCAGAGATCCGAAGAGGAGTCGGAGGGGGGCCACGAGGGCCCGACACACCAGGGCGGCGCGGCCTAGCCCCTGGCCGCGCCCCCTATGTGTGAGGGCACCTCGGTCCACCTCTGACGATGCCCCTTCGCCTATAAAGACCCCCCGACGGAAAAAACCTAAGTACCTGATCAATTTTCCAGAACACATCGCGATCCGCCACCGCCATCGACCCGAAGATCGGGAGGGTCCAGAAGCTCTTCCCGGCACCCTGCCGGAGAGGGGAATCGCCACCGGAGGTGTTCTTCATCGCCATGCTTGCCTCCGGAGCGATGAGTGAGCAGTCTACCTTGGACTATGGGTCCATAGCAGTAGCTAGATGGTTGTCTCCTCCACCATGTGCTTCATGTTTAGATCTCATGAGCTGCCCTACATGATTGAGATCACCGTTATGTAATTCTATATGTTTGGTTTGTTGGGATCCGATGAATATTGGTGTTATGATTGAGTTGCTATACTGAAATATATCTTATGTTATCTCTATGTTGTTTATGATCTTGCATGCTCTCCGTTGTTAGTAGCTATCTTGGCCGAGTAGTTGCTAGTGACTCCAAGAGGGGGTATTTATGCTCGATAGTGGGTTCATGCCTCTATTTAATCTGGGGGAGTGACAGAAACCTCTAAGGTTATAGATGTGCTATTGCTACTAGGGAGAAAACAACATTCATATGCTCGAGGGCATATGCTTTGTTTACATTACACACTTTGCTTAATGCAATTATCTGTTGTTCACAATTTAATACTCATGGGGTGTTCGGATGATATCCCCGGGAGTGGATTATTAGTCATAGATGCAGTTGGATGGCGGTCTATGTATTTTGTTGTAATGCCCAGAGTAAATCGCATAGTGATCTTCTTGACATATCACGTTTATCTTTATTCTATTAATTGCCCAACTGTAATTTGTTTACCCAGCATGTGTTATTTATCTTATGGAGAGACACCACTAGTGAACTGTGGACCCCGGTCCTATTCCCATCATATTGCTATCACCTGTTTACTTTACTTGCACTGTTTACTTTACTCGCATACTACTATCACTTTCCACTCGATACGCTCATACCCTTTGTTTCAAGCAAACCGGTGAGATTGACAACCTCATCGCAAGTTGGGAACAAAGTACTTGGTTGCGTGTGTGCAGGTTCCACGTTGCTGCTCGCAAAGCAAAGCTTGGACGAGGCACCCTATAAATTGTCTGGAGCTGTCGCGAAGCTTGCAAGCATCACCTTCAGTCGTATTGTCTGCTCTTCTCCTGATCGACATACCTTAGTTTCTTAACTGTGGGAAAACTTGCTGCTATATTCATCAAAACCTTCTCTTGGGGTTTTCCAACTGGCCGGTCATTTACCACACATCTTTCATACTATCGTCAACTCGGCCCCATCAAGTTTTCTGGCGCCGTTGCCGGGGAAGAGTGGAAGACCTCTGCAAGGGGATTTTTTCGCACGCACATCCTTTACTTTGTTTTATTGTTTTGCTTTACTTTATTTATTTTTACCAGCATTGTTTTATAAAAAACCCCAAAAAAAATTAGAATCCTTGATAGTTGTTTTTACTTGTCTACTCTTAGTTCTGCTGAAATGGCTACTCCTGAAAACACCAAGTTGTGTGACTTTACTAGCACGAACAATAGTGATTTTATCTGCACTCCTATTGCGCCACCTGCTCCTGCTGCAAACTTTTATGAGATTAAGCCTGCTTTATTGAACCTTGTTATGAAAGAGCAATTTTCTGGTGCTAGTACTGAAGATGCTGCAGCTCATCTCAACAATTTTGTTGAGCTATGTGAGATGCAAAAATATAAGGATGTAGAAAGTGATATTATTAAGCTCAAGTTGTTTCCTTTTTCTTTGAGAGGAAAAGCTAAAGATTGGTTGCTGTCTTTGACTAAGAATAGTATTGATTCTTGGGCTAAGTGTAAGGATGCTTTCATTGGTAGATACTATCCTCCTGCTAAGATTATATCTCTGCGTAGCAATATTATGAAGTTTAGTCAGTTTGATAATGAACATGTTGCTCAAGCTTGGGAAAGAATAAAATCTATGATAAAGAATTGCCCCACTCATGGACTGACTACTTGGATGATTGTCCAAACTTTTTATGCAGGACTGAATTTTTCTTTGAGGAACCTACTTGATTCAGCTGCTGGAGGCACTTTTATGTCCCTTACCTTGGGCGCCGCAATAAAGCTACTTGACAACATGATGGTAAATTATTCCGAATGGCACACCGAGAGAGCTCCACAAGGTAAGAAGGTAAATTCTGTTGAGGAAACCTCTTTCTTGAGTGATAAGATTGATACCATTATGGCTATGCTTGCTAATGATAGAACTCATGTTGATCCTAATAATGTTCCTTTAGCCTCTTTGGTTGCTCAAGAAGAGCATGTTGATGTGAACTTCATTAGAAACAATAATTTTAACAACAATGCTTATAGGAATTTTTTTGCTAGTAACAATTATAGGCCGTATCCTTCTAGTAATGGTTATGGTAACTCTTATGGTAACTCCTCCAACAACACCAGGGCCGTGCCCTCCGAGCTTGAGGTAATGCTCAAGGACTTCATCGGTAAGCAAAATGCTTTTAACAAGTCTGTTGAGGAAAAGTTAGGCAAAATTGATATTCTTGCTTCTAAAGTTGATAGCCTTGCTCATGATGTTGAACTTCTGAAATTAAAAGTGTTGCCTAATGATGTGAAAGAGAACAATGTTTTTGCTACTGCTAATGCTATTCAAGTTGGAATAGATGAAAATATTAGATTGTTAGCAGAATTGCATGCTAGATGGGAAAGAGAGGATGAGATTGCTAGGAATATGAAAGTTTGTACTATTACTACCTCTAATGATGTTGTTCCTAATGCTAGCAATCCTCTTACTTTGATTGGTTTAGAGAAAACTCCCACTCCTTGTGTTAAAAAGCCTAAAACTGCCAAAACTTTTTCTCAAAAGAGTGCTGAAATTTTTCGGAGTGTAGGAGATGATAGCTCTACTTCTTTTAATGATTTTGATGTTGATGGCTGCAACATATCTGAAGTAATTTTGTTCTTGCAAAATCTTGCTTTGACTCCCAATGCTAGTTCTTTAAATATTGCTTTTACAAAGCATATTACCAATGCTCTCATGAAAATTAGGAATGAAAAGTTGAAGCAAAAAGCTTCTGTTCCCAAGAAGTTAGAGGATGGTTGGGAACCCATCATTGATATGCATGTTAATGGTTTTGATTGCCATGCTTTATGTGATCTAGGTGCTAGTATTTCTATCATGCCTAGAAAGATTTATGATATGCTTGATTTACCACCTCTTGAAAAATGCTATTATGATGTTCCTATTGCTGATGTTGCTAAGAAGAAACCTTTGGGAAGGATTAATGATGTTCTTATTATGGTTAACAATAACCTTGTTCCCGTTGATTTTCTCGTTATGGACGTTGAATGCCATGCTTCATGTCCTATTATTTTGGGAAGACCCTTTCTTCGAACTGTAGGTGCCATCATTGATATGAGGGAAGGCACCATCAAATATCAATTCCCACTCAAGAAAGGTATGGAACACTTACCTAGGAAAATAAAGAAATTGCTTTTTGACTCTATTCTTAGAGCAAATTATGAGCTTGATGCTTCATCACTTGATGTTACTTGATTCGCACTTTTCTGCGCCTAGCTCAAAGGCGTTGAAGAAAAGCACTCTTGGAAGATAACCCAATGTTTTATTTTCAGTACTTTTTCTTTTATTTGAGTCTTGGAAGTCATTACTACTGTAATGACCTCTCCTTATCCTTTTTATTTCATTGTTGTGCCAAGAGAAGCCTCTAATTTGAGTGAGGTAAAGATTTGGGGATGTTGCTGTCCTGAAACTGTTTTCGGTGCTGCACCGTAAAAATTCGTGAAAATTCTCTGTATATATTTTGGACCTGCTATTTCTTGTGCATATGCCCCAGGTTATATCCAAACTTTCATTAGTTGAACACTTTTTGATTTGAGCAACAGAAAACACCTTAAAAATTCGACCTTTGTCAGCTGTTCTGTTTTGACAGATTTCTGCCAATATTTGTGTTTGCCGCTTTATCGCTTTCTTTTGAGTTCTTTTGATCACGGAACTTTTGGGGAAGTTGCTACAGTAGTATATACTTAATATGTGGTGGTTTTGGGTTGAAACCTGAAGCAAAAAGAGGTTGATTATATGATATGCTTACACTAATGTTGCTAATAGATTTGTGTTTAGTTTTGTATGAAGGAAGTTTTCAAGTGTAGGGATTGGAGAATGATGAGATGAGTTGAAGAATGGACAAAAGCTCAAGCTTGGGGATGCCCATACATCACCCCAAGAAATATCCAAGAAGTACAAGCATCAAAGCTTGGGGATGCCCCCGAGGCACCCCTTCTTCATCGGCAAAAATCAGGTCACCTTTCAAAACACTATATTTTTATTGCTTCATGCACTATGCGTTTTTCTTGGAGCGTCAGTTGTTTTAGTTTGCATTATTAGTTTTGTTTTGTTTTCTGCAATAAATGGTTGGACCCCAACAAATTTCTTTTGGAGAAGTTGCCTTGCTTTTCATTTGCCAAGAAAGCTCTAGTTTTCATTCTTATCAAAAACCGAGTGTTCTTCTTTTTCTGCTACTGCTTTTGGTTTTCATTTTCGCCTTGATTTGCGTTCAGACCTTGTCATATCTTTTCATCAAGGTGTATTTTTTCCTCTGATCTTTATTGGTTTTCATCCAAAGAGGTGTCTTAAAACTTTTCAAATGGTGTTGGAAAAGAAAAAAGCTTTATGCAAAAAAGTGGTACAAGAAGGAGCTTGTGTAGACTGCGGCTTAGGCTTTTTCGTGTCATGCTTGATGTATTTTTGATAGTATGCTTAGTGGTTTTGCTGTAGCATGACTTATCTCAAATAACTGAGATTGCTTAATGAGCCTTTGAAAAAATCATGCGTTGTTTTTATTGTTTGGAAGCATTATTTTGGTTTTCTCCTTGATGCTTTATTTGGGTTGACTTGGCGCATGCTCACACACGTTAGACTCATAGAAAGTCGCCAATAGCCTCTATGATCATTTATTTTTTTACTTTTGATGCCATCTTATGCTTCTTTTGATGTTGCTTGGTCGCTTTGCATGATTATGGCCATTATTGCTCTCTTAGTTGGTCGCTCCCAGTCTTTTGCTAGCCCTCGCCTTGTACTGAGTATGAGCTCTACTCGTGCATCCAACTCCTAAAAACCAAGTTTGCCAAAGTGTCCACCATACATACCTACTAGCAATTTGCTATTCCAAGTAAATTTGACTTGCTTTTATTTTCTCTTCAAATTAAACTCTTACCAGTGTTATGCGAAAATTGGTCAGTAAAGCTCTCACGAACCGGAAGGCACACTTTACATTTTCTTGTTCTTAAAAATTTGACATTGTGGTCTCTTATGTTGAGTTGTTATGCTTGCAAGTTGTAAGTTGGAGACTAGCCCAACCATGCTGTCATGGGGCAAGCTTTCAACATTGCACTTCTTATTTGAGTTGATATCGTGATCTTTTGTTTATGGATGCCCGCGGTGTGAAATGAATTGGGAATCTTGCGGGGATCATGGATTTTGTATATGTGTTAGGGAAACGCCTGGGCCGCCAATCTAAGCCATGCATAATTCATGATGGAAATTTGTAGCATACCCATGGTGGACATTCGACGACGCATCTCAAAATAAAAAGCTAAACAAATGGTAAATAAAAGAGATGTCGAGGTGTTCATTGTCTGCTTGTCCTAGTCATTTTGATGTGGGCTTGTTCCATGTCATCGGGCACGGAGGTACCCCGTTGGCGGTTCTCAATGATACATATATACTTACATTGACAAGACCCTTGCTTGGGACTCTAAGTGGAGTAGCATGAGGTTTGGGTACTCATATTCACGGGACACAAGGTTTTTGACTTATGATTTGTCAAGCATATGCATCATAATTGTTCTCGCATTAACTTTAACCATTCAAGATGCTTATGATGGGGGCAATGAGAGCTCAAAGCCGGTAAGTACCATAATTTTTGAAGGTTATAAAACTTGCAATCACTGCTTCCCTCTGCGAAGGGCCTTTCTTTTCCTTTTATGTTGAGTCACCACCTTCTATCTTTATGAACCATTAAGAGAGCATAGTTGTCATTCTTAGTATAATGTGCATTGTCCCAAAGTTTTCATTGATTGATTCATATTGTTGGTTTCACTTGTTCTCAAATTATTTGTATCTAGTCGCCCTCTTAAACTTGAAGGTGTCCTATGCATTTATGTTTTGCTCTCCATGAAGGACAAGTTGAAAACCATTTGTATGTTTTTCCTTATGATTTGAACACACGTTTGACTTTCATTGTTTCATTTTCATGATCTTTGGTTTGTGTTCATTTTCATGTTATAACATGGTTGCTAAGTTTCTATTGTTAAGATTATATCTTTCATGCCCATGTTTTAAGTTCTTATGATCCCAGCTCACAAATGCTTACATATATGATCAAGATTGTGTAGGTGCATGTCACCTCAAAAATTATTTCTTTTGTTATCACTTACCTACTCGAGGACGAGCAGGAGTTAAGCTTGGGGATGCTGATACGTCTCCAACGTATCCATAATTTTTGATGCTCCATGCTTGTTTTTACACCATTTGCCTACTGTTTTGTTACACTTCGTGGCACTTTTATGCATTTTCCGGAACTAACCTACTAACAAGTCGCCATTGTTCCAGTTCCCTGTTTTCTGCTGTTTTTGTGTTTCAGAAAAGCTACACAGAAAATATTCTCGGAATTGGACGAAACAAGTTCCTGAAGTCTTATTTTTCCCGGAAGCTTCCAGAGATCCGAAGAGGAGTCGGAGGGGGGCCACGAGGGCCTCACACACCAGGGCGGCACGGCCCAGCCCCTGGCCGTGCCCCCTATGTGTGAGGGCACCTTGGTCCACCTCTGACGATGCCCCTTCGCCTATAAAGACCCCCCGACAGAAAAAACCTAAGTACCCGATCAATTTTCTAGAACACATCGCGATCCCCCGCCGCCGTCGTGTAACAACTCAGAAATTGTAATCCACTTCTTAATAAATAAAGTGCCAAATTTTGGACCCAAATAAAACTTTCTATCTATTATTGTATGCATACATTCATTTTCTTTTATTTGTATTCTATGATTTTATGTGTGTGATTTTTGATTGAGCATTGGTTAGATAATTCTAAGTGAACCAACAGAATCCTTTGAGAAGCTTTTTAGGAAGCAAAGAGACCAGAAGTAAAAATAAGAAAGAAAGAGATAAAGTTAATATGATCTAGAAACTGTTATTGACTACACCACTTTGAGCCCTTAGATTAAGCAATCTACAGCTCACCTTCATGTTTGACCTATTAGTTGAGCTTAACCAAGTTATGGACAAACTCAACCAACAAGCATTGACACAAATTTCAAACTGGAACATCACTCAAACTTGAGCCAAAGTTTGAATCTGAAACAGGAACTATACCAAATTTGAAATATAAATTTCTGCAAAACTCAACCTTTCTTCATAACAAAAATATGACTAGGTACCTTATCCAATATGATGAGCACCCAAAGTGGGAAATTTTGAAAATTCGAATTTTGAGTTCTTGCGGGCATTTCGTCGAACACTGGCAGAAGCAAATCAAATGAGATCAAGATCACTGGTGCTGCACTGTTCTAGCTCGCTCCTGTGTTGTAGCCATGCGGCTGGACGACGCCACGGTCGAGCCCAGCTTCCCCATCCCCGACCCAAGCCGTGAGAAGAGGAGGGAGGAGGAGAAACGCACCCAGGGCCCCCTCCCAGCAACCCTCTTCCCTGCACGATGCCGACCAGCTTGGAGGCGCCAGAGGAGACCCACAGCACTCCGCGGCCAAGCCATAACCCTCCCAGCACGCCCCCGTGACCGCCGTGACCGGAGCAAGCTTCACACGCCGCCAGGGCCCCCGCACCGTCGAGCTTCTGGCCGCGCTTGCCCTCGTCGCTCCGGCCTATAAAAAGCCCCTCCGATCAAACGGAGCAACTCACCCAGTCCCCAGCTATCTCCCAGACATACTCGCTTAGCCTCGTTTGCCCTAGCTCGCCGTCGCCAGCCTCGCCGGAGTGGTACTGGACAAGCGGAGCGCCGCCGCGTTCGACCACCTGGAGGCAAGCTGCTGCTGGGAATCGGAGGAGGAGACGAACCGCCGCCGATCCCGCACGTCGCCGACGAGTTCTGCATCCCCTACGCCTCGCCCTCGCCGTCGAACATTCGTCACTGCTCGCAGGTGAGCTCCCGCCCGTGCTGAGGAAGAAGATGAACGCGAGCCGTCCGATTCTAATCCGACGCTAGCATACCGATTCGGGTTTTGTAATTAGGTCTGACGAGTAGGTCCCACCTGTCAGGCCCGTTTTATTTTTCCCCCAGCCGAGCGAATCGTTTTCTGGGCCAGGCCCGTTCGGGTTCTACTCAGACTCGGCCCAGTTAGCTAGAAATCGGTCCGTTTCATTTTCTAAATTATTCTCCCGCCTTTTTAATTAATTTGAATATGTTTCAGATGTTATTTTCAAACTTTAATTCCTAGAGTTTTACAAATCCAAATCTAGCAAATGAATATGCGTTGGAAAGCTTATGAAATACTCTACACAATAGTACTGGTTAGAATTCAAAATAAGTTAAGAAATAATTCAGATATGAATAGTATGACCATAGCTTGTTTAATAATGAAAGATTTCTAGAAAATTATTTAAGCCATCAAAAATCATGAAAATTAAAATGTGAACCTACTAATGACCCCTCTTACTGTTAGTCAACACTAATCTACCCCAAACCCTATTAGTGTGATCAATTAGACCCTAATCCAATCCTATTTTTGTAGCATAAAATGATAGATCCCTACTTGCACACTTAGGATTAATTTGCCCTCAATGCCAATTCACTTAGTGGATCCATCCCACTTAAACTTGTCTTAGTAACCCTAAATCAACACCAATGCTGCACAAGTGAACCACCTATGCCTCTTAGTAAAGAATCTAGCTTGCACACTTGAAGAAAAACTTAGAAGAAAGACTTACAATCCAACCCATAAAAATGCAACATGAATGCTTTGGGTAGCAAACAAAGATGTGTGCTTGGTGTGTTGTTAGCTTGGTGAAGTGATGGTGTGCTTTGTGTTTATTCGTTATTAGACGCTAGTGTTGCCGAGGAGGATATTGGAGGGGATTATTATTATCAAGAAGAAGAAAACCCCGGACACTTTGCCAACCAAGGCAAGCCATCTTTTGATTCATACTCCCACTACCTAGTTTTAATATTGCATTCTACTTGTTTTAAGTAAATTGCATGATTGAATTGCTAGAGTAGAATGATAGAAGTGTATTGATGTCTTGATTATCAAGAGCATCAAGCTGAGTTTATCCAACCCTATTTAGTAGTACTATCATTCAATGTAGTTGCTTAGTCGCTAATAAAAATTGATGCTATCTCTGGAGGAACCCCATTTGAAAGGTGGTGACTTGAACTTAAAACTTGAAATGGGAGATTGCTCCTACCTAATGGCTTTATAAAAGAAACTAATCTTGACTAAGAACTATGAAATATATTTCTCAAATGACAACGAGTGTTGTACTATGGGAGCCAATTATACCGTACGACCACATTACCCCTATATGGGAAGGGGCTTAATCCGTAGCTTGTTTATCTTAGTATGGGAGGCCTTGTATCAAAGATTCATGGAAGGACACCGCGAAACGGTTACTTCTGGACCAGGTGGATTCCACTAACCCAGTACCCGGGATGGGCAGAACTAGAGGCGCCGGAGCGGGGTTCCGTATCCCGGGCTCTAGGGAAGGATCCTATACTAGGATGAGCAAGTGAAAGAGTTTGTTTGATTATCTGAACCTCGCATACTTTGTGTATGTCGAACCGTGGATTTCTCCCGGCAGATGTATCGAATATTGTGGGTAAAGTGTACCCCTCTGCAGAGGTTTTGAAACTATTCGAATAGCCGCGTCCGCGGTCATGGATGGTTGGCGAGCTGTACTTGACTTTTGTCAGGACTAAAAGTGACCATGGTGACTTGGTGAATGACTTGACTTGAAATGTTGTTGACACACTTGAAGTCCTCTTTAGATAGAATTTAGAGAACTAAATCTCTTTCCTATAAATGAACATTCTTGGGAAATAAAACTAGCTTTTGCAAAACAACTTAGTGCTTAGTCCACCATATCAACCTTGCATTTCTACTTCATCTTTTCATTTATAAGATGGTTTGCGAGTGCATCCAATGTACTCACGGCTGTGTCCCTGGCTATCAACTTGGCCAGACTACGGGGAAGAATACCAGGAGGAAGGGTATGAAGAAGAGTACCAGAACTAAGCTCGTCTCCGTGAGTCGCCATTGCCTGTAGGGAGAAGGCATGGGCCGAAGACGTTATTTCTGCTGCTATATTGTGTTGTAATATGACTTGGTCTATATGACCATTGTATTTGGACTATCGTATTGTAATGACTATGGAACTGAGTACCAACTACGTTATGTATATCGCAACAATGGTTCTGGGATTGCGGTGGAATACATAACGGGCACTTCGAATTTGTATCAAATTTGAGGTCGTCACAAGTTGGTATCAGAGCCTAGGCTGACCATAGGAGACCTTAGTTAGAATGGGCGTTAAACAAAACCTTGGTAAAAGCAAAGATACCAGAACGGTTGCAAAAATGGCTTATTCTTTCCTCTCTAGTTGCAAAGTTTTATACATACTTCAGTTTTTGCCTACTTAAAATTTTGCACACTTGAGTTGATCACTAACTTGAACTAATCTAAAATTTTGTAGATGGCTCCGGTATTCACTGAGCAGTACCAGTTGGGCCATGGTGGCAGCCTTTGTTTCGAGCGCGACCTCACCACCTTGACCTTGTTCTTGGATCGTTTGTATCCGGAGTTCAAGGGAGCCGTGCTCAATGAGCACCCAGACGGAGAGCTACGGTGGCTCATCCGAGCTAGTTGCCGTGGCAAGAAGGGAAACTTGAGTGCTCCAAGGATCAAGTTTGAGCTTGTGGAGAACACTTGGGCCGATGGTTTGGTCCAAGCGATGCAGGAGATGCACGCCCGCTTGTGCGGACTGCATGTTGAGGAGGTTCAGGGAGGACGCTTCAGGGACTTTGCTCGGCGTGATGCGGACGGGCGTCCCGCAAACATGCCCGGGCAGAATGAGCCGAGTACCTACATCGATCACATGGACTTCTTGCTGTACTCCACTCAGCAGGAGGCCGATCGTGCACGTACCAAGGCCAACCTTGAGCACTTCGCCCTAGTGGAGGCGAGGAGCACTATCAGGATTCTTGCGAAGGAGCGCAAGAGCCTTCGTCGCCAGCGCGATGAGAAGGAACAGGACCTTGAGGAGTTGAAGGCCAATGTGGCGGAGTTGACTGAGTACATTGAGAGTCTGGAGGATCACCTTGGTGAGGAGGAAGGCATTGATCTCCGCAAGGAGGATAATGCCCTCATTAGTGATGAGGATGACTTCATGGAGGACCTTGATGATCCGGAAGATGGTGGGCACAATGGATTCATTGTGAGTGATGAGGAGGAAGACCCCGAGGAGCCCGCTGTTTAGACTCGAGATCCACGTGTGATCTAGTTATGAGTTCCACTTTATTTTCACTTCGTGTAGGTGTGAGTTCTTTCCCCCTCTCTAGTAGACGAGTCGCAATGGTTTGATGTGAACCATTTGTAATGTGTGAACTCGTTTGTATGATATGTTTGATGAGTGTTGAATGAAATATGAATTTGGCCCTTAAGGCCTTAGCAAGACAAAAATTGCATCATCCATGTACCTTTAAATCTTAGCAAAATTTGCTTTCCCTCTTGTCTTACACCCCTTATCTTCAGATGCCGCGAGCACCCCCACCCCCGAACCCGGAAATGGCCGAATTGCTAAGGTTGATCATGGAAGACCGGGAAGCAGCCCGAGCTGAGCGCCAAGCCAACTTGGCCACTCTTCAGCAGTTAACTCAGATGGCAATGAACCACAACAATGGCAATGGCAATGGTGAAGGAGAAAACCATGGCAATGGAGAGCATCGATCCAAGTTGAGGAGTTTCCAAAACACCAACCCACCTATATTCACTAAGTCTGAAGAGCCCTTAGATGCCGATGACTGGCTTCGTACCATGGAGAACAATTTGGCAGTCGCCGAAGTTGGTGAAAATGAGAAGGTTTTGTACACCACCCACTATCTTGCTGGAGCAGCAAGAGCTTGGTGGGATAGCACCCGTGCAATGCAAGCCCCAGGGTATGTGATGCCTTGGGAGGAGTTCAAGAGCAAGTTTAGCAAAGCCCATGTCCCTTTGGGATTGGTTAAAAGGATGAGAGATGAGTTCAGAAATCTGAAGCAAGGTTCCCTGTCTGTGGTGGATTACCGTGACAAGTTCCTTACCTTGTCTAGGTATGCCCCAGATGACACCAACACCACTGAGAAGAAGCAAGAAAGGTTTCTGGATGGACTTCATGATGAGATGCAATGTGTCTTGGTCAGCATTCACTTTGCCGACCTGGAGTCATTGGTTGACTCTGCCATTCAGATGGAAGGCAAACTCAAGCAAGCTACCGAGAACCGCAAGCGTCGTATGATGTATCAAGGCAACTCTAGCAACTCGCAGAAGCCAAGGGGAAATGCACCTATGGGTTTCGCCCCTAGACCAATGAGGCCGTCTGCACCTGCTCCACGTCCCAACTATCCCAGCCGTCCACCCGGCAACAACTTCAACCGTGCACCTCCAAGACCTAGTGGCAACAACTTCAACACCAATACTCCAAGGCCAAATGGTGCCCCTGTGTTACCCAAGCCTGGTGACAAGTCTGGTATTACCTGTTATGAGTGTGGACTAAAAGGGCACTACTCCAATGAGTGCCCCAAGAAGCTGAATGATGCATCCAAGACAACTGCTCCTGTTCAGCAACAGCGCCGTGTGGGAAATGGCAAGAACTATCCCCCAAGGAACCAGCCCCGCTCTCAAGGCCGTCTGAATCACATGAATGTTGAAGAAGCTCAGGAAGCAACCGACGTTGTGCTGGGTATGTTCCCTGTTAACTCAGTTCTTGCAAGAGTTCTGTTTGATTCTGGAGCTTCACACTCATTCGTTACCCAATTATTCGTTGATAAAAGTGGACTTCAACCTACACCCTTGAAAGATGTCATGTCTGTGCAAATTCCCGGGTCAGTAACCAAAGCCAGTTGTACCTGTTTGGCAGTGCCCATAGAAATCCATGGGATCTCATTCCTAGCCAGTTTGATTGTGTTAGGAACCAAAGGATTGGAAGTAGTCTTAGGTATGGATTGGATGTCCCAACACCAAGGAATCATAGATTGTGCCAAAAAGACCATCACCATGAGGAGTAGCCATGGAGTTTTTGTGAAGCATGTGTCCGTCAAACCCATTCCAATCCCCAGATGTCATAGGAGTATCTCAGGACCAACTTTAGAGCAAGTCCCCATCGTCTGTGAATACCCGGATGTCTTTCCCGATGAGCTACCCGGAATGCCACCGGATCGGGATATTGAGTTTATCATTGAGCTTATCCCCGGAACTGGATCAATAGCCCAACGACCCTATCGTATGAACCCAGCTGAATTAGTTGAGTTGAAGAAGCAATTGGATGACCTTTTGAGCAAAGGATTGATTCAGCCAAGTTCTTCTGCTTGGAGATCACCCGTTCTGTTTGTGGATAAAAGTGACGGTTCTAGCCGACTGTGCACTGATTACCGCAAGCTAAACGATGTGACCATCAAGAACAAGTACCCTCTCCCGAAGATTGAAGATTTGTTTGACCAACTGACTGGAGCTAGAGTGTTCTCAAAGATAGATCTTAGAACCGGATACCACCAACTGAAGATCCGTGCAACAGATATCCCCAAGACAGCCTTCACTACCCGCTACGGATTGTATGAGTACACCGTAATGTCATTTGGATTAACCAATGCCCCTGCTTATTTCATGAACCTCATGAATAAGGTTTTTATGGAGTTCTTGGATAAGTTTGTTGTTGTCTTCATTGATGACATTCTTATCTACTCCAAATCCGAAGAAGAGCATGCAACCCATTTGAGATTAATCTTAGAAACCTTAAGGGAGCATCAGCTGTATGCCAAGTTCAGTAAATGTGAGTTCTGGTTGAAGGAAGTTGGATTCTTAGGCCATGTACTATCAGCAGGAGGAATATCGGTAGACCCCAAGAAGATCAAATCAGTCATGGAATGGGAAGCCCCTACCACTCAGACGAAAGTTAGAGGTTTTCTCGGATTAGCGGGATATTACCGCAAGTTTGTTGAAGGATTTTCAAGCATAGCCCGGCCTATGACCCAACTGTTGAAGAAAGATAAGAAGTTTGAATGGACCCCTAAGTGTGAAGAGAGTTTTCAAGAGCTCAAGAAGCGACCGGTGACCGCCCCCGTCCTAACCATGCCCGATATCACCAAAAACTTCGATGTCTATTGCGACGCTTCCAAACTTGGACTTGGTTGCGTATTGATGCAAGAAGGCAAGGTCATAGCTTACCTCTCTCGACAGCTTCGACCTCATGAAGAAAATTATCCAACCCATGATCTAGAATTAGCAGCCGTGGTTCTAGCTTTGAAGACTTGGAGGCATTATCTGATGGGCAACCGTTGTGAGATCTACTCTGATCACAAGAGTTTGAAGTATATCTTCACCCAGAAGGAGTTGAACATGAGGCAAAGGAGATGGATAGAGTTGATCAAGGACTATGATCTGGAAATTCACTATCACCCCGGTAAGGCCAATGTTGTGGCCGATGCATTGAGTAGGAAGCCGTGTTCGTTGAACATGAGGATCAAGGAAGAGCAACCTATGTTGCACCAAGAGTTTGAAAAATTTGGATTGGAACTAGTCAGTCAAGGATTCTTAGCCAACCTTGAGTTTCAACCCACCTTGATGAGCCAAATCAAAGAAGCCCAGAAGGGAAATGAGAGTATTGAAGGGATCAAGCGCAGAATTGGTTCCGGCAAGGTGCCAGGATTTGAAGAGGATGATCAAGGAGTTCTTTGGTATAAAGGCCGTATTTGTGTGCCCGCTGATTCAGAATTGAAGGAAGTGATTATGAAGGAAGCCCACGAGACACCTTACTCCATCCACCCCGGTGGAACGAAGATGTATCAAGATTTAAAGGAACAATTTTGGTGGCATGGAATGAAGCGTGAGATTGCATCGTTCATCTCTAAGTGTGATATTTGTCAAAGAGTCAAGGCTGAACATCAACGTCCTGCTGGATTGCTGCAACCTTTGCAAGTTCCGGAATGGAAGTGGGATTCTATTGGAATGGATTTCATCACTGGATTTCCAAGGTCTAGCCGTGGCAATGACTCTATTTGGGTCATTGTGGATAGACTAACCAAAGTAGCCCACTTTATTCCTGTCAAGACCACTTACAACTCGGGACAGCTAGCAGATCTGTATTTATCCAGAATTGTCAGTTTGCATGGAGTTCCCAAAACCATAGTTTCCGATCGAGGAACCCAATTCACCTCGAGATTTTGGAAAAGTTTGCATCAAGCCTTGGGAACCAAATTAGCTTTCAGCACCGCTTACCACCCTCAGACTGATGGACAGACTGAAAGAGTAAACCAAATACTTGAAGATATGTTGAGAGCCTGTGTTCTAGCTTATGGAGCTAAGTGGGAAGATTGTCTGCCTTTCGCGGAGTTTTCCTACAACAACAGTTATCAAGCCAGTTTGCAAATGGCCCCATTTGAAGCTTTGTATGGAAGAAAGTGCCGTACCCCTTTGAATTGGTCTGAAACCGGAGACAGTCAGATTTTTGGACCAGATATTCTGCAAGAAGCCGAGGAGAAAGTTCGCATGATTCGTGACTATCTCAAGGCCGCCCAGTCAAGACAAAAGAGTTATGCCGATAAGAGACGGAGAGAATTAACTTTCAAAAGTGGAGACTTTGTTTACCTCAGAGTATCACCTCTCAAGGGAATGCAAAGATTCCAAGTAAAAGGAAAGCTTGCCCCAAGATATATTGGACCCTTCAAGATACTAGACCGCAGAGGAGAAGTGTCTTATCAGCTGGAAATGCCCCCGAAATTGTCCGAAGTACACGATGTCTTTCACGTGTCTTTACTTCGGAAATGTCTTGAAGTGTCGGAGAAGCCAGAAATTTTCAAGAACATTGATCATCGTTCTGTGCACATCAACAAGGATTTGACCTATCGTGAAATGCCTATTTGTATCCTCGAGGAAGCATATCGAACCACTCGAACCCGAAGTATCAAGTTTATGAAAGTTCAGTGGAGTAATCACACCGAAGAGGAAGCCACTTGGGAACGAGAAGATTACCTTCAGAAAGAGTTTCCCAATCTTTTCAGTTCTTAATTCGTGAATCTCGGGGACGAGATTCTTTTTAAGGGGGGAAGATTGTAACAACTCAGAAATTGTAATCCACTTCTTAATAAATAAAGTGCCAAATTTTGGACCCAAATAAAACTTTCTATCTATTATTGTATGCATACATGCATTTTATTTTATTTGTATTCTATGATTTTATGTGTGTGATTTTTGATTGAGCATTGGTTAGATAATTCTAAGTGAACCAACAGAATCCTTTGAGAAGCTTTTTAGGAAGCAAAGAGACCAGAAGTAAAAATAAGAAAGAAAGAGATAAAGTTAATATGATCTAGAAACTGTTATTGACTACACCACTTTGAGCCCTTAGATTAAGCAATCTACAGCTCACCTTCATGTTTGACCTATTAGTTGAGCTTAACCAAGTTATGGACAAACTCAACCAACAAGCATTGACACAAATTTCAAACTGGAACATCACTCAAACTTGAGCCAAAGTTTGAATCTGAAACAGGAACTATACCAAATTTGAAATATAAATTTCTGCAAAACTCAACCTTTCTTCATAACAAAAATATGACTAGGTACCTTATCCAATATGATGAGCACCCAAAGTGGAAAATTTTGAAAATTTGAATTTTGAGTTCTTGCGGGCATTTCGTCGAACACTGGCAGAAGCAAATCAAATGAAATCAAGATCACTGGTGCTGCACTGTTCTAGCTCGCTCCTGTGCTGTAGCCATGCGGCTGGACGACGCCACGGTCGAGCCCAGCTTCCCCATCCCCGACCCAAGCCGTGAGAAGAGGAGGGAGGAGGAGAAACGCACCCAGGGCCCCCTCCCAGCAACCCTCTTCCCTGCACGATGCCGACCAGCTTGGAGGCGCCAGAGGAGACCCATAGCACTCCGCGGCCGAGCCATAACCCTCCCAGCACGCCCCCGTGACCGCCGTGACCGGAGCAAGCTTCACACGCCGCCAGGGCCCCCGCACCGTCGAGCTTCTGGCCGCGCTTGCCCTCGTCGTTCCGGCCTATAAAAAGCCCCTCCGATCAAACGGAGCAACTCACCCAGTCCCCAGCTATCTCCCAGACATACTCGCTTAGCCTCGTTTGCGCTAGCTCGCCGTCGCCAGCCTCACCGGAGTGGTACTGGACAAGCGGAGCGCCGCCGCGTTCGACCACCTGGAGGCAAGCTGCTGCTGGGAATCGGAGGAGGAGACGAACCGCCGCCGATCCCGCACGTCGCCGACGAGTTCTGCATCCCCTACGCCTCGCCCTCGCCGTCGAACATTCGTCACTGCTCGCAGGTGAGCTCCCGCCCGTGCTGAGGAAGAAGATGAACGCGAGCCATCCGATTCTAATCCGACGCTAGCATACCGATTCGGGTTTTGTAATTAGGTCTGACGAGTAGGTACCACCTGTCAGGCCCGTTTTATTTTTCCCCCAGCCGAGCGAATCGTTTTCTGGGCCAGGCCCATTCGGGTTCTACTCAGACTCGGCCCAGTTAGCTAGAAATCGGTCTGTTTCATTTTCTAAATTATTCTCCCGCCTTTTTAATTAATTTGAATATGTTTCAGATGTTATTTTCAAACTTTAATTCCTAGAGTTTTACAAATCCAAATCTAGCAAATGAATATGCGTTGGAAAGCTTATGAAATACTCTACACAATAGTACTGGTTAGAATTCAAAATAAGTTAAGAAATAATTCAGATATGAATAGTATGACCATAGCTTGTTTAATAATGAAAGATTTCTAGAAAATTATTTAAGCCATCAAAAATCATGAAAATTAAAATGTGAACCTACTAATGACCCCTCTTACTGTTAGTCAACACTAATCTACCCCAAACCCTATTAGTGTGATCAATTAGACCCTAATCCAATCCTATTTTTGTAGCATAAAATGATAGATCCCTACTTGCACACTTAGGATTAATTTGCCCTCAATGCCAATTCACTTAGTGGATCCATCCCACTTAAACTTGTCTTAGTAACCCTAAATCAACACCAATGCTGCACAAGTGAACCACCTATGCCTCTTAGTAAAGAATCTAGCTTGCACACTTGAAGAAAAACTTAGAAGAAAGACTTACAATCCAACCCATAAAAATGCAACATGAATGCTTTGGGTAGCAAACAAAGATGTGTGCTTGGTGTGTTGTTAGCTTGGTGAAGTGATGGTGTCCTTTGTGTTTATTCGTTATTAGATGCTAGTGTTGCCGAGGAGGATATTGGAGGGGATTATTATTATCAAGAAGAAGAAGAAAACCCCGGACACTTTGCCAACCAAGGCAAGCCATCTTTTGATTCATACTCCCACTACCTAGTTTTAATATTGCATTCTACTTGTTTTAAGTAAATTGCATGATTGAATTGCTAGAGTAGAATGATAGAAGTGTATTGATGTCTTGATTATCAAGAGCATCAAGCTGAGTTTATCCAACCCTATTTAGTAGTACTATCATTCAATGTAGTTGCTTAGTCGCTAATAAAAATTGATGCTATCTCTGGAGGAACCCCATTTGAAAGGTGGTGACTTGAACTTAAAACTTGAAATGGGAGATTGCTCCTACCTAATGGCTTTATAAAAGAAACTAATCTTGACTAAGAACTATGAAATATATTTCTCAAATGACAACGAGTGTTGTACTATGGGAGCCAATTATACCGTACGACCACATTACCCCTATATGGGAAGGGGCTTAATCCGTAGCTTGTTTATCTTAGTATGGGAGGCCTTGTATCAAAGATTCATGGAAGGACACCGCGAAACGGTTACTTCTGGACCAGGTGGATTCCACTAACCCGGTACCCGGGATGGGCAGAACTAGAGGCGCCGGAGCGGGGTTCCGTATCCCGGGCTCTAGGGAAGGATCCTATACTAGGATGAGCAAGTGAAAGAGTTTGTTTGATTATCTGAACCTCGCATACTTTGTGTATGTCGAACCGTGGATTTCTCCCGGCAGATGTATCGAATCTTGTGGGTAAAGTGTACCCCTCTGCAGAGGTTTTGAAACTATTCGAATAGCCGCGTCCGCGGTCATGGACGGTTGGCGAGCTGTACTTGACTTTTGTCAGGACTAAAAGTGACCATGGTGACTTGGTGAATGACTTGACTTGAAATGTTGTTGACACACTTGAAGTCCTCTTTAGATAGAATTTAGAGAACTAAATCTCTTTCCTATAAATGAACATTCTTGGGAAATAAAACTAGCTTTTGCAAAACAACTTAGTGCTTAGTCCACCATATCAACCTTGCATTTCTACTTCATCTTTTCATTTATAAGATGGTTTGCGAGTGCATCCAATGTACTCACGGCTGTGTCCCTGGCTATCAACTTGGCCAGACTATGGGGAAGAATACCAGGAGGAAGGGTATGAAGAAGAGTACCAGAACTAAGCTCGTCTCCGTGAGTCGCCATTGCCTGTAGGGAGAAGGCATGGGCCGAAGACGTTATTTCCGCTGCTATATTGTGTTGTAATATGACTTGGTCTATATGACCATTGTATTTGGACTATCGTATTGTAATGACTATGGAACTGAGTACCAACTACGTTATGTATATCGCAACAATGGTTCTGGGATTGCGGTGGAATACATAACGGGCACTTCGAATTTGTATCAAATTTGAGGTCGTCACACAACATGTAGAATTACACAACGATGATCTTGATCATGATAGGCAGCTCACAAGATCTAAACATGAAGCACATAGAGGAAAAGACAACCATCTAGCTACTGCTATGGACCCGTAGTCCAAGGTAGACTACTCACATATCACTCCGAAGGCAGGCATGGTGATGAAGAAGGCCTCCGGTGGTGATTCCCCTCTCCAGCAGAGTGCCAGGAAGAGCTTCTGGAGCCTCCCGATCTCGCGTCGACGACGGCGGCGGCTTGCAGTATGTTTCATGGAAAATTGATCGGGTCTTTTAGGTTTTCTCGCCGAGGAGAATACATAGGCGGAAGGGCAGCGTCAGGAGGTGGGCCAGGTGGCCCCACCACCTGGTGGCGTGGGCCGGGGGCTAGCCGCGCCACCCTATGGTGTGGCTGGCCCTTGGCTCCCCTCCATCTCTGCTTTGGACTCCATCTCGTGTCGGGAAAATAGGAACTTTGGCTTTTGTTTCGTCCAATTCCGAGAATATTTCATGTGTAGCTTTTCTGAAACACAAAAATAGCAAAAAACATGGAACTGGCACTATGACATCTCGTTAATAGGTTAGTTCCGGAAAATGCATAAAAACGCCACGAAGTGTAACAAAACACAAAGCAAATGGTGCATAAACAAGCATGGGACATCAAAAATTATAGATACGTTGAAGACGTGTCAAGCATCCCCAAGCTTAAAGCCCTGCTCGTCCTCGAGTAGGTAAGTGATAACAAAACAATAATTTTTGAGTGACATGCACCAACACAATCTTGATCAAACGATGTAAAGCATTGAGTGCTGAGATCAAAGTACTCTAAACATGGGCATAAAAGCCATAATCTTGACAATAAAACTTAGCAACCATGTTATAACATGAAAAGTAACACAAACAAAAGATCATGAGTAATGATGCATTGAAAGTCAAGTGTGTGTTTCGACCATATAGAAAAACATAGCAAAGTGGTTTTCAGCTTGTGCTTCATGGAGTAGCAAAACATAAATGCATAGGATACCTTCAAGTTTAAGAGGGTGACTAGATACAAATAATTTAAGAACAAGCAAAACCATAATCATGAATCAATCAATAATAAATTTTGGGACTATGCACATTAAACTTAGAATGACAACTATGCTCTATTAGACGGTACGTAAAGGTAGAAGGTGGAGACTCAACATAAAAGTAAAAGAAAGGCCCTTCGCAGAGGGAAGCAGTGATTGCAAGTTTTATAAACCTTCAAAAATTATGATACTTACAAGCTTTGAGCTCTCATTGCCCCCATCATAGGCATCTTGAGTGGTTAAGGTTAATGCGAGTACAATTATGAAGCATATGCTTAACAAATAATAAGTTGAAAATCTCATGTCCCGTGAAGTATGAATACCCAAACCTCATGCTACTCGGCTTAGGTCCCAAGCATGTTCTTGTCATTGTAAGCATACATGTATCATCAAGAACGCCAACAGGGTACCTCTTGCCCGATGACATGGAACAAGCCCACATCAAAATGACAAGACAAACAGACAATGAACATCTCGACATCTCTTTTATTTGCCATGGGTATAGCTTTTTATTTTGAGATGCATCGTCGAATGTCCATTATGGGCATGCTGTAAATTTCCACCATGAATGATGCATGGCTTAGATTAGCGGCCCAGGCATTTCTCTAACACATACACAAACTCCATGAGCTCACAAGTTTCCAACTTATTTCACATTGCAGGTATCCATAAACAAAAGATCATGATATCAACTAAATGACATTAAGTGCAATGTTGAAAGCGTGCCCCATGACAGCATGGCTGAGCTAACTTCCAACTTACAACTTGCAAGCATAACATCAACATAAGAGAGCCACAATGGTCAAATTTATTAAGAGCAGAAAAGTAAATGTGCCGTCAGGTTCGTGAGAGCTTTACCGACTAATTTTCACATAACACAAAAAGTTTAATTTGAAGGATAGGCAAAAGCAAGACAAATGTACTTGGAATAGCAAATTGCTAATAGGTATATATGGTGGACACATTGGAAAACTTTGGTTTTTGGGAGTTGGATGCACGAGAAGTATTCCCTCTCAGTACAAAATGAAGGCTAGCAAAAGACTGGAAGCGACCAACTAACAGAGCAATAACGGCCATAATCATGCATAGCGACAAAACATTATTAACCAAAGCATAAAGTGGTATCACAAGTCAAAAACCAAATGATCATAGAGGCTTATGGCGACTTGTTGAAGTCAAACATGGTATAAGCATGCGCCAAGTCAACCCAAATAAAGCATCAAAGGAGCAAACCAGAATAATATGCTCCCATATAATAAAAACAACGCATGATTCTTTCAAAGGCACATTAAGCAATCTCAATCATTTGAGACAAGTCATGCTACGGCAAAAACTACTAAGCATACTATCAAAATAACATCAAGCATGACATGCAAAAGTCTAAGCCACAATCTAAACAAGCTCCCATTTGTACCACTATAGTCATGAAACTTTTTCTCTTTTCCAACACCATTCAACCTTTTTGAATCAACTCTTAAAGATGAAAACCAGCATAGACCAGAGGTCTAAATACATCTTGATACAAAGAAATAACAAGATCAGAACAAAAATCAAGGCAAAAAAAGCTAAACGCAGTACTAGAAAAAGAGAACACTTGTTGAACGATAAGAGTAAAAACTAGAGTGTTCTTGGCAATGAAAAACGGAGTGGGTCTTCTCCAAAATAAATTTGTTGGGGTCCAACCATTTATTGCAGCAAACAAAACAAAAGAAAACTGAAAGCGAAAGTAAAGACGCTCCAAGAAAAATGTATAGTATATGAAGCAATAAAAATATAGTGTCTTGAAAGATAACCTGATTTTTGCCGATGAAGAAGGGGTGCCTCGGGGCATCTGAAGCTTTGACGCTTGTACCTCTTGGATATTTCTTGGGGTGACATGGGAATCCCCAAGCTTGAGCTTTTGTCCATACTTCATCTCATCTCATCATTCTCCTTTCCCTACACTTGAAAACTTCCTTCATACAAAACTTCACACAATTCTATTAGCAACATTAGTGTAAGCACAATAGTAAATCTACTCTTCTAGTTCAGTTTTAAACTCAAGTATAACACCCATTAAAGCATATTCTACTGTAGCAACTTTCTCAAAAGGTCCGTGATCAAAAGAACTCAAAAAGAAAGCGATCGAGAGGCAAACACATGTAGTGGCAGAAATCTGTCAAAACAGAACATGTGACAAAGATTGATTTTTCTGAGGATCTTCTGTTGCTCAAATTGAAAAGTGAAAAACTAATGAAAGTTTAGAAATAACCTGAGGCATGTGCACAAGAAATCGCAGATCAAAAAGACGTTCTGAGAATTTCACAAATTTTTTCGGTGCAGCGCAGAAATCTGTTTCAGGACAGCAACTTCCCCAAATCTCACCTTCCTCCAATTAGAGGTTCTTCTTGGCACAAAAACGAAATAAAAATTATAAGGAGAGGTCATTATAGTAGTAATAACTTCCAAGACTCAACAAAAAGAAAAAGTACAAAAAAGAAAACATTGGGTTATCTCCCAAGAGTGCTTTTCTTTAACGCCTTTGAGCTAGGCGCAGAAAGTGGAAATCAAGTAATGTCGAGCGATGAAGCATCAAGATCAAAATTTGCTCTAAGAATAGAGTCAAAAAGTAATTTCTTTCTCTTTCTAGGGAAGTGTTCCATACCTTCCTTGAGTGGGAATTGATATTTAATGGTGCCTTCCTTCATATCCATGATAGCACCAACAGTTCTAAGAAAAGGTCTTCCCAAAATAATAGGACATGAAGCATTGCATTCAACATCCAAAACAAGGAAATCAACGGGAACAAGGTTATTGTTAAACATAATAAGAACATCATTAATCCTTCCCAAAGGTTTCTTCTTAGCAACATCAGCAAGAGGAACATCAAAATAACAATTTTCAAGCGGTGGTAAACCAGCATATCATAAATATTTCTAGGAATAATAGAAATGCTTGCACCAAGATCGCATAAATCATGACAATCAAAATCATTCACATTCATATCAATGATGGGCTCCCAACCATCTTCTAACGTCTTGGGAATAGAAACCTTTTGTTTCAACTTTTCCTCTCTAATTTGCATGAGAGCATTCCTAATATGCTTTGTAAAAGCAACATTCATAGAACTAGCATTAGGACTTAAAGCAAGCTTTTGCAAGAATAAAATAACTTCAGAAATATTGCAACCATCAACATCAAAATCATTAAAATAAGTAGAGCTATTGTCTCCCATACTCCAAAAAATTTCAGCACTTTTTGTAGAAAAAGTTTTTGCAGTTTTGGGCTTTTTCGCACAAGGAGTAGGAGTTTTCTCTACACCAATCAAAGTAAGAGGATTGCTAGCATTTGAAACAACATCACTAGAGGTGGTAATAGTACAAACCTTCATATTTCTAGCCATCTTGTCTTCTCTTTCCCACCTAGCATGCAATTCTGCTAACATCCTAACATTTTGATCAATTCTAACCTAGATGTCATTCAAAGTCTTGCTTTATTTCACATCATGAGGCAAAACTTTTAGTTTCAGAAGTTCAACATCAAGAGCAAGCTTATCAACTTTAGAAGCAAGAACATCAATTTTACCCAACTTTTCCTCAACAGACTTATTAAAAGTAGTTTGCTTACCAATGAAGTCCTTGAGCATGACTTCAAGCTCAGAGGGCGCACCCCTAGTGTTGTTGGAGGAATTACCATAAGAATTGCCATAACCATTACCATTGGTAGAAGGATACGACCTGTAATTATTGCTAGCAAAATTGTTTCTATAAGCACTATTGTTGAATTTATTATTTCTAATGAAGTTTACATCAACATGCTCTTCTTGAGCAACCAAAGGGGCTAAAGGAACATTATTAGGATCAACATGAGATCTATCATTAACAAGCATAGCCATAATAGTATCAATCTTATCACTCAAGGAAGAGGTTTCTTCAACAAAATTTACCTTCTTACCTTGTGGAGCTCTCTCGGTGTGCCACTCAGAATAATTTACCATCATATTATCAAGAAGCTTCTTTGAGGCGCCCAAGGTGATGGACATAAAGGTACCTCCAGCAGCTGAATCCAAGAGATTTCTTGAAGAAAAATTTAGTCCTGCATAAAAGGTTTGGATAATCATCCAAGTAGTCAGTCCATGAGTGGGACAATACTTTATCATAGATTTCATTCTTTCCCAAGCTTGAGCAACATGTTCATTATAAAACTGTATAAACTTCATAATATCACTTCTCAAAGCTATAATCTTAGCAGGAGGATAATATTTTCCAATAAAAACATCCTTACACTTAACCCAAGAATCAATACTATTTCTAGGCAAAGATAGCAACCAATCCTTAGCTCTTCCTCTTAAAGAGAAAGGAAACAACTTAAGCTTAATAATATCACCATCTACATCCTTGTACTTTTGCATCTCACATAGCTCAACAAAATTGTTGAGATGAGCTGCAGCATCATCAGTACTAGCACCAGAAAATTGCTCTTTCATAACAAGATTCAACAAAGCAGGTTTAATCTCATAAAAATTTGCTTCAGGAGCAGGTGGCGCAATAGGAGTGCAGATAAAATCATTGTTATTGGTGCTAGTAAAATCACACAACTTGGTGTTCTCAGGAGTATCCATTCTAGCAAAACTAACAGCATACAAGTAAAATAACAACTATAAAGAAACTATTTTTTTTGTATTTTCGATAAAAAGATGCAAGCAAAAATAAAATAAAGCAAAACAATAACAAAGTAAAAGATTGGAAGCGAGAGACTCCCCTTGCAGAAATCCTCTTTCTTCTCGGCAACGGCGCCAGAAAAATTGCTTGATGACGTGTAGATGACCGCCTAGTTGGGAACCCCAAGAGGAAGGTATGATGAGCACATCAGCAAGTCTTCCCTCAGTATGAAACCAAGGTTTATCGAACCAGTAGGAGAAAGAACCAACTTCCGAAGGTTGATGCTCGCTGGCTTCACGACAGCTCTAAACAATTTATATATGGTACCTTATCTGGGGCGTAGCTTTGCACCAGCAGCACCGTGGAACCTGCACACAACACAACCAAGTACTTTGCCCCAACTTACAGTGAGGTTGTCAATCTCACCGGTTTGCTGTAAATAAAGGATTAAATGTATCATGTGGTAAAAGATAGTAGTTTGCGAGAATGTAAATAATGCGAGTAAATAGTAAAACGGCAACAAGAATGTAAAATAATGGACCGGGGTCCACATTTCACTAGAGGTGTCTCTCCATAAGATAAATAACATGCTGGGTAAACAAATTACAGTTGGGCAATTGATAGAATAAAGAAAACATAAAAATGTCATGAGGATCACTATGAGATTCACTTGGGCATTACAAAATAATACATAGACCGTAATCCAACTGCATCTATGACTAATAATCCACCCGCCGGATGTCATCCGAGCAACCGTTGGGTATTAAGTTGCAAGCAATAGATTATCGCCTTAAGCAAAGTGTGTAATGTAAACAATACAAATGTCCTTGAACACAAGATTGTTGTTTTCTCCCTAGTAGCAACATCACATCTACAACCTTAGAGGTTTCTATCACTCCCCCAGATTACTAGAGGCATGAACCCACTATCGAGCATAAATACCCCCTCTTGGAGTCACTAGCATCTACTCGGCTAAGATATCTACTAGCAACGGAGAGCATGCAAGATCATAAACAACATAGAGATGATAAATCAATAAATCAACTTGAAAAAGTATCAATATTCATCGGATTCCAACAAACACAACATGTAGAATTACACAACAATGATCTTGATCATGATAGGCAGCTCACAAGATCTAAACATGAAGCACATGGAGGAGAAGACAACCATCTAGCTACTGCTATGGACCCGTAGTACAAGGTAGACTACTCACACATCACTCCAGAGGCAGGCATGGTGATGAAGAAGGTCTCCAGTGGTGATTCCCCTCTCCGGCAGGGTGCCGGGAAGAGCTTCTGGACCCTCCCGATCTCGCGTCAACGATGGCGGTGGCTTACAGTATGTTTCGTGGAAAATTGATCAGGTCTTTTAGGTTTTCTCACCGAGGAAAATATATAGGCGGAAGGGCGGCGTCAAAAGATGGGCCAGGTGGCCCCACCACCTGGTGGTGCGGGCTAGGGGCTGGCCGCGCCACCCTATGGTGTGGCTGGCCCCTGGCTCCCCTCCGTCTCTGCTTTGGACTCCGTCTCATGTCAGGAAAAATAGGAACTTTGGCTTTTGTTTTGTCCAATTCTGAGAATATTTCCTGTGTAGCTTTTCTGAAACACAAAAACAGCAGAAAACAGGGAACTGGCACTGTGGCATCTCGTTAATAGGTTAGTTCCAGAAAATGCATAAAACACCATGAAGTGTAACAAAACACAAAGAAAATGGTGCATAAACAAGCATGGAGCATCAAAAGTTATGGATACGTTGGAGACGTATCAATGGCGCATTGCCCGGGGAGATCTGAACTTCACTGGGAGCTTCTGCAAGCTCTGCGGCGCCAACGCCATTAACTCCGGTGAGCTCCTTTCCCCTATTTTTGCTCTTCTTCCTCAGTGATTCATAGTGTTCTTACTTCAGTAGACTTGATAGCTTAGATCTGCTAGGGGCAAACTGATTCACTTTGTTCCGATAGACTAGCATTGCTAGGTTTTACTACACAGATGTTTGTAGGAGTTCTTCGTGGTAGCAATTTGCTCTGATTTTGACTTGATTTATCTTGCACGTTAGATCTAACTTTCTTACTAACATCTGTAAGTTCCGGTTCTTGGAATAGGCTAACTTCCCCTTCCTCTCTCTCTGTTAGGGCTAACATCACGTGACTCCGACTGTCCCGGTGTATCCCGGCCAAATCGATGGCCTCTTGAAGTATGACGGACACTTCGCCGCCGCCGGAGAATAATCCGGCCCCTCCTCCCGGCCGCTCTGGCTGGGAGGGATCTGAGGTTATTCCGGCCGACATTGACTGGATCACCAACACACGACATGTCCCGGCTGGCGTTGCATGCCAGCTTCCTGCCGACGAGAATGTGTTGGCGCCGGAACCTGATGAAAGGGTGGTCTTCGTCGCCCACTTCGAGCGAGGCTTCGCTCTCCCGGTTAGCGACTTCTTCTGGGATTTCCTGGACTATTACGGCCTGCAGCCTCACCATCTGCCGGCAAAAGCCATGATGACTCTGTCGGCCTTCGTTGCTTTCTATGAGGGATATGCCGGCATTGAGCCCTTTGCCCAAGGCTGGTCAAAGTACTTCCTGCTCCGGAAGAAGAGCACCCAGGAGCCAAAGGACAAGAATGCCCCAGAATCCGCCAAAGAGAAGAAGGACATGCCCATGACCCAATGTGGTGCTGCAACTATCATGTCCCGGAAGGGGTCTAACTTCCCCAAGATTGAGCTGCTGGAGTCCTGCAAGAAGTGGCAAAGGACTTTCTTCTATGTGAAGAACACTACTAACGAAGATCTAATCAACCTGCTGGCATATGTCAATGTCCCGCCGACGGAGATGAAGAACTGGACATTTAACCCAAAGAACATGATGTCCACTGTCAACGCACTTCACCAGGTCATGGGGGAACTGGCCACTGATGGCTTAACGCTGGAAGATATCATCGCTTGCTTCATTAGCTGGTGGGTTTCTCCCCTCCAGCGGCAGACACACAAGATCTGCCAGATGAGCGGGGCCATGGACCCTACCCGACACTCAACACATGAACTGAGCCCCGCCAACATTCTTCGGCGGGTAAAAGACATTTGCAAGACCACCCAAACTGAATTTGTGTGGGGACTAGAACCATATAGCCGGGCACGGCCACCGCCGGTGGTAAGCCACTTAATGCCGGCCAATACTTTTCTTTAAGCGCCGACATATCTGCTTAGCCGGCATACTTCATATACCGGCCACTAGCACTGCTGCACTGATTTCTAATATAAACTGTTTTCCTTTGCAGAATTTCAATTTACAGGACAGTCAGAACTCCAAGATCTAGATTGCCCCAAACCGCGCTGCCCCGGATCCTGAAGATCTGGATCACGAGGATAAGATGCCCAAGAACACCCGCGCCGGATCTGCCGCGGGTAAGACTTCTTCCCGATGTTCCATTCAAGACTGGAGCGATGATGATTCTGACAAAGAATGTGTCATGTTCCTCAATCCAACACCTCTTTCTTACGCTTTCCCGGCCGCGCCGATACAGGTATCCCAGACGAATATGTGGTTGACTCTGCGCCATTGAAACAATGACCTCCTCCAGGAGCCAGAAGCTGCCGACAAATCGAAGAGGTAGAAGGTCGACATGCCCCTCCCAAAGAAACAAAGGCATGTTGCCTCGGGGTAATTTTTTTCTTCTTCCTTAGTCATTTCTCGTTTCTCTCTGTCTTTATTTCTAACTTATTTTTCTTCCTCAGGGCTCCGCTGGTTCCGGAACACGCTTCCAGTTCCAGCGCCATGCCCCATGCTGAGAAACCAGCATCTCCTCCACACCCCAACATACCGGCAATGAGCCCAGTTTCCTCTCCGGCTCGGGCATCTTTGCCCACGGTCAACAAAACTGCTCCGGCGAGGAACAACCCTCCGCTGGAACACACTACCTCTGCCCCTGATGTCAACATGGACATGGGGGCCCACCAGGACACCCCAGATACCGGTGCTGACACTAGCGGCGTCGGAACTGAAGACAACACCGGCGCGAGCGACAAGAGCGCCAGCACTGACAAAGGAAAAGCTCCGGAATAACCGGAGTCCCAAACTGCGCCAGAACAACAAGCTCCGGAGGTGACAGCTCCACCTCCGGAACATTCAACTCCAGCTGCACCGGAGCAGCCGACACACCTAGCTTCGGAGAAGACTGCTCCTTCTCCGGCCAAGACAGTGACTCCTCCTTCGGAAAAGACAGCTGCGCCGGCACCTCCAAGAACTACGCTGACACCTTAGCCACAAGTTGCCAAGACAAAGGTAGACAAAATTATCCAGGGCAAAGGCGCTCCTCCCTCTACTAGCACAGCATTAGCGCTACACCAGCAAAGGGGCAAGCTGGGTTAGCTCTCTCCTGAACCTAGACCTTGAGGGATGCATCCCAGTACAGACCATGAGCGGCAAAAGCCTTGGCTCCCTGAAAGATTACTGCATCAAGTGGAATGCTGCCGACATAATGGACACTGCCAGCTCCGGCAACCCAAAGGCGCCGGCCAAAACTCAGACTCTTGCTGCCGGTAGCTCAGAAATACCGGCCAAGCCAAGAGTTATTGCCAGCAAATTTTTCAAGGTTCAGCAGAACCTCTTCCAGATAGCCGACGCATTACTAGGCCGACATAGGAAAAAACCAAACAAAGCTGGCCGACATATAACTAAAAATAATTGACAAACATATATGAGAGGCAGTGCCCGACTTTCTTTCGGTGTGCCAACATTTCATTCATTAGTCTTGTGCCGGCATACAATACCGGCACTTAAACCGATACAGAGATACATACATTACGCTCCTCATGAGTAAAAAGGGCAAAGTAGGGCTATGCTCTATGGCTGCTTGGTTACTTCTTCGGACCTGTCCACCTTGTTATTCTTGGGAGCCTGCACATCTATAAGATAGTAGACATCATTGTGCAGAGCCTTGCTCACAATGAATGGCCCCTCCCAAGGAGGTGTTAACTTATGCCGGCCCTATGTGCCTTGCTTTAGCCGGAGCACTAGATCTCCCTCTTGGAATCTTCTGGGATTCACCTTCTGCGTGTGATAGCGTCTGAGGTTCTGCTGGTATATTGCAGTTTTGGATAATGCTAGCTCTCTTGCTTCTTCCAGCAAATCAACATCATCTTCTCTGGCTTTTTAGCCTCTTCCTCTGTATATAAGACCACTCTTGGTGCATCATGCATTATGTCGGTTGGAAGCACTGCTTCTGCCCCGTACACAAGGAAGAACAACGTATAGCCAGTGGATCGATTTGGAGTTGTCCTGAGACTCCAAAGTACTATCGGCAACTCATCTAGCCAATAGCCAACACTTTTCTCCAGTGGCTCTATCAATCGGGGTTTTATGCCGGATAACACTAGCGCATTTGACCTTTCTACCTTGGCCATTGGCACAAGGGTGAGCGACTGACACAACGTCTAGTCGGATCCCCACCTCTTCACAATATCTGGCAAATGGCCCCTGGGCAAAGTTTGACCCATTGTCAGTTATTATACTGTGAGGATAGCCATATCTTAGTATGATGTCTTTCAAGAATTTTACTGTTGTGTGGCCGTCACACTTTCTTATGGGCTTCACTTCAATCCACTTGGTAAACTCGTCCACCATCACCAAGATATGGGTCATCTTGCCTCTTGCCGACTTAAATGCTCCAACCATGTCCAGGCCCCAAACAACAAAGGGCCAGGTCAATGGGATAGTCTTCAAAGCTGACGCCAACTGATGAATTTGATGGGCATACCTCTGACACCCATTGCACTTCCGGGCCAAATCCTCTGCCTCCAGCAATGCCGTCGGCCAATAAAAGCCATGTAAGAATGCCTTTGACACCAAAGCTCCGGACGAAGCATGGTGACCACACTCCCCTGATGGATTTCCCGGAGCATCTCCTGGCCTGCAGCTGATTCGACACATCTTTGCAACACACCAGTGGCACTTCTCTTGTACATCTCATTATTGATGATGGCGTATGCTTTTGACCTTCTTTGAATACGCCTGGCTTCAGCTTCATCTGCCGGCACTTGACCATTCACCAGAAAATCCATGATTGGGCGTACCCATGAGGGCACCTCCCGGATAGTGAACACCGCTTGATCTATTACCATCATATCGACCAACACATAATCGATCTCCATTGGCTGCGAAGTCCACGGGACTAAGAGAGCAGTCCCCGGGTATGCCGGAGCAGTCCCCGGGTATGCCGAAACAACCTCTAGATACATCTTGCCTTTGCCTTTGAAAATTGTAGTCACCGCGAATGTCAGCTCAGTCCACAGGACACTGGAAGGAGTCCCCAGGTTATCTTCACTGGAACGGCATCTACCTCCATTGGAACTGCTTCTGGACCTGCCCAAAAAAAATATGGATGTTGAATCCGGCGATGGCTTGATGGATGGCTTTCTTAAATGCTCCAGCAAAATGCCGGGCGGAATTGACGACCCCAACTTGGACAAAGTGTCGGCTGCATCATTCTGAGCCCGGGGAACATGCCGGAACTCACAACCTTCAAAGTAACCACTGATCTGCTAGACCAAGAAACGGTAAGATGCCATATTTGCATCGTGCGCATCCCATATGCTGGAGCACTGCTGGATCACCAGATCCGAATCACCGAAGCACATAATCCGGCGAATTTCCATGTTCTTGGACACCTTCAATCCGTGCACTAACGCCTCATACTCCGCCACATTGTTAGATGCTGCGAAGTGAATCTGCAGAACATATCTCAACTGGTCATTCTTGGGTGAGGTAAGAACTATGCCGACACCCAAACCATGTATCATCTTTGACCCATCAAAATGCATTTTCCAGTAGTTTGCATCTGGCAAAGGTGGCTCATACTGTATCTCGTCCCAATCAATGACAAAATTGGCCAAGACCTGGGACTTGATTGTATCTCTTTTCTCATACTGAGGTGTATAAGGTGACAGCTCTATTGCCCACTTGGCTATCCTGCCACTTGCGTCTTTGTTGCTTATGATCTCCGAGATAGGAGCCTCTGCCACCACTCGAATTGGATGCTCTTGGAAATAATGCTTGAGCTTCTTGGCCGCCATATTGACACCATATGTCATCTTCTGGTAACGGGGGTAGTTTTGCTTTGGGGTAGAGAGCACCTCGCTCAGATAATGTACCGGCCGCTGCACGGTTTTGCCTTCTTCCTCACGCTCCACAACTACCACAGCACTGACAACTCTGTTAGTTGCCGCTATATAGAGCAACATCGGCTCCTTCGGCAAAGGTGATGCCAATATCGGCACTGTTGACAACATTTTCTTCAACTCCTTGAAAGCTGCATCATCTTGCATTATCCAGGCAAATGTGTCAGACTTCTTCATCAACTGGTACAGAGGTAATGCTTTCTCTCCTAGCCTGCTTATAAAACGGCTCAAGGATACGAGGCATCCAATGAACTTCTGAACCTCTTTTAGGTCTGTCGGTGGTTGCATTCTCTCTATAGCACGAATCTTGCCGGGATTCACCTCAATACCCCAACTCGATACAAGGATACCAAGCAACTTTCCTGCCGGCACACCAAAGGTGCACTTGGTCGGATTTAGCTTCATCCGGAATCTTCTCAGATTCGCAAAGGTTTCCCGGAGATCATCTATGAGAGTTTGAATTTATTTGGTCTTAATGACGACATCGTCGACCTACACCTGTACATTTTTATCTATTTGATCATGCAAGCATTTTTGCATCCACCACTGGTAAGTAGCACCGACATTTCTTAAGCCAAACGACATAGTAAGATAGTAATAAGCCCCATACGGGGTGATAAAAGATGTATTTATTTGATCAGGCTGGCGCAATGGTATCTGGTGGAAACCAGAATAAGCATCTACAAATGACAACAACTCACATCCGGCTGTGGAATCAATCACTTGATCGATCCGAGGCAGCGGGAATAGATCTTTAGGACATGTCTTGTTTAGTTTGGTGTAATCAACACACATCCGGCATATTTTCACTATGGCCGGCTCACCCTTCTTCTTCTCCACCATGACCGGATTAGATAGCCAATCCAGATGCAGCACTTCCATGATAAAGCCGGCAGCTAGGAGCCTGGCTACTTCCTCCCATATCGCTTTCCTTCTATCATCAGCAAACCGCCGGAGCGGCTGCTTCACTGGTTTTGCATCCGGCCTTACATGCAGCGAGTGCTCAGCCAGCTCCCTCGGCACACCTTGTAGGTCCTGAGTTGGCCATGCAAACATATCCCGATTCTCACGGAGGAAGCTGGTGAGCTCGCTTTCCTATTTCGGGTCCAAGACGGCACCTATAATGGCGTGGCGCTCTCGGAAGGCTTCATCCAGAGCCACTTTCTTGGTCTCCTTGGCCACTTGGAAGGAAGTGGTACCATTTGGGTTTGCTATGCCCGACATAGATTTGCCGACCACCACTCCTTCAGCAATCTCCGCTGCTCACTTGAGCCTCTTCTTCTCCTCCGCTATGATCAGAGTCTTGGCCAGATTAGATCTGGCCGAGGCACATGCCATCAAACACTTGTAGTCACCGATGATGGTGATCACACCCTTGGGTCCCGGTATCTTCATCTTTAGGTACACCACATGCGTAGAGGCCACGAACTTGGCCAGTGCCAGCCTATCCAGATCCACCACCTCAAACCGGAGGTTCTCCACTCTGCAGTTATCCTGGTTGCCAATCACGACATCTATCCAGATTTTGCCCATCGGCGCACATGAAAGTCCCGGCACAATGTCGTGGAATGTAGTCTGACTTGGCTCCAACATATTCTCCTTGATGCCCAACTTGTGCATGGTGTCCTGGTACATGATGTTGATGCTGCTTCTGTTGTCGATGAGGACCTTGCTGAACTTGATGTTGTTTGCCGGCCCAACGAATGTCAGATCCATTACTAGTGCATAGCCACCAGGATATGATCTGCCCGATCCTAGCCGATAGCCTGGTCTGACCAGTACATTAATCTCGGCACTGCCGACATAATGGTGTTCACCTCCAAACTTTGCCGGTACACACTCTGCTTGTCATTCCTTTGGGTCTCAAAGACCATGTAAGCCTGATCGTGATCTTTATACTCATTCCGGCCCGTTATTGGGTCGGAGCCATTGAACTCTGGGTTGTAGTTATGCTCAACTTGATGAATGCCGGCATTGCCACCGTTATTCTGATTTTTGGCATTAGCCAGTCGAGGTGGTACTGCAACTGTATTTACACCTGTCAGTGGCGATGGAGCTGCCGGGACAGGTGACCTAGCCGGCCCAACTGGACCTGCTCTTTCTGCTACTATCTCATCAAACCAGAAATAATGCCTGGTCAAATGATTTGCAGGTCTATCCGGCTGGAACGTATGGAAGCAACATGGCTTGTCCAACGCCACATAAATGGTATACTCGGCCACTACTTCTTTTGGCGAGGGTCGACATTCCTGTTGATCCAAACATTTTTCTTCTGCCATGGCTGCGCTTGCTGCTGCTGAGGCTACTGATAGCCCTCATATCTTGGACGCTGAATACTGTTGGCGCCTGCTTGCTCTTGCTCTACGGCCACCACTTGGACGGACCGTACCGATAATTTGGTCGATCATCTCTTCTCTTGTTCCGGTTATCAGGGCGATGAAACTGCCCCGATGTCCCGGCACCGCTGTTGTTCCGCTGCTGGAACTGTCCCTGACCTGCTGACGCAAGTAAGGGCTGCATGGGATCTCCCAATGCATAACTGTCAGCTATCTTAATTGTCTCAATGTGGCCGGCATATCTTTCTGGAGTCTTTGCCACAACATGGTGCCATGTCGGCACCCCTGAGCAAACCACATGATGGCCTGCGTCTCTAAAACTCCTTCACAGGAATTGCGCTTCATGCACCACCTAGTGAGGTAGTCACAGTTTGTCTCGTAGTCTCCTTGCCGGCAGTTAGCCAGCTGCTGCGGGCGGTTGGGTCTCTTGTATGTACTGGTGAAGTTGGAAACAAACTGCTCTTCAAAATCTACCCATCCATTGATGCTGCCGGCTAGCAAGTTGTTCAGCCATATCCTGGCTGGCCCTTCAAGCATCCGCGACACATAGCATACCGCACCGAAGGTTTCCTCCGGCGATGTTCACTGCAGTGGAGTAATCTTCTAGCCATTCTCCTGGCTTTGTGCTGCCGTTATATGCCCTCGCGCCGCGCGCGAGCTGGAAGTTCTGCGGTGCCGGCTCACCCATGATCCGAGGTCCAAAGCACATAGGACCTAGAGCTCCTAGCCTCTCCACCAACTCTGTTTGGTATATCCTGTCCAGCTTGAAGCGCACATCATCTGGCGCTAGGGACCGAGGTCCCAACCGCGAGGCGATTTGGCCCAGAATCATGTTTTGCTGCTGCTGCTCTAGCTGGTTCTGCTGGTACTGCTCATACTACTGGTACTGCTGTTGCTGCTGTTGCGGGGGTTGCTGGTATCCTGTCCTCGCAAGGGTAGAATTTCCATCGTCTTCACGATGTCTCGGCTGGCCTCCTCCATGATGCTGGACTGTGTACCCGATACCTTGTTGTTGCTGATGGTGAACTTGTGCCGGATACCGGGGTATGTTGTTATGTCGGCCACCACCAGGCGAGCATGCTCCTTGCCCGGCCAGATAGTTCTGGACGGCATTCTTGTTGTCGACATGCCGTTCACTTTGGCCGGCATTTCCTTGCATCACTGCTTGCTTTCCGGCGATGGCCGGATCATAGACTTGAATCTGCTTGTCCCGGTGGCTAGAAGTAACACTTTCGACACGCCGAGCACCTTGATGCGGGGACGAGGCTTGGCCCCTCGACCTCGCGCCGGCACCTCCCATCGATGCAATATACTGTGATGCGCCGGCACCTGGATTGGCCTTCTTAAAGGCTTCCTACTGCTTATTTTCCTCAGACAAAAGCTCGTTAAGCCGGGCTTGCTGCTCACGCAGTGCTTCACCGGATAAAACATGTAATTTCTTAGCTACCGCAGCTATTGCTCTAAGGTTCTTTGCTGGCGAGCTATACTTCGGCTTGTTGCGAGCCGACACATTACAAACAGCACTATTAGCCTTAGTTCTGTTATCCTTTTCTAGCTCAGCATTTAGATCTCTACCCCTAGCTCTAACCTCTTCTACCCGGCTACGCCAGTTTGTGATAGGAGTAAAACCTTGGGTTGCTTCATACTCATGCAGGTCCCGGTTGAAGTTATCCCACTCCTGCTGCATGGCCAGGGCCTCCTCGACGAGGGCCTCACGCTGTTGCTACAGGATCTCCTTCGCTTGCTCTGGATCATCTCCGGACTGCACCGGCTCAAGAAGCCGGTTGATGACATGCTGCATGGGCAGCTCCTTAGCTAACACACTGGATGTGCCGTCCAGGTTCTCCGCCCTCTCCAACGGCGGGCGTGCCGATCTCTTCGTCCTCTCCACCTCTGGAGGGACATCACCTGCAACTACTTTGCTGGCACCACCTGCCGGCGACATAGCAGGATCGGTCATCATGACCTCGGCCGACTCTACTAGGCGAGCGCTATGCCCAGCACGAGCTAGCCTATGCGACGGTGGATCCGCCGCCGCCAACACCTACTCCGGATACCTGCAGACTCTCTCTGTCCCCATGTACACCTCGTGGGAACCAAAAGAGATGAACCGGGCATTCCTGGGGAAGGGCCGGCTGCCGACACAACCAACATTGTCGAAGCTGAGCGATACAAGCCTCTGGACAAGGCCAGAGACCACGCGCTCTCCTAAGGAAGCTATCACCGGTCCTGTCCGAATGAAGACTCCAGCCAGCGGAACTGCTGGCCCCATGGTGGGTGCCAAATGTCATCATGGTGAAACAACATATGCCATGGGATGGCATAAGGAGGGGCCAAACTGTGCGCTGGAGGATTCGGGAGAGGGAAACATACTGAGAAGCACGATAGAAAGAGACACAATGGCTACCCAGGTTCGGGGCTCTCGTAAGGAGATAAAACCCCTACTCCTGCACTACTATCTGTATATCTAGATTAATGGAGGTACAACAATGGAGGTTTCCAAGCTCTCAGTGAGAGGAGGAAGATGAACTATGAACTGTGAAACTACTGAATGACCAAACCTTGGCTAGGACTCCCTGGGCCACCTTATATAGTGGTGCCCAGGGTTACAACGGTCATCTAGGGATAGATGACACCAGCTACAGACAAGTAGGACAAGGTGACGGGCTCCTGCTCTACTTGAATTTCTCCCTGATTGCTCTCGATGGGTCTAGCCATGCCTGTACTTCAGTACTTCTTTGACGTTGACCTCTCCACTGTGGCAGAAAGGACTGTCCTTAACACTGTGGTGGTTGGTATATCACCACTGTCCACTCTGTCATCATCATGCTCCCCCATGCTGGAGAAGGTTCTCTCCGTGATTGTAGGGATGTGGCCCAATATTTGACTTCTCTGTCTAGGATAGAACTGTTGGCCCTATCCCGGACTCATATGCCGGATCCTTGACCCATGATTGGATAATTTGGCCCACCTCTGTACATGCACAATATACCAACTAGGTTACGCCGGCATATCATATATGCCAGCCACACTGTATAAGATACTCCGGCTAAGCTGACACTCCTGAATACCGGCCAGACCATCTTCTATATGTCGGCCAGGCCGGGACTTTATATGCTGGCCAGGCCCAACTCCCATCAAACCTCTTCAGGTCAACCTTTTACCTTATCTCTTTCTAGTGTCTTGACCCTACCGGGGGTCATCCCCCAACACTATGAAGCTTGCAAGCATGTGACTAGGTCATAGAAGATGCAATGTCATGAGAACAAGTAAATAGACTTGTCAATAATGAGGGTGAAAACGATATGGATATATCGGTGATCTAACCTCGGACAAGATCTAGTATCACGAGGTGAAGGGAATGGGATACGATGTTTATGGATCAACAAAGATGTTTCGTGGAAAGCACGGGGATCAACACGGCTTTGCAGAACTGATTATTGATCATTGATTGGGGAGGAGTCTCGATCATGTCTGGACTATTCCCCGACCCATAGGTTGTCACACTTAAGGGTATACGATGCTTACAGATCGATTCAGAATTAATGGAAATCATAAGGAGTTAACTGGAAATTTTCCGAGTAATATCGGAAGTGTTCCGAAGACATCGGAAATGTTCCGGTGAAAGAATTATGCCAAGGTATTGTTAATTAATGGGGTTAGTATTTAATTAATGTAATTAAATATTAAAATATAATTAATTAATAATAATAAATAAAAAGAAAAGGCTAACCCCTAATGGGCCACCATTGTGGCAGCCCATTAGGGGGTCGGCGGCCAAGGGGAGGCGCGAGGCGCCCTAGGGTTTACCCCTAGGGGCCGGCGGCCAAGGGTGGCCGTTCCATGAGGGAGGGCTACCTGGTGGAGGTGCCACCAACCCCTTCCACCTATATAAAGGCCCCCCTAGCCCCTTTGGCTCATTCATCCATCTCTCTCGAATCCTCTCCTCTATGGCTTGGCTTCCTCGTTTGGAGTTGCACCAGCGAGTTAGATGAAACTCCACGTGCCGGACGCTGTCGTGCTGCTGGATTTTCGGTCCGAGTCCTTCTTCTTCCGCTGCTTTGCTGGACTGGAGCCCGGACGATGAATATACACCGTACGTGTGTAATCTCTCGGAGGTGCTGCACTTGCGGCACTTGTCTTTGTCGACTTGTACGACTACACGACCTTGAGGTCGGCTTCGGTTGTCTTCTTTGATAATGTTCATGCGGGAATGTTCCCGCGCACTCGGTCTTGAAAGGTATGAACACCACTGCTACATGTGTAACCACTCGTCAGTGACTCCGACTCCATCTTGCCCGTCTTCAATGATGAGTTGACGCAGATGAGAGTGCCAACAATTATTCCAGTGATTGCGACGCGAATATGGTGTGTCCATTAGTAGGAAAAAGCTTATTAGTGGCATTCTACGGATAAGGTTGGTGACGTTCCAGTGGCATGGCACCAATCTCATGCCTGGTAAATGTTACTGGTGGCATCCACGAGAATGGCACATGTATAATTCACACTGGTGGCGTTCTAGCTGAACGCCACCAGTAGCATAAGCAATGGTAGTGTCTTGAGGAAACACCACTATTATGTGTTACATCTGTGGCGCTCCGTGGTATACACACAATGCCAGTAAATTTTTGATTTCTTTTTAAAAAAATAGCTATATATTATTAAATATCCAAAACTGAATATCATTGTATACAGCAGCAATATGTCTAACACTACTACAAACCCTAAAATTTAGCCTTATAATGCCAACTATTTACAGAGGTGCAGATCAAGCTAGGCGGCGATAGATGGGAGGGGCAAATCATACCCGCGGGTCGGGATGGAGCTATGAGGTCAACATGGACTAGCGGCAAGGTCAGAGCTTGTTGGTCGAGGTGGCAACGAGGTCGACGCGGGTCAGATGCAGTCGAGGCAGGGTGAGGAGAAGAAATGACAAGGCCGACGCGGGCGAGTGCGGCGATGGAGGAGACGGTGGCCGATGCAGCGGCGTAGGGGAGGGGCCAGCGCGGAGGAGAGGGTCAGCCAGTGTGGCAGCGTCGGGGAGGGCAGGAGGGTGTGGCGGCGAGGTTGGGCTGGTACGGCCTACAACACGCAGTGTTGGGGGAGAGACTGTGGATCCAGATGTACATGAATATAAAAGGGCTCGTAGGGGAAAGGATCGGGGGCAAGAAATGGTCTGGAGGAGGCGCCACGCGATGTGGAGCTATACTTAGCGCTGGCGTTCAAAGTAAGCAGAACGCCACCACTAAGTTTAACTGATTCGGTCTATGGGCCCCACTTAGTGGACCGAATCGGTTAAACTTAGTGGTGGCATTCCGCTTACTCTGAACGCCACCAGTTGGTTTTTGTAGTGTCGTTCGCTTTATTATAATTCCCATTAGCATTTTTCCTTCTAGGTGTGGCGTCCGATTTATGTGGCGCCACTATTATAATTAGTGCTATAAGTGTTTTCCTACTACTGGTTCTATCGACCCGGTGACCGATGTCGACCAAGCAGCAAGGAAGGTGTGAGATAACTATTTATATCCAATAGACTACGATGACTCAAGTTGAGATGTTTTTGTTCCGCGCTTTGTCTTTAGTAGAGTTTAACACTGGAGTAGTAAAATTTCCTAGCAACAGGCTTTCATCCAGTTATATTAATATAGCAACCACACTATACAAATGTCGGGGCCTTAGCAAATCATGTCCAAAAGAAAAAAACTAAAGCCAACAACAATAGATCGACGAAACAAAGAAGACATGCAACCAATGTACCCTCAGGAGTTGTCCCACCAAGCTCCTAAAACTTCAAAATGACGTGTACCCAACAATACTTCAGAAGGAATGCGACAACGACACCGCTGCTAAGCCTAGGGTTTCCCTTGGTACATGGAGGTGAGAGGGGAAGGGTACACCCGACGCCCTTCAAGAAAGAATGGCGGCACCTGCAGGCGCCACCGCGTTGGTGCCAGACGACCGACATGGATTTCTCCCAACCCCAAAAAACCACTACCCTAGACGATCCATCACCTTCCATCTAGTTTGTGAGCCACCAGCATGCGTCACCACGGTCTTGACTCCACCATCATCGTCTCACTATGGACTGTCGCAAGGCCTAGAGAATACGGAAACCCAAAACGCAGCAATCAGGAGCGATAGCCGACCGGACACAGTAGCAGAGGCATACCAGGCCCCGTCGAGCTCGGCCGGTCCTAGATCGGGCCCATGCCTCCCACCGCTAAGCTGCAACATGCCGGCAGACATCGCCACCACCACCCTATATCACTGCCTCTAGCGTCATTTCTAGGAGGCTCCACCACCCTGCGAAGCAGCCGGCCAGCCTATACCTAGATGAGGCCCAAATGGGCCCAGATCTGTGCCAAATGGGCTCCGCATGCATGCTTGCAACAACTTCACCCCGACACTAAGTAGCAATGCCGCTGCACCTCTTCCACCCAAAGACATCGCACCACCGCCAGACCAGTCCTCGGCCCAGGAGCATCGCCATCGGCCGCTCGCTCCCGAACCAAGGCGCCGCATGCAGGGAAAGGAGCGACTTCCATCGCCGACACCGTGCGGGCAACGGTCGATGGCTTCAGGATGGGTGGGGGGGAGGGGGCTCAGGAGACGGGAGGAGGAAGGAGCCCCCAGTCGCCTCGCTCAGGGAGGCGACGTGGGGGACGAGAGCTGTTCTGCGAAGGAACAATTGTCAATTCTTTTGTAGAGTAGTAAATTTTGAAACTAGTCGTTGGTACTCCCTCCGACCACTTGTACCTGTCTTTAATATGATATATCTAGACACTAAAACATGTCTAGATACATCACGTCAGAGACAAGTAATAGTGGTCGGAGGGAATACCTTCTTTTCATAGAGTGCTAATAAGCATGCCCCAGAACTGTACTACTATTACATTGTGCTAATAAACGCGCGTAGTTTGGGATCCATACAGGCATTTGAATTGCCCGGCCGGTTTGCTAGGTTCATATATGTCACAGTAGCACATGATGTAAAAAAAAATTGTACAGATGATCGCAGGCTACTTTTGAGGACATTTTGAAGTACGGAATCATCATTTCGAAGCGTGCTCTGCAACATGCCTTTTTTAATTTGTACTCGACCGTTTCCCCTTTCTCTCAATTTCTCGTACTGACAAATCATCATTGGTTTCTTAGATCGAACCTGAAGCGAATCCACGAAGGCATGGGAGTCCCAAACCTGTCGAATGTGGACTACGTGATCAGTACATGCATATGTCACGCTGAAGCAAATATTGAGATGGAAACTAACCATTATAATTGTCTTTCACAATAAACTAACTGCGCCGACAAAGTCGTAGTGATCGTGGTAAGTGACCCTAGAGACAATTAAGTTCACGGCGCCGACAAAGTGCCCCTGGAGGGAGCTGCTAGCAGCTAGCTAGCCATGAGTTCGTGTAGTCCTAAAAGTGCCACGATTGTTACTGCAGTTTCGTATGTGCCAGATCCATTAGTCAACGCACTCATGTTCAAATCCTGTAAACGTGTCAAATCTTGATTGTGAATGAATGATCGGTCAGCCCTTAGCATATTCCTCCCCCCTTCAGAGGAGGCAACAACACGTACACACGCATAAGATCACCATCACAAGCATGAAGCATGTTAAAGTTTGCTGCTGAGAGCGGCAGAAATCAACCAACCAGAGACATTGGTAGCTAGGGTGAGAGCCGGCTAGAGTAGCTAGCTTGCAGCAGCCCACATCCTTGCGCCGCACACTCCCTCCCAGCACTCCAGGCTTTTGCCGTACAAATCAACCATGGCGCCAATGCTTGCGTCCATTGACTTTCGCCAATTCCCGGCAGAGCCATAGTATAAGCACTCCCCCTCCCTCCCTACACACCCCATTTCCTTCCTCATAGAGGCACCTGCCAACACACAAACCATACGCGCACTGCCACGACCCTCTCAGCTTCGCCGTCGTCGTCCCCAGCGAGCCCATCACCATGGGGAAAGCATCCGTCTTTCTCATGGCGCTGGCCGTCGCACTCGCCGTCGCCGTCGCGGTAGCCGACGCCACGCCTCCGGGGCTCCGGAGAAGCCGCTTCCTGGCGGACAAGCTCCCGCCGCCGATATCCTACACCAACTGCAACAACCAGTCCATGATCTGCGAGAAGCCAGGGAGCCCCGGGAACAGCTGCTGCAACGTGTGCGACAAGAAGCAGGCCGGCAAGCAGAACTGCAACAGGTGCGTCGACGTCAAGGAGAACTTCGTGCACTGCGGCGCGTGTGGCGCGGCGTGCAAGTACGGGGAGACCTGCTGCAATGGCAAGTGCGTCGACCTCCTCAGCGACTGGAAGAACTGCGGCGAGTGCGGCTTCAGGTGCCACGACCACAATGACGGGGACGGGGACAAGGGCTGCATCTATGGCTTCTGCGACTACGCGGGGTGATCGGCCGGCACCGATCCAATGAAGCGGAGCAGCCACGCATATATATACAGTTCTGCATCCACCATCGTGATCAAGAAATAAAATCGGCAGTACGTATATACTACGTGAGTGCATCTTCAAGTCCAAAATTGTTTAAGCTATTTCAATTGTTGTATACAAGAAAAAGAAGGATATATATATGAAGTACAGATGATTTATACGTCGTCTCGTGATTTACTTGTTTAATTGATGGACTACATCATATATATATATATATATATATCATATATAAGTGGTCATGTGGTATTCTATAATAAATCAAATTATGTGTTGTAATGTGTTATATATGTTTTTTGGCTACATGTAGCTACCTTCTAACCATGTACTATATGAATTCTTTAATTATTATATAGCGAATAATGGAACATTTTCCATGATCATTTATTTAATTTATCAGTCCAAATGCATGTATATGTGCCATTTATTTCAATTCTGTATTTTAGACTACTAGTAAATGTGTAAACGTCTTATATTCCCTTCATTTGTAGTGCTGTCCATACGTCAATCACACACTATATATATCAGCTGATCATAATTTGGAAGCGTGCAAACTGGAAAGTAGCTTAACGTAGATGCATGAAAGGTCAACTTAATCAACTTATTTGCATGTGGCATACATTCTTGCGTTGGAAACGACGTGTCCCCCCGGCAGTCAAGTTTACGTGGCCGGGAGCACCCTTGGGTTATTTAGGGGGCAAAGCATTTGGTTCTTTTAATTTCGGGAGAGTACGTAGGCTTATGTTGTCTGTGGGTGGTTGGTAACCTTAAAACTTTGCACTTTATCTTCTTCAATGAATAAACAGTTGTGTGCATCGCTCTGATGCAGGCTATGCTTCCATTTAAAAAAAAAAAAATCTTCTTCAATGAATAGAATTGAGCCAAACCTTTTGGCTTTAAAAAAAAAATTATGTCATTTGCTTTCGAAGTTTTGGGTATTGTTAACCACAAAAAGGTAAGTATAGTGAATAATTATACTAGGTTGAACTTGAAGTATTTTATACCGAGGCTTCTATATTATGCAGTGTATCAGTTGTTCCGGAACCAGGTTGCACGTCACCAATGCAAGAGTTAAGGGCCTGAGTCTTGCAGTAGTAGAAAGGTGCTAATGCAGAAAACCATTTTTGAAGTAAGTTATGCACTTTGCAGTAGTTGTCAATGGTCAAGCGCAAACCAACGAGCCACTATTTGAAATCGCTGACTTTGACCCTGCTAGCTTTACATTTTGGGAGGGAATCTATAGACTGATTCCTCTGCACTTAAAGGCAAAGTTTCCTCTGTTCATTCTCCATTAAGCTACACCGTGCTGCTTTCTACTAGTACTCCTAGCCCTACTAGTAATTGCAATTTTTTTTGCGGGATAGTAATTGCAAATTGACTACATGCTTGTGAAAAATACTTTTATGCACTCCTAATTTCTTATAGCATACAAGCTATATTCAAGAAAGATACTTTGGAGCCGAATTAAGAATTCTTTGGGTGCCAACGTCCAAAATTGTCTAGATGGATCCCTGCATTGACACTTCATCATCATGCGTGCATGCACCTTATGCAAGCACATGAATTTCATACGTATGCACGTCGACGACCAGTGCACATGTTCCTCCTCGAGTCATAGGTAGCGTGTGCAACCCGACCGAGTAATTTTATAAATAAAATAGCGTGATCATTGATTAATTGATCGGCAGTTCTCGACACTCGATCGGCAACGTCTGCTCCACTATACCCGGTCGTAGACTTGTAGATCCATGACACAACATCAGCTCTGATCTGTCGTTGCTGCCCATGGCATAGTGGTGCACCGGCACCCCGAACGGATCATCCCTCTAACCCTAAGGATATCGGTACTGCATGTTCGGCCGTAAGTGAGCTCCTAGGCATATCACCGGACAACCTTCTTCCGCCATTCATATATAACACTTCTTTTTCCTTGCATGCAGACTTCACAACTTCTCAATCTATATGCGCACATACTATATATGTGACACTAAGTTGCTATCCATGAGTTTTATCTTGTTATGGATCTTCACATTTGCATTCTAGATTCATTTGTGTTGCAAATATGACTGGTAAATAGCAAAGACAATCAAACCAAAACGCATGGGACACAAAGATTTAATGTGGAAAACCACTGTAGTGAGAAAGGTAAAAATCACGGGCGCTATCTGCACTATATGAGGGAGTGTTTACACGACGTTGGAGATTTAACAGATGCGACTTATCCCATGTAACGGCTTTAAAGAGGTATATAAAACGGTGGAAATCCAGTTCAATACTGATCCATACCCCCCTGCGCACGCCCAAGCCCCCTACCCGAAACCGATACTGATCCACTCCGCCCAAGCCTCCCAATGACAGGCTCACTCGTCACTATGCCAGAAGTTGGCCTTCTCCTCTGTTCTGAATTTGGGTATCTATATATAACGAACTCCACCTTGAAACAAATCCTTCATGTAGCATGGACAATAGACGTTTCCCTGAAAAACAAAGAAAAACCATTCGGCGCTAAATAGGTTGTTTAAAACAACCACTTGGGATAAATAGTTATACCAACTAAGCTCGAGCAAAGCTCAAACTTAGCAACAGAAACTGACTTTGTCATCATATACTCAGGATTTTCATGAGTATTAATTTTGCATACCTTTAGTTTACTTTGAGGAACCATGTCTCCCGTATAATGGTAATTGACAACGATGTGCTTGCTTCTCTCGTGGAATATTTGATCTTTAGTAAGGTATATAGCACTTTGACTGCCACAAATAAGGTTAATGCAAGAATCATCACCACAAAATTCAACATAAAAACCTTTCAACCAAACACACTCTTTACATGCTTTAGCAATAGCCATATATTCAGTTTCAGTAGTAGATTAGGAAATAGCTGGTTGCAAAGTTGCCCTCCAACTCATAACATAATAACCAACAATAAACACGTAACCAGTAAGGGACCTTCTTCTCTTATCTAAATCAATAGAAAAATCTGAATCCTTGTAGCCAACAAGACCATTTTCAGTTCTACCAAACTTCAAACAAGATTTTTAAGTGCCATTGAGATACCTGAAAATCAACTGAACAACCTTTCAATGTTTTTTACCATTATTATCCATCTATCGACTGACCAAACTCATAAAATATGATAAATTAGGACGAGAACAAACCATGACATACACCAAAGAACTAGCAACACTAGTATGGATCTTGAGACAACCTCAATACCTTTATTGGTACTAGAACATTGAGTAGATAACATTTTGAAGTGTGGTGCAATAGGTGTAGTGACTTTTTTTGCATCAGATATCTTAAAGTGATGAATAACTTTGTTAATATAACTATGTTGACTAAGAAATAACAAAGACAAATTTCTATCTTCTGTAATTTCATACCTAGTATGTAGAGGCACCAAGATCCTTCATATGTCAAACTCACTACTCTCCTGTGCCTTTAAAGTAGTGATCTCTTTCTTTCTCCTAGTAGCAATCAACATATCATCAATATATAATAGCAATTACTCCCTCCATACCGGATTAAGACAAACTTTAACCATTAATTTTAGTCAAGAAAATATGAGATATTTGACATAAAAATTATACCATTGGAAAGTTCTTTTGAATATGAATCCAATGGTATAATTTTTATATCATATATCTTATATTTTCTTGACTAAAATTACAGGTCAAAGTTTGTATCAAAGTGCGTAATTTCCCTATAATCCGGTATGAAGGGAGTATATGGGTGATTCATCATCAAATTACTGATAACACACCTATCATATTGCAATCTTATGAAATCATGTGCAAGCATAAATGAATCAAATCTTTTCTACCACTATCTTGGAGACTATTTTAGACTATAAGGCCTCGCTTGGATTGTCGTATATTAGGCTAATACGGAGGTTTTTCTGGTCCCTTGTGTTTTTTCTGCCGGAACCTAACAAACGCACTTGGTTGGCTGTTTTAATTTCCCACCTTTTCCGGCTCTGGCCTATTTCCCCCGTAAAAGCTAAGGGACCATCGGAGGTCTGTTTTAATTACGGCCGTTTTCTGGTGCACTCGAATACCCCTGGTGAAATGTTACGGCTGGGAAAAATAATCTGAGTTGCCAAGCGGGGCCTAAAGGGACCTCTTTAATTTGCAACAAGATCCTTCTTACCAGATATTATGAACCTTCTGGGTTTTTTATGTGGAAATCTCCTCCTCCAGTTCGCCATGCAGAAAAGTAGTCTTAACATCTTGCTGCTCAGCTTAAGATCACGCATAGCAACAATTTTAAAAAATGCACGAATAGAACTATGCTTCACAACCAGGGAGAACATATCATTGTAAATCAATTCCTGGAATTTGCTGAAACCTTTTGCTACTAACCTTCCCTAAACCTTGTAGACTCTTTAGAAGACAAACTTTTATTTCTTTTAAATATCCACTTATAGCGTACGTCCTTTTTTGTTTAGCGTTGCCAAGTGATTGCATCGCTTATTGCGTTGTGGAAATCCACATCTCGCGGTCACTTGATGCAATAACTTCAGAATACGTAGCAGGAGGCATGTGCTGCCAAGGTTAATGCCTCTGCAGAAGCGGAGGCGGCAACGCAGACGGTGGCTCACGCTGCAGTGAAAAGGGATGTCGCCTCCCGCCTCCATAGACGGCCCCTAGCCACCGAGAGGATGCGTCGGGTCAATGAAGCCATGTCGCCATGTTGGAGTGGAGCCCAAGGGGAGAAGGATGCATCATTGTCGAGGGCCAGGGAAGCTCCGGTGGCGTGGAGGCCAACGAGGGATAAGGCAGCACCGCCAGTGCACCGGGAGAAGTTAGTGAGGGGGTCGGAAGCTACGTCTAGGCTAGGGATGATTGGCTTAGGATATTTAATTAGTTTAATTTTTAAGAGCGCAAGAAAAAATGAATGGGAAATGTTTCGTGGATGGCATGTGGACTAGAGGAGGACAAGAACGGACGCCCAAGTCGTCCGCGCCAACCACAAAGCCAACCTAAATTTGTGCTGTGAATGCCATGTACGCGGACAGAATCGACCACACCGTTCGAATGTGGGTCACCGTTCGACCTGATAAACATGCTTCACGGGCAAAATCGGATGGGTCCCATCCATTTGCGAGGCGCCGTTGGAGATGCCTAAGTTGCTTAACATGTTGGACAACAAAATAATTTTGGAAGTACACACTGATTAGTAGTGAAACACACTAATATTTTTAGAATAATTAAATATTATTATTTTGATATTTATATTAAGGGGACTGGCTTCTAGTTTCACCAATTGAGTCCGGAAAAATACCGGCCTTGGAGCAATTGTTGGCTCTTTAGATTCCAATTAAGCAACTGGGCATAGCTTTGTGGATTTGCAGAGGACGAGGAGGAATGAAAGGTGAAGACTTGTATAGGATCTCTCTATTAGGTTAGATCGTAGGATCAAGTCATAAAAAAAATATTTAGAGAACGTGAAAAAAAACTGAAAATCTTATACAAAGTATATATGGGCTGCATCTACAACTTCAAGAAATTTCAGCTTGAAATTTGTTCTACAATCGGAGAAACAAAAAAGAGAAAATCTAATAGTGTTTCACACTATTCACACCCAAAATCTTCATTTTTTACCCTCTATTTGTAGGTCGAATTGAAGGCGGCAATTTTTTGATGTTGCATATATAACATAGATGTGTTGTCATTTTTTTGAGAATATTTTAACATGTTTTATTACTTCCCTAGGAATGAACAATACGACCACAACACCTTACGAGGTAGCAACCTATGATTGGGTCTCCAAGAGTTCCCACCGTTGCTTGAGAAAAAGTACTTGCATTGTATGAACTCGTAACTTTGTGTGCCCTATCTGGCTCGGTCAATTGATCTGGTGGACGCCGCCGGACGCGTACGTGTATGCGAAGAGATTCTGCACATCTGCAGTGTGATCGGTCGACATGAACACTAGTACTATTTAATTTAGTAATTTCGTCGGCGCTTTTCTTACGCATAAGATTCGATGCAGAGAAATTCAGGTGCTTAACCTTGTGATGCAAACTATATATCGCTGCAGACGATACGGAGATATTCAAGACGTAAACTAGTCCGGTTAAAGTGATTCACACGCACAAATGACATGATTAGTCCGCATTTTCATTCTCTGAAGCTGTGTGCCTGTGTCGCTAGGTAGCCCCGAAAACCAAGACCTCACTGTGTGTCATAGCTTAGGGTCAACGTCAGAGCAAAACATCGAGAGTGAAATCGTTATGTGTACAGTGTACGGCTAGAGGCATTTTCCCGTAGCAAGTTGCAAATGATAAATACCAACCCGTGCTCGATTGCTCAACTGAAGTCGTTTTTCTGGAAAGGGAAGAGAACGCAGGCCCTGAACTCTCTGCTTCTAAGCAGTTATCGTTCCTGTCTTGCTAGGCAGTCGCTAGAAAACTGAAAAAAAAGGCAGGAATTCTTCCTGTCTTTCAGAAGCAAATAAAACCTGAACTGCTCCAATGATCCCTGTGTCGATCGAATCAGGTCTGCTTCCAGTTACCCTGCGCGAAGGAAACGAATCACTCGAAAGTACTAACACTGAATTTGACGAACTACACATCTTGACAGTCTAGTCTCTAGTGCAGAGCGGTGCATGTATGCCGTATGCGTAAGGTGTACACATACCAAACCGTAGGAAGAGGCAGCAGGAAATCCTCTGGAGCTCGGCTCCTTTCCTTCGTCTGCAAGTCCCACTCTTTACAGCCTGCCGGAGTTGTTCTTCCCTCTGCGATGGCGGCAAGCAAAGAACAAACGAGAGTCGCAAGCACCGCCCGTACCCCATGCGATACTGCATATAAACCGCAAACTCCTTCCAGTTTCTGAAATCGTCAGGTATTCCAGGACTTACTGTCTCAATCTTCAGGCCGTCAGAGAGGGTGACATATAAACCGCAGTGGTCGTCTACGAAAGTACATTCAGGGGGCAAAAATGGCGGATAACCTGAAGCCCGTCGCCCTCCTCCTGCTGCTGCTCAACTTCTGCATGTACACCATCATCGCCATCATCGGCGGCTGGGCGGTCAACTTCGCCATCGACCAGGGCTTCATCATAGGTACTGCTACCGCTCGCCCAAAAGCTCAACCTGTCGCAGCGCAGAAGGACGGACAGTAATTTTCTTCTCGTTTTCCTGCAGACCCCCAGCTGCGTCTCCCTGCTCACTTCCACCCGATATTCTTCCCGATCGGGAACTTCGCCACCGGCTTCTTCGTGGTGTTCGCGCTGCTCGCCGGCGTCGTCGGTGCTGCCTCCTGCATCGTGGGCTTCACACATCTCCGCTTCTGGAGCTACCACAGCCAGCAGCCCGCGGCGTCGCTGGGTCTGGTCGCCTGGGCGCTCACCGTCCTAGCCATGGGGTACGCAACTGATCGACTCGAATTAGTGCATTAGTCTGAATCTCACACCGACGTTGGACCTTATTATTTGGATTAACTTGCTGCAGGCTGGCTTGCCAGGAGATCTCCTTCGACCGACGAAATGCGAAGCTGGTAAGATCCCTGCCGATTCTGTTCTCTGTACTTCGTCAGACATGGCCTGCGAGCTGACCTGAACTTTGCGGTGGCTTGGCATTTGGCAATGGCAATTGGCAGGGGACCATGGAGGCGTTCACTATCGTCCTCTCGGTGACGCAGCTCTTCTACGTCCTCTCGATCAAGGCGGGCGGTCACGGACCCGTCCCGGTGGAACGCCACAACGCCTTGGGCCGCTGATCAACTCGGAGGATTCTGACGGACAGGGAGAGCCGTAGGCCGCGCGGGAAGAACCGGAGGGCCAGGAGAATGCTTCCTTTGCTGTGGTTGTGCTTTTCATTTGGTCATTCTTTGAGTGGGATCGGTGAGAATAGAGTGCTTGCGTTTCCATTCTTCTGTACATTTGTGCGTTCCTTTGGCCTTCGGGTTTATTGATTGATGATGAATTCAACCATCTGGAAAAATTTGATTCGTTACCACGTGTGCTCTCGGTTTGTGTGTACTGAGTAAGCTCTATTTGGCAACCGAGAGCTGTATCAAGCTCTGGTTCATCAGCAAACTCTGTTTTCTTACCCAAGACAACATTTGTTTGCTCATTAAGGCTGTTACATCGCCCACCATTAGCGATATATTCAAAAAAAAAAATTGAGGGGTTAGCGATATTCAATATACGTAGAAGCAAACTACGGTATAGGCGAAGTTGTGCCGTGTTTGCTATTTGAAGAAGTTATTATATATATGTGCTCATGACTTTACAAATATTTAGGAAAAAAATTGAAAGTGGATTTGTTGCCTGGATTATATTGTAGCAGTAGAGATCAAAAAATATACCACATAAAATTATTTAAAGATTTAAAGTTAAAATGTCTAATTTACTGTCACCCTTATAACTTTTGTTGCCAAACTACGGTATAAGCAAAGTTGTGCCGTGTTTAATATTTGAAGAAGTTATTATATATGTGCTCAAAACTTTACAAATATTTAGGAAATATTGAAATTGGATTTGTTGCCTAGATTATTATTGCCCTATGGCACGCCGCGCCACTCTTACTAGCATTCAATATGTAGAAGTAGATTGGAGCTTATGTAAGCTTTTGACTTCTGTATTGTTAGGCCCTCAACGATGTCTAATTTCGTACGGTTAGTGACTCCTAGTTTTTTTTTGAGCGGGTCCTATAGTTTTTTTTTATGATTGTCACTGAGGCCTAGTGAGTTTGGCCCATCTTACATATATTGGGCTAGCAGGCCTAATTTAGCCTTTCCTTCCCTCTGGACCAAGTAGCCCTCTTGTCTGAAAAAAAACCGTGCTTTTCTCGGGAAAATCTATTTGCCGCCCGTTAGCAGCCCAGAAGCCTTGCGCCACATATCCTTTGCAGGCAAACACGGATAAAAAGGTCGACCCACGAGCGAGGAGAGGATGCGGGAGCGAGCGTCTTCTTCCTCCCCTGATGAAGGGGCGGCGCGGCTGGCCGCGGCGCCCCGACGGAGGTGAGGCTTGGACCTCGCCCAAGATGGGGACAACGCGGCGGGCCACGGTGTCACTGGCAGAGGGGAGGAATGGATCTTAGGGTTTAGGGTGGGTGGGGGTGTGGGGTGTGGGGTCTCGCCGGACTTAGGTCGTTGGCGACGCGGCCTCGACGCCGTGCGCGGGTGGCGGTCGCAGGCGGTTGCGGCCGGCGATAGGGGGCGGGGGAATCGGAGGTGGCCGGCAGTGGTGGTTGACCGAGGCAGAGGAATCAAAGGAAGAAGATGAAATGGAAGTGAGCCCTATGCGCAGGGGTGCGCGGCGCGTCCTTCTCGCCCGCCAACGGGCGGCATAAAGTAGGCCCCCCTTTCTCCGGTCCACCGTGATCCGAATTGACAACTATTCCGTTTCCCGATGCCGCTGCAGACCTCCACGCATCCTCCCGATCGAGCGGAAGTCCCCGGCACGATACGATATTACCATACGCACCAGCGCGTATCTCCGGCGACAACACGCACGTCACGTACGCCGGCCGGTGTCGCACATCATCGACAAACCGGGCGAATCGATGCCTTTCTTCTCGACAAGTTCTTAGGCAGGGGCGCATCACGGAGATCTCTGAACTGAAGGCTTACCTCGCCGGACTCAGGTTGCACCGGGAAGAACGTAACTACCCCCATTCCGTCGATCGCTTGGTCTCACGGCCATGGACGTGCGAGGAGTTGGGAAAAGAGAGAGTGCACAGGATTCTCGACGTCCGCATCGGCCGTGCGTGCTCTTTCTTCTCCTCATCCTTTCCGGTCGACCCCTGCGTTCGATTCCTCCGGTCGATCGAGCCGTGCCAACTTAATTGACCCTGTAGATCGAAGCAAGCATCCGAACTGATCCGGCCGGGGAACTGCAAGTCACTTCGATCGCAAATGTCGTCACAACTGCAGCCCAAGCTGGCGGCGCCACGCCTTTGCACGCCGGCCGGCTAGCTTCCGGTGATTCGGTGCGCCTCAGCTTAACATACAAGGCCGGAGTATCGAAAAGAAATGTGCTGAGAAATTCAAACAGAAAAAGATTGTTCATAGGAAAAATAAAAGACCGTGGCTGGCAACAACTTTTCTTTTAACACACCATGGCTGCCAACTTAGACTTGCGTACATATCTCTATGTATCAGCGAAAAAGTATCTAGTGGAAATCAAGATGCAATGCAAACCTGGAAACTCTCACATGTGCCGTTGGATCTAAAAGGAGTGTTCTGGATCTCTTCCTTTCCTATATCAAGCTTTTTGCAAAAAATCGTCTGCCTAGTCCATTGTATTTTTTCACAAAACACCATATACATTTTCATGCTCTTGAAATCCCCCATAACCACAACAAAACCAACTATTAGTCTATATACACTTACATATATTGGTACACTTATGCATTTCTTCCATGTCATAAATCCACTCTCCATATGTACATTCACTTTACTTGTTGATTCCGCATCAGATTGTACCTCGCATAACTGCAATGACATAGCACTGCTAAATTTACCCTCTGACTTCATTGGTGCCGTAATTTCTTGATATTCACAAGGCAACAAGAATTATCAGAGCATGAAAGTTACATTTTATTGACCACTAATACTGTGTTTTAATTAAAAACAAAATTAATATTAATTTCTTGTATGCACAATTCATCAGTTAAAGTATCAATTTATATTAGTTTCTTGTATGAAAAATTATGTACTCATCTTTATTTTTACTAAACAAATGTACCTCCATGAAATACACTATAAAGTTATTAGAAATGTAGCTAGCAATGATGAAGTTAAAGAAACATAAATCCTAATAAATGGGAATAATCACAGGCATATGTATGCAATTTTTTGTTAGTCAAAACAAACTGAAAACAAAACCCAGGGTTAGCCTGTGTACCTCTATTGGGGCAGTGGGCAAAGGAATGGGCCAAACGGTGTGGTGATGATGGGATGAAATTGCTCCGACAAGCTATGACGGGGGATCCGACGGCCACACCTCGCCTGAACCGGGTCTCGCATGCACACCTCGTCTGGACCGGATCTCACAGCTAAGCCCCCCTCCTTGCATCGATGTTCTAGCCCTAGCTCAAGGAGATCAGAGCAAGTCGTCGGTGTTCAACCTGCGCTGCACCATGGCCACGCTGCAGCTACAAAAATAGACAGCACCACCACTGCTAGAGGCTACAACTCACTAGGAAGAAAGAGGTGAACGAGGTCGCGAGTTCAAAATGAGAAGTGCATCATCTCAGGTCCTTGGTTGGTATAGATAGAACATACAGGATGTTTCTTGCAAAGAAATAACATGATCAGGCGGGCGTGTTTCCGCAAAATGCATGTACAGGAAGTTGATTGATCCATAGCACTCATTCTAGATCCAACGACACATCTAAGATTTCCAAGTTTCCATTATATGCCAGTTTCTACACTACAACAAGACCCCCCTTACAGCAACGCAATTATATGTATCTAAATGCTCATATGAGCGTTGCTAGCAGCTATACCAACAGATAATAATGCGTTGCATTTTTGGGCGTTGCAAGGATAAAATGCAACGCATATACGTGCGTTGGTAACCAATGGCGGTAAGTGTTGCAAAAATAGCTACAGATATGGAGCAACAGCCATATGCGTTGGTAGAGAGATCCTACACGGAATAAAAAATTTGTTTTAAAATAACATTTTTAGGAATAGATGCATTGAACCCCATTTAAGATGGTAATTTTTTCCTCGTTGGTGGTCGATTTTTTATCAGCGAGAGAGAAGTCACACAAACTGTAGGATATGAATGCATTGACTGAAAAGTAGTATAATATTTATTTATCAAATAACCATCCCATACATGAAATTATCTGAAGAGTAGAAAAAATACAAGCTTGCATCAAAGCATAACATCTACCTAGTCCTACAGATATAGAATAGACAGTTACAACTTTACATCGAAACATGATCCTTTTCCATGTCCTATATATCCATTCTAATATTTTCCTAATATGTTCATAGCTGATATCCAAATAGCAGGTCTTTCCAATGTATGGTACCTGCAAATCGAAAAACACTCAGTGATTCAGTGGCAAAGATAGAGTAATGTATATTGAACTCTAGTAAGTAAGCATGTAAGACAGCGCCGGGGAATAATGAACTCTAGAAAGTGAGAACGTAAGACAGTGTAGGTATAGTGAACTCTAGTAAGTAAGCTCATCACAACGACAAGTATCAGTGATTGCCACACAGGAAATACAAAACGAAATCTGGATATATAATAACCACGACAGGATATGAGCAAATCCATCAAACAGAAGATCAAAATCCTTTAATAAACTAGTTCATCTACCTAACAAAAGATCAAACATCTTAATTAACTATGTGATAATAGTCAATCACAGTATCACAAAGCTAGATAATTAATCTAACGAGCATAAGTCTGGTCATACACGGCAGATTCAAGAAACTGAACATCTTAAGTCTAAATTCTTTTAAGGCACAAATATCAAGTACTCATGTCGCCTGCAAATTATTGGTTGCCACAGTGCTAGCATGTGCCATTAAACTAAACATGTAAATAGTCTGTATTGGAGTATTCTGAAACTATATCAAAATCAAATTTAAAACAGGAAAAGCTTCTTCAATAATGAAAGCTTACCTCCAGTAAGATATCATCAGTTCCCTTGGTGGTAAATATAAGATTGGCATTGGCCTACAGAATATACACATATATACATGACAGATCTTCTCTGGTTCCATTGGATCAGATAAAAGGACCTGAACACCCATTTCCATTATTGCCTTTTAAAGGTTAAAATCACGAGAATCAGATCCATGAGGGGTCTGTTTAGTAGGCATTCTTTGAGCTGCACGTCCTAAATTGAACTCATACAATTCAGCAGGTAATTTCCTTAGCACTTTTACCATGATCTTTAAATATTAAAACTCTGCAGAAAAAATAGGTCATTGCAAGAAAAGGTTTAATCTGAAACATCGCATGAGATGGAGCAGTATTGGATGAAATATAAATCGATAAAATGCAAGGAATCAATACCGTCATGTTTGCTAGCTATTGCTGCTGATGCACGCCTACCTAAGGCTTCTTGGTGTGGCATCTCGTGACACGCCCACCTAAGTGTTGATGCATCTGCATCTCAGCATCTAGGACATCGGATATGTAAGGATTCACAAAATTCCTAAAATAATTGTGCAGAGGGGTTAAGAAACGGAAAAGGAGAGAGAGATTTGACAGGGGAAAAGAGAAATTACACCTGGAGCTCTGCCTAAGGAAGCACTTGCGCTGCTGCACCCGGTGTGCTGATTCCCCGCCACATCTCATGTGCTCCGACTCGCCGCCGCGACTCTTGAATAAACCGCTGTGTCATGCAGTAGCCCATATCCATTGTAAGAGACGTTTCCAGGAGATAGGGGATCTCATGGTAGGAGGCGAGGTGCATCAACGGCCGTCACTGGTCGCCGGCGAGGGAAGCCCTGCTAGCCATGGGCAGAGAGACGCCCTATAGGGAGGGGAGGGAGGCGGCTAGGTTTCGGGAGAGGGAGGAGTGGGACTCGTTCGTTCCTGTCCGGTGGGGGTTAACACGAGGTAGTCTCGCTTAGTGGGCTGGGCTCATTCCTTACGTGCAATTTGTAGAGTGAACAACGATGTAGCCTGCAATGCTTGCATCTGTATCTAGGATAAAATTTTGCAACGAATATTTAAGGTGTTGCCGAGTATGTATTGCTTTAGGGGGTTTCTCTCGTAGTGCTATTGGATACTTTCTCATATAGCAGCCAGGAGGATGATCTTCATGTTCTCTAGAGAAGTTTTTTTTCCCAATAACTAACATGGAGAATTATATTCTAGGAAGAGGACGCGGAAAATTCTGCTGACATTGGCAGACAGGCCTGCCGATCGATTTACCGTGCTTTTGCTTTTCCCTACAACATCACCGGATATGCTTTAGATAAGCTGGAGCCAAAGAGCATGAATCGAAAAGTAAGATAAAAGCGCAACATTGGTATCAGAGTCTGTTTCCGATAAGAAAAGGAACATTTCTTCTCCGCTGTGGAACCTGTTTGCATGCAGCACTATCTTGTGAACAAATCCTCCGTTTATGTCGTGCGATTGATTATTTATGCCTTCATATGGGATCATGGATGCATGCAGCCAGTGATCCGTCTACCGGCCGGCACATTGCTCAACACAGGTGGGATAGTACTCCGGCTCGCTAGCCCAGCAGGAGGGTCAGTGGTTAGCTGAGCAGGAGTTTGCTCGCTAGCCCAGCAGCCCGCGTTCGAATCTTCTCGGGCGCATGGTTGCTGCTTGCAGCTCCTTCTATAAGAATATGCCCTGGGTGCTAGTGCCCATGGGTCTCGTTTTTTTTTTTTTAGTACTCCGGCCAATCTAAGGGGAAGTACAGTACAACAGTGCGAATATTTAACGCTGCAACCACCATTCCACGAGTTAATCCATGGGCTCAAGTAGCTCAACTCATGTCGTACGTCAACTAAAGGCAAAAAGGGCCTCAAGATATATAAAGTACAGATTCTAAAAACAAAAAAGTGTACACTTTTCTCATTCTGATTATCAGCTAGATCAAGCGCGATGGGTGCGTGCATGCACTTCAATTTCAGTTGTGCGCGCAAACAATTATCGTATATTACCTGGTGGAACATGTGCAAACCATGCAACTATATATAAAAATATGTCGATCATAAAGAAGTACGGCTAAGATCACCTTATTAGCTTCCAATTTTAATGTGGATAATCAACCAGGGTAAATTTATATCACTCGAACTGAAAACAATTATGTCATGATTTTATTTTTCAAAACGTGAGGCAAATGGTTTACCAGTTCCCTTGATTAGGAAGAACTGAGTTGACCGGTTAATGCTATGTTTTTATTGTGCACCACGTACAGTTACAGTTTGCGACCTGTTTCCGATGATACGGAGATTGCATTCATTACATCGTCTCATTGCGGTCAACTTGAGGGGTATAGTGGAGATGAATGGAAAGATAGAAAAAGATGAATACAAAAAGTTTTTTTGATTAGACGCATGCAATTGGCAAAACATTTTATTCAAACAAATATAGAACCAGAATGGATGGTTTTGTGCTTATTACCGGTTCTTCCTCCTGAATTCAGACAACGCACACCTGGGTCTACACCCTCAAATTAGATTTGTGGATCGTACTACGATAGATGAAGTGGTACACACACTAGCCGAGACGTTACAAATCACAATCTCATTCGATCATGCTCCCATCCTGTGCGGGGACTTTCTCAGATATCTGAAATAACGTGCAGACGGAAATATGGGATCATGGGTTCGGTAAATTTCATTCATGGGAAGTGCGTGTGGAGGTGCGGGGCTCCATGACCCACGCAGAATACGGTAGTGGTGCCATGAGGCGGCCGTGGCCTCGCTAGCCATGCTCATGTCCTGTTTTGGAGGTGTGCGGCATGCTCCCAAGCTAAGAGCATCTCTAACAGAGTCCTCAAACTGGTCAAACCCTCAAATTAACCACTATTTTGAAGGCCGAGGCCGAAAGCTATCGCGGAATAGAGCCCTCAAATCTATAAACCCTTAAAAAAAATTGAAGGCCGAGCCCTCATTTTCTCACTCGACCTGTAGAAGTGAAGGTTGGCGGGCAAAACTGAAGGGCCCTTCATTTTAGTCAACGTGCGGAGGCGGCAGTGAAAATTCACCAACCACCTCCTCTTCCTCCTCTTCCTCCTCCTCCCGTCCCGCGTCCGGCCGCCGCCGCCAGCTCGATTCCCCCGCCGCCGCCTCCGCCCCGCCGCCCCGCCCCGCCGAATCAGCCCCGGCCGCTGCCACCTCGCCCTCGAGCAACCACCGCCGCCCCGCCCGACCCGCCCCATTTTAGTTAAATTAATTGTATGTGTCTTGTTTTGTAGATGGATTCGATGTCTGAGAGTTCAGGTTGGTCGACTTCGGACGATGTCTGAGAGGAACCCCGATCGCCTTCAAGCTTTTCTCCAAGCACATCGGGATATTGAAAATGCCAACACTCATAACCAGCTTCGCGATGATCTGGTTGAGCACCACTGGCAGCTGCTTGGCCGTGGCCAATGATCTACCTTTGTGCTAGTTGATTCATGTTCCATTTGATTCGAACACTTGTTCTATTTTCTTTGAACTATTATTTGCATAAAACATTGTTGTAATAAGTTGACTTATTATTGTGTGCTTGAAACTATTTATTTGCTGGTGTGTGATGATATCTAGAATGATTATTATGTTGGCCGTTGTATGAAATTGTTGGCCGTTGTATGAAATTGTGATGAAACGGTCGAACTCTAGTTTTGAGGGTTTGAAGGCCGGGGCGCGGATCAGTGCCCTCAAACCAACCCTCAAAACATAATATTCTGTTTTGAGGGTGCGGTGACCTAGCATACCACTGCATGTTGTAGTACGCAAGTTGTTGACATAACACTTATGAAACTCCATTTCACAAATATTACATCCCTCAGAGTGGTACAACAGAAACTGAAGGGTTTCGCAGCATAGAAAACAAAAAATTTCTACGAAGACGAACAAGAACGGCCAAGATCTGATCTACGAGATGCAAAACAACGAGCGAGAGAGATTAGATCTACATACCCTTGTAGATCGCACAGCGGAAACGTTCAGATGAACGTGGTCGGCGTAGTCGTACTAGCGTCTCCTCCTCGCGATCCGATCCGATCCAAGCGCCACAACGGGCGGCGCCTCCGAGCGTTGCACACGTACAGCACAACAACGACTCCTCCTCCTCGGTCCAGCAAGGTGCGGTGGAGTGGTAGATGGGATCAGCAGCACAACGGCGTGGTGCTTATGGTGGAGAGTATCTGCGGGCAGGGCTTCGCCTACGCGCACGAGGTGGAAGAAGAAAGACTAAAGATCTAGTCAAACTAGAGCAAGAAAATACTACAAAAGGCAGAGATAGCGCCGGCTGAAACAATTTTCGGTATTAGGTCAAAACCTAAACCGTAGCCGGACTGCTTGTTTTATAGTCGTGCGCAGGCTAGTTGCATTGCGATCCAAGTTTCAGAAACTTGTCGTGCACGTTAATCTAGCGGCGCGTCCGATCGATCCGATCGCGTACGAGTGCGGCCAGCTCCTGCACCTAATGCGTGCATGGGCCAAAGCCCATTTGGCTAGTAGTCTAGCACGACCACCTTGACAGCGAGCGCGTATGCCCATGCGGCCACCGCTCCTGGTCAAGTATCGATCTCATCGATCGATACCAGGCAGCAGGGCACGCATGGGGTCCTCCTGTCCTCCACCCTGGGTGGAGCGGACGAAACGCCGCACACCCTTAATGGGCCGGCCCAGATTCACTTCATCGTCTACCTCCTCTTTCTCGAGCCACCGACGCCGCCATCGATCTCCCACCTCCGGCCGCCATCGATCTCCCACCTTCGGCCGCCTCCAACTCCGGCGCCGGCGAGCTTCCCCCCCCTCACCCTAAGACCTCACCCCCAACCCTAAGTACACGGGCTTGCTCCCCCCCCCCCCGCCGCTGGCCGCGGCGTCGGCGGCTTCGTGGCGCCGGCGGCCGCCGGCTCGGACCCCTCCCGGCCATCTTCTCCATCGCCGGCGCGGCTCCCTCCCCGGCCATCTTCTCCATTACCGGCGCTCTTCCCCTCCTCCTAGGTCCTCATGTCCTCCACCCAAATTGCTTTGAAATTCTCGTTAATGGGCCAGGCGAAGGGTGTGCGGAGCGGTGCACGCTCCGACCTGGTCGGAGCATAGGAAACGCCCACGCATGCCTGGAGCGACGCTCCCCTGGGCGCGTGTGGCGCACGGCCCATGGCCTCCTCTCCTTTTTTTTTCTTTTCTTTTTCCTTTTGTCTCTATATTTGATAGTTTGTTTAGATGGGCTACAAAACTAGTCCATTAACAAAACTTTTCGTGGACTACTTTTTAGCCCTTATTTATTTTTAATAAATAAATATATATATTAACATTTATTAATTCAATTAATTAATAAATCATTAATCTTCTTCCCGGAACAATTCCGTAACTCTCTGAAACAATTTTTATAAATCCCGAAACTACCCTAGCATCGATGAGCGTTAAGTGTGTGACCCTACGGGTTCGAGAATGTGTGGACATGATCACTATCATTAATCAACAGAGGGATCTGGAAATCCATATTGACTCCCACATATTCAACGAAGATCATTATCGGTGAACCACGATGTCAGGATTCATTAATCCCGTATACAAATTCCTTTGTCTCGCGATATTTTACTTGCCCGAGATTCGATCGTCGGCATCGCCATACCCAGTTCAATCTCGTTTGCAGCAAATACTCTTTACTCGTTCCGCAATCCAATATCACCCTGTGATTAAACTCATTAATCACGTGTTTGCAAACGGTGTATGATATTGATTACCGAGTGGGCCCGGAGTATATCTCTCCGACATGGGAGGGACAAATCCCATCTCAATACATGCAACCCAACAAGTACTTTCCGATTACCTGAGAGACACCTTTATAATCACCCTCTCATAGGATGACGTTTGATGACCTCAAAGCTCTCTTTCGGTACCAGGGAGTGGCATTATCTTATGGTCTAAGGAATAGGATACTGACATAGGAAAAGCTACGCAATTGTGAACACAATAACACGATCTAATTGCTGTGCTTAAATTGGGTCTGTCCATCACATCATTCTCCTAATGACGTGACCTCATTCTTAATCGACAACTCATGTCTATAGTTAGGAAACCTTAACCATCATTAATCAATGAGCTAGTCTAGTAGAGGCATACTAGGGACACGGTGTTGTTTATAAACCACACAAGTATTAATGTTTCCCCTTAATACAATTCTAGCATGGAATATAAACATTATCATGAACAAGAAATATGATAATAACAATATTATTATTGCCTCTAGGGCATATTTCCTTCAGTCTCCCACTTGCACTAGAGTCAATAATCTAGTTATACTTGCGCCTTTAACACCTATGGCATTCCGGTGTTATTCATACGCGTTGCACGTGGTAAACCTTATCTACGGGTCTGACACTTTTAGGTCCGTCTGTATTTGCATATCTTTTGTGTCAGCACACATTACTCATCTTCTATGAGATGGCATCGTATAAACTTGGTCTTCTGGTGAGACCTTTGTTTCTTGGCCGAGACTATGTTGTCACTATTGTCGTACAATAGAACTACATAGTACTAGCACACTTGGAACTACACCTAGTCCTCTTGCCGCTTCTAAAGCGATTATATACTTAGCCCTCGTTGCAGTGTCCGCCACAATGTTAACATTGGAACTCATCCAAGTCATCATGAAACTTTTTTCCATCTTATTGTGCCACCTTATAACTCAAAACAAATAGCCTAAAACTGAGATAAAAATTTACCTGTATGTGTGACAAATTCTTAGTTCTTCGAAAGTACATAAGAATATTCTTACTATTATCCAACAATCATCATATGAATGCTCGTAACCTTTAGAGCATCAGATATATCTGGATATACATATCATGGAACACAAGATTGATAAAATCATTCTTGCGGTTTCACCCATCAAATGTCAAAACAGTTGATTCTTGCTTCAACCTCTTCCATGCAACAAGAACCGTTCTTATTGTTTCCATATTGAACAAATTCAATATTTCATCTATGTACTCTGGCAAAACTATATTAGTGCCTCAATCTATCTGCATAGACATTGATGCTCAATATTCTGGTTTTGCCTAAGTCTTTCATCAAAAATCCAATTTTAATGAAATTTTAACAATATCAAGAAAAACACATAATTTCCAATGACCAATATGTCGTCTACATAAAGTATTAGAAATATTTCTTAGCGCTCCCACTTACTTTCTTGTAAATACAAGCATCTTCAAATATCTTGATGAAATTAAACTCTTTAGCATTTTCATCATTGAAGATTCCAACTCCGTTATGCTTACTTCTACCATAGAAGTTTGCATACATATCTAGCAACCTTTAAATCAACAAAACCCATTGGGTCGTGTCAGGTACACATCCTTGGTGTGCATTCCGGTAGAGGAATGTTGTTTCATTTATTCAACTATCATATCTCAATATGTAATTGTTGCTAGAATAATCCATATGACGAAGTCAGGGCCCATCACCGCTTCTTTGTATATTGTTGGTTACTATTATCTAATAATATCTCGTCCTCAAATCTTGCTATTTGATTACGACCAACTTGGTTAAATAGGAACTTCGATGTCGTGACTACAACACATTGTAAACGCGTGAGCCATGAATGTAGTTGCCGCTTCCAGAACATTTTCTGGTGCTGCGCTACTCTGATCATCTTGCTCAGGTTCAATAACCTCATCAAGTTCTATTTTCCTCCCACTTAAACCTTTTGCGAGAAAACTCCTTCATAAGAATTTCACCTTTTAGCGACAATCACTATGTGCTTGGGTTCATAGTAGAAGGAATACCCATCGACATTCTTTGGGATAACCTACAAAGACTTACTAATCCGATTTTGGTTGTAAACATTTTACATATGCCGTGCATACCAAAATTTAATAAAAGACAATTATAACTCATATAGTGTCATTTCAGCGGATTATGATGGTGCTCTATTCAGTAAAAAGCGGTAGTCTCTAAAGCATAATCCACAAATTATATTGGCAGGTTTTATTTCACCATTAATCTAACCATGTCAAACAAGGTTTGATTACATCCATCTAAAATTCCATACTCCTATGGCATTTCACGAGATGCAAGTTTGTGAAACAATTCACTTAACTCTTAGATGTTTGCTAAACTTGTAACTCATATATTCTTCTTTATGATCCAATCATAAAAACTTGAATTTTTTCTTGTTACAATAATTTCCACTTCATAAATTGAACAATTTCAATCATTTCATACTTCTTTCTTATCAAGTAGATATACCATATATCATTGATGAAATAGAAAATACACCGCAATCGATTTCACACCATGAACTACATACATCAACATGTATGATCTCCATTTAGTTAGTCGCTTGTCCTGTCCATGGCCCATGAACGGAGTTTAATCATCCTTAGGAAAATTCTCACAAGCGTCAATCAATTCAAAATCAAATGACTCAAAATCTATCAATATAGAATTTCTTTCATGTTTTGTTTCCAATATGACTTAAACGGTGGTGTCATATATAAGTGAAATTTGTTTTGTCTTGCGACCTTTAGCATCAGTGTTATAAATGTCGATTTCACCAACAAGATAATAATAATCTATCCATCGATTATGGAAGACGGTAATAATTTGAACAACCATTGCTCTCATAATACCAGAACAATATAACAATTATTAAGTTCTTAACAAATCTTGAAGGCTAGGTTTGATGCCAACGAAAAGCACAATAACATATTTATTTGTTTCTCGACGCGCATCATTACCACATTCTTTTGCTAATTACTTAGGCCATTGTAGTTCTTGCATTGTGTTGCTTTGTATGACATTTCATACCAATAAATCAGTATCGAATACTCAAGAATTACATTGTTAACAAGCAAAGAATCCATTTATAACATATATATCGTTTATATACCTGAGCTGGACATTTCCAGTCTTTTCCTTTTTCTACCAAATATTTTGCAGATCCTATTTAGCGTTTCCTCTCTACTTAGAAGAATTTATCAACATCAATAGTGGCGTCAATCATTTGACATATAGTCCAAAGCGCGTTAGTCAAATACTAATAGCTGTAGATTTTACACTTTGAGGTGGATCGCCATCATCATATAATTGGCGTTCTTCTAGATTCCATTCTTTAGCATTCTTTTGGGGTGTGTTCGGTTCTGGAATTTGGAGGAATGGAACGGGTCGGTTCCGTCCCTAGGACCAATTCCTGTGTTCGGTTGGAGAGAATGAACGGAACCAACTAGTCCCCCGAAATGGAATATTCCTCCCAGATCAGAACGGACCGATCCGGCCAAATCGGCCGGACGAGGTGGAATGGCACAGTGCCTTCCTCTAATTAATCAAGTTTAGCAATAATTAATCAAGATTAGGCTATAATTAATCGTGTTTAGCAATAATTAATTAAGATTAGAAATAATTAATCAAAGATTGCCGCCAAGTGGCAAGGCCTGCCGCCGTTGGCGGTGGCGGCATGCCTGCGTGGCAAGGCCTGCCGCCGTTGGCGGTGGCGGCATGCCTGCGTGGCACGGGTGCCGGCGTTGGCGGTGGCGGCATGCCACATCACCACCTCATTCTCCCCCATTCCATTCTCCAAAACCGAACACAAGGATGGAACCACCCCATTCCATTCCGTTCCTCAAATTTTTTCGAACCGAACATAGGGACGGAACCATTCCATGCCCTAGGAACGGAACCATTCCATTCCGTCCTCCCCGGTTCCAGAACCGAACACACCCTTGGTATGGCAAAATAACTTAGCCGATACCTTTTCATCCATCTTATCATGACAACTTCATGATGAAACTACTATAGCTCATAAGGATGAATGCAAGTATAATATTAGTTCCCAAACTTTTGGGTGATCGGGACGCCAAGCGTCTTCAATCTTTGCATATATTCATACAATATGAGCATATGTTCTTTTACTAAATTATACTTAATCATTTTGCAAACAATCAAAGTTTTAGATACCAAATATCTTTCACTTCTTGTTTGTTTCTGAAACAATTCTTTGAGCTCGATGATCACTTCGATTTTCAAACAATTTTGAAAATCAATTTCTCATAGAGGCAAACATGATCTTAGATGCTAAACTTGAATCGCTGCTCTTAGATTAATACAACTTATTAAATCGCATGGAGCAAGTGAGGTTTGCTAAAATTTGCAATAGGACTTAAACTTTAGTCTTGACATTCTAACTAAACGGTACTAGTCCGAAAAGTGATTATCCAGAATTCTATAGTTCTTTTAACTCAATTAAAAATAAGTGTCGGTGGAAAACGGTTGCCAAAGACTACAGCGACATATGCAAATACACTAAGATTTAGTTCATGATAATTAGTTCAAGTTAATCGAATTACTAATGAACTCCCACTAAATTCAACATCCCTCGAAGTTGTTTAGTGAAGCATGATCCAAATTCACTACACCAAGACCGATCATCACGTGAGATGATGTAGCTTTAATGGTGAACATCAACATGTTGATCATATTATCCATATGACTCATGCTTGACCTTTCGGTCCGTGTGTTCCGAGGCCATGTCTGTACATGCTAGGCTCGTCAAGTTTAACCCAAGTATTTTCGCATGTGTAAATCTGGCTTACACCCGTTGTATGTGAACGTAGAGTTTATAGCACCCGATCATCACGTGATGCTTCAAAACGACGATCTTTCGCAACGGTGCATACGAGGGGAGAACACATTTTATCTTAAAATTAAGTGTGAGGGATCATCTTATAATGCTACCGTCGCGATCAAAGCAGAATAAGATGCATACATAAAGAATAAACATCACATGCATATACAATATATGACATGGTATAGCCAATCTTCGCGCATTGATCTCCATCTCGTGCGCGCCGGCATGATCTCCATCACTCCACTATGATTGTCTCCACCACGAATAGCAACTACAACTATTGCTAACTACTTAGCGATAAAGTAAAGCTATTACATGGCGTATAAGAAGTTGACACGCAGGTCATACAAAATTATAAAGACAACCATATGGCTCCTGCCGGTTGTGAACTCATCGACATGCAAGTCGTGAAACATTACAAAACATGATCATCGCATACATCATATATATCATACACATCATATCTTGTAGCAATACCATATCACAAACACTCCCTGCAAAAACAAGTTAGACGCCTCTAATTTGTTGATTGCATATTTTACGTGGCTTATGGGAGCTACGCATAAGAACGGTTCTTACCTACGCAAAGCCACAACGGTGATATTATGGTTGCCAACATCCGTTGTAGATCCCATGACTACTATAGTGAGAGAAACTGGCATCCACCAGCCGCATGTGTGGAACAAGCCACACGTCAAGTGCGGAGCCGGTCTCGCGAACGAGGTCGCGTAAAGTTGGCCTGGACCGCTTCGATCTCACTATACCGCGCCATAAGAAGTACAAAAATAGAGGTTTGCAACAGAAAACATCAACGCCCGCAACAAACTTGTTGCGTTTTACTCGTGTAAAACATCTACGCATAGATCTCGCTCTGATACCACTGAAGGGTTTCGCAGCATAGAAAACAAAAAATTTCTACGAAGACGAACAAGAACGGCCAAGATCTGATCTACGAGATGCAAAACAACAAGCGAGAGAGATTAGATCTACATACCCTTGTAGATCGCACAGCGGAAACGTTCAGATGAACGTGGTCGGCGTAGTCGTACTAGCGTCTCCTCCTCGCGATCCGATCCGATCCAAGCGCCACAACGGGCGGCGCCTCCGAGCGTTGCACACGTACAGCACAACAACAACTCCTCCTCCTCGGTCCAGCAAGGTGCGGTGGAGTGGTAGATGGGATCAGCAGCACAACGGCGTGGTGCTTATGGTGGAGAGTATCTGCGGGCAGGGCTTCGCCTACGCGCACGAGGTGGAAGAAGAAAGACTAAAGATCTAGTCAAACTAGAGCAAGAAAATACTACAAAAGGCAGAGATAGCGCCGGCTGAAACAATTTTCGGTATTAGGTCAAAACCTAAACCGTAGCCGGACTGCTTGTTTTATAGTCGTGCGCAGACTAGTTGCATTGCGATCCAAGTTTCAGAAACTTGTCGTGCACGTTCATCTGGCGGCGCGTCCGATCGATCCGATCGCGTACGAGTGCGGCCAGCTCCTGCACCTAATGCGTGCATGGGCCAAAGCCCATTTGGCTAGTAGTCTAGCACGACCACCTTGACAGCGAGCGCGTATGCCCATGCGGCCACCGCTCCTGGTCAAGTATCGATCTCATCGATCGATACCAGGCAGCAGGGCGCGCATGCCTGGAGCGACGCTCCCCTGGGCGCGTGTGGCGCACGGCCCATGGCCGGCCCACTTGGCCTCCTCTCCTTTTTTTTTCTTTTTTTTCCTTTTGTCTCTATATTTGATAGTTTGTTTAGATGGGCTACAAAATTAGTCCATTAACAAAACTTTTCGTGGACTATTTTTTAGCCCTTATTTATTTTTAATAAATAAATATATATATTAACATTTATTAATTCAATTAATTAATAAATCATTAATCTTCTTCCCGGAACAATTCCCTAACTCTCTGAAATAATTTTCATAAATCCCGAAACTACCCTAGCGTCGATGAGCGTTAAGTGTGTGACCCTACGGGTTCGAGAATGTGTGGACATGATCACTATCATTAATCAACAGAGGGATCTGGAAATCCATATTGACTCCCACATATTCAATGAAGATCATTATCGGTGAACCACGATGTCAGGATTCATTAATCCCGTATACAAATTCCTTTGTCTCGCGATATTTTACTTGCCCGAGATTCGATCGTCGGCATCGCCATACCCAGTTCAATCTCGTTTGCAGCAAGTACTCTTTACTCGTTCTGCAATCCAATATCACCCTGTGATTAAACTCATTAATCACGTGTTTGCAAACGGTGTATGATATTGATTACCGAGTGGGCCCGGAGTATATCTCTCCGACATGGGAGGGACAAATCCCATCTCGATACATGCAACCCAATAAGTACTTTCCGATTACCTGAGAGACACCTTTATAATCATCCTCTCATAGGATGACGTTTGATGACCTCAAAGCTCTCTTCCGGTACTAGGGAGTGGCATTATCTTATGGTCTAAGGAATAGGATACTGACATAGGAAAAGCTACGCAATTGTGAACACAATAACATGATCTAATTGCTGTGCTTAAATTAGGTCTGTCCATCACATCATTCTCCTAATGACGTGACCTCATTATTAATCGACAACTCATGTCTATAGTTAGGAAACCTTAACCATCATTAATCAATGAGCTAGTCTAGTAGAGGCATACTAGGGACATGGTGTTGTTCATAAACCACACAAGTATTAATGTTTCCGCTTAATACAATTCTAGCATGGAATATAAACATTATCATGAACAAGAAATATGATAATAACAATATTATTATTGCCTCTAGGGCATATTTCCTTCAGAAACATTGCGGGTCCACATACAAACTTTTATTATTACAAGCCAAATAAACAACAACTCTGAGGTCCTCTTAGGTTCATCGAGGATACCCCATTGACTCACAACTTACATTACTTGTTCTAGAATAACTGAAAGTACATCTAAGAACTAAGATAGCTCAGCAACTTATTTAGTAGTGTTTTAGGTTGCTCGTCTAAACTAATGGTACTATCTCATCTACTGCTCGGCTTCCTCTTCAGCACCGTAGACGATCTTGTAATCTTCACCTTCTACACCACCGGACAGATCTGGCTCCTCATAGTAGATGTCCTCCTGGGTAACATTGGCGTAGAGTGCCTCCTCCTCTTGGTCTTCAGAGTCTAAGCAAGGGTTAAGAGGGAGTGGGGTGAGTAATGAGAGTTACCCAGCAAGTTCATTTAAAAGGGATAAGTGTTTGATGCACTAGCTACGACCATAGATCAATGATCCCAGGTCATGCAGATTTTCATAAACATTTCTTCAAGAGATTGCTTTTGTTTTGAAAACTATGCCCGACAGCCTTCACACGTTGACTAGAACTTCATGGAGTCCCTTTCCTGCCGTGTTCGCAGTTCCTTCCCGGAACAAGGAGTGACAAGCCACAATTCATACACTCTGCAGAGGTGCATTGCTTTACCCATAAGAGATCAAAGCCTTGCTGCACAACCGGGCGATCTTTCCCGTCCATACACTTTAGTATGGGGCCCAGTCATTGATCCAAGCCAATCACTACCCTTCTCCGCGACCTCGCACGCCCACCCTTTTGTAAATCCCTGGACTACCAGCTGATATAAAGATCAAGCTTCGAGCCAGTTTATTACAATCCATCATAGACACCTGGTACCGGGGGAAACTGAGGGGTCCCACCCATGTTGCCACATCCTAGCGGGATGATAGCTCCGGTGTGGTACGTCCGTTGACATGCGAAAGGAAGAAGAACTAGCTGACTTTCCCGTCCCATTCCAAGTCTTATGGTTAACGCGTAATTTACGGCACAAGAATCACTGACGGCATTGGTTGTTAATCCTAGGTGATACTTCCCCTTGCAATGGAACCTCCATACCTATTCATCTTATCATGGTTCCATTGCCCACCACAAATGATTAACCACCCATACTAGGCTAGTAATCGATACTTCATATTGATTATGAAAATAGAACCTTTTGCTTTCAAATGCAGTAATAATACCATAGGTATATATTTGCAAGTAGTTTGATAAAGATAATCAAGAGGTATGAGCAAGAGTGAACTTGCCTTGAGACTGCAAGGTATTGCAATCGAAAGCTTTGGTTGAACCCTGAACCCCGGGTTCTGGAAAAATAGCATCATTGTCTGGTAAGACAATGTTTAAAGAGACAAATCATGCTATGATGCATATATATGCTATGCATTAGGGTTTAAGTGGTTTACCCCCCTTTTGTGTGTTGTATTTTAGTTTTAATAAAGAGTTAAATACTCAGGAATTCAATTAGATGGTAAGTCATACTATTGTATATGAATGGTAAAACTAGCACTTATAATGTTATGAAACTATCTAGGTATGATCCCAACTATTCAAATTTTTATTTGTAATTTTTTTTAGGACATTTAAGGTATGGCAACTTTGGTTCCTCATTTGAATAATGGTCAAAATAACATGAGTGAAGTTTATTCATAGAAGCCATGCAATAGTTGGGGCAGAAATTTTTATGAAATATTTTATTTGTTTCATGATTGCTCAGTCACATTTTAAGTATTTATATATATAATGAAAGCATGAATTTCATATGATAAATGTAGATCATGTATGATACTAGACATTAATATGGAATTAACTTTCTTTCATATTTTATGAGTTAGTTATAAATTTTTCTTCATTTCTCAATTTAGGTTTAGAAACTTTTGCTGTTGCCAAGTTATATTCCAATATCTGACTTATTATTTAGCTTCGGGAATTTAGATAAATAAGTTTCAAAAAAAAATCCTATCAGCTAATTGGGCTTAACCCAATTGGTCCAACCGGACCAAACCTAGTGGGTCGGCCCGCTAGGATCCAACCTGGTCGGGTCAACTCCCAGCCCGACCGAGCTCTCCTCAACCTCTCGTTCCTCTCTTACCTTCGCACTCGAGCCTGTCCAGGCGATCCCGCCGCCGCCGCCTGCTGGCCGGTCTCTGGCCATCTCCAGCCACCGCCGGTGCCTCTACCAAACTCGCCCCGAGGTTTCCCCGAGCGCCCCTCCAGTGGCTCGGCTGCAGCGCTCTACGCCCCCTCCGTTTCGGAAACCTAGCACCGACCCAACCTCTTCGGTCACCGCCGGTCGCCAGCCTCCCTGGGTACTGTTGCTTGCTGGTCCGGCTACGGCCGTCGTGCCCCTGGTGTTGCCCCGGCGTGCTCGCCCTGGCATGGCTCGGCGCGATTAGTGCGGTGGCGCTACTCGTGCCGCCACTGCCGCCGAGTCACCGACGCCGCCCCCAGGCATGCACCTCTGCAACGATTGCCTCTCCTCATCGCCGCCTCTCTGAGGTGCTCTGGCTACTGGTAATGCCCCTATCCCCCTCTTCTCTTCTTCCTCTGGCTTGGTGTCCTTGGTTGTGCAATTTGATACTACTACCTGCTAGTTATTGGTACGAGAATGTGATGGTGCTGTGATGACTTCCTGATTGCTAATAAGCTGGACATATAACTGATGCTCTGAGATATATGTGATGGAATTTAGTGAGGTTTTGAATCTGAACCAAATGTTTAGTCCCACAGTTAACTACTGCTGAAATCTGATGCCTAAACTCCTAGTGTTAATTTAGTTAACTGAATCACCACTGATGCTATGTGATATTTAGAGATATGTGCTGCTGATTGCTATCCATAATTATGAGCTGAATAATTATTCAGTGATGATTTAATCAAGCCCCAATTTCTAGATACTTCTAGACTATTATGCTTGATCCAATATGACTGCTGCAATGCTTTTATATAGCTCCTGTGGTGCCTCCAGGAGAGTATGCCTATTAATGAGTGGGGATGTTTGGCTGGCTGCTTTGATCTGATATCCCAATCTGATGCTTGTAGTAACCTTTGGTTGCTACTGCTATGTGCAAAAGGAGCACTGCTATAGAGTTAATTTGATAAGAACAGATTCTAGCTTGCTATCTTGGTCTGGCCTATGATGCAAAGGCTGAGGCAAACACTTTTCTTATAAGAACAGATACTTGCTTTGATTTGATTTACTACCCTGTGATGAGTCTAGCGTAGCACCTCTACGCCAGTCTGAGGGTTACCCTGCTGCCTGATACGTCCAAAACGTATCTACTTTCCCGAACACTTTTGCTATTGTTTCTCCTCTAATTTGTGTGTTTTGAATACAACTAACACGGACTGACGCTGTTTTCAGCAGAATTGCTCTGGTGTCTCGTTTTTGTGCAGAAATTCAACTTCCAGTAAAAATTCGGGAAAAATCACCAAAAATCATATTTCACCAGAAGACCCACGGAGCCAGAAGACCGGAGGGAGAAGTGACTCGAGCCATTGTCACAAGGTGGTGGCGCGGCCCAGCCCTGGCCGCGCCACCCCTGTGTGAGGTGGCCCCAGGCCTCCTCTCGACCTCCCCTCTCGCGTACATATACCCCTTGACGACTTAAGATCGGGGGACGGCGTTTTTTCCCAGATAGACTTCCGCTGCGCCGCCGCCATCAAAAACCGCGATTCGGAACCAGGAAACTCCGTTCTGGCACCCTGCCGGGACGGGGATTCGGAGGAGATCTTCATCACCATCGACGCTCCTCCATCGACCATCCATGACTCCCCCATCCATGTGTGAGTAATTCCCCCGCGGTAGGTGAGGGCATGGTAGGGATTGGATGAGATTGTTCATGTAATTTGATATGAGATTGATAGGGCATAGTGCCTAGTATCTTTATTTAGTGCCTATGACATTGTTGCAACTTGTTATGCTTAATGCTTGTCACTTTGGGCCCGAGTGCCATGATTTCAGATCTGAACGTGTTATTATTTCTATGATGATACTTGTTGTTTATGATCTTACCTACAAGTTGTATACACATATTGTTGTCCGGAACCCGAGGCCCCAAAGTGACAGAAATTGGGATAACCGGAGGGGATGGCTATGATGTGAGGATCACATGTGTTCACCGAGTGCTAATGCTTTGCTCCGGTACTTTATTAAAAGGAGTACCTTAATTACCAGTAGTTTCCCTTGAGGCCCTGCTGCAACAGGCTGGTAGGACAAAAGATGTCGTGCAAGTTTCTCCTTGTGAGCACGTATGACTATATACGGAACACATGCCTATGATTGTTTGTACTAGGATGCTTTATCATTATTTATCTGCAATGCCCGTATCTCATTGATTTCATGAATTATCTTATCCATGCAACGCCCGTTATCCATCCCTATGCCTACAGTATTTGTTCCTACTGTTTACAACCGTTACTTCTACTGCTGCTATTTTACTACTGCTGTTACTGTTTTCCTACTGTCACTGCTATAAAACTGTTGCTACTGATAAACCGCTGCGAGTGAGACTGTTTCCAGGTGCAGGTGAATTGACAACTCATCTGTTAAGGCTTACATATATTCTTTGGCTCCCCTTGTGTCGAATCAATAAATTTGGGTAATACTTCCCTTGAAGACTGTTGCGATCCCCTATACTTGTGGGTCATCAAGACTATTTTCTGGCGCCGTTGCCGGGGAGCATAGCTTTATCTGTAAGTTCACTTGGTATTCATATTGTTCGCTGCAATCCTTTCATCATGGGTAAACCTCGTGATGGAAAAGTTCCTATATTGCCATCCACTACAAGAAGAGGTACGACTCTCAACACCTCTGTTGCTCTTGATTCACCTTCTGTTATGAGTAAGTTGCTTACACCACCACACCCACACGTTACTGCTACTACCTCTGCTGAGATTGAAAGTGCCACTGATAATTTAGATGATGCTTCTGCCGTGCTTGATGAGAGAGGTTCACTAGGTTCCTTTTTAGAGGCTACTATTGCTAGAGCTAAGTTGGGAAACACCACTGTTACACCTGTTAGTTCACCTGAGTCTAGGGAGTGTCCTAGTGACGATTATGATGATGATGCTTATATTGAGCTTAATGATGATTTTATTGCAGAAGCACGTGCTGCTCGTGATACAGGTAATATTAAAGAGCTTCTTGCTAAACGTTCTGTTAGATATAATTTGTCTTCTGATCCTAAGTTTGCTGCTTCTCCTATAAATATTAGAGACAAGGATTATGATTTCTCTTTGGATTTATCTTACATATCTATTGTTGAGAAAACTCCCTTTTGTGGTACTAAAGATGAGAGTGCTATGGAGCACATGAATGAGCTTTCTACTTTGAGTAATTTGTTTTCTGATGATATCAAGCTCCGCACTTACTTTGTTGCTAAGATTTTTCCTTTTTCATTGAAAGATGCTGCTAAAATTTGGTTTAATAGCTTGTCTCCTGGATCCCTTACTAGTCCTATTGCTTTGGCTAACGCTTTCTTTCAGAAATATTTTCCCGCTAGTGCTCAACATGCTGCTGTGCAGAAAATCTTTGATTTTGAACAGGGAAAAGGAGAGAAATTGCCTGAATCTTGGACAAGGTTTTGTTCTTTAATTAGAGCTTTGCCTAAAGAACCATTGCCTAAAAATGAACTCCTTGATATATTTTATAATGGACTAACGGATGAATCTAAGTCATATTTGGATAGTTGTGCTGGTTGTGTTTTCAGGGAAAGAACTCCGGCTGAAGCAGAGGAGTTAATGGCTAAAATAAGCCGGAATCATGATGATTGGACTTTAGTTGAGCCAACACCAGCATCAACTCCTGCGCCATCTACAGAGCCTACACCGAAGAAGAGAGGGATGATTGAATTAAATGATGAAGTTATGAAGGAGGCTAAGAAAGCTCTTAAGGAGAAAGGTATTAAGGCCGAAGATGTGAAGAATTTACCTCCTATTGAAGAATTATGTAAGCCAATCCCTCGCTCATCTACTATCGAGGTACACTCTCTCCAACGCTTTGATGAAAGAGATATTCCTTATACTAAACCTCCTGAACAATGCTTAGATGAATTTGATAATTTTATTGTTAAGCAAGAAAATTTTAATAGAATGGTGCATAATCATCTGTTGGAGAATTCTAGAGTTATTAACAAGATGCAGGATATTGTGGAAAGAACCGCCAATGATGTGAAGATACTTGCTAAGCATTTTCAAATGATTCAAACACAAATTGATCAGCTTACCAAGGTGCAGCAAGACCTTCTAGCTAATGCTGCAAGAGAGAAGCAAGCATGTGAAATACGCACAAGAAGTGGCGCTGCTACTCAAGACCCATTATATCCAGAAGGACATCCTAAGAGGGTTGAGCAAGATTCTCAACGCACTTCAAGTGATGATATTCCTCCCAAGAAGAAGAAGAAGCATAAAACATCCGCAGAATCCTCTGATGCAGGTAAAGATCCTAACAGTGTTTCTATTTCTGATGCTGAAACAGAACCAGGAGATGCTCCAGATAAAGAAGAAGACAAAGGAGAAGCTGAAGAAGAACCAGAAAAGATTAAGAAGAAGGCAAAGTACACCAAAGAAGACTTCATTGCCAACAAACATGGTAAGGAGAGTGAACCTTGGGTACAGAAGCCAATGCCTTTTCCTGGTAAGAAACACAAGTCCAAGGAAGAAGAACATTACAACAGGTTTTGTGAATGGATGAGACCTTTATTTTTGCAAATTCCTTTGACTGATGCTATTAGAATGCCTCCTTATGCAAAGTATATGAAAGATATTGTCACTAACAAAAGGAAAATTCCTAGTGAGGAAATTTCTACTTTACTTGCTAATTATTCTTTTGATGGTGAAGTTCCAGAGAAGCTTGGAGATCCAGGTATACCAACTATTCCTTGCTCCATTAAAAATAACTATGTTAGAACTGCCTTATGTGATTTGGGAGCTGGAGTTAGTGTCATGCCTTTTTCTCTTTATAAGAGACTTGATTTAGAAAAATTGGTTTCAACTGATATATCCTTGCAAATGGCTGATAAGTCTACTACTATTCCTATTGGTATATGTGAGAATGTTCCCGTTCAAGTTGCTAACAGCTGTTTAATATTAACTGATTTTGTTGTGTTAGAAATGCCTGAAGATGATAATATGTCTATTATTCTTGGGAGACCTTTTCTAAACACTGCAGGTGCTGTTATCAATTGCAATCAAGGAAAAGTCACTTTTAATGTTAATGACAAAGAATACACCGTTTATTTTCCCAAGAAGATTGATAGGAGGAATGCTCTAAATTCAATCAAGCATGTTGAGACCATCAAAGTTGGTCAAATTATTTGTTCAGAGCGAAAGCCCAGGGAAGAATGTCAAATTGTTATGGTTGGGACTATACCTATCAAAGTTGAGGTAACATAAGCATTAAGTGATATGCAAAGTTTTGCCTCATAAAAAGTTAGTTTGGTAACAAGACTTGATCAACCTTGTTAACAAAGTGATTTTATATGAACGAAACTTCGTTTTCACCGCTTTCACTCCTACTCACTTGCATTTACTTTCATCAAAAATTTATTCTTTCAGTTTAGTTGTATGATTAAGAGTATCTCAGAGCTGCTGTATGCTTAGTTTTGATTTGCTTGAAATCTTTTCATCCTTGTTCTTCTGAGTTTTATCGATATGCAAATTTCTAAAAAATCCTCGAAAATAAAGTTTCTCGAAAAATTACAGAAAATTATTTATAAATTTTTATGTCAAAAATGGGGCAGAGAGACACCTGGGGGGCACCAGGTGGGGCAGCCACGCCACCTCACACACAGGTGGCGCGGCCCAGCCCTGGCCGCGCCACCCATGTGTGAGGGGGCCCCACCAGGCCACTCACTCATCTCTTCTTCCCCTGCTCTTTCTCTCTCCCGAAAAACACCGACCCATTTGCCCAAACTCGAGTTCTTGCTGTTTTTCACCCAGATTTTCGATCTCCTTGTTCAGCCCAGCATTTTTGCTGAAACTTGGATCATTTGCTCTCCGGTATGTGACTCCTCCACTTGTCCAAGTAGATTTTCTTATGGTAAAGTATTTCTTGAGTATTTTAGCATTATAGGTGACAGTATAAATGAGTATGCATGCTTGTTCTATTGTTTAGAAAGATTATTTTGATGCATGATAGCTCTCTAGTAACCCTCCATAGTAGTTTGCTACATTTGCTTGTCTTTAAATCACTTTTTATGAGTTTGTTGAAAAATTTCAGAGAAGAAGATGGCCAACTTCACATATGGAGAAGTGTTTGAAAGTGATGCACCAAGGGCATCAAGGCCTTCAAGATCCGCTGCCCGATATAGGGTATCCTATAATGAGGATCTCATGTCACCGAACCCAGAAGGGGATGATGGAGATGCACATCCATCCGCCTTTCCTTGTTTTAACTTCTTGAGTGATGCAGGGATTCTTGATGATTTCTTGCTCCTTATTAACAGGGTTGGGTTGACAGATTATGTGGCGGATGAAAGAAACCAATATGCTTTGCTTACAAAGACTTTCGTTGAAAGTTTTAAATTTATTAACTCTCATTACAATCCGTCTGTTGCATTTAAGATTTATGATCAGCCCATCACCATGTCTTTGGAGAGGTTTTGTTTTGTTTTAGGTATTCCCATGTTTGGAACGTCTAGGAAGATACAAAATCACCCCGCTGATTTGTTGGAGCTTTACCGAGGGGTGACCAATGATGATGACCGCAACGCACAGCGTGGCAAGATAAGAAATATTCAACTCCCAGCTATTAGATATTTTACTTACTATCTTGCAACTAGTGTACTTGGTAGAGAAAACACTAGCAATATCTCCAACTATCATTTAGCTTTTCTAGCCACTGCTCTTGGTGTTGGTAGGGAGTATAACCTTGGTGCTGTTATTGCTCGTCGCCTAGCTGCTAGGGGACCTATTTATGGAGGTATTATTGCTGCACGCATTGTTGCTGAGCTAGGACTTTCTATTGCTCCTAATGATGTATTGTTGGCTCCACAGAGGCTTGATCTCGCTGCTATGAAGCTCCATCACTTTGTTACTGCTAACTCTTGTGCAGGGAAATTAGTTTACAGGATGTTATTCATTGATGGAGAGGAAAGGGAAATTCCCTTTCCTCAGCCTAACTTATTCAGCATTCATAAGAAGCCATGGTCGCGCATGAAGGTGGAGTTGGACGATCAGCTTAGGCTGCTTGGTTTCAATATCCAACACGGCGTGGTGGTTCAGGAGGAAGAGGAGGAGCCGCCCTATCACTTCACCACGTACCACTCCGGGGCATCCTCAAACTCTTATCAGGACGATGGAGCTTCTTCGTCACACCACGAGGGCGCCACTTCATGGCAAGGTTGGCCGAGTTGGGATTGATCTCCACTTAGGCCAAAAGCCTAAGCTTGGGGGGAGGTACGCCGACAATTCACTCATCTACATATCATATTCTGTCGGACCATTGTATATTCATGTTTTGCTTTCTTTACTATTCTTGTTCTTGTTTTCATTGCTTCCAAAACACAAAAAGACTAAAAATATTTCCGTTGTTTTTCTCTATTTGGTTCTTTAGTTTTCCACCTTTGGTTTGCTTTACTTGCTATTTTCAGTTTGCTACTTGAAAAATCCAAAAATATTTTGCTTTGTTGCTATTTCCTCCCGCTTTACTTTCAAAAATCGAAAACTCCAAAAATATTTGTTGTTCTTCTTTGGTTTTGTAAAGTTTGTTGCAGAGTTCAGTCTCCCGTTACTCCATTGGAGCTTGGTATTCACTTTATATTATTCAAGCCACACAAGTGAAGAGCAATAATGACGACATATGACAATCCGAGATGCGGTAAGAGGCTGGTATGAACTCTATTTGTTTTCATTTTTGTACATATATTCATCTATGTGGACATGCTTAGTCAGTTCATGTAAGGTATATGTCATCTAATGGATGCTTTGTAGTTCTTGCTTTCATATGATTAGTTTCAATCTACTATTAGCCTGTAGCATGTCATGTAGACGCTTGCATGTATTGTTTTATTCATAGTATGGTATGATATTGTGGTATCCACCTCTGAAAGCTCCATTTGAATCGACTTGGCACATGCTCATGCATGCATATGACTGAACAAAAAGTCAATTAAGCCTCGATGATCTAATTTGCCTCAGAGTTCTTGTATCATTTTATGCCTATATTAATTTTGTTTTGTCGCAAGCATGATTATGATAGTTATTGCTCTCTCGATTGTCGCTTCCCAGTCTTTTGCTAGCCTTCACCTGTACTGAGTATGAGCTCTACTCGTGCATCCAATTACCAAAAACCTAGTCTTCCAAGGAGTCCACTATAAATTCCTATGCATGGTATTTGTAAGCCATTCCAAGTAAATTTTCATGTGCTACCTTTCAAAACTTTCAACTACTTCTCATTTTGTGCCACTGTTTTTAGCTCATGGGGACGTAGTGGTCGGAATTGCTATCTTCCATATTAAATTGAGTACCCCTCGACTAGGCAGCTTCATCTGCTCGTCATTAATTTTGCAAGGGAGCTGGTCAGACCATTATAATCTTAATTCTAAAAGAAAGAAAAAAGGCACTCCTCCAATGGAATGTGAAAGTTGGTGGGCACCCGATGGAATCGGTTAGCCATGGTTTGAGAAAGGAAAAAAGGTGGGGAGGAGTGCCAAAGCTTTATAAAAGAGCACCAATGTGCCAATTTTCAAAGAACTCGGAACCGCTCTCACTTGTTTATTATGGAAGATAGTAAGTCCCCATTGCTAGTCGTTGACATAGAACAACCACCTCTCAAAAGAACCTTTTATCTCTGTTTTACAAATGAAAAGCTCTAGCACATGTTAAATCACTGCTTCCCTCTGCGAAGGGCCATTCGTTTACTTTTATGTTGAGTCACCATCTTCTAACTTTAAGCACTTCTTGAGAGCATAGCTGTTATTCTTAGTATAATGTGCTTGTCCCAGAACACGGTTAATTGTGGTATAACTTTGATGCTTGTATCTTTGATATTTCTACTTCTAGTCTTCCCTTGGACTTCAGAGGTGCCTCAGCATTTATGTTTTGCTCTACAAATAAAGGCAAGCGGGATACCACTCTTTCATATCATTTATGCATATTACAATCTTGTAGCTTCTCATGTACATGTTACTTGTTATTAGCGCATTGACACTCTTTCATAGATTGCTTGACTATGAGGTGACATTAGTTGCATATTTCTTATTATGAATTGCCTGAGTACTTGATCACATAGTTAGTATATATACATCATATGAGCAAATGTGTTCGTGAAAGTTTCTTTTATCGCTCTCAGTTGTTAACTGAATTGCTTGAGGACAAGCAAATAGCTAAGCTTGGGGGGAGTTGATACGTCCAAAACGTATCTACTTTCCCGAACACTTTTGCTATTGTTTCTCCTCTAATTTGTGTGTTTTGAATACAACTAACACGGACTGACGCTGTTTTCAGCAGAATTGCTCTGGTGTCTCGTTTTTGTGCAGAAATTCAACTTCCAGTAAAAATTCGGGAAAAATCACCAAAAATCATATTTCACCAGAAGACCCACGGAGCCAGAAGACCGGAGGGAGAAGTGACTCGAGCCATTGTCACAAGGTGGTGGCGCGGCCCAGCCCTGGCCGCGCCACCCCTGTGTGAGGTGGCCCCAGGCCTCCTCTCGACCTCCCCTCTCGCGTACATATACCCCCTGACGACTTAAGATCGGGGGACGGCGTTTTTTCCCAGATAGACTTCCGCTGCGCCGCCGCCATCAAAAACCGCGATTCGGAACCAGGAAACTCCGTTCTGGCACCCTGCCGGGATGGGGATTCGGAGGAGATCTTCATCACCATCGACGCTCCTCCATCGACCATCCATGACTCCCCCATCCATGTGTGAGTAATTCCCCCGCTGTAGGTGAGGGGATGGTAGGGATTGGATGAGATTGTTCATGTAATTTGATATGAGATTGATAGGGCATAGTGCCTAGTATCTTTATTTAGTGCCTATGACATTGTTGCAACTTGTTATGCTTAATGCTTGTCACTTTGGGCCCGAGTGCCATGATTTCAGATCTGAACGTGTTATTATTTCTATGATGATACTTGTTGTTTATGATCTTACCTACAAGTTGTATACACATATTGTTGTCCGGAACCCGAGGCCCCAAAGTGACAGAAATTGGGATAACCGGAGGGGATGGCTATGATGTGAGGATCACATGTGTTCACCGAGTGCTAATGCTTTGCTCCGGTACTTTATTAAAAGGAGTACCTTAATTACCAGTAGTTTCCCTTGAGGCCTTGCTGCAACAGGCTGGTAGGACAAAAGATGTCGTGCAAGTTTCTCCTTGTGAGCACGTATGACTATATACGGAACACATGCCTATGATTGTTTGTACAAGGATGCTTTATCATTATTTATCTGCAATGCCCGTATCTCATTGATTTCATGAATTATCTTATCCATGCAACGCCCGTTATCCATCCCCATGCCTACATTATTTGTTCCTACTGTTTACAACCGTTACTTCTACTGCTGCTATTTTACTACTGCTGTTACTGTTTTCCTACTGTCACTGCTATAAAACTGTTGCTACTGATAAACCGCTGCGAGTGAGACTGTTTCCAGGTGCAGGTGAATTGACAACTCATCTGTTAAGGCTTACATATATTCTTTGGCTCCCCTTGTGTCGAATCAATAAATTTGGGTAATACTTCCCTCGAAGACTGTTGCGATCCCCTATACTTGTGGGTCATCACTGCCCCCCCTTATTTCCTCTTATTGATGATAAGAACAGATACTACTGCTGGTTCTTGATTTGTTCACCTTGTTGCTGAAATTTTTAGAAGAAGAGAGGTTGGTATCAGGCTTTGATCTGGTGCCCTTCTACTTCTTCTTGATCTTGTTCTTGTGGTGATCTTGTCCTGCTTGATCTGGTTCGGCTGGACCCCTGGCTGCCACCTTGCTCCTCCTTCATGGTAGCCCTTCTCCTCCACTTGATCAGCCTCTGGTGCTCCTCTAAGTGACCATGGTCACTGGTTGCTGTTGCTTGGTTCTTGTGATGATATTTTGTGATGAGCTGTTCTTGGTGTTCTTGAGATAAGATGGATGGTGAAATGGTGCTGGTGAGTTTGTGAGGTGCGGCTGCTAGTGCTGGCTGTGTGTTTATATACTTCTATTGCTGTGTTGACACCACATGATATGCATGTGGTGACTGTGCTGCTTACAGGTGGTCAAATTGGTTTCCTATACCTCTGGAGACAAGCTACGGCTGTTGATGATTATCTCTGTTTGGATTATTATTTGTGACTGCCACTTGTAATTCTGGCTGTGCAAATATTACTGATTTTGCTAAATGGATCTTTGGTGGCCTTCTAATTCTGCTTAACTGATACCATGTTAAGTATGAATTTAATATAATCTGATTTGGGTTTATTTCTTTAAACTTAGCTAGAATTAGAGGGTGTCATAATTTGCCTGTTTCGGATTTGATTTGATTGCCTGCCTTTAAGATGCCTATCAATTCAAGTGTATGAATTATGGACCCTTTTCCAGAGTTGATTATTTGTTATAAAGGATGCCCTCTAGTTCTAGGATGTAGAATTTAGGTGTCCTTCCTAAATTCTCTAACTAAGTTTAATAGATTAAATTGCCTCCAAAAATATGGGGGCAAACATTTTAATCAAACAAACAAGTTTCCTTGTCTTTGTTACTTCTTATTTGCAGGGATGAAGATGATGACAAGATTAAAGATTAGTTAGGATTTTTATTATTCCTTTTGTAATTTCTAATCCTTTAATGTAATTAATCTCATTATTGAGATTTGTAATATAATATCCTATTCAATTGTAATAAAGGCATTATTCCTAAATTATTTTCTATATTCAATTTGTGTGATGTTTATTATTCAATTCTTTATTTCAAAATTAGTTGCATTATTATCTAGTTCAAATTTAAATGTTGAATTTCAAATTCCTTCCCCCCAAATCAATGATTCAACAAAGGTCATGCCGAAATTCATCGCACTCACTCCGGTGCACTAAACTTAAACATCAGAGTAAGAGGAACTTCAGTCGCTTTGTATTTTAAATAATTTGCGCGAAAATTTTCTAGGTTTTCAGATGCATGAATGCAATGCACAAACCCTGATTCTACCCCCGTTTGGTCCTAAACGCTGGGATGTTACAGCCTTCCCCCCTTAACAAAAACTTCATCCCGAAGTTACGCACGGTGATACCTGAATAGCTCGGGATAAGCTTGTTTGAGGTCTTCCTCTTTCTCCCAAGTAGCTTCTCTTGCAGAATGATGCTTCCATTGCACCTTGCAATACTTGATAGCTCTGTTTCTCAATCTCTTCCAGTTTTCATCGAGAATCTTAGTTGGATGTTCAATATAGGTCAAATCTGCTTGCAGTTCTAACTCTTCATGTGAAACGGGCTCATCTGGAGTTCTAAGGCACTTCCGGAGTTGTGATACATGAAAAACATTGTGGATTTGTGACAGTCTCTTTGGCAACTCTAATTCAAAAGCTACCTCCCTGTTCTGACTCAGAATCTTGAAAGGTCCAATATACCTCGGACTCAATTTCCCTGTCACTCCAAATCTTTTGACTCCCTTCATTGGACTAACCTTGAGGTAAACCATGTCTCCTACCTGAGGTTCCCATGATCTTCTCTTCTGATCTGCATAACTTTTTTGTCTGCTCTGTGCAATCTTGAGACGATCTCGGATAATGTCAATTGCTTCTTGTTTCTCTTTGATGTAGTTCGGTGCAAACTCTTTGTTCCCTCCAACTTCATACCAACATATTGGTGATCTACACTTCCTTCCGTAGAGTGCTTCATAAGGTGCCATCTTGATACTACTTTGATAGCTATTATTATATGAAAAATCTGCCAATGGTAGATGTTCCTCCCAAGAACCTCCAAAGTTCAAAGCACATGCTCTAAGCATATCTTCGAAAATCTGGTTAGTTCTTTCTGTTTGCCCTCCAGTTTGTGGGTGATAAGCTGTGCTGAAGTCTAGCTTTGATCCTCAAGCTTCCTGAAGTTGCTTCCAAAATGCTGAGGTGAATACAGAACCTCGGTCCGACACTATCTTCCTAGGAACTCCGTGTTTACTCAGAACTTCCTTCACATATAATTTTATCAACTTCTCACCATTGTCCTTCTGGTTCACAGCGATGAATTGTGCACTCTTGGTCAATCGATCCACGATTACCCATATCATGTCCTTATTATTCTTGGTCTTCGGCAAACCTGTGATGAAATCCATACCGATCTCATCCCACTTCCATTCTGGAATCTCTAGAGGTTTTAGAAGCCCTGCGGGACTTTGGTGTTCCGCCTTCACTCGTTGGCATGTGTGACACTCAGACACATATTTGGCAATTTCCCTCTTCATGTTATTCCACCAGAATATCTCTTTCAAATCCATGTACATCTTCGTACTCCCTGGGTGTATTGAATAAGGTGTCTCGTGAGCTTCCTTGAGTATTATTTCCTTAATCTTCTCATTGTCAGGTACACAAATCCTCTTTTCAAACCATAGTGAATCAAATTCTCCTAAGTGAAACACTGATTGCCTTCCCTCAGTGATTCTTCTGACTTCTTCTTGTATGAAAGGATCATCATCTTGCTTTCGAATTATCTCATTCTTCAAGTCATTCTGTAGCTCCTCTATAACTCTCATAGTGGCAATGCTGCCTATAGCCTCTCCTTTCAGGAACATGATTTCCGCTTGCTCTAATTCTCTTTTCAACCCTTGAGGTAACTCAATGTCCACGGTCACGCTGTCAGTACTCTTCCTGCTCAAAGCATCTGCTACTACATTCGCCTTCCCCGGTGTGTAGTTGATGGTCAGATCATAATCTTTTATCAACTCTAACCATCTCCTTTGCCTCATATTTAGCTCCTTCTGAGTGAAGTACTTGAGACCCTTGTGATCCGTGTATAACTCACATTTTGCTCCATAAAGAAAATGTCTCCAACTCTTCAATGCATACACCACGGCTGCTAGCTCAAGGTCATGTGTTGGATAGTTGACTTCATTTGGTCTCAACTGCCTGGATCCATAGGCTATTACTTTCCTATCTTGCATGAGCACACATCCTATTCCCTGCTTGGATGCATCACAATAGACAATATAATCCTTGCCTGTTTCTGGGACTGCTAGCACTGGTGCGGTAGTTAACTTCTCTTTAAGTGTTTGGAAACTCTGTTCACACTGTTCTGACCACACAAATGGTGTATTCTTCCGTAGCAACTTAGTCATTGGTCCAGCTATCTTAGAGAAACCTTCTATGAATCTTCGATAATATCCAGCCATTCCTAAGAACCCTCGGATTTCCTTGGCACTTTTGGGTGATTTCCACTCTAGAACTGACTCAACCTTGCTTGGATTCACACCTATGCCTTCTTTGGTGATTACATGTCCAAGAAACTCCACTTTATCTAGCCAAAATTCACACTTGCTAAACTTGGCATATAATTGATGTTCCCTCAATGTCTGTAGAACTATCTTCAAATGCTTAGCATGTTCAGACTTATCCTTTGAGTATACCAGAATATCATCAATAAACACTATCACAAATTTGTCCAGATAAGGCATGAAGATCTTATTCATCAGATTCATGAATATAGCTGGTGCATTTGTCAATCCAAAAGGTACAACAAGGTACTCATGGTGTCCATACCTGGATACAGAAGCTGTCTTTGGAATATCTTCTGCTTTAATCTTGATTTGGTGATAACCCGATCTCAGATCTATCTTGGAAAAGACTCCTGCTCGCTTCACTTGATCGAACAAATCTTGTATTCTAGGCAGTGGATATTTGTTTTTGATAGTCACATTGTTCAAGTTTCTATAATCTCCGCACATCCTTCTGCCTCCATCTCGTTTATCAACAAAAATAACAGGTGATCCCCACGGTGATATACTTTCCTTGATGAATCCCTTCCTTTCCAATTCATCTAACTGTTCCTTCAACTCTTTCAACTCCTTCGGACCCATCTTATAAGGTGCTTGTGCAATCGGTGTAGTTCCCAGTATCAAGTCAATTGTGAATTCTATCTCTCTATCGGGTGGCATTCCAGGTAATTCCTTTGGAAACACATCCTTAAACTCTTTAACTATAGGAATCTCTTCAATCTTTACTTCCTTCATTGAGTTCAATTGCAGTTCCGCCTCAATTTTAGTATACTTATCACCTTGATAAACTATTCTTCCACCTTCGGGACTTCTAATAGACACTGTCTTTTCTTCACAGTCAATTTGAGCTCCATGATTTGACAACCAGTCCATTCCCAGTATCACTGCTATGTCTCCCATTGGAATCACGAATAAATCCGCAAAGTACACGAAGTTGCAAATCCTGATGATTTGTTCCTTCCGTATGTAGGTGACTACTAACGTACCCCCCGCGGATAAGACAGTAATAGGAGATTCTATCATAGAACATCTAATCCCATATTGCTCCATGAATTGCTTGGAAATAAAAGAAGTAGTTGCTCCAGTATCAAATAAAACTTTGCCGGGATGGGAAAGAATGCTTAGCGTACCTATCACCGCTTGATCCGAGTGGCCCACTTCATCCAGTGTGGTGCAATTCAGCTTCCCAAATGGCTTCCCTCGCTTTCTGTTATTGTTCCTCCCAGCATCTCTTCCTCCTCCACCACTTCTGTTCCCTGCCGGAAATGGCCATCCTCCTGGTGGTTTATTCGGGCAATCTGGTCTCATATGCCCCTCTTGGTTACAACCATAGCATATGATCTTGGGCTTCTCGCACTCACTTTTGAAATGCCCTGCTCGTCCACAGTTTGCAAAAATGATCTTATTCCATGGATTCGGAGGGTTTTGATTTGGTGTGTTACCTCCTGGCTTAAATCTGGGTTTGAAACTCAGATTAGTTGATGGTTTATTGGTCTGAAACTTCCTTGGCTCAAGTTTTGCCCTCTTTTTCCTTTCCTCCTGGACCTGCTGATAATCATCTTCGAACGTGATGGTAGCATCCACTAGCTTCTGGAATCCTTGTGTACTGAATGGCCTCATCTGTATCTTCACATATGGATTCAAACCTCTCAGAAACCTTTTCTTGCATTTCTCTTCAGTACTAACCTCATCAACCGCATAGCGAGATAACCGACTAAAATCCCGAATGTACTTCATAACCGGTGCACTCCCCTGTTCCAGCTTCTCAAACTCTTGCCTCTTGAGCTCCATGATACTTTCCGGAACATGATGTTCACGGAACTTTTCTTTAAACTCTTCCCATGAGAATATGTGTGTGGTTGGATGTATAGCTATAATGTTCTCCCACCATGATGCCGCTGGACTTGTCAACAGATAAGTTGCATAACGTACCATTTCCTCCTCGCTATAGCCGATAGTCTTTAGCTTCCTTTCAGTGTCAGTCAACCAGCCTGACATTGTCTCTTCCCACTATTCCAGCTTGTTCGGCCAAATCTTGCATGAATTTATTTTGTTGTTCCTGATCTCGCCTCCTGTTTTCCTCCACAAACTGCATATACTGGAGAAAACTTTGCTCCGAGATAGGACGAGGTGGTTGTGGTGGTTCCATTGCTGCTGCATCTGCATCTGCCTTCTGCTTGGCCTCCCTTTCTTGACGCTGCTGCTCAGTCTCGCGTTCTACGCCCGGATCCATGCCCCTCTAGTCCTGTTGCACAAAGCGAATTCTCATAATTACACCATGCATATGTTTTCTGAGTTCAACTTTATGCACAGTACTATTCACACAATGAAATCAAAAGCAAATCCAAATGAAAACCAAATATATTATACACATGCAATACCTAAATTTTACAATCGAAGTGATTTCTTTGTGAGTGTGCATACTTACTTATTGATGCTACCCCTCTCATTAAGATATTTACTACAATATTCTTACATGATTAACTCTCTTGTGAATAGTAAGATTTAACCCTCTACTATTAATGTTACTACATCTCCCTTGTTCTTAACACAACCAGGTATGTGTGAAAACTGTTTGGGTCTTTCTGGTTATGATTCATTCTACATTGAGTTACAATAATAGCAATGCTTAATAATAAAGAATCATCGCACTAAAATATATGGTAGGGTTATTCTCAAGTGAATATCCACCACACTTCTAGAGAATTCGTTACTATTCCTATAAGACTTCCTACATGTTCTACCCATTTAATAGGTTTCCAACCTAAGGTCAAAGCAATTGCTCTGATACCAGCTGCGCTGACCCAGCATACCACTGCATGTTGTAGTACGCAAGTCGTTGACATAACACTTATGAAACTCCATTTCACAAATATTACATCCCTCAGAGTGGTACAACAGAAATATTGCGGGTCCACATACAAACTTTTATTATTACAAGCCAAATAAACAACAACTCTGAGGTCCTCTTAGGTTCATCGAGGATACCCCATTGACTCACAACTTACATTACTTGTTCTAGAATAACTGAAAGTACATCTAAGAACTAAGATAGCTCAGCAACTTATTTAGTAGTGTTTTAAGTTGCTCGGCTAAACTAACGGTACTATCTCATCTACTGCTCGGCTTCCTCTTCAGCACCATAGATGATCTTGTAATCTTCACCTTCTACACCACCGGACAGATCTGGCTCCTCATAGTAGATGTCCTCCTAGGTAACATTGGCGTAGAGTACCTCCTCCTCCTGGTCTTCAGAGTCTAAGCAAGGGTTAAGAGGGAGTGGGGTGAGTAACGAGCGTTACCCAGCAAGTTCATTTAAAAGGGATAAGTGTTTGATGCACTAGCTACGACCATAGATCAATGATCCCAGGTCATGCAGGTTTTCATAAACATTTCTTCAAGACATTGCTTTTATTTTGAAAACTATGCCCGACAGCCTTCACAGGTTGACTAGAACTTCATGGAGTCCCTTTCCTGCCGTGTTCACAGTTCCTTCTCGGAACAAGGAGTGACAAGCCACAATTCATACACTCTGCAGAGGTGCGTTGCTTTACCCATAAGAGATCAAAGCCTTGCTGCACAACCGGGCGATCTTTCCCGTCCATACACTTTAGTATGGGGCCCAGTCATTGATCCAAGCCTATCACTACCCTTCTCCGCGACCTTGCATGCCCACCCTTTTGTAAATCCCTGGACTACCAGCTGATATAAAGATCAAGCTTCGAGCCAGTTTATTACAATCCATCATAGACACCTGGTACCGGGGGAAACTGAGGGTTCCCACCCATGTTGCCACATCCTAGCGGGATGATAGCTCCGGTGTGGTAAGTCCATTGACATGCGAAAGGAAGAAGAACTAGCTGACTTTCCCGTCCCATTCCAAGTCTTATGGTTAACGCGTAATTTACGGCACAAGAATCACTGACGGCATTGGTTGTAAATCCTAGGTGATACTTCCCCTTGCAATGGAACCTCCGTACCTATTCATCTTACCATGGTTCCATTGCCCACCACAAATGATTAACCACCCATACTGGGCTAGTAATCGATACTTCATATTGATTATGAAAACAGAACCTTTTGCTTTCAAATGCAGTAATAATACCACATGTATATATTTGCAAGTAGTTTGATAAAGATAATCAAGAGGTATGAGCAAGAGTGAACTTGCCTTGAGACTGCAAGGTATTGCAATCGAAAGCTTTGGTTGAACCCTGAACCCCGGGTTCTGGAAAAATAGCATCATTGTCTGGTAAGCCAATGTTTAAAGAGACAAATCATGCTATGATGCATATATATGCTATGCATTAGGGTTCAAGTGGTTTACCCCCCTTTTGTGTGTTGCATTTTAGTTTTAATAAAGAGTTAAATACTCAGGAATTCAATTAGATGGTAAGTCATACTATTGTATATGAATGGTAAAACTAGCACTTATAATGTTATGAAACTATCTAGGTATGATCCCAACTATTCAAATTTTTATTTGTAATTTTTTTTAGGACTTTTAAGATATGGCAACTTTGGTTCCTCATTTGAATAATGGTCAAAATAACATGAGTGAAGTTTATTCATAGAAGCCATGCAATAGTTGGGGCAGAAATTTTTATGAAATATTTTATTTGTTTCATGATTGCTAAGTCACATTTTAAGTATTTATATATATAATGAAAGCATGAATTTCATATGATAAATGTAGATCATGTATGATACTAGACATTAATAAGGAATTAACTTTCTTTCATATTTTATGAGTTAGTTATAAATTTCTCTTCATTTCTCAATTTAGGTTTAGAAACTTTTGCTGTTGCCAAGTTATATTCCAATATCTGACTTATTATTTAGCTTCAGAAATTTAGATAAATAAGTTTCAAAAAAAATCCAATCAGCTAATTGGGCTTAACCCAATTGGTCCAACCGGACCAAACCTAGTGGGTCGGCCCGCTAGGATCCAACCTGGTCGGGTCAACTCCCAGCCCGACCGAGCTCTCCTCAACCTCTCGTTCCTCTCTTACCTTCGCACTCGAGCCTGTCCAGGCGATCCCGCCGCCGCCGCCTGCTGGCCGGTCTCTGGCCATCTCCAGCCACCGCCGGTGCCTCTACCAAACTCGCCCCGAGGTTTCCCCGAGCGCCACTCCAGTGGCTCGGCTGCAGCGCTCTACGCCCCCTCCGTTTCGGAACCCTAGCACTGACCCGACCTCTTCGGTCGCCGCCGGTCGCCGGCCTCCCTTGGTACTGTTGCTTGCTGGTCCGGCTACGGCCGTCGTGCCCCCGGTGTTGCCCCGGCGTGCTCGCCCTGGCATGGCTCGACACGATTAGTGCGGTGGCGCTACTCGTGCCGCCACTGCCGCCGAGTCACCGACGCCGCCCCCAGGCACGCACCTCTGCAACGATTGCCTCTCCTCATCGCCGCCTCTCTGAGGTGCTATGGCTACTGGTAATGCCCCTATCCCCCTCTTCTCTTCTTCCTCTGGCTTGGTGTCCTTGGTTGTGCAATTTGATACTACTACCTGCTAGTTATTGGTTACTGTTATTGGTACTAGAATGTGATGGTGCTGTGATGACTTCCTGATTGCTAATAAGCTGGACATATAACTGATGCTCTGAGATATATGTGATGGAATTTAGTGAGGTTTTGAATCTGAACCAAATGTTCAGTCCCACAGTTAACTACTGCTGAAATCTGATGCCTAAACTCCTAGTGTTAATTTAGTTAACTGAATCACCACTGATGGTATGTGATATTTAGAGATATGTGCTGCTGATTGCTATCCATAATTATGAGCTGAATAATTATTCAGTGATGATTTAATCAAGCCCCAATTTCTAGATACTTCTAGACTATTATGCTTGATCCAATATGACTGCTGCAATCCTTTTATATAGCTCCTGTGGTGCCTCCAGGAGAGTATGCCTATTAATGAGTGGGGATGTTTGGCTGGCTGCTTTGATCTGATATCCCAATCTGATGCTTGTAGTAACCTTTGGTTGCTACTGCTATGTGCAAAAGGAGCACTGCTATAGAGTTAATTTGATAAGAATAGATTCTAGCTTGCTATCTTGGTCTGGCCTATGATGCAAAGGCTGAGACAAACACTTTTCTTATAAGAACAGATACTTGCTTTGATTTGATTTACTACCCTGTGATGAGTCTAGCGTAGCACCTCTACGCCAGTCTGAGGGTTACCCTGCTGCCCCCCCTTATTTCCTCTTATTGATGATAAGAACAGATACTACTGCTGGTTCTTGATTTGTTCACCTTGTTGCTGAAATTTTTAGAAGAAGAGAGGTTGGTATCAGGCTTTGATCTGGTGCCCTTCTACTTCTTCTTGATCTTGTTCTTGTGGTGATCTTGTCCTGCTTGATCTAGTTCGGCTGGACCCCTGGCTGCCACCTTGCTCCTCCTTCCTGGCAGCCCTTCTCCTCCACTTGATCAGCCTCTGGTGCTCCTCTAAGTGACCATGGTCACTGGTTGCTGTTGCTTGGTTCTTGTGATGATATTTTGTGATGAGCTGTTCTTGGTGTTCTTGAGATAAGATGGATGGTGAAATGGTGCTGGTGAGTTTGTGAGGTGCGGCTGCTAGTGCTGGCTGTGTGTTTATATACTTCTACTGCTGTGTTGATAGCACATGATATGCATGTGGTGACTGTGCTGCTTACAGGTGGTCAAATTGGTTTCCTATACCTCTGGAGACAAGCTACGGCTGTTGATGATTATCTCTGTTTGGATTATTATTTGTGACTGCCACTTGTAATTCTGGCTGTGCAAATATTACTGATTTTGCTAAATGGATCTTTGGTGGCCTTCTAATTCTGCTTAACTGATACCATGTTAAGTATGAATTTAATATAATCTGATTTGGGTTTATTTCTTTAAACTTAGCTAGAATTAGAGGGTGTCATAATTTGCCTGTTTCGGATTTGATTTGATTGCCTGCCTTTAAGATGCCTATCAATTCAAGTGTATGAATTATGGACCCTTTTCCAGAGTTGATTATTTGTTATAAAGGATGCCCTCTAGTTCTAGGATGTAGAATTTAGGTGTCCTTCCTAAATTCTCTAACTAAGTTTAATAGATTAAATTGCCTCCAAAAATATGGGGGCAAACATTTTAATCAAACAAACAAGTTTCCTTGTCTTTGTTACTTCTTATTTGCAGGGATGAAGATGATGACAAGATTAAAGATTATTTAGGATTTTTATTATTCCTTTTGTAATTTCTAATCCTTTAATGTAATTAATCTCATTATTGAGATTTGTAATATAATATCCTATTCAATTGTAATAAAGGCATTATTCCTAAATTATTTTCTATATTCAATTTGTGTGATGTTTATTATTCAATTGTTTATTTCAAAATTAGTTGCATTATTATCTAGTTCAAATTTAAATGTTGAATTTCAAATTCCTTCCCCCCAAATCAATGATTCAACAAAGGTCATGCCGAAATTCATCGCACTCACTCCGGTGCACTAAACTTAAACACCAGAGTAGGAGAAACTTCAGTCGCTTTGTATTTTAAATAATTTGCGCGAAAATTTTCCAGGTTTTCAGATGCATGAATGCAATGCACAAACCCTGATTCTACCCCCGTTTGGTCCTAAACGCTGGGATGTTACAGAGGGTTGGTTTGAGGGCACTGATCTGCGCCGGCTGTTTTGGGCCTTCAAAATCACAAATTCTCGACCCTCAAATTGCTTTTGAGGGTTACATGTTTAAAGGCTCTGTTAGAGATGCTCTAAAGCATGCCTCTACCGGCTCAGAGAAGAATAAGTAGGCCGAAGATCATGGTGCAGTACGTGTTGCCTCCTCCTCCACGCGAGGACTTAGGCATTACCGATGCAGACGTCCATAATGCGTTTGTAGAATGCATGACATGCAAGAAGAATTTAGAGTATCTTTTCTTGTGATTTTAATGTGTATAATTGAAAAATGTAACTTTGTGCAATTATTTTTATTAGTTCATGCTATGTGTAGTGCATATCTGATGCATCCTTTGTATACGCATGTACATATATATGGATTTATTGGATGGATTATCTACGATCAAGAGCATCCACCTCTGCATGCCCCATGGCTCAAAAAAAAAAACTCTACATGCCCCTTGACGGGTTCAATGGAGATGATGCCACCTTAGAAAATTATCTCGACACTCCACCTTCGACCATTGGGAAGGTGACATCGAACACAAGGCAAGGTAACCACATTACCAGAGAGGATAAATAATTGGTGTTGGAATGGGAGAGTGTCTCACTTGACGCTGTTCAGGGAAACAATCAATCCAATGACAAGTATTGGGTGCGAACTGGTGCTCACTATTACCGCATCGTCAAGGTTGAATTCTATCAGAGTCCCAAGTTTCTTCCAAACCCGTGAAGAGTCAACTTGTGCCACTGATGGCAACAAAACTACACGTGTATACCAACTTGTTGGAACTCCAACTCCAAGCGTAAAGTAATACGAGAAGCATACGTCTTTCCACAAGGATGACTAAGGGGTTAAATATTGAACTCTCGGGAAAATAGGAGTTCTCTCTCTATCCTCTTCAAGCAACTTACAAGAGCAAATCAATTATTTTATGCCCCAACTTCACTGTGGTGTGTGTCAGTCACGACCTGGATGTAAATTCAAATGCAATTGTGTAAATATAAAGGCTCAGCCATGTTAGACTACATGTACGGTTAGGTTAGACTAGGACTTTAGGTTTCTTGCCTTGTACTTCAAGTCTCTACCTACCCCCTTGTACTTCTATATAAACCCCCACCCGGGTTAAATCAATAAAAAAAACAACAGAATTTAGGGATTCACAACTTTTCACATGGTATCAGAGCGGTTTGTCTCACGACGCCGATCCTAGGTTCCTAAACCACTTCCGCATCGCGCCGCTCTCGGGGAGATCTCTCCTCGGGGGCGCGGCACCCGGTCTCGATCAATGATCCAATCGGTTCTTTAGTTTAGATCCAGTTCAATTTCTAGATTAGATCCAATATTAGCCAAATAAATCCCTAATCTATCCGGTGAGATCGCTGAAGAAGAACGGCGCTACGGCGCCCCGCAGGCCATCTATATCCGCATGCCATCTGCATCGTCATCGAGAAACCAAGGCCACGGCTTTGTATCTCGCACGGCATCGTCCACAGTTCGTGATCTCATCTACATCGGCGTCCAGGCACGTGGATCTTCATCAAGTGCTACCACACGGCGGCTGCAACGCACCTCAAGGCGTGGGCCAGCGCACCAGCGCATCTGCAGCCGGCTTCCACGGCGCTCGTCTGAGCGGCGAGCTCGCGCACACCCATGCGTCCACGCTCCCAGGAGGCCAAGAAATCAAGGATATCAGGTATACATGCATGACACACGTATGCGGATAGCTAAGCGATACCTGCGCCGGCCACCAGCAGCACCGCGGCATCAAGCTGGTTCTGCAACACCAAGTCGGGAGATATCCAGAGCTTCATCAACATAACGCCACGCCGATCCGTACGACTACATCGACGATGTACACCGATGCCCTGCCAACCCGACAAACATCAAGATCTTCACTGCATCAAACCGGACTACATCGACCCGAACATAAACATCAAGCTGTACGACTACATCAAGCTATGAGCAAGATTTTCGTCGAGTTCTACATCGCCAACAAAAACATCGCCAAGGTCTACATCCACGTGGTCTTTCGCCACCGCCGACAAAAACCCCGCCGCCGCCGCGATCTTTGATCGCCGCCGCCGCCTACGACAAGACCCGCCGCCGCCGTGATTTTCGATCACCGCTGCCGCCTACGACAAGACCCGCCGCCGCTGCAGAACCGCTGCCGCCGCCGACTAAAAACCCGCCGCCGCCGCAAAATACCTGTCGCCGCCGCCTAAAACCCCGCCGCCGCCGCAGAACACCTGCCGCCGCCGCCTAAAACCCGCCGCCGCCGCAGTAACCCTGCCGCCGCCGCCCTAAAACCCGCCGCCGCCGCAGATCCGCTGCCGCCGCCGCTAAAAAACGCGCAATTTTTTTTGCGCCTCCGGCTCTACAACTACAAAGACTACGACAACCTCGACCACGGCTACATCATGATCGGCTACCTCGACATCGACATCAAGAACACCGTCTATAGCAACTCAAGAACTCCAGTCAACAGCGTCCGCGTCGTCACTTGCGTCCACGCCACTCCCGCTATGACTGCGGGAGGGAAGAGAGGAGAGACACGGAAGGCACCAGAGGTGCCGACCCATCAGAGACGCAGTTGATGATGACAAGGAGGAGAAGACAACGGACAAAAACGCATGACTTCAAATCGACTTCAAATCCAGTCGCAATCGTCCGCTTCACTCCCGCTACGACTGAGGGGGAATGTTAGACTACATGTACGGTTAGGTTAGACTAGGACTCTAGGTTTCTTGCCTTGTACTCCAAGTCTCTACCTACCCTCTTGTACTTCTATATAAACCCCTACCCGGGTCAAATCAATAAAAAAAACAACAGAATTTAGGGATTCACAACTTTTCACAAGCCATAGTGTAGGTAATGGATATATAAACTAAATATGCGTTGTTCAAAAAAAAACTAAATATGCAAACTACTAAAAGAACTGATGCAATTTTTTTTTTGATTTAATAGAGTTGAAAACAAAAGTGCATGCAAAGTAAAACATAAGGTGCTTGTTATGTCAAAATTAGATTGCGAATTATGATATCACTTGATCCATCTAATAAATATGATGGCGGATATCTTCGCATAACAAGTTAACAAAGATTCCGCTTGATGTTTGTGAATTAGCGACGATTTCACTTGACCTCACATGGATTAGCACGTGTCTGGACACGGTTCCGCTTGATGCATGTGGCTTAATATTCTGCCGCTTCGATTGCATGAGAGCTCTATGGAGTCCGCTGGAACGGGTTGATCTTAGTACTGTTTAGAACATGCCAAAAACTGATGTATGTCGTGCGGCCGGCTATCTCGTCGCAAGCAAGGCACGCACGCAGCTAGCAAACTAGCAGGCAGCTTGAGGATTGCTTGCTGCACATAGCTAGCTAGCAAGGTCATGTCCGATCCAAATTACTGCATATTGATCTTGACTTGATCCAAACTCATGAACGAATCGGTAGGGGCGGTGGTGATGTTGATCCGCAACCGCACGTGAAGGATAGTGGCGATGTCTGTGGCCGCCGAGATCCTCGTTGACTGCCGCAAGTCAGTGAGACAAAAATTGCCGCAAACAGATGAGTCGGTCAGATGTAATCTAGCGGTCGAAGATGTTGAGGGATCCTGCATGGAAGACGACTCCAGCCATCGTTTGCGCTATAGTGGGCGCCAAATATCTGGTTTACAAAGAGGTGAGAGGAGCAAGGCGATGATAAAGAATCTCGGAGCAAGATTGGCAACAATGTACCTAATTTTGGGTCCTTTTATGTAAGAGTAGAGACAACTCTTCCTTAATAATCCTCTAGTGTTTGTACAAATTTGGTGGTGCATGTTTTGACACCTTTTTTTTGGTGGCTTTAGCTTCTATGATCATTGTAAGACCTCTCGCCAGTTTTTATAAATAAATAAAATAAAATAAGATCGTATGCATCTGTTCGATGCAGAGGCTGGAGCTACCAATTTTAAAAAAGAAAATAATACAAACTGACCAGTTTGAAATATATTGGCATGCATGCCTCCCTCTGTGGATAAAAAAAACCTATAATAAGTAGTGAACCTAGCTACGGATTCAAACTCTATTTTCCTCGCACGCTAGACTGTTACTCTCCTTCATTTATAGAGAGGAGCTGGTGGGTTTTCGGGGTCACCAAAAAGTCTTACATGGAATGCAATACAATAAAGCTTACATCAGTGATAGGAAGTCTGGTATCCTCAATATTGTGGATTATTTAGATATTTATTTTATGAGGTGTGGATATTAAAGTTTGCACGACATGTTACATCTTCACCCTCGCATGTGGAGCTATATCATAGAAAAGCTCCTAATAATATTGATGGCATCAGTAATGATGCTAAATTTTGTGTTGCATGTTAAGAGGCTATCAAGAAGGTTGTATGTCAAAATGACTTTCCTGAAATTAAGGTGATAGATAACATTTTTAAACAACTTACTGAATTATCAGTTGACGAGGTTCAACCCCGGCAATGCCCATGTCGAAGGGCTTTCGATCTAGGAAGCGTATTGGGGACCTGGCGAACTCGACGGCGATCAGACGAAAGCAAAGGAACACAGGATTTACCCAGGTTCAGCCCCCTCGAAAGGTAAAAGGCCTACGTCCTGCTTGTCAGACTTTGTATTGATGAAGGTGTGGTGACGATGGTAGTACAAGGGTGGCGTAGATTGGATCTAGCCGTAAACAGAGAGCTCTGGGTTGTCGAGCGCTCCGGCGTGAGGTGGGTGGAAAAGTGTCTAGGGTTTTGAGGCCTCCCTCCCAGCCTTTTATATGCGAAAGCTGGGTCCCGAGACGGTTCCTCAAACCCGATACAGATCGGATCGGTCCTCCAACAGACGAAACCTAATCCAATTCTAATCCTTCGGATCTTTGCTTGCATGCTAAGTTTAGCTCCTGGGCCACGCTAGACCGCTGCCTTGATGGGCCTCAAGAGCCTTCCGAGAGATACCTTTCCTGGACCGAAAACCAGGTAGACGAATATCGGGAACCCGTTTGTCATTCCTTCGTCAGTAGCCCCCGAGTGCCTGGGATAGCCGAAGACTATGGCAGGGACTCCACCCAAAAATCTTCCTGGCCGCACCCGATATTCGAGTCTGGACTGTAGAACCAAAAAAACACAGAGAACATTTGAGTAATACACTTGTTAGATATGAAATTCTAGAGCTATGCTCATTAGGAGCCTCAAAAGTGCTAAGTCGGGTTTGCAGAGGGATGCGCATAACCGGCCTGAGACTCACGCCGGGTCTCAGTTAATTGCATAGCCGCAAAAACACTCGGTTAGCTTACTCAGATTCGAGTCTCCCGACTCGAACCCGCGTGGGCTGGCGCTACCCCGACCCGAGCCGCGTCGGACTTACCAGGTCGGAGCCCAGTTCATTGTGAGGCACCCGATGCGTCCATCGGTGCAAACTTCATACCGTAGGTATGGAAAATTTTCCGGCAGAGCGCGTTTGATACGAATACCGGGCCATCCAGTGTTGCTAACTGTGGTCTTACCCTCATATTTGACATACGGCATCCGAACTGGTATATTGCCACCAAGATTCGGGCATGTTGATTGCGGAGCGTTGATAGCTCGAAAGAAAGGTTCGAAAAGGCATCAGCCCATATTCGAACAGAATGAAAGCTCTGGCAGTCTAGAGATGCGCTTCGAAGGTTCGGATGTTTATTCTTGATTGGCATAGTGATGCTCGAATAGCTTGAAGGCGCTGCCGGCCCGAAAGAAACAATTTGAAGGACCAAAATTCTGCCTCGAATATCTTGGAGGCGCTGCTGGCTCGAAAAGACAATTCGAGGGACCGAAACCCCGCCTCAAATATCTTGAAGGCGCTGCTGGCGCGAAAGAAACAATTCGAGGGACCGAAGTCCTGCCTCGAATATCTTGAAGGCGCTGCTGGCCCGAAAAAAACAATTCGAGGGACCGAAGTCCTGCCTCGAATATCTTGAAGGCGCTGCTGGCCCGAAAAAAACAATTCAAGGGACCGAAGTCTTGCCTCGAATATCTTGAAGGCGCTGCTGGCCCAAAGAGAGCGATTTGAAACAATTTCGACCGAGGAATTCCCTCGAAGGGGCAAACATTCCTTGCTCGAAAAACCCCATACGTTCGGCAAACAACAGAATCGTCGAAAAACTCTGCGTATGTTTGGGTAACACAAAAGAGAGGAGCACAAAAACCTCGAAGGAATCCCAGTCAAAAAGTCATCCAAGTGCAAGGGGCACATACCTTTGAGACTCGAAAGAATTCTTACCAGTCTTCGCCCTTTGAGTCGAAAAGAATCAACCTATCCAAAGGATCGCGTCATTGCTGACGATACGCTTCGTCGAGTTGTCACATCATCCTCTGCAGGAATGGCCTGCCCCTGCCAAGACTAGACGCATAGTGGGCCCACCGGCCGCACGTCCCGGCCGTTGACAGTGTTTGACCGCACGTCCCGCGCGTGGGTGAGAAATAACCGGCACGGTTTCCTTGATTACTATGCATAGTGGACGCCGCGGCGCCCGCGTGCTGACACGTGGACGGCTGGATCAGCTCGGTCGTTTCCACTTCGTCGTGGACGGCTGAGATCTGACGCAGATCTCCAGAGGTGGAATAAATTACGGTGGCAGGGTAAACAGTCCATCCCACTCCGCCGCCACCGTCTTCTTCCTTGCGCATTGCTCCTGTAGCTTTACTCCCTCAGCTCCATTTCCGCATTCATCGCTGCGCCCTGAGACCATGGGCAAGAGGAGCTCCACCGCCGCCGGCGCCGCCACCGGCGCCGCCGCCAAGAAGGCCAAGACAGCCGATGCCGACGGCCCCGTCGTTGGCCGCTGGGTCCAGACCAAGGTTGGGAACAAGGAATTGTCCCAGGCCGAGAAGATGGGCCTCCTGAAGAACACGCCGGCGGAGTCGCTTGCCGCCGGCCCGGAGATCATTCCCTGACCTCCTCCGGGATTCCGGGTAATCTTCATCGCCTTCTTGCTGCGGGGTTTGTCTTTTCCCCCGCACCTTTTCCTCCGCGGTCTTCTTTTTGCTTACGGGATTCAGCTCCACGATCTGAATCCCAATTCTATCCTTCACATTGCATGCTTCATCACGCTCTGTGAATGTTTCCTGGGGATTGAACCCCACTGGGCGCTGTGGCGCCGAATTTTCGTTATTCGGCACCCTCTACCATACCAAACCGGCGGTTTCGGCATTTAGGTGCGCCCAGACATCGAATACTTCAACCTCCAAACGCCCGAAAACAATCCCGGGTGGAGGGCGAAGTGGTACTACGCCAAGGACAAATCTTCCGACGCCGAAAATTTCGGACTCGAGGAATTTCAGCCCACCGGCGTTCTTCGACCTCGCGTGTCTTGGAGGCACGACCTTTCCGACGAGGAGTTGAAGGTTACGGAGCTGCTAATGAAGAAGATCCAGCAGCTCCGAGCTACTCCGAAGAAAGAGCTTTCGGGAATCCAGCTCATCCGGACCTTCATCGAGCGTCGAATCCAGCCGCTCGCTGCTCGAGCCCACTGCATGTGGGACTACAGCGATCGTCGGGATTCGACCCGCATCTCCCAGGACGAGCTGCACGAGGCCGAGATCGACGAGTGCGTACGCACCGTCACGAACATCAAGAAGAAGGATCCCGTGCCAAAAATCTTTGGCGCAGTGGCCTTCAGTAAGGCCTTTCCCCGCACCGAGGTACGATCCTGATATTAATCGGATACCTTTCTTATTTCATAGCCGAATCGACCCGTATCGAATGCAGTCTACATCCCTGTGCAGGTGATCGACCTAGCTCGATGCTATCCGCCCCAGCCCGAGATGGGCGAATATCTGGGGCGTGATTTTACCGAAGTGCCGGAGGGATCGACCTCCGCCGCTCCATCGCCACCGAGGGCCCCGAAGAGACAACGAATTGCGGATGTTGTCGAAGATTCAGAAGACCTCGATGACACCCATTTTACTTCGGGTGATGACGTCAACAGCGCAATCCCCGCCTCGCCTTTGAGCCGCCGTCCTCCTCCTCGAACGGAGAAGAAGATCCTTCCGAAGTTCGGGATCGACGCATCGTAAGTTTTCCTCGCTGAACTCGTACATCTTGTGGTCTTGTTTCGAATTAACTGTCTGGTTTTGATATCGATGCTTGCTTCAGATCTTCTACCGAGGAGACGTCGACCTGTCTGGGGGATCAAGACCAATACCAGGTCCGCCCCCACGACGACGCCCTCGAACAGACCGCAGACTCGCAGGAGAAGGCTGCCGACGTTGCCGCCCCCGAAGTCGTTCTGACGAAACCTTCGACCTCTTCGAAGAAGAAGGCGGCGGAACACGAGTTCGTCCTTGTCTCCTCATCCGGCGGGCCTTCCGGTCCTAACAACCATGTAAGTCCGAAGATTCTCAACTTGCGTTTCGCGTGTTTGACCATCAGTAGCCCCCGAGGGTGAGTCTAAGTGTTTACACTTAGGCTTGCCCTCCGAACCATGACTCGAGGGTTAATCTTTTGTTTTGCCTTCTTTAGCCTGTTGTTAGGGACCTGTCGAAAGTTTGTAGGAGCTTCTTCGCCTTGGAGGAAGAGAACCGAAAGTTGTCCGAGCAGCTCGAGGACATACGACGTGAGTGCTGCTATTTTACTTGTGAAGTTTTGCTCTGTAGGCTGTCTTGCTGATGACTTCCTTTGAATGGGTAGGGATTGGCGCACAGGCTGCCGCCGACAAGACTTCCCTGAAATCTCAGTTGGACAGCCTTGCCACTGAAAATTCGGGTCTGAAGGCTAAAGTCGCTGAGCTGAACGACGAAATCGCCCGATTGAAGACCGAATCATCCGAAGCTCAAGAGCGTGTGAAGAAAAATCGCCTGGATGCCGAATCGCGAGAGGGAGATCTGCATCAGCGCCTGCAAAGCTCGCTCGACACCTTGCGCAGTAAACCTTCGGCGCCTCTTTATTGAGTTTTGTGGCGCTGACGAACCGCCTTTCTTAACTGAAGACCTTGTGGCACTTTGCAGGTGCTGCGGAGTTAGATGTTGGGGCTATGAAGGAGCCTGCTGGACTGGAGTCCAGTGTTGGTGCCGCTGAGCGCCTAAGTCGGGAGTTATGCGGTTTCCTGGCGAAGGTGCGGTCGACGCTCATCCGTGTTCGGGACACCTCCATTCCTGACTCGCTCGGCGATACCATGGCTGGGATCCTCGAAGCCTTGGCGGTGAAGCCAGATGGCGAAGATCCGTTAGTTGCTGCGGTTTGCCGACAGGTAACTATCAGATCTGAGTCTGTCTTCTCTTTGATGATGATGCACGAAGTACCGTTCGACGCTGAGAAGGTCACCAGCACATACCCGAAGGATGCTGATGGACGTGACAAATTGGAAAGAGCTATGTTGCTCGAGCACGCGACCTGGCTGCTCGGTTGACTGGCTTCTTGGCCGAAAGGAACGATCAGCGGGCGGCGGCGCGGGCTCGAAGGCGCGGAACCTCCGACGCCCAATCTAGCAAGGCCCCTGGTAGCTCGGCGTAGTGCCGATGATGCTTAGCGTGCATCTGTAATTAGCTTTTGTGGTCCCACGCCGAGGGCTGTGACCCTGACTAGGACTCCTTTCTGCTGTAAAACTTAATCTTCTGTTATGTTAATCTATTCGACATTTGGTTGGCGATGCTTGTGTGTGATGCCCGGCTGCTCGTGCAGGATCCTTCTTTGACATCTGGTGCTTGGCCCGTTTTGTACGAAACAGTTGGCAGTACTTCTGGTGCCATTGAGCGAAGAACGCCTTCCTCAGGCGAATTGGCGCTAATTCGATCTTTGCGCGACCAGCTCCAGAATACTCAGCGTCAGCTGAAGGTGGTGACTGCCAAAGTCGATGTCGCTCTGTCGAAGGCGTTGCATGCTGTAGACTGCGAGAAGTTTCTTCTTGATGAGATCGAGAATCTTGGAAAATCCCTGAAGTGTAAGTCTCTAGACTTCTTTCGCTGTTATTGTAGTTTTAGCGTGCAGAATTTGACCTTCAGACTCTTTGCGCAGACGTGTGCCTCGATAGCGCAGCCGAAGCCCGGCGCGTGAATGCGCATCTTGTTGCTGCCCAAACACACGCCAACTCGGTTGCTGACAACTTCTGGGCTGATCGGTCGAAAGCGGTGAAGCTGACACTTCTTCAAGATAGGATTTCTCAAGCTGGGGTGTTGTCTGAGACGAGCCGAAGCACCCTCGCGCTGGTGCATCAGGTGATGTTCCCTTTGAACAATCAGCCCGAAGGCCTGCCGGCATTGCTCAATCGATTTGAGAATGGGAATGCTGTGTATTCCTTTGTCCGGGAGCACTTGCGCTGCGGGGCCGTGGTCGCACTTGCTTTCACGCGTGCTCACTACCCTGAGATCGACCTGGAGCTTCTGAAGATGCTTCCTCCGTCGCCCAATGGTTGCTACAATATGGAGCACCACTACGCTGCTTGTAGAGGCACATGCGACTGTATTGCTCGACAGATTGTCATCGAAAGTGATCGGCAAAGAGCGAACTAGGGTGCCGCGGCGCCATGAACTAGCCATGTGGCTGTGTCTGTACTTCCATGTTGTGTATATTGCATATGTATATCTTGTTTGTCTGGGACGAAAAGAGCGAAGTCCCCGAGCGTAGGTCAGGGGCGAAGCCCCCGAGCGTGGGTTGAAAGGCGAAGCCCCCGAGCGTGGGTCGAAAGGCGAAGCCCCCGAGCGTGGGTCGAAAGGCGAAGCCCCCGAGCGTGGGTCGAAAGGCGAAGCCCCCGAGCGTAGGTCGAAAGGCGAAGCCCCCGAGCGTGAGTATACAGAGATGTTGATTCATGTCGTGAGGAACTCAAACTTTATTGCTTGGTGCCGAAGGCACAATTGTTGAGCGCGGACTGCTGCCGGCATTTGATTACATAGTAGGGGGGGGTAGAGGAGACAGCTTTGCTAGCTAAGGATAGAAGCGGCGGAGCTGCGCGGCGTTCCATGGGTTTTCTACGTCTTTTCCCGTTTTTGGGTTGCGTAGGCGATATGCTCCTCCTGGGATGACCTCGTGGACGAGGTACGGCCCTTCCCATGGCGGTTCTAGCTTCGACGTGCTTGTCTGCTTGAGGCGGAGCACGAGGTTGCCTGGCTCGAACGAGCGTCCGCGTACCCGTCTGCTGTGGTAATTGCGGAGGCTCTGCTGGTAGACCGCCGATCGAACGAGGGCGACATCTCGAGCTTCGTCTAGTAGGTCTTGGGCGTCTGCCAATGCTTTGTCCACATCTTCCTCGACGTAGGCGACCACGCGGGGGTGCACTGTAGCGTATATCCGTGGGTAGCACTGCTTCTGGTCCGAAGAGCAGGAAGAAAGGTGTGTAGCCCGTCGAGGAATTGGGCGTTGTTCGCAGGCTCCATAGTACCGAAGGCAATTCCTCGACCCAGGCGCCTGCTGCGCGTTTAAGGGGTCGAAGTAGTCGCTTCTTTAGGCCCCCGCATACGAGTCCGTTGGCCTTTTCGACCTGGCCATTAGACTTGGGGTGCGCCACCGAAGCGTACTTGAGCTTGATACCGAGGTTTTTGGCGAAGTCTTGGAATTCGCCCGAGGTGAAGTTGGTGCCGTTGTCGGTGATGATGTTGTTCGGGACGCCGTATCGGTAGACGATGGACTCGAAGAACTTGACCGCCGTGGTCGCCTCTTGGTTGGTGACTGGAACAGCCTCTATCCACTTGGAGAACTTGTCCACTGCGACTAGCAGGTAAGTATGACCTCCTCGGGATGATTTGGGGAGAGGCCCCACTTGGTCGAGCCCCCATTGTGCAAAGGTCCAGGCCACAGGGATGGTGTGCAATTCGGACGCCGGCGCATGCGGCTTGGTGGCGAATAACTGCATGCTTCGCAGTGCTGGACGATGTTCCTGGCATCGTAGAGGGTGGATAGCCAGTAGAATCCGGACCAAAAAGCCTTGGCCACGAGGGTTTGGCTGCAGGCGTGGTGCCCACATGTTCCTTCGTGAATTTCTCGAAGGAGAGCGATCCCATCTTCCTGTGCTATGCACCGTTGGAGCACCCCTGTGGTACTGCGCTTGTAGAGCTCCCCGTTGATTATCGTGAAGGCCTTGGAGCGCCGCATGACTTGTCGTCGATGGATGGGATCCTCTGGGAGCTCGCCCCGCATCAGGTATGCTAAGTACGGTTTCGTCCATGTGGCTTCGACGAGCATGACTGTGGCTGCATCTTTCGGGAGGTCTTCCGTTCCTGCCGCTGGGGCGGTGCTGGTCGACCGAGCCCCCGGACGTGTTGCTAACGCCGGGTCAATTACTGGCTTGATCATGACGGAGCGGTCGAATATTTCTTCGAAGAAGACTCCGGGCGGTATTGGGAGGCACCTTGAGCCAATATTGGCCAGGTTGTCTGCCTCCTCGTTGCTTTCCCTGCCGATGTGTGTTACTTCGCAGCCCTCGAACTCGCCTTTGAGCTTATCGTACATGGCGCGATATGCGATCATGTTTGCGCAGGTTGTGTCGCATTCCTTCATGACTTGCTGGGCGATGAGGTTCGAGTCTCCGTGAATCTTGATGCGGGTGGCCCCGCAGGCCTTCGCCATGCGCATGCCATGGAGGACGGCTTCGTACTCCGCCTCGTTGTTGGAGGGATTTGGGAAGCGCATGCAAAGGATGTAGCGCATCCTGTCCCCTTGCGGCGACACCAGGACCACCCCTGCTCCTGCCCCCGAAACCCGTTTGGACCCGTCGACGAATATGGTCCAGCTGTTCGACAGGTCTGGGAGCTCGGGCATCTAGGCTTCTGTCCACTCGGCTATGAAGTCCGGTAGGACCAGTGACTTGATTGCGGACTGGCGCTGGTACGTGATCTCCCAGGGCCCTAACGTGATTCCCCATAGCGACACACGTCCTGTAGCATCTGGATTGTTGAGGATGCTAGAAACTGGATTCGAGGCCACTACTATGATGGAGTGGCACTCGAAATAGTGTGGCAGTTTCTTCCCTGTCATGTAGATGGCGTATGCCAACTTCTGATAATGGGGGTATCTTTGCTTGGTCGGCGATAAAACTTCGCTCAGGTAGTACACTGGCCTCTGTACGCCGTGCTCTTTGCCTTCTTCTGCGCGTTCGACTGATACGTCTCAAACGTATCTATAATTTTTGATGCTCCATGCTTATTTTTACACCATTTGCCTATTGTTTCGTTACACTCAGTGGTACTTTTATACATTTTCCGGAACTAACCTATTAACGAAGTGCCACAGTGCCAGTTTCCTGTTTTCTGCTGTTTTTGTGTTTCAGAAGTGATACACAGGAAATATTCTCGGAATTGGACGAAACAAGTTCCTGAAGTCATATTTTACGGGGAAGCTCCCAAACATCCGAAGACCTGACGGAGGGGGGCCACGTGGCCCCCACACACAGGGGCGGCGCGGCCACCCCCCTGGCCGCGCCGGGCCCGCGTGAGGGGCCGTGGTCCCTCCTCTGACATCGTCCTTTCGCCTATATATACCCCCTGACGAGAAAAACCTAAGGACCCGATCAGTTTTCCAGAATACATCGCGATCCGCCGCCGCCGTCGACCCGAAGATCGGGAGGGTCCAGAAGCTCTTCCCGGCACCCTGCCGGAGAGGGGAATCGCCACCGGAGGTCTTCTTCATCGCCATGCTTGCCTCCGGAGCGATGAGTGAGTAGTCTACCTTGGACTATGGGTCCATAGCAGTAGCTAGATGGTTGTCTTCTCCACCATGTGCTTCATGTTTAGATCTCATGAGCTGCCATACATGATTGAGATCACCGTTATGTAATTCTATGATGTTGGTTTGTTGGGATCCGATGAATATTGGTGTTTATGATTAAGTTGCTGTACTGAATTATATCTTTTGTTATCTCTATGTTGTTTATGATCTTGCATGCTCTCCGTTGTTAGTAGCTATCTTGGCCGAGTAGTTGCTAGTGACTCCAAGAGGGGGTATTTATGCTCGATAGTGGGTTCATGTCTCTATTTCACCTGGGGGAGTGACAGAAACCTCTAAGGTGGTAGATGTGCTGTTGCTACTAGGGAGAAAACAACATTCATATGCTCAAGGGCATATGCTTTGTTTACATTACACACTTTGCTTAATGCAATTATCTGTTGTTCGCAACTTAATACTTTTGGGGTGTTCGGATTGATATCCCCGAGGGTGGATTATTAGTCATAGATGCAGTTGGATGGCGGTCTATGTATTTTGTTGTAATGCCCAGAGTAAATCTCATAGTGATCTTCTTGACATACCACGTTATCTTTATTCTATCAATTGCCCAACTGTAATTTGTTTACCCAGCATGTTATTTATCTACGGAGAGACACCACTAGTGAACTGTGGACCCCGGTCCTATTTTAATCATATTGCAATCACCTGTTTACTTTTCCCGCACTGTTTACTTTACTCGCATATTACTACTGTTTTCCACTCGATACACTCATAACCTTTGTTTCAAGCAAACCGGTGAGATTGACAACCTCATCGCAAGTTGGGAACAAAGTACTTGTTTGTGTGTGTGCAGGTTCCGCGCTGCTGCTGGCCGAAGACGAGTCAACAAGTATCGTTAACGGCGCCCTTGTTGGAAGTTACTAAGCCAGTCCGCATCACCTTCAGTCGTCACCGTCTCTCTTCTTCAAGATCGACATTAAACCTTGGTTTCTTAACTGAGGGAAAACTAGCCGCTACACTCATCATACCTTCCTCTTGGGGTTCCCAACGGGCTGGTCATCACCACGCACAAGGACATACTGCTGCCATGTCAACTAAACGCCACAGCTCTTTTCTGGCGCCATCACACGAGTAGCAGCTACTTTTCTGGCGCCGCTGCCGGGGAAGAGAGAAGACTTCTGCGAGGGGAGTTCTTCGCACACACATTCTTTACTTTGTTATTTGTTTTGCTTTACTTTATTTTATTTTACCTGCATTGCTTTTTATATCAAAAACCCAAAAAAATTAGAATCCTTGGTAGTTGTTTTTACTTGTTTACTTTCGTTTTGCTGAAATGGGTACTCCTGAAAACACCAAGTTGTGTGACTTTGCTAGCACGAATAATAGTGATTTTATCTGCACTCCTATTGCACCAACTGTTCCTGCTACCACCTTTTATGAGATCAAGCCTGCTTTATTGAACCTTGTTATGAAAGAGCAATTTTCTGGTGCTAGTACTGAAGATGCTGCAGCTCATCTCAACAATTTTGTTGAGCTATGTGAGATGCAGAAATATAAGGATGTTGATAGTGATATTATTAAGCTCAAGTTGTTTCCTTTTTCTTTGAGAGGAAAGGCTAAAGATTGGTTGCTGTCTTTGACTAAGAATAGTATTGATTCATGGGCTAAGTGTAAGGATGCTTTTATTGGTAGATATTATCCTCCTGCTAAGATTATATCGTTGCGTAGCAATATTATGAAGTTTACTCAGTTTGATAATGAACATGTTGCTCAAGCTTGGGAAAGAATGAAATCTATGGTAAAGAATTGCCCCACTCATGGACTGACTACTTGGATGATTATCCAAACTTTTTATGCAGGACTGAATTTTTCTTCAAGGAACCTACTTGATTCAGCTGCTGGAGGCACTTTTATGTCCCTTACTTTGGGCGCTGCATCAAAGCTACTCGACAACATGATGGTAAATTATTCCGAATGGCACACCGAGAGAGCTCCACAAGGTAAGAAGGTAAATTCTGTTGAAGAAACCTCTTCCTTGAGTGATAAGATTGATACAATTATGGCTATGCTTGCTAATGATAGGACTCATGTTGATCCTAATAATGTTCCTTTGGCCTCTCTGGTTGCTCAAGAAGAGCAAGTCGATGTGAATTTCATTAGAAATAACAATTTTAACAACAATGCTTATAGGAACAATTTTGCTAGTAACAATTATAGGCCGTATCCTTCTACCAATGGTAATGGTTATGGTAATTCTTATGGTAACTCCTACAACAACACTAGGGCCGCGCCCTCCGAGCTTGAGGTAATGCTCAAGGACTTCATCGGTAAACAAACTGCTTTTAACAAGTCTGTTGAGGAAAAGTTAGGCAAAATTGATATTCTTGCTTCTAAAGTTGATAGCCTTGCTCATGATGTTGAACTTCTAAAATTAAAAGTGTTCCCTAATGATGTGAATGTGAGCAATGTTGTTGCTGCCGCTAATGCTACCCAAGTTAGAATTGATGAAAATATTAGATTGTTAGCGGAATTGCATGCCAGGTGGGAAAGAGAAGATGAGATAGCTAGAGAGATGAAGGTATGTACTATCACTACCTCTAATGATGTTGCTCCTACTGATAGCAATCCTCTTACTTTGATTGGTGTAGAGAAAACTCCCACTCCTTGTGCTAAAAAACCTAAAACTGCCAAAACTTTTTCTCAAAAGAGTGCTGAAATTTTTCGGAGTGTGGGAGATGATAGCTCTATTTCCTTTAATGATTTTGATGTTGATGGCTGCAATATATCTGAAGTTATTTTGTTCTTGCAAAAGCTTGCTTTGACTCCCAATGCTAGTTCTTTAAATATTGCTTTTACTAAGCATATTACCAATGCTCTTATAAAGATTAGGGATGAAAAGTTGAAGCAAAAAGCCTCTGTTCCCAAGAAGTTAGAAGATGGTTGGGAACCCATCATTGATATGCATGTTAATGGTTATGATTGCCATGCTTTATGTGATCTAGGTGCTAGTATTTCCATCATGCCTAGAAAGATTTATGACATGCTTGATTTACCACCGCTTGAAAAGTGTTATTTTGATGTTCCTATTGCTGATGTTGCTAAGAAGAAACCTTTGGGAAGGATTAATGATGTTCTTATTGTGGTTAGCAATAACCTTGTTCCCGTTGATTTTCTTGTTATGGACGTTGAATGCCATGCTTCATGTCCTATTATTTTGGGAAGACCTTTTCTTCGAACTGTAGGTGCTATCATTGATATGAGAGAAGGCACTATCAAGTATCAATTCCCACTTAAGAAAGGTATGGAACACTTCCCTAGGAAAATAAAGAAATTACTTTTTGACTCTATTCTTAGAGCAAATTATGATCTTGATGCTTCATCACTTGATATTACTTGATTCGCAATTTTCTGCGCCTAGCTCAAAGGCGTTAAAGAAAAGCACTCTTGGGCGATAACCCATTGTTTACTTTTCAGTACTTTTTCTTTTATTTGAGTCTTGGAAGTCATTACTACTGTAATGACCGCTCCTTATCTTGTTTATTTCGTTTTTGTGCCAAGAGAAGCCTCTAATTTGAGTGAGGTAAAGATTTGGGGTTATTGCTGTCCTAAAACTGTTTTCGGTGCTGCACCGTAAAAATTCGTGAAAATTCTCTGTATATCTTTTGGACCTGCGATTTCTTGTGCATATGCCCCAGGTTATATCCAAACTTTTCTTAGTTTAACACTTTTTGATTTGAGCAACGGAAAATCCCTCAAAAATTCGTCTATTATCAGCTGTTCAGTTTTGACAGATTTCTGCCAATATTTGTTTTTGCCACTTTATCGCTTTCTTTTGAGTTCTTTTTGATCATGGAACTCTTGTGGAAGTTGCTACAGTAGTATATACTTTATATGTGGTGGTTTTGGGTTGAAACCTGAAGCTAAAAGAGGTTGAATATATTTTATGCTTGCACTAATGTTGCTAATAGAATTGTGTTTAGTTTTGTATGAAGGAAGTTTTCAAGTGTAGGGATTGGAGAATGATGAGATGAGTTGAAGAATGGACAAAAGCTCAAGCTTGGGGATGCCCATGCATCACCCCAAGAAATATCCAAGAAGTACAAGCGTCAAAGCTTGGGGATGCCCCCGAGGCACCCCTTCTTCATCGGCAAAAATCAGGTCACCTTTCAAAACACTATATTTTTATTGCTTCATGCACTATGTGTTTTTCTTGGAGCGTCAGTTGTTTTAGTTTTCTTAGTTTGTTTAGTTTGTTTGTTTGCTGCAATAAATGGTTGGACCCCAACAAATTTCCTTTGGAGGAGATGTACTCGTTTTCATTTGCAAAGAATGCTCTAGTTTTCACTCTTATTAAAAATCGAGCGTTCTACTTTTTCTGCTACTGCTTTTGGTTTTCGTTTTCGCCTTGATATGCGTTCAGATCTTGTCATATCTTTTCATCAAGGTGTATTTTTGCCTCTGATCTTTATTGGTTTTCATCAAAAGAGGTGTTTATAAAAATTTCAAATGGTGTTGGAAAAGAGAAAAAGTTTTGTGCAAAATAGTGGTACAAGAAGGAGCTTGTGTAGACTGCGGCTTAGGCTTTTTCATGTCATGCTTGATGTCTTTTTGATAGTATGCTTAGTGGTTTTGCTGTAGCATGACTTGTCTCAAATAACTGAGATTGCTTAATGAGCCTTTGAAAAAATCATGCGTTGTTTTTATTGTATGGAAGCATTATTTTGGTTTTCTCCTTGATGCTTTATTTGGGTTGACTTGGCGCATGCTCACACATGTTAGACTCTTCCAAAGTCGCCATTAGCCTTCATGATCATTTAGTTTTTGACTTTTGATGCCATCGTATGCTTCTTTTAATGTCGCTTTGTCGCTTTGCATGATTATGGCCATTATTGCTCTCTTAGTTGGTCGCTCCCAGTCTTTTGCTAGCCCTCACCTTGTACTGAGTATGAGCTCTACTCGTGCATCCAACTCCTAAAAGCCAAAGTTTTCCATTGTGTCCACTATAAACTCCTATGCATGGTATTTGTAAGCCATTCCAAAGTAAAATTTTCGTGTGCTACCTTTCAAAAACCTTCAAAATACTTCTCGTTTTGTGACACTGTTTTCAGCTCATGGGGACGTAGTGGTCGGATTTGCTATCTTCCATATTGTTTATTCCAAAAAGAAAAAAAAGGAAAAAAAAGAAAGAAAAAAGGCACTCCTCCAATGAATGTGAATGTTGGTGGGCACCCGATGGAATCGGTTAGCCATGGTATGTGAAAGGAAAAGGTGGGGAGGAGTGCCAAGTTTTATAAAAAGAGCACGAAGTGCCAATCTCTCTCTCAAAAACTTGCTTTATTTTTGTGTGGAAGATAGTAAGAACCCCATTGCCAGTCGTTGACAAAGACAACCACCTCTCAAAATCAAGTTTTATCTCTGTTTTACAAATGAAAAGCTCTAGCACATGTTTAAATCACTGCTTCCCTCTGCGAAGGGCCTTTCTTTTACTTTTATGTTGAGTCACCACCTTCTTTCTTTATGCACCATTAAGAGAGCATAGTTATCATTCTTAGTGTGATATGCATTGTCCCAAGGTTCATTGATTGACTCATATTGTTGGTTTCACTTATTCTTAAATTATTTGTATCTAGTCGCCCTCTTAAACTTTGAGGTGTCCTATGCATTTATGTTTTGCTCTCTTTGAAGGACAAGCTGAAAACCATTTGTATGTTTTTCCTTATGATTTGAACACACGTTTGACTTTCATTGTTTCATTATCATGATCTTTTGTTTGTGTTCATTTGCATGTTTACAACATGGTTGCTAAGTTCTTATTGTCATGATTATATCTTTCATGCCCATGTTTTAAGTTCTATTGATCCCAGCTCACCAATGCTTACATATATGATCAAGATTGTGTAGGTGCATGTCACCTCAAAAATTATTCTTTTGTTATCACTTACCTACTCGAGGACGAGCAGGAGTTAAGCTTGGGGATGCTTGATACGTCTCAAACATATCTATAATTTTTGATGCTCCATGCTTGTTTTTACACCATTTGCCTATTGTTTCGTTACACTCAGTGGTACTTTTATACATTTTCCGGAACTAACCTATTAACGAAGTGCCATAGTGCCATTTTCCTGTTTTCTGCTGTTTTTTGTGTTTCAGAAGTGATACACAGGAAATATTCTCGGAATTGGACGAAACAAGTTCCTGAAGTCATATTTTACGGGGAAGCTCCCAAACATCCGAAGACCTGACGGAGGGGGGCCACGTGGCCCCCACACACAGGGGCGGCGCGGCCACCCCCCTGGCCGTGCCGGGCCCGCGTGAGGGGCCGTGGTCCCTCCTCTGACATCGTCCTTTCGCCTATATATACCCCCTGACGAGAAAAACCTAAGGACCCGATCAGTTTTCCAGAATACATCGCGATCCGCCGCCGCCGTCGACCCGAAGATCGGGAGGGTCCAGAAGCTCTTCCCGGCACCCTGCCGGAGAGGGGAATCGCCACCGGAGGTCTTCTTCATCGCCATGCTTGCCTCCGGAGCGATGAGTGAGTAGTCTACCTTGGACTATGGGTCCATAGCAGTAGCTAGATGGTTGTCTTCTCCACCATGTGCTTCATGTTTAGATCTCATGAGCTGCCATACATGATTGAGATCACCGTTATGTAATTCTATGATGTTGGTTTGTTGGGATCCGATGAATATTGGTGTTTATGATTAAGTTGCTGTACTGAATTATATCTTTTGTTATCTCTATGTTGTTTATGATCTTGCATGCTCTCCGTTGTTAGTAGCTATCTTGGCCGAGTAGTTGCTAGTGACTCCAAGAGGGGGTATTTATGCTCGATAGTGGGTTCATGTCTCTATTTCACCTGGGGGAGTGACAGAAACCTCTAAGGTGGTAGATGTGCTGTTGCTACTAGGGAGAAAACAACATTCATATGCTCAAGGGCATATGCTTTGTTTACATTACACACTTTGCTTAATGCAATTATCTGTTGTTCGCAACTTAATACTTTTGGGGTGTTCGGATTGATATCCCCGAGGGTGGATTATTAGTCATAGATGCAGTTGGATGGCGGTCTATGTATTTTGTTGTAATGCCCAGAGTAAATCTCATAGTGATCTTCTTGACATACCACGTTATCTTTATTCTATCAATTGCCCAACTGTAATTTGTTTACCCAGCATGTTATTTATCTACGGAGAGACACCACTAGTGAACTGTGGACCCCGGTCCTATTTTAATCATATTGCAATCACCTGTTTACTTTTCCCGCACTGTTTACTTTACTCGCATATTACTACTGTTTTCCACTCGATACACTCATAACCTTTGTTTCAAGCAAACCGGTGAGATTGACAACCTCATCGCAAGTTGGGAACAAAGTACTTGTTTGTGTGTGTGCAGGTTCCGCGCTGCTGCTGGCCGAAGACGAGTCAACAAGTATCGTTAACGGCGCCCTTGTTGGAAGTTACTAAGCCAGTCCGCATCACCTTCAGTCGTCACCGTCTCTCTTCTTCAAGATCGACATTAAACCTTGGTTTCTTAACTGAGGGAAAACTAGCCGCTACACTCATCATACCTTCCTCTTGGGGTTCCCAACGGGCTGGTCATCACCACGCACAAGGACATACTGCTCCCACGTCAACTAAACGCCACAGCTCTTTTCTGGCGCCATCACACGAGTAGCATCGACCACGAGCACTGAGCTGACAACTTGATTTGTAGCCGCGATGTATAGCAGCATTGGCTCTCTTTCTCGAGGTGTGACGAGAACTGGGGAGGTCGACAGACGATGCTTGAGGTCATCGAACGCGGCTTGCGCCTCTTCAGTGCACGTGAAGTTGTCTGTTTTCCGGAGCAGCCGATAAAAAGGGAGTGCTTTTTCGCCCAGCTTGCTGATGAAACGGCTAAGCGCTGCGAGTCGACCTGTCAACTACTGGACATGTCGAAGCGTCTTCGGAGGCTGCATGTTGATGATGGCCTGTATCTTCTCTAAGTTGCCTTCGATCCCTCTCTCGGAGATTAGATAGCCCAGCAGTTGGCCGGTGGGTACCCCGAAAGAGCACTTCTTCGGGTTAAGCTTGATGATATATCTGTCGAGGTTGGCAAAGGTTTCTCGAAGGTCATCGAGCAGGCTGTCTGCTTTCGCGGTCTTGATGACGATGTCGTCGACATAAACTTTGACGTTGCGGCCGATTTGTTCCTTTAGGCACGCCTGCATACACCGTTGATAGGTGGCTCCGGCGTTCTTGAGCCCGAAGGGCATCGTCATGTAGCAGTATACCCCGTGCGGGGTGATGAATGTCGTCTTGTCTTCGTCTTCTACCTTCAGCCGTATCTGATTATACCCGGAGTAGGCGTCGAGGAACGAGAGGCGTTCGCATCCTGCCGTGGAGTCAATGATCTGGTCGATTCGAGGCAGGGGGAAGTAATCCTTCGGGCAGTGCTTGTTTAAGGCTGTGAAATCGATGCACATCCTGTAGATCTTGGTGTCCTTCTTTTCCACCATGACCGGTGGCGAGAGCCACGTGGCTTCCTTGATCTCCCTGATGAACTTGGCTTCGAGAAGGCGGTTGATTTCTTCGCCCATCGACTTGGCCTTCTCTGGATTATACCGGCGCATAGACTGCTTGACCGGCTTCGTGTTGGGAAAGATCTTGAGCTCGTGCTCGGCGAGTTCCCTGGGGATGCCTGGCATATCTGCTGGACACCAAGCGAACATCCTCCAGTGCTCACGGAGGAACTCGATGAGCGCACTTTCCTATGCAGGGGAGAGGGAGTTCGACACCCGCGCCATCTTGGTTGGGTCCGTCGGGTGGATCTGGTGCTCTCGGGTGTCCTTGGTGGCATCGAACGACAGTTCTGGGGCGTTCTGCTGCGCCGGTGGATCGATGTCCATCACCGTGACCTCCCGAATATGGTGCAGCTCCTTTTACACCGAAGGTTTGGGACATGGTGTTGAAGTCCTTGTCGCAGTTTTCGGATTGGGCGAAGCTGCCGCTGATCGTCAGTGGTCCTCTGTTTGCGGGCATCCGCAGCTTGAGGTAAGCATAATGCGGTACTGCCATGAATCGGGCGAACGCTGGCCGCCCGAGGATAGCATGGTACTACGAGGGCCAGTCCACGACCTCGAATTCGATCTTCTCCTTTCTGAAGTTTGCTGGAGTGCCGAAGATGACGTCGAGATGTATCGCCCCCAATGGGTACGTCGGCTTTCCTGGGACGATTCCATGGAAGGAAGTTTCCGTTGGCAGGAGATTGTTTTGCGGGATCTTGATCTTTCGCAGTGTGTCTGCGTAGATGAGGTTCAAGCTGCTGCCTCCATCCATGAACACCTTTTTCGAGGTAAAACCCCTATTTGCGCCTCGAGAACCAAAGCATGGTGTCCTGGGTGTGGGATCTTCGGTGGATGATCTGACCGGTCGAAACCGATCGGATGTTCGGACCAATTCAGGTATTCGGGAGTGGCCGGTGGCGCATGTTCGGCGTGAAACACCTCTCGTGCACGTTTTCGCTGAACCTTATTCGTCGGGCGCCCCCTCTGGATCATGGACATGAAACCTCTTGGCGGCGGGAACTCTTCTTCCTCGTTGGTCGGCTGTCGCTGCTCGACTTGCTGGATCGTGGCGGCCTGGTGGCCCTGCTGTACGACGTTTGCTGGTGGGTTCGGCGGTGGCGGTGGAGCGTTGTAGGCTATCACCCCTGCCACTGGTTGCTCGGCGCCCATCCTCTCCTGAAGTGCCCGGTTGAGACGAAGGAATTCCCTACACTCGATGAGGAGGTGTGCAGGTCTTCGTACTCCGTCTTTGTCGAGGTACGTATGCCTTGGGCATCCGCTATCAAGCATCTCCTCTGCCGACATCTGTGGCTGCCGTCGGCGCCATTCCTTACTTGGCTTCGAGACACTTCTGCTGCTGCTACCGTGGTAATTGTTTCCTTGCTGCGGCAAGTCGCGGTTGTCTTCACGATCTTCGTGTATGTAGCCTGCTGCTACCATGTCCGTATTCTCCGTGTTGTCGTAGCGATTCCGACGACCCTTCTTTCGGGACCCGGAGTGGAACTGGTCTTTCGCGTCGACGTCGCGTTCTGCTGATCGACGTCGACTTCTGGGAGCCGCGATGGAGTCTTCGCCATCGGCGCACTCATTCGCCAAGCTCATGAGGTGGTCGATGGTCCTTGGCTTGCAGCGTCCAAGCTCTTCCTTGAAGTCGCGTCTGAAGAGGCCGTCACGAAAGGCGTCGATGGCCCTTTCGGGCAAGATATTTTCCGTCGTGTTCCGGAGGCTGATCCACCGTGAGATGTATGATCTCAGGTTTTCTCCGGTTCTTTGCACGCACAGGCGTAGTTCTTCGAACGACGTAGGTCGTCGCGAAGTGCCTCGGAAGTTAGCGATGAACGCCTGCCGAAATTCTTCCCAAGAGCGGATGCTATCTAGGGCTAGATTATTCAGCCATGCCCTTGCGTTGTCCTTTAGATGCAGCGACAGCAACTGGAGGGCATTGTCTCTAGATCCGCCGCTGATTTTGACAGCCGTTATGAAATCATCGAGCCAAATTCGGGGGTCCTGCTGCCCGTTGAACTTGACTATGCCATCACTGAGCTTGATTCCCTTTGGCAATGGTGCGGAGCGGATTAAAAGGCTAAAGCAATCTGCCCCGCACAGTCCATCGTTGGTGCCGCCGAATGTCTCCGCCTCGCGGTCTCCCTCGAAGCGGCGCGCTTCACGCCGCGCTCGCGCTTGGTCGACCCTGTTCTGGGCCTGACCATGCCGAAGCTCTCCATTGAGAGGTTCGACCGCTTGCGCCCGAGGCGCTACGGGTGGCACCGGTGCTGGGTGCCTAGCTTGCTCCGCCCGTGGGGCGGTTCTCCTTGCTGTCGCGTCATGCCCTGAATCGGGCGTGCCTTAGAGCACCCTTACTCCTTCGAGTGCCAGATTTCTCAGGTGTCGCATATGTTCATTGCCGTTGGATGCGTTCGCGGCAATGTACGCCGCCGCAGCCATGATCGCAGCCTCCTTGGTCTTGGGCATCAGTTCGGTCTCGTTGAACTCTGCCTCTAAATTTTGGGTGATATTATGCATATCGCCCCCCGGCTGAGTGCGTGACCTCGATCTGTGCTGGATGCTCGATGAGTAATGAGACGATCTTTCGGCCCGTCTTCTGCTGGACGCATCGGCCTCCTCTCTGCGCCGTTCCAGCACTCGCCTATCTGCACTGATCTGGTCCTTCTGCTCCTGGACGACGAACCGGAGTGCGGCCAGATCGCTCGGGCTTGGGTTGGGACCGAAGTTCACCTCGCCCGCGTAAACCCTTCTTGCGAACCGGATTTGGTCATGCGTGACCACCTGGCGGCCGCTATCTGCCTGGTTTCGGCCGTCGTTGTCTCTGTTCTCGTTTCCGTCGCCGTGCGATGCCATCATGCAGTGGCCCCCGGTCCACGGGACCGAATCATCGCTGATTTCGCCCAGCGCTGGAGGGTAGACGTCGTCGCTTTCGACGTAGGGCCCGACTTCGATCATGAAGTCAGAATCGTAATCGGCCACATAGCCATCGCTAGATGCGGCAGATTCGCAGTGTGACGCGGAGCTTGCTGAATTGCCTATTTGCCCCTTAGCTTCGGGGTAGACATCGTCATCGTCGTCTGAGCATGTGTAGTCCGAATATAACCCTTCGACGTAATCAGGGTCATATGGTGCAGCACGGAGCGTGAGGGCATTGAGAGCCCGATTGCACTCGGATATCGTCGGGTAGATAGCTGTTGTGCCCCCCCGAGGATCTTCACAGCCGGCGATCTCATGGGATGAGAAATCTCCGGCGCCCACGTAGTGGTATGCGTCACAGTCGACGCAGTATGCGGTGGTCGGGGCTGGAGGTGGGTCTTCGAAATCGTTTGACGACCCTACTGATGGGGTCAAAGTTTTCAGCTTCGGTTCCTCCTCCGATGGCGCTAGTAGCGCGCTTGCCGAGAGTTTGCCCCCGACGGCTGGTGGTGTCGTCGTTTCGGCCACGAGTGGAGCCGATTCGCCGATGGAGAGCAGTTCCATCGCTCCATTGCTGTCCACGTGGAAGTTGAACAGCCCAAAAGCCATGTCATAGCCTTCGGGCGCTACTCCTGCCGCACTTGAGATGGGGTCGATGACGTTCGCTGCTGGAGTGGGCTTGGCAGCGCTTGGTGAAATATTGCTGACGACGATCGAGTCAGCGGCGTCGACGCCTGGTTCTGTCGGGTTGGCGTTGACGACAGCCGGCACAGCGATGCCGTCAATGGTGTCGGTGTCGATCTTGGAAGTGGTATCGACGTTGGTCGGCGAAGCGATGCCGACGGTAGTGTCGATGTCGATCTTGGCGGTGGTGTCGACGTCGGTCGGCGCAGCGATGCCGATGATGGTGTCGATGTCGATCTTGGCGGTGGTGTCGACGTCGGTCGGCGCAGCGATGCCGATGATGGTGTCGATGTCGATCTTGGCGGTGGTTGGTGATGGAGCCGGCGAGTCCGTAGATCCAGATCCCGTCGTCCCCACGGTCGGCACCAATTGACGAGGTTCAACCCCGGCAATGCCCATGTCGAAGGGCTTTCGATCTAGGAAGCGTATTGGGGACCTGGCGAACTCGACGGCGATCAGACGAAAGCAAAGGAACACAGGATTTACCCAGGTTCAGCCCCCTCAAAAGGTAAAAGGCCTACGTCCTGCTTGTCTGACTTTGTATTGATGAAGGTGTGGTGACGATGGTAGTACAAGGGTGGCGTAGATTGGATCTAGCCTTAAACAGAGAGCTCTGGGTTGTCGAGCGCTCTGGTGTGAGGTGGGTGGAAAAGTGTCTAGGGTTTTGAGGCCTCCCTCCCAGCCTTTTATATGCGAAAGCTGGGTCCCGAGACGGTTCCTCAAACCCGATACAGATCGGATCGGTCCTCCAACAGACGAAACCTAATCCAATTCTAATCCTTCGGATCTTTGCTTGCATGCCAAGTTTAGCTCCTGGCCTATGCTAGACCGCTGCCTTGATGGGCCTCAAGAGCCTTCCGAGAGATACCTTTCCTGGACCGAAAACCAGGTAGACGAATATCGGGAACCCGTTTGTCATTCCTTCGTCATCAGTAATGATTTATCGCCGACGTGGGTTGCTGGAAAGTCTTTTTGATCCTGGAAATAAGGACCGTCTAAATAAACCAACTCTCATATAGTATTATGTTCTCCATTTTGATATAGAATGATATACTACAAGTAAAGAAATTCATTGACATTTCATTGGTCATTGTAACACTTTATTTTGGTATTTTATTTTTATTGAGAGTGGGCTTATAATTTTTGTTATCCATACAACTAAGGGAAAGAATGTTGAAATTGATATCGTCAAACAAACGAAAGAGATAAAAGGAAACTTGGTCCACCACGTGGCCACATCTCACCTATGAGAGAGTCTTGATTGGAGGTCCCCTAATACCAACTTTGGTCCCAGTCCCCAGCCCCTGAACCTGGTAAAAAAGGAATAGATCGTCCATACATGGAACTAACTGACATGGTGCCTAACCACCAGAACAACCCGATTTTAAAGTGGTGTTTTTTAATTGAATGTTAGCAGAATAACTGCTAAATTCGTTAATTAGAAAGGAGAGCTGCTAAAGTGGTGTTGAAAGGGCTAGAAGACGGAGGACCACTGCAGGCCACCAGGAGGCAGTGTCGATGTGGTTCCTGCGCCTCCATCATCTACCACGACTTCTCTAGTCCTTAATCTAGCCTGCACTTCAATTCTCTGTATGTTTATTTCCTAATCTCTCTGTTAAGGTACTCCAAGCATGGTCAGCTTAATGTTAATGTTCGCCCTAATGATGATTAAGATCTAACAAAGGCCGCTCAGAGCCTTGGAGCTGACGTTGGTTCAAGCAGGACCACAAAACCCAGGGACGAAGCTAGAAAAATTTCTCAATGGGGTCAGCTCTATAGTTTCTCGAATTTACTGGTGTCATCTTATACAAAATCATGATACTTAGTACTAATTAGTGAAGAGATCTCCAAAAATCATTGGGGTCAGCTGACCCCAATGCCACTATGGCAGCTCCGTCAAAACCTATGGATCAGCAAAGTATAAGGCACGCTGTCTATCCTGAAATCATGCAGTTTATTCAGTTATGGAATCGTGCTGAATCTTTCGGAGGAACCTGATGTTTTTTTATGGAAGCTAGGTCAAATGGAGCTTTTCATGTGGCTGGCTCTCCGTAATTGATGTTGGACTGGAGACAGATTATGTAAGAAAGGGCTTCGAGGGCCGACCAAATGCCAACTCTATGATCATCAACTAGAGTCCATTGATCATCTATGACCCAATGCCCCACCTCCCGCACCATCTGGTTCCGATTCTGATGGACAGGTGTTCAGTGACTGTTTGCCCCAGGAAGACTATCTTTGAGAGAGTGTTGGCACAAGCTTTCACACTGCCAAGCAAAGGACAGAAGAAGGGAGCTGGCGACTCTTTCTATTGCTGTTGTTGCAGACTATGGTAAGAAAGGAACAACCGGAAGTTTGAGCGGCAGCAGGAATCCGAAGGACCTATCACCAACAGAATCAAATAAGAGTTTGCACTCTGGATGTTAGCTAGGCAGCAGACAGAGAAACATGAGGTGTAGGGTTGGCCCCTTGTTTTCGTTTTTGTAACAAACGCTGTAACTAGATTGGTTTTTTATCTTATATCTTAATGCCACGACATGTAAGTGTTTTGCATGTTCTTTTTTTAAAAGTAATTCTCGTAAGCACAATATTGTTTTTTTTTGCGGGAAATAAGCACAATATTGTTGCCTCCTGCTTAGGTATATGTCGTATGACGCCTCATTTAGAGTCAATATTCTCGCCATAATTCAGGTACACTCCTTAATTTGCTTGTTTCATGGAAAATATATCGTACAAGAAACTACCTTTCCCCGACGCGTTGAACGAGAGATGGCGGCGACTAACCTTATGTGGTGTATAGATTATACATCTAGCTAGCTTGCTGGATCCAGTTACAGCCTCATATTGGCTTTGCTTCGTTTGTAGGATAAATTAGGTCATGGTCGTATAATATATACACACATGCAATTAGGTGTAGATAAGCTATCCTGGCTATACCTCTTCAGGCTGGCCGAAGCCATGCAGACCACAGATCACTTTCTGAGAAGCCAAATTCAATTTAGCAGATCTTATATATTTCTTTTGCATGGATATGAAGGCAAGAGATAACAGCACCGAATGTTAAGTTTTACCTAATTATCCCATCTTGTGCCACTTGTTAATTCGGCCACTCCACAACGTGACGTTGCCACCAACTCACTAGCAGATCTTTGCATGAACTTCCGTCACAAAGTTGGACGTAGACACCCGCTGTCATATGGGTCCCAAAAGCTCTAGATGGATTCTTGGCCGGATCTGATACACCTGTAAGTATTTTATGATGAGTAGGATCATACTGCTAAAATTTATACTACTAAAATTTATACTACTAACATAGAGTCACTTGGCTGGAACCCCCTGAAAAAAAAAGAGAGAATAAAAACAACTTGCTTGCATGAAATGAGCAGGTCAACTGATCAATCGACCATCCGTGTTGAGAAGCAATACAATGATAGCGCCAGGAGTGAGAGTGGCAATGGTCTACCCAATCTCATTCCTGTGGAGTCTGAGTTGGAGTTTGGAGAAATATACGGGTCTGAAATCATTTTTGCGCAGGCCACAATATATGTGGCGAGAAGTGGGCGTGTGTGGTACTTTCCAATCCCACCCCAGGATGTTTCCTCATTTGGCAAAAGTAGCCGGTTGATGCGGCCGTGCGAGCTGTTGATGCATGCACTGATCCATGGAAACCGCGGTGTGTGTGTGAAATTTACCGCGGTGTGTGCTGAACTGGGATTTCGCTTGGTTGGTCTATTTGGTCGCTCCATGATTTGACAAGTAATTAGGTCTATTCGACGCCATGCCGTATAATTAATCGTCGGTCGTCTTCAGTGGATTCAGACTCTACTCATGCTTTCATACGTGCTTCCTTTTCGAGACATCAAACCGGCTTGATATGCTATCGCGCATATGATGCTAGATGATTGATTACCACCCTACCCGAGAAAGATAGGGGCAGAATAAGAGCGCGTGGTTTGCATGTAGGGAAGTAGAGCGGGACCCGATTGCGCCACGGTAGTTAAAATCTGTTAGGCTAGTTATAATTTTTGTAAAAAAATTGTTTAATTTAAACTAGCCTACTCTCTCCGTTCTCAAATAAATGTACTTTTAGTTCTTGTCCTAGGTCAAAAGAATCAAATTTGACTAACTTTATTGAAAAAGTATCAACGCATATCACATCAAATTGGTACAATATAAAAGTACATTTCAATACGGATCTAGCGGTACTAAATTTATGTCATTATTGTGGTCACTTTTTTCAATAAAATTAATAAAACTTTAAGATATTTAACTTATGACAAGAGTTAAAAATACACGCATATGAGGATGAAAGACTAGCCACAATAGAAATATCATAGGTTGTATCATGCATGTCATGTTGGCAAAAATCTGACGTCACACAACATTTAAGACTGGTCACAATGCAAAGTATCATATACTAGTACTATGCATATGATACTAGTTTATGATACCGCTCCTACAATGCATAGTATTATCTAGTAGTATCATAATCACAATAAGAGTAACATAGCTAGTATCATGACGTTGGCAAAAATCTGATGTAGCATGACAATTAATTAAGAGAGAGATGAGAGTGGTATCATAATATGATACCGTATTATGACACGCAAAACTAGGAAGTCTACTAACAAATACATCATGGACACATATTCATCTCAAGATTTTATAAAACATTAAATATAATATAACTATGATACTACTATATAATACTATGCATTGTAAGAGTGATATCATATAGTAGTATCATATGCGTGATACTAATATATGATACCATGCATTGTGACTAGTCTAATGATACTACCCTTACATCTTTCTTCATTAACTACTGTGCCACGTCAGATTTTTACCAACGTGACACGCATGGTACAACCTTTGTGGCTAGTCGAAGAAGTATGCTTTTAGGAGTTTTTTTTACAATGACAATTAGTATGCTTTGAGGAGTTCACATGGGACATCTTGTAACTATACTGGCATAGGCTCCAATTTAATGCCACGGTGGGTAACATGCATGCAACTTAATCCGCCGGATAAAAGCAGAAATAAACTATAATTGACTTGCAGTTACGGTGAATTATCGTTATCCATTTGCTCTACCCGCTTTTACATATTTTAGTGGCTAGCATGCACCACCAATTATAAAATAAACACAATAAGTCACCATATTATTATGAGTACCGCTACATCTACGAACAACTTCTATGAGACAACAGATTGTATACTGATGGAAAAAAGGCCATTGGTCCCGGTTGGTAAGGCCCATTTATCCCGGTTGTAGCAACCGGGATTAACAAAGCAGAACTAAAGGCTGGAGTCTTTAGTCCCGGTTGTTTACGAACCGGAACCAATGGGCCTTCACGTAGCCCGGGTCATGTGCTGCGGCAGGAGGACCATTGGTCCCGGTTCATAACACAGACCGGGACTAAAGGTCCGTTCAGAATAAAATTTGTATTTTCTTTTTATTTATTTCTCTAATATCTAATCACCTCCATTCTCATGTCAAATCAGGGGTGGGCCCACTTCAATTCATGGGTATTCAAGTGAATACCCAAATATTTTGGCCAAAATTTTGTAGTTAAATATTATATACAGTACATATAATAAATATGAACTTTCATCTAAGGACATAAAGTGTTAGGTTTAGGGTTCAAAACCCCTTCTCCACCTTTTCTTATTTCTCAGGTTTATTTTTTGCATTTGTTATTGAACACTCATATAGTGTTTGGTTCAAATCCCACTTCCACACCTTTTCTTATTTCTAGAATTATTTTTTTGCATTCATTATTGGATACTCACATAGTATTTCTTGTACTATCCTCGTTGTCAGAAAATTAGAAGAAGATACATATTTAATACATTTGAATTGGTATATCAATATGCTCCGCAAGAACAATTTTCCTTCATATATTGTGTCGGTTTCTCAACCAAATATTAGATACATATGATCATTGTTCACACTTCACACTACAATAGCTTTTATTTTATTTTACAAATTTTCTCATCATTTTGATACCACTCTCAAAATTTTAAGATATAGTAAATAAACAACAACTAATATGAAAGGGAGAGAGTATCAATTTCTAAACCCCCTCATGTTTTGGATTTTTTTCTGTAACTTTGAATACCCATTGTCGAAATCTTGCGCCTGCCCCTGTGTCAAATTATGTGGTCCTCACTTCCTGGTCGGTCACCCATCCTCACACTGCTCCACCCTTAGCATGCTTAACTTCTCCATTCCTTCCATAGTAGCTTCCAAGACTGTGCTCGCGACTTCTTGATATTGGTATGCTACCAATTCTATTAACCTATACACTTTGGAAACATATAATATTCCTTTTTTAAATTCCAAATAAATTCACAAAATAAGCAACAATGATTAAGTAATAATAAGCATGAATGAATTCCAAATAATTTTTATACATAATTTAATTATTAATTTTTAATAATTAAAATATTCAAAAAAGGCCAAAAAACTTGAAAAATCCAAAATTCAAAAATTAATAGACTTGTTAACCAAACAAGAGGGAGTACATTTTTTCATATATATATATGCACTCGCACACCCCACCACACACACATCTAGCTAGTAGCCTTCTAGGTTCCAATAACTCCTACAATCTCGAAGCCCAAGCGAGCGTCTAGAGCGGCATACAACACTTACTTGTCGCTTAATAGAACTTTGGCCCAACCATATATAAGTTCATCATCTTCTTCTTCTTCTTCTTCTTCCTCGTCGCCCTTCTTCTTGTTCTTCTTGATCCTCTTCTCCTTTTCAAGCTTTGTCCCAATAGTAGCATTGGACAGATCGTAAAGACTCGGAATTGGTTTCTTGGTGGGGTTTGGCATAATCACTTGGAGGTTGTACACCGATGGAATTTGAATTCTGTATGATTGCAGCATGCGCACGTCATTGCCGATAGCCACGCCACAGAATCTAATGGTGGGGTCCCCCAAGAAATTCCTGAGCAGCTGCGGCACATGATCGGCCCGACATATTTGGAAGACCAAAACCTCGGACGCCACCGAGAGTTGAAAGACGACAGCACGCTGATGGAGCTTATCGCGAGGGGTGGTGAACTCGCAGTCCAAGCCCACATATTTGATCGGTGCGGCGTCGAGGAACCGCTACTTGACAGTGTGGAGCCACATCTCCACCATTGATGCACAGAGAGTCTCCGTGATGGTGAATTCCATCCCTTCGGTGGTGATATAATGCACCCGCGTCGCCGGCTCCATTGAAATGAGAGGGAGAGAGAGAGCTCGATCGCCGGCCGTGCTATTGGTGTGGTTTTGGCGGTGAGATGCTATGGTGGTTTCGGAGGAGAGATTAGGAGAGGAAGATGATGATCAAGAAAAGCTTAATAAGGTTCCTTATATAGTAGAGAGAGGGAGAAGAACAAGAAGAGGCCGCCGGTGTGTGATTAGGCCGTCGGCCGGCGAGTCTCTCCCGATGCGTTTGTAGATTACCGAAGCGATCGTAATGGCTGCAGCGATACCGAAGCGATCGTAGCTGGCGCGGGAGAGTGGCGGTTCGTTTAAACTGCCCTTTAGTCCCGGCTCGTGGAGCAAACCGGGACAAAAGGGTTCCCTATAGTCCCGGTTTGCGCCACGAGCCGGGACTAAAGGCCCAAAGGCATTAGTCCCGGTTGGTGGCGCAAACCGGGACCAAAGGGCCCATTTGAACCGGGACTAATGCCCCCTGGCCCACATTTTCAATTGAACTGGGACTAATGCCCCCTTTAGCCGCGGACCGAACACGTTGGGGACCAATGGGGGCAAATGAAAGCCCTTTTTTCTACTAGTGGTAAGTCTAGGATTGTCCTTTTATTAGACTGGCAGGGATTTTTTCTGGTTACATTGCAATCGTACAGAGGCAGCTTGATGTTTTTTAGCAACTAAGATAAATGATAGTTTCCATAAATACATAGAAAAATACAAGAACTTTATTACATGTCCAACAACATGCAAATCTATCAAAACTCTCCTCTCTCATTAATAAATTAATAAACAACATTTTTTTCGTCCTGCCCTAAAATATGTATGCTTATTTGTGTTTTGTGGTTTATTGATGTCGCTATACATAGTAAAGAAGCATGAAGAATTGTAGACAAATCTAGATCCAATCTTGTAATCTACCCGCGAGGTGTTCCACTGCCAAGATAGTCGTCTCGCTGCTCGATCCTATGATGAGAAGGGATTAGTCCACTCCAAGACTATGTGTTTGTAGTAGTAGCAATGTAGTCATCTCTCCATGTACTTCAAGATAATATGAGCGGTTATATATGATTAGTCGGGTTAGTAGATGGAGAGAGATATAACCATATATAGGTCACTCGCTCAAGAGAAAATACTTAGCTAATCACTACTAGAGAATTGCTAATAGGCATCGACTTATTAGTGGCATGCCTCCACTATACGCGTGACTGTTATTTGCCCAAAATACCAATGGTGTGGTAAAAATAAACCCGCACCACCAACAATACACTACTAGTGGATTGCTCTAACTACAACACATTATCTGTGTGTGGACCCCGTAGTTTGAATGGGCACATCTTAGTCATGGTGAGGGAAATTATGTTGCGCCACTAATATTAATATTACTAGTGGCCTGTTCTCTTTAAAGACACGCCACCAGTAAGCTAAACCCACATGTAGGTATACTTAGTTATGCGGTGCTATTTTGTTAGCACGCCACTAATAGGTATATTAATAGTGGTGTGGAACCTAGGGCGATGTATCACTACAGTGGGACCCAAGTGGTACCCACTGGTGGTGTGGTAGTTAGGGACACACCACTACTATCCACATGCATATGCCACTACTATCCACTAGCTCCTTCTTCCTTCTTACTATGGTGCTCACTTTTTGTTTTACATGTTCTTATGACCTACCCTAACATAAACAAAATAGAAAATGTTGATGGTTTATCCCCTTTCGAAGCTGGTCAAAGGGGTAGACGATGTGGACCCACGGATTAGGGTATAGCCTAAAAAGGTCCGAGGATGTTCCGTAAACCCACCCCAACTTTCATGTGGTCCAAATATATGTATACAAGTGTTTTGTAAAGTGGAGAATACAATATCCAACTCCCCAGGACCTCATTGACATACATGACTATCTCGCATGAAGGTTTTAGGCTTATAGTTCGAACCCCCACTTCAAGCCCACCAGAGAGAATCTTTTGAAAACTTGGTCTCAGTTTTGGTTTTTCGTGTTCCTATGGCCTACACTAACACAAACAAATTAAGAGAAAGTCTGAAGGTCTACCCCCTTTTGAAGCCGGTTAAAGGGTAGACGACATGGGGCCCATGGATCATGATTTTTGTAGAAACAATGCAACGGAGGGTCAGGAACCCTTTGAAACTTGAATGCCCTAATATATGTACATATTGGTGTTGCAAGGTGAAAATATCCAGTGCACACCTATGAGGTGGCACCACATTCACAAATATGACTATCAAGGAGCAACATTCTAGGCTTATAGTGCAAAGCCTCCCACTTTGAGGCCACCGGAGAGAATCTTGTGGAAACTTGGGCTCAAATTTGATGCTACATGTTATTTCAATCTACCCCAAAACAAACAAATATAAAATTCTGATGGTCTAGCCCTTAAAACGGGTCAAATGGGGAGGGAGATATGGGGCCCACAGATCAGGGGTTTCACCAAAATGAAGCGAGGGAGGGTAAAAAACACACATTTTGTCCTAATATATGAAAAATAGGTTCTAAATCTGAAAAACATGTAGGGTTTTTCTAGGATTTTAGTTCTATTCTTAATTCGTTACTACTGGCATGTGGCACTGACGCCATCCCACTAGTTAACTAGTTACTAGTGGCATGGCGAAAATGCCACACATCACCGATAACTTGGGAATAATCCCGTAAGATCACGTCAAGCTCACTCTCTTCTCCTCACTTTGTCCGCTGCCATCACTCTCTCATGTAACCATGCCCTCTCACGTAACCATGACATAAGCCAATCCATCCTTGCACATGTCCCGCCACCCAAGCAATCACCCTTATTCATGGAGTGCGGAACAATGAAAATCATAAACTATACAAACAATCTATTGCACACAACTAAATAAAAATGCTAACCATGAAAATCAGTAGCAAGAACAATGGTAGACATGTGAATACCTTGCAGATCATCTAAATAGACACCTAGTAACAAGAAAGTACCATCAGACCCATCTAGATTTACCAATATTTAGCACATGTTAACAGCTAAGCTACAAGGATCAAGGGTTACAGGTTTCTTACAGGGACTGGAAAATGATGCATCACACAACTCGGGGGTGAGGGAGAAGCCGACATGCCGCCGAAGACCGCCCCCGTTGTGCTTGTTAGTAAATTTGGTGAACATTTTGGATTTGGACGGTGAGAGTGGTGCATCCAAATAGGGGGATATTTTAGGCGGGCAGTGACTGACTTTCTCCAGCTGCATTTCTGGATGCAGCGCGCGATCTCCCGCCATCTCCATGGTTGCATGATCTTGTACGTTTGTGTTTTTGAAATTGCATGCGGTGAAGGTGGTTTTGCGAAAACGGCCAATCCGGCAGTTTCTAGCGGGCCTGATTACATGTACCTTGGGTTTCAGGGTGACATGGTCCAGCGAGGCATGCAAGCATCCAATCCCGAAATTTGCAGCCCCGGGACCGGTTAGACATCACGCGGGCTACCAATTACGTCCCCGATTTATGTGGCCAGGAACTTTCATGTTATCGTGTCACTTTAAAAAAAAAAATTAGAATTAGCACTTTTTAAAATTATGTTATCGTGTCACTGATGCCCGTGGTGAGAGTCACCTGATTGTAGCTTTGTCCAAAGATACGTACCGGTTGATGAGTTTATTTTAGCCTCTCAATGCTTTATTATTCAGGGCTTCCTGTAAGCACCTTTTTTTTTTCCTTTTATAGATCTAAACGTCTGGGCGCAGTTTCCTTTGGGCGATGCCCTAGGCAATCCAAAATTCCGACATGTCAATTTCTTACCTTCGCTAGTGGTCCATGCATGGCCGTGTAAAACACGTATGTCTGCATCGTCGCAACGGTGTAAACAGAGGTGTTTTATTCTGAAAATGCATTTGGAACATGAGCTCGCTGGAGCCTTTAATTTTAAGTTTTTTTAAAAATGATACTTTAAACTTTAAAAAAATATGAAAAAATATGTTCGTAAAGGTACATTGTATTATGGGCTACACAAAAAAAGACAAATCTGATAAGATTTGAACACGTACTATTAACACGCCTAGACCTATAATTTTGTGTTTTTTGTGTAGAGTTGTAGATAATATATTTTGGATTGGTACTTTGCATACTTGAAGTATACATCATCCTCTACATGTACATATTTTTTCCAAAAATTTAAAATATATTTTTCAATATTTAAAATAAAGAGCTCCAGTGAGCTTGGGAGCCAAAAGCGATGCACTCGGTGTTATATGTGCTATATATATGTTATTTCTTTTTTTTCAAGATTATTGTTGGATTTTAAAGTTGAGAAATATCATATCCGGCCAGATCTAACAGTTCAGAAAGCCACTCTTCAGGGCACCTATAGCTAGCTCCCAAATCAGAGCCAGCACTGATCAAGAATAATTTCCCAAAATGTGAACCATCATCTGCACCACTGAAGAACCGGCATCAGCATTCTTAATCGTATCGCATCGCATCATCACGCAGCTCAATCTTGTTACAACAAAATAGTTGGAAACCTCAAAGTGAAAAGCATGAAGAACCACCGCCCTCGGTTACTGCCTAACCCACATGTTACCTAGAACTGAACACTTGAAAACAGTCAGGCAGGCCGGTCACACTCACAGGCTGCTTACTCGTAGCCCACCTATATATAAATACCGCCCTCCCCTACAAAACACACCACATTCTCCCTCCCCTACAAAACACACCACATTCTCCCTCCCCACTGCCATCGATCCATCAACCGATCACGATGGAAACCACCTCCGATACCCTTAAACCCTGCGTCTCCCAACCCGTGAGCACCAAGGGTGCTGGTCTGGTCGACGGTGGTGGCGGCGATGACGGCACGACGTTGAAAGCGACGGCGGTGCCCAGCAAGACGCCGCAGCTGGCATCCCGGTTCGGCATGCTGACGCGGTTTCACGCAGGTTACTTCCGCATCAGCCTGGCCCTGAGCGGGCAGGCACTGCTATGGCGCACACTGAGCGACGCGCCGACGGAGCCGAGCGCGCTGCGTCCCGTGGTGCGGTCACTGCCGTCGGCGGCGTTCGTGATGCTCTGGTTCCTGGCGCTGCTCACCCTGGCGGCGCTGTGCGTGCTCTACGCGGCGCGCTGCGTGTTCCGGTTTCCGGCCGTCCGCGCCGAGTTCCGGCACCACGTGGGCATGAACTACCTGTTCGCGCCCTGGATCTCGTGGCTGCTGCTGCTGCAGGCCACGCCGTTCCTGCGCCCGGAGGCGCCGTCGTACCACATGCTGTGGTGGGCCTTCTCCCTGCCCATCCTGGTGCTGGACATCAAGGTGTACGGGCAGTGGTTCACTCGGGGGAGGAAGTTCCTGTCCATGGTGGCCAACCCGGCCAGCCACATGACGGTGATCGCGAACCTTGTGACGGCGCGGGCGGCGGCCAGGATGGGGTGGCACGAGGGCGCCGTGGCCATGTTCGCCGTCGGCGCCGCGCACTACCTGGTGCTGTTCGTGACGCTGTACCAGCGGTTCCTGGGCTCCGACTCGCTGCCGGCCATGCTCCGCCCCGTCTTCTTCCTCTTCTTTGCTGCCCCGAGCATGGCGTCCCTCGCCTGGTGCTCTATTTCAATGTCCTTCGACACCGGCTGCAAAATGCTCTTCTTCCTCTCGCTCTTCCTCTTCGCCTCCCTGGTAATTAATTACGGCTACGTTGCTACCTTTCCTTACATGCATGGCTTTTGGTCCAGAGGTGTAGAACATATTGCTACTCCGTAGAGATTAGTCTATACCATATACGAATGAGGTAGTGTTAGCTTCAAGTGGATCGAACTCAGTTCCTTCCATGTTCCTTCCACTTCGATCGAGGCTTTTCTCTGTCGATCCGTCGCTTTTGCTTTCGATTGTCGTTGGCTGGGAACTCCAACTAGGATGGTACGTCTAGGTGACTAGGTCTGCAGGATGCCACTAGATGCCACGTCAACTGTATCCACTTTTTCTTTTGTATCCTTTGAGTAGAATATATGTTTTCCTCGAAAAAAATAGATTAAACCTAGGTTGAGTTGCATGGCCACTCACATCTATCACCACCACCCCTGATAGATCACAGCAGGATCGATCATATATAGTGCCTACAGACGCATTGCCAACTAATCATGCCTAGTACTAGTACTTAACAACTCCCCAAGATTTCTTTTGAGAGAGAAACGTAAACGCAATTGAACTGTGTTGTGCAAGCAGGTGTCCCGGCCGACGCTGTTCAAGCGGGCGATGCGGCGGTTCAGCGTGGCGTGGTGGGCCTACTCGTTCCCGCTGACGGTGCTGGCGCTGGCGGCGGCGGAGTACGCGCAGGGGGTCGGAGAACCGGCGGCGAACGTGCTGATGCTGGCGCTCGCCGTGCTCTCCGTCGTCGTCACCCTGGCGCTCATGGTCTTCACCGCCTTCCGGACCAGCGACCTGCTGCCGTACGACGACCCCTTCCTCCTAGCGGCCGCGCTGCCCACCACACGCTAGCTAGCTAAATTTTTTTTTGACACTGTAATCCGCTCTTTATTCATAAGATAAAAACAAGTTACAAGTTACGAACAAACAGACCTTACAGAACTGAAAAGATAGGATAAACCTATGCAAAAACCAGCGTCTATCCTCCTCCTTCGACATCACCAAAGCGAACGCCAAAGGGACGGAAGACAGATCACCACAACACCCGAGCTCGACGCGGCTCTCGGAAGATTTTCATATGGTCGTGTACATACAGATATATACTTTCTACATGTACTGATGTATGTAGTACTAGTATGTACGTAATGCCAGTTGGGGGTGGAGACGTGCGTGTGGTGTACACGATATATACGATTCTTTTGGCTGTCGCGCTGCGTACCTTGGGGAATCGGAATGATGCCGATTGGGAGTCCCATGTTTCCAGCGTACGAAATGTGCCAGACCAGGACGATCGAGATGTGCCATCGACATAGACCTCCTGTCTCGTATCTCATCTCAGGTACTACGTGTTGTGGTCCTCCTTTGGCTGGCTGACTTGACAGTCATGGGACATTGGGATGGCTCCTGTCGTCGGTTGATCTATTGGTTTGTTTCTCATTTCTGGGTACCGATCGATGTTAACCTCTGAAAACGTAAGAGCCTCTTGTTGCAAAAAGATCGCTTTAGAGCTCTGGCTCACTACAGGAAAAATTGTTATAGAACCAGGGCCGTCGGCTTAGTCCCTGACCTCAGACGTGATCGAAACATGGCCGTCGGCTTAGGTATATCATCGGCGTAGCTCTTTCTGGGGACCTAACCCGATGGTAAAGTCGTCGGCTTAGGTATTTTCTTTTTTTATCGCCTTTTTTAATTTTGTGAAAAATAAAAGAAAATGGTAAAAAAATTCAAAAAACAAAATCCTTTGAGACGTAGTCATGTTACGTGATCTAGTTGTTAGGAAAATTAAGAAACTTGAATTTTGACATATTTTGCAAAAAAACTTCATGTGCCCTTTTAATTTCCAACTAGGGATTATTTTCTAGGGTCTCTAAAAATCATAACTAATTCAAAAAAAAAAAAAAAGCAGAACAACGCAACTTTCGCGTGGTGTCATCTTATGTGACCCCTTTTAAGGGAAAAATATTTAGCTTGGAATTCGGCGATTTTGACCTCGACGGGGTTATGGGGTTAGGATTAACGGGGTTAATTTAGGGTATGGCTTTCAACATACTAAATCTTCTCTGATTGAGCTAATATTTAGCACAAACATATAGGTTAGTATGTACATCTATTTTGATGCCAAGTTTAGGGTTTCTGCCGTATGAATCATACCTTTTTTTGCATTCAGAGTGCCAGAACTGCGGTTGTTTGAACTGTAGCTACCAAAAAGCCAATACGGAATAAAAATCGGCCTCTGTGGCGTTCCTCGCCATTCCAAGGGCCACGTGTATGTCCGATATGGCCTTATTTCGACAAACTATGCCATAATTAGAGTCAAACCTAGCTCATTTGATCTAAAAGCCATGCAACCTCGAATATGGTAGATCATTTTTGTGAAGGGACTTTCTGGTAAATTGCTTTTATCAAGGTTTGAATTTTTTTCCCATATCTAGGTGATATAAAATGATGTCACGCGAAGGTCTCACATTTTTTTCTTTTTTTTGAATTAGCTACGCCCGATTCGAGACCCGCATGAAAATGACAACGCACGAAACTCCCGCCCACGGCTAGGCGGTGCAGAGTCCCGCTTCAACGGTCGAAATTTAGTGAAGAAATGGCATATTGCGGATCCAAACATGACTTTTTATTTTTTTTGAAAAATTTGTTTTATTTTTCTTTTTATTTTTTTAAAAATTTCAAAGTTTTTATTTTTTTTGAAAATGTTAAAAAACACATATACAGATGCACATATATACCTACACACAAATATATACACATACATACTTGCACACAGTCATATAGACATACATGGCTTAAGAGGATTGATATGATACTAATATCAATAAGGACTTAGTAGTATAGGGATAGCTTATTCCAATAGAACTTGCTCGCTTCGTTCACAAATATAAGACGTTTTGAACACTTTAAAGTGGACTACATAGACTTCATAGTAAGTGAATCTATACACTAAAATTAGACTAGATACATACAAAAATAGATAAATCTACAAAAAGCAAAAAAAATTATATTAATGAACAGAAGGAGTAGGAGTTAAGCGTGCTGGACTCGTAGCAGTCTTAGGATGGGTGACCGAGCGGAAACTTATTGTTCCAGTGTGATTAGAGAGATAACAAAAAAATCAAAGAAAATAAAAAAATTGATTTTTTTTTCAAAAATGCGATTTTTTTTAGAAAAACGAAAATCACCTAACCCGACGACATTTCTAGGCCGCCGGGTTAGCATACGCCGACGGCAAAGGCTAAGCCGACGACATTAGGACCTAAGTCGACGCCCGCATACGCCGACGGCACCTGACCCAAGCGCTGCCGTCAGGTTAGGCTAAGCCGACGGCTTTTTGGGCCTAGCCCGACAGCTTCTAGTCGTCGGCTCAGGCATTTTGTGTTGTAGTGGCTACATGGAGCTCGACTTTTTTTTCAAAATTTGAAAGTAAAATAGAAGTTCCAAAATTCTGAAAAAAAATCTATATGAAGATAATGATATGTACACTCTACCAACATACAAAATCTCAACCGGAATAGATTTTATTCTGGGCTTAACAAAAATGACACAATCTAACAGAATTTGGAGGATTGGAATTTGCATTGTTCGCTTCTTAAGATGTCAGATTTTATCGTTTTCATGTAGCGTAAAATACAAGTTGAGATTTTTCTTACAATGGTAGAGTAGTCCATTTTCTACATCAAGAATTTCTTTGCTTGAAAAATATTGAACTCCAAAATGCCTTTTTTGCACTGTTTAAAAAACGGGCTCCGTGTAGCCCGTGACCAAACGTCCGCACTCCTCTTGCTGCCACTACTAACAGGAGAGACGCATATCAGTACCACTACGTCCCCACTGATTTGGTTGTAATTGGGTGTGTCTGATAAACGGAGCATCTGTCGATCGTCATGACCGATCAAAGTTTTTCCCCTTCTTTTCTTTGTAGCTAGAGGAACATCGAGCAGTTAGGTGCTTAATTAGTAGTTGTGGCCAGCTTAGCTAGCAGGATAACGCACCATCTTTGCATGGTTGGTAATGAACAAATCATGACCTCCATTGAGTTTTTCATTCCAGCCGCGGACCGTACTAAAAGTACCAGCTGGTACGTACGTTTTAGTAGAGTGCTACTTCAAGTACTGCCAGGGGGAACCGGACTTCTTTCTCCCCCGGAAGGAGTTGTATGCTGCGTTCCGGAAGGATGAATCGCTCCCGAAAAGGAGTATGTGGGGACCTCGGATTAGCCATTCGGAATATCCGATATGTATACAATTCACGATCCCATGATCAATGTATCGTGAATCCATATATCTGAATTGATAACAGAATTACATCACCCATTACAGTACCGAAATAAAAGTCTTACAATTGGTCACATGACCAAGACTGATAATGCCACGAAGGGCAAGTTTACAACTAAGCAGCGGATACCAAGCAGCGTTGATGACCCACGTCATGCCTACTACCCTACAGGCAACTGACTGGGAGACGTTCCTAGTTCGCGCCAGCGTCGTCGTAACCATCGTCACCTTCTGAGTAGTCTTCTCCATAGTCTGATCAAGTTAATAGCCAGGGACAAAGCCATGAGTACATTTAAATTGTATTCGCAAACCATCTAAGGAGAGAGTGTAATATGCAGTTTGGCTGTAGCAAGGGTAGGCTCTAGACTAGTTTGCTTTCTTTGGAAAAACTCTTTTTTCTCATGTCGATATAGCATGTCTAGAACTATGTTCTACGACATCTCTATATCTTTGTTAAAAACATTTAGAAAACATTTTTGGTAAAATCTCTAGGAGGGGCGGGGGAAACCCTTTTTATTTCATAAACCAGGTCAATCAAATATGACCATCATCATTTCCTCGGCAGTACCCTTCAAGTACTCCGAACTCCATCGTGCCACGGCAGTACCCTCCGAGTACTCCGTCTAGCACCCTTCTCCATTTTCCAGAAACCACTTTACAAAACCAAAACCGACAATGGGCAATGTAGTGATCTTTCCAACCGTCCATGACCGAGGACTCGGCTTATTCGAATAGATTTACACTCTGCAGAGGTTGTACACTTTACCCACACTATCAGAATACTCATCGTGTGGGCATCATCCCCGCATAGCATCCTATGCCACGACAAGCACCCGATCAAAGCCTTTCGCTTATCTACCTTAGTACGGGGACCTACCCTATGGAGTATGTACCTCCCCGGCACACCCTGACAGTCTACCTCCACATTCGAGCGTAACTCCAGTGCCACGGAGGGAGACCCATAGTATCTTCCGGCGGCTCGGGATATGCCGTGATATGTGTTTTCTCCTTCCCGAGGACAACCCGGATTCCGGGGTACCACGTACCCTTATATAGTTGTGAGGTGCCCCATACCAAAGCAAATAAACTACGAGCTAAGCTCCGTCCCATACTAGGGTAATGTGGTTGCATGGGTTAATTGTTCCGAACACTACAAAGAAACACCAATGTTTTTCTAATGAAACCAAACTTGCCTCCAACTCCGGGATGTTCATCCCCACCTTATTTTCAAAATCTCATTTTGGAATCCATCAATGGAATAGCTTCCTATTCCAAGGTTTTCGAAATCATTTTCAAAGACCCAATTGAGTGTTCCCAACCTAGAGTTTTTGCTCCACTACAAAGTCTTCCAAAGGTCATGATGCTAACCATCATGCCACTAACCCAATGGATAAGTAGGTGTCGAGAGGGTGTCATCCATGAGGATGATAACAAATGACTTGTGGAGCCAAGTCGCCAATAATTGGTATCTAGAGGTGATAACAATATAAAATCATGCAATTTCATAAACATTTATAAAACATGCAATAAGTAAAACTAGGATCAGATATGAATCAAGTTTAGATGGCTTGCTGATACATCTCAAACGTATCTATAATTTTTGATGCTCCATGCTTGCTTTTACACCATTTGCTTAGTGTTTCGTTACACTTTGTGGCATTTTTATGCATTTTCCGGAACTAACCTATTAACGTGATGCCACAGTGCCAGTTCCCTGTTTTCTGCTGTTTTTGTGTTTCAGAAAAGTTACACAGGAAATATTCTCGGAATTGGATGAAACAAAAGCCAAATATCCAGAAATTTACCGAAGCTTCCAGAGAACCAAAGAGGATACGGAGAGGGGCCACGAGGGGCCCACACAACAGGGCGGCGCGGCCCAGGCCCTGGCCGCGCCCCCTATGTGTGAGACCACCTCGGTCCACTTCTGACGATGCCCCTTCGCCTATAAAGACCCCCCGACGGGAAAAACCTAAACACCCGATCACTTTTCCAGAAACACATCGCGATTCGCCGCCGTCATCGACCCGAGATCGGGAGGGTCCAGAAGCTCTTCCCGGCACCCTGCCGGAGAGGGGAATCGCCACCGGAGGTCTTCTTCATCGCCATGCTTGCCTCCGGCGTGATGAGTGAGTAGTCTACCTTGGACTATGGGTCCATAGCAGTAGCTAGATGGTTGTCTTCTCCACCATGTGCTTCATGTTTAGATCTTGTGAGCTGCCTTACATGATCGAGATCACCGTTATGTAATTCTACATATTGTGTTTGTTGGGATCCGATGAATATTTGTGTTATGATTGAGTTGATGTGCTGAATATTATCTTATGTTATCTCTATGTTGTTTATGATCTTGCATGCTCTCCGTTGTTACTAGCTATCTTGGCCGAGTAGATACTAGTGACTCCAAGAGGGGGTATTTATGCTCGATAGTTGGGTTCATGCCTCTATTTAATCTGGGGGAGTGACAGAAACCTCTAAGGTTGTAGATGTACTCTTGCCACTAGGGAGAAAACAACATTCTTATGCCCAGGGGCATATGCTGTGTTTACATTACACACTTTGCTTAATGCAGTTATCTGTTGTTCGTAACTTAATACTTGTGGGGTTCTTGGATTGATTCCCCATGGGTGGATTATTAGTCATAGATGCAGTTGGATGGCGGTCTATGTATCTTGTTGTAATGCCCAGAGTAAATCTCATAGTGATCCTCTTGACATATCATGTTGTCTTTATTCTATCAATTGCCCAACTATAATTTGTTTACCTAGTATGTGTTATTTTATCTTATGGAGAGACACCACTAGTGAACTGTGGACCCCGGTTCTATTTCCATTATATTGCTATCACCTGTTTACTTTACTCGCACTGTTTACTTTCTCACATATTACTATTGCTTTCCACTCGATACGCTCATTCCTTTGTTTCAAGCAAACCGGTGAGATTGACAACCTCATCGTAAGTTGGGAGCAAAGTATTTGGTTGTGTTGTGTGCAGGTTCCACGTTGCTACTAGTTGAAGATGCACTAACAAGAATCGTAAATGGTGCCCTTGTTGGAAGTCACTAGGCTAGCAAGCATCACCTTCTTGAGTTTGGCTTTTTCCTGGACTGACAAACCTTGGTTTCTTACTGAGGGAAAAGCTTGTTGCTGTACTCATCATACCTTCCTCTTGAGGTTCCCAACTGGACGGTGAAAAACCATCAATACCGTGCCGCATCAAGACTCTTTTCTGGCACCGTTGCCGGGGAACGAAGAAGAAGAAGCTCCCACATCAACTACATTTTCCCACGTCAACTACACGCCAGCAGACTCTTTTCTGGCGCCGTTGCCGAGGAAAAAGAAGACTTCTGCAAGGGGAGTTTCGCACACACATCCTTTACTTTGTTTTAGTTTTGCTTTATTTTATTTTACTTGCTTCATTTTATCAAAAATACAAAAAAAATTAGTTTCCTTATAGTTGTTTTTACTTGTCTGCTTTTAGTTTTGCTAGAATGGCTACTCCTGAGAACACCAAGTTGTGTGATTTTACTAGCACTAATAATAGTGATTTTATCTGCACTCCTATTGCACCTACTCCTGCTGCTAATTTTTATGAGATTAAGCCTGCTTTGTTGAACCTTGTTATGAAAGAGCAATTTTCTAGTACTAGTACTCATGATGCTGCAGCTCATCTCAACAATTTTGTTGAGCTATGTGTGATGCAGAAATATAAGGATGTAGAGAGTGATATTATTAAGCTTAAGTTGTTTCCTTTTTCTTTGAGAGGAAAAGCTAAGGATTGGTTGCTGTCTTTGCCTAAAAATAGTATTGATTCATGAGCTAAGTGTAAGGATGCTTTTATTGGAAGATACTATCCTCCTGCTAAGATTATAGCTTTGCGTAGCAATATTATGAAGTTTAGCCAGTTTGATAATGAACCTGTTGCTCAAGCTTGGGAAAGAATGAAATCTATGATAAAGAATTGTCCCACTCATGGACTGACTACTTGGATGATTGTCCAAACTTTTTATGCAGGACTGAATTTTTCTTCAAGGAACCTATTGGATTCAACTGCTGGAGGCACTTTTATGTCCCTTACCTTGGGCGCCGCAATGAAGCTTCTTGACAATATGATGGTAAATTACTCTGAATGGCACACCGAGAGAGCTCCACAAGGTAAGAAGGTAAATTCTGTTGAGGAAACCTCTTCCTTGAGTGATAAGATTGATGCTATAATGCTTATGCTTTCTAATGATAGGACTCATGTTGATCCTAATAATGTTCCTTTAGCCTCTTTGGTTGCTCAAGAAGAGCATGTTGATGTAAACTTCATTAGAAATAATAATTTTAACAACAATGCTTATAGGAACAATTTTGCTAGTAACAATTATAGGCCGTATCCTTCTACCAATGGTAATGGTTATGGTAACTCTTATGGTAATTCCTCCAACAACACTAGGACTGCGCCCTCCGAGCTTGAGGTAATGCTCAAGGACTTCATCGTTAAGCAAAATACTTTTAACAAGTCTGTCGAGAAAAAGTTAGGCAAAATTGATATTCTTGCTTCTAAAGTTGATAGCCTTGCTCATAATGTTGAACTTCTGAAATTAAAAGTGTTGCCTAATGATGTGAAGGAGAACAATCCTTTTGCCACTGCTAACGCTATCCAAGTTAGAATTGATGAAAATGTTAGGATGTTAGCAGAATTGCATGCAAGTGGGAAAGAGAAGATGAGATGGCTAGAAAGATGAAGGTATGTACCATTACTACCTCTAATGATGTTGTTCCTAATGTTAGAAATCCTCTTACTTTGATTGGTGTAGAGAAAACTCCTACTCCTAGTGTTAAAAAGCCCAAAACAGCTAAAACCTTTTCTCAAAAAAGTGCTGAAATTTTTCAGAGAGTAGGAGATTGATGACCCACAAGTATAGGGGGTGCATCGTAGTACTTTCGATAAATAAGAGTGTCGAACCCAACGAGGAGCAGAAGGTGTTGACAAGTGGTTTTGATCAAGGATTCACTGTAAATACTAGCAAACATGTTTTCAGGGGTATTTGGTAATGCAAATAAATAAAGTGCGAGTAAATAAAAGACAGTAATAATAATTGCTGCAAGTGGCCCAATCCTTTCTATAGCAAAGGACAAGCCGGTTGTGTAACTTATGATGACCAAACATTCTCGAGGACACACGGGAGTTTTTGTCAAGTGTTTTCGCTTCATGCCGCTAAATAATCTTTATTGGTTTGATAAGTGTTATGGGGGTGAACCTGTGCTAGCGCACTACGCTTACTAGGATAAATAGACACTTATGATTATACCCCTTGCAAGCATCCGCAAATACAAGAAAGTAATTAAGATAAATCTAACCACAGCTTTAAACTCTAAGATCCTATGCTCCCTGGTGCAATGGTTTCCCAACGGAGGTTTAGGTTTCTGTCACTCCAGCAACCCCACAATTGGTAGCCAAATACACAATGCATCTCACTAGGCCCATAAATGGTGAAGTATCATGTAGTCGACGTTCACATAACACCACTAGTGAAATAGCACCACAACAAATAAATATCAAACCATTAAATATTACTTAACATAATTCCACTACTAACATCTTGACTTCTCCCATGTCCTCAAGAACTAAACAAACTACTCACAAGACATCATATGGATCATGATCAGAGGTGAAATAATGGTAAATAACAATCTGAATATAAACCTTAATTCAACGGTTCCACTCAATAGCATCAACCACAAGAGTAATCAACACCGGGAAAGTTTCCCCTAAGAATTTGACAAGATTCAACTCAAGATGATACAGCGGGTCGGCGTGGTGATGGTGGAGATGAAGGTGCTGGTGATGAGGATGATGGTGATGATGATCCCGATGAAGTCCGGTGCGATGATGATGACGATGGCGATGATCTCCCCTCTCCGAGAAGGAATTTCCCTGGCAGATTTCTGCCTGCCGGAGAGCTTTTCTCTCTCTGGTGTTTTCCGCCCCGCAGAGGCGGCGGTGTCTATCTCTGAGCCCCCCCTTGACTTAGGTTTTCAGGGACGATGAAATACGCGAAGGGGCAATGGTAGAAGTGGGCCAGGGTGGCCTCACCACAGGTCAGCATGGCCAGGGGTGGGCCCGCGCCCCCTGGTGGTGAGCCCGCCCTGTTGCTCCTCTCGCCTTCTCCTTCTGGCTTCTTTAGTCTTTTGGTAAAATATAATTTCCTGGTATTTTTCTGGAATTTCCTGATCTTCCAAAATATGGTGTTTTGACGGTCCTTTTTCCAGCAGAATCCTGACTCCGGCAGCAAATCCTCCAATGATCATCAAACATGTAAAAACAGAGGAAACAACATAAGTATCATCTCTAAATGTGAAATATATCAATGAATAACAGTAAATTATGATACAAAATAGTGATGCAAAATGGACGTATCAACCCCCCCAAGCTTAGACCTCGCTTGTCCCCAAGCAAAAACTAAACTTGGTAAACATGACCACAGGTTTATGGAGTGAAGTGTCGATAACCAAAATACGGACAAGAAGCATCATATTCACCAAGGCACAAATTATAATAGACAGCAACTTCCCTTTATATGATATAGACTTGCAATAGTAAAAGGGAATCACAAATAAGGATGCACAAGGTAAACTATAATTGGTGATGGCAAACCTTAGTTCTTGGTCAGAGAACAATGAACAAACTATACTTATTTTTGAACGGAGCCTTTTAAAACAGAGCTAATATAGCAAAAACCATATGCTCAACAAGACAAACTCTTTGTAATCATGGAAAGCTTTCAAAGATATATTCCTTCATATAAAAGCATTGTACTAAACAAAAAAAATTAGTAAACATGATTAAACGGATCAACATATGGATGAGTGAAACATAACAACTCAAATGCTCGCTTCAGATAGAAGGGAATAGGTTGACTCAACATAAAAAGTAAAAGACAGACCCATTCGCAGAGGGAAGCAGGGATTAAACATGTGCTAGAGCTTTTCATTTATAAAATAGAGATAAAAGTTATTTTGAGAGGTGGTTGCTTTTGCCAACGACTAGCAACAGAGTTCTTGATATCTTCCATACTAAACAAGTGAGAGCGGTTCCGAGATGTTGATTAATTGGCACAATTGTGCTCTTTTATAGCTTGGCACTCCTCCCCACCTTTTCCTTTCTCAAACCATGGCTAACCGATTCCATCGGGTGCCAACCAACTTTCACATACCATGGAGGAGTGCCTTTTTCTTTTCTTTTTGAGATTACAATGGTCTGACCAGCTCCCTTGCAAAATTAATGATGAGCAGATGAAGCTGCCTAGTCGAGGGGTACTTAATTTAGTATGGAAGATAACAAACCCATCCACTATGTCCTCATGAGCTAAAAACAGTGGCACAAAATGAGAAGTATTTGAAGGTTTTTGAAAGGTAGCACATGAAAATTTACTTGGAATGGCTTGAAATACCATGCATAGGAATTTATAATGGACTCTTTGGAAGTAACTTGGCTTTTGGGACTTGGATGCACGAGAAGTATTCCCTCTCAGTACAGGTTTTTGGCTAGCAAAGCTGGGTAGCAAGCATAAGAGTTGCATGAAACAAACAAATATACATATAATAGGAAGAATCATGCAAACTTCCTTGAAAGTACAACGATTTTAACTTTGAGAATACTATTGCTTATAAGCCAATCATGAAGGAAAACTGAAGTGATGTAACTACAAGCACCTCTTTCTTCTTTTTCTACTCAAAACTCAAGGTAATGTTGCTACTGACCAAGCTAAGTTTGCCAAAACCAACTAAATTTACTCATGCTCCCAAAGTGATACCACTACTAATCAACAAGACTAATCATATAAGAAACATTGCAAACTAAAATAAAGTGTGCGGATAGTAAACGATAAAACTTCTCATTAATATTTCATTACCGCAACTCACACCAAGGGATACATAGATAACCAACTAAGAAGTATACTTCCACACTGCAAACTAGTCTATAAGATAACTTCTCTATTCATGATATGACTCTACTTGAAAAGTAAATGAGTAAAAGATAATGGTGTGATACCGCGGCACTCCCCCAAGCTTGGAACAAGCCAAGGGGATGCCAATACCAATGACGAACTACTCCTTCGGTGGTGGTGGCGAGTCCTTAATAAGCTTCTCAATCAAATCTCTCAAGTCATCAATCTTGTGACTGAGGTTACGAATCATCTCTGAGTTGTGCTCAATACGGCTCATGAACCTATCAGCCAGAGAATCCTAGCTCTTGGAATTATTTCCCCATCCTTCTTCACACTTGGGACCTTCTTTCCCTACACTGTTAGAACGATCTATATCCCAACCAGAGGGCAAACATGATCTAAGCACCTTTTGCATCTGATGTTCATGTATTAGAGTATGGAAAGGGTTGTTGCCTGACGGAGATATCCGTGGAGCTAAGATGTGGCGCGGCACACCCCCTCCGGTTCTTATACGTGCACTCTTCTTGAACTTGTCATGAATTTTCACCACCCCAATGCTTGCGATCATGGTGCTCGGGCGTGAACTTTGGTCTTCTTCCATCTCTTCTTCCTCGGCCTCACTTTCAACTTCTTCCTTCAACTGAAGGTCTTGGTGGTCATCTTCCCTAGGCCTCTTGCCCTTGTCGTCGCTTGAAGAAGCCATTGTCCGCCTAGAACTGAGAACAACTCCTGACAGAAACAGCTCGAAACGAAAACACGACGAGAAAACGATATACAGACCTCGGGCAATCTGGGGGGTTATATAGGCGAAAATTAAACATCGAGGCGAAATCACAGGAGGAAACCGGGACGGAAACGAGCTCCGGGGTGCTCTCACCATAGGGCGGTGCGGCCTGGGGTGGGCCCGCGCCCCCTGGTGGTGAGGAGCCACCGGACTCCGTCTCCTGCCCATTTTCATCTCATGATTTTTCATATTTAATAAAAACAACAAAAATATTAATGGAAAAGTTTTACGCGAATATTTTCTGACTAGAACTGTTACCTATTCGAAAACGAACTCTGCAGGTTCCTGCATATTGTCCTGGATAAATTTTTCCAGAGAAACCGTTTGAATAACATCAACATCTTCATTATAATAATCTCCAGCAATATAATGTTTGAGTCTTTGACCATTCACCACTTGTGTAGTGTCATCTTTTAATGAGGCAATCTTTATCGCACCTGAGCGGTACACTTCCACAATAACATAAGGTCCTTCCCATTTAGAGAGTAATTTTCCTGCAAAAAATCTGAGATGAGACCTATACAATAGAACTTTCTCACCAACATGAAACTCTCTCTTAAGAATTCTCTTATCATGCCATTGCTTAACTTTCTCTTTGAAAAGTCTGGCATTCTCATAAGCTTCGTTTCTCCACTCATCTAAAGAACTCAAATCTAACAACTTTTTCTTACCGGCGAGTTTAAAATCCCTATTAAGCTCTTTTACTGCCCCAAAAGCTTTGCGTTCTAATTCTAAGGGCAAGTGACACGCTTTTCCGTAAACCATCTTGTAAGGAGACATGCCCATGGGGTTCTTATAAGCAGTTTTATAAGCCCATAAAGCATCGTTTAACTTGCTAGCCCAGTTTTTCCTAGATCTATTGACAGTCTTCTACAAGATTGACTTGATCTCTCTATTTGAAAGCTCTACCTGCCCACTAGTTTGGGGATGATAATCAGAAGCAATTCTATGATTAACGTCATATCTAGCAAGAGTTTTTCTAAAACTGCCATGAATAAAATGATAACCTCCGTTAGTCATAAGATATCTAGGCACACCAAACCTAGGAAAAATAACGTCCTTAAGCATTTTTAACGAGGTTTCTCCATCGGCACTCTTTGTAGGTATGGCTTCTACCCACTTAGTAACATAATCAACAACAACAAGTATATGAGTATAACCTTTTGGAGGAGGAAAAGGACCCATAAAGTCAAATCCCCAACAATCAAATGGTTCAATAACTAGAGTGTAACTCATAGGCATTTCATTACGTCTAGAAATATTACCAACTCTTTGACATTCATCACAAGATAAAACATACCTTCTAGCATCTTTAAAGAGGGTTGGCCAATAAAAACCTGATTGTAGAACCTTTTGCGCAGTTCTATCTCCAGCATGATGTCCTCCATAAGCACTTCCATGGCATTTTCTCAATATTTCTTGTTGTTCATACTCTGGAACACATCTTAGCATAATACCATCAACTCCTTCTTTATATAAGTGTGGGTCATCCCAAAAATAATGCCTCAAATCATAAAAGAATTTTCTTCTTTGCTGAGCTGTAAAGGTTGGAGGCAAATACTTGGAAACAATAAAGTTAGCGTAATCAGCATACCAAGGAAGGTCTCATGAAGTCACATTTATCAAAGCCAACTGTTCATTTGGAAAACTATCATTAACAGGAATAGGATCAAAAGAAATATTTTCCAATCTAGACAAATTGTCAGCAACAGGATTTTCAGCACCTTTCCTATCTACAATATGCAAATCAAACTCCTGTAAAAGCAACACCCATCTAATAAGCCTAGGCTTAGCATCCTTCTTAGACATAAGATATCTAATAGCAGCGTGATCAGTATGGATAGTAACTTTAGAATCAACAATATAAGGTCTAAACTTATCACACGTAAAAACAACAACAAGAAACTCTTTCTCAGTAGTAGCATAATTCTTCTGAGCAGCATCAAGAGTCTTACTAGCATAATGAATAATATTCAACTTATTATCTACGCGCTGTCTAAGAACAACACTAATAGCAAAATCATTAGCATCACACATAATTTCAAAGGGTAAATTCCAATCAGGTGGTTGAACAATAGGAGCAGTAGTTAAAGCCTTCTTAAGAGTTTCAAAAGCTTCCTTACAATCATCATCAAAAACAAATGGTACATCTTTTTGAAGAAGATTAGTAAGAGGTTTGAAATCTTAGAGAAATCTTTAATAAACCTCCTATAGAAACCAGCATGGCCAAGAATACTACGAATACCTTTAACATCTCCGGGACAGGGCATTTTCTCAATTTCTTCAACTTTCGCTCTGTCAACTTTGATACCTCTTTTGGACATTTTATGTCCAAGGACAATTCCTTCATTAACCATAAAGTGGCATTTCTCCTAATTAAGAATAAGATTAGTTTCTTCACACCTCTGCAAAAATTTATCAAGATTGCGCAAACAATTATCAAATGAAGTTCCATAGACGGAGAAATCGTCCATGAAAACCTCCACAATTTCTTCACAAAAACCATGAAAAATAGCAGACATGCATCTTTGAAAAGTAGCAGGAGCATTACACAAACCAAACGGCATACGTCTATAAGCATAAGTTCCATAAGGACAAGTAAAAGTGGTTTTCTCTTGATCCCTTAACAACAATCTGAGAGAAACCAGAATAACCATCAAGAAAACAAAAGTGAGTCTTCTTAGACAGCCTCTCTAACATTTCATCTATAAACAGTAAAGGATAGTGATATTTCTTGGTAACTTTGTTTACCTTTCTAAAATCAATGCACATCCTATAACCAACTACTAGCCTTTGAGGAATAAGCTCGTTATTCTCATTAGGCACAATAGTCATACCTCCTTTCTTAGGAACACAATGAACAGGACTAACCCATCTACTATCAGCAATAGGATAAATAATACCAGCATCAAGGAGCTTCAATACCTCATTTCTTACCACTTCCTTCATCTTGGGAATTAAGCGGCGTTGATGTTCAACTACTGGCTTTGCGTCTTCCTCCATGTTAATAGCATGCTAACATAAAGTGGGAGAAATCCCTTTTAAATCATCGAGAGTATATCCCATAGCTCCTCGATGTTTCCTCAACACTTCCAATAACCTTTCTTCTTACTTTCCTAAAAGTTTAGAACTGATAATAACAGGATATATTTTCTTATCATCTATATAAGCATACTTAAGATCACCAGGTAAAGGTTTTAATTCAAAAATAGGATCTTCCTTAGGTGGCAAAGTGGTACCAAGATCCTCCATAGGTAAATTGTGCTTAATCAATGGTGGTTGATGAAGGAAAATATTGTCAATCTCTTCTCTTTCCTTCCTGTAGACTTCACTTTCATGGTCCTCCATGAATTGCTGCAAAGCATTATTATGAGCAAGAGCAATAGAAGCAAGCTGTTCAACTCGAAAATTTTCATTAGGCATTTCATTTTCATAAGAAGTCTTACCAAACTTAGAAAAATTAAACTCATAAGATTCTCCATTAAACTTAGTTAAAATTTTCTCCTTCTTACAGTCTATCATAGCACCACAAGTATTCAAAAAGGGTCTACCGAAAATAATAGGACAAGTTTTACTAGCTTCCTTACCAAGTAATAGAAAATCAGTAGGATATTTAGTCTTACCGCATAAAACTTCCACATCTCGAACGATACCAAGAGGCCAAACAGTCACTCTGTTAGCAAGCTGAATAACCACATCAATCTTCTCTAATTCACAAGGGCCAATCTCATGCATAATTTCTCTGTAAAGCTCTAGAGGAATAGCACTTGAACTTGCACCAATGTCACATAAACCATAATAGCAATGATCGCCGATTCTTACAGAAATAATAGGAACACTTGTTTTCTTACGCCTATTAGGATGTGAAATAATGTTAGTAGCATCTTCACAAAAGACAATATGTTCATCTCCAACATCTTTAGTGACAAGGTCCTTCAATATAGCCATAGGAGACTTAATAGTAATTTACTCATCAGGCTCTACAGCTTTCTTAGTACTTTTATTAGACACACTTACCAAAGTAGAATGCTCCTTTACCTTAGCAGGGAAATGCGTCTTTTCGAAATAAGGTTCAGGCAAAATGCTATCAACAATACAAACTTCAGTAGCTGTAGCAGGAATATGACTAATAGAATCTTTATAAGGCGCATGATATTTGTTCCAATCTTTCTTTGGAACATCAAGATAAGAGGCAAAAGCCTTAAAACAGTTAGCAAGTATCTAAGAATCAAGACCATAAGCAGTGCTAACATTATGAAAGTCATCGGTTCCCATAAAAGCTTTAATGCATTCATAATCATAATTTATACCTGACTTTCTACCTTTGTCGTTTTCCCATCCTTCAGCATTTTCTTAAATATGGTCAAGAAGATCCCATTTAGCTTCTCCTTTCATATGAGTAAATGATCCAAAATAGGAAGCATCCAAAAATTCCTTTTCATGAAGAGTAAGCCTCGCATAAAAGTTATCAATAACAATATTACTGGGGAGCTCATGAATGGGACATTTGAGCATTAGTAACTTCAATCTCCCCCACGCTTGGGCAATACTCTCTCCATCATGAGGCCAAAAGTTATATATTCGATTATGATCTTTATGAATTTCACTTGGAGGATAAAACTTGGAATAAAAGAGAGGTACAATTTCCTCCCAAGTAATAGATGGACCATCCTTAAGCAACCGATACCACTCCTCAGCTCTGCCTTTCAGTGATAAAGAGAATAGCTTCCTCTTAACTTTGCTTGATGAAATACCTACACACTTGAACAACTCGCATAATTCATGTATAAAAAGTAAGTGATCACCCGGATGGACAGTTCCATCTCCTGAATAGCAGTTATCCATAACACGTTCAACAATTTTCATAGGTATTTTAAAAGGATCTAATTGAGCAGGTGGTGGTGGTGGTGGTTCATCCACATGTGCAGCAGTGGTAGTAGTGTTCCCAAATAGGAAACCAAATGGAGAACTCTCCATAGCGAAATAAAATAAAAATAAAAGATAGAAATAAAAACAATACTCACAGCGATGGTTACCTTTACCAAATCCACTCTTCAATAGCGCTTCACTCCCTGGCAACGGCGCCAGAAAATAGTCTTGATGACCCACAAGTATAGGGGGTGTATCGTAGTACTTTTGATAAATAATAGTGTCAAACCCAACGAGGAGCAGAAGGTGTTGACAAGTGGTTTTGATCAGGGATTCACTGTAAATACTAGCAAACGGGTTTTCAGGGGTATTTGGTAATGCAAATAAATAAAGTGTGAGTAAATAAAAGACAGTAATAATAATTGCTGCAAGTGGCCCAATCCTTTCTATAGAAAAGGACAAGCCAGTTGTGTAACTTATGATGACCAAACATTCTTGAGGACACACGGGAGTTTCTGTCAAGTGCTTTCGCTTCATGCCGCTAAATAATCTTTATTGGTTTGATAAGTGTTATGGGGGTGAACCTGTGCTGGCGCACAACCCTTACTAGGATAAATACACACTTGTGATTATACCCCTTGCAAGCATCTGCACATACAAGAAAGTAATTAAGATAAATCTAACCACAGCCTTAAACTCTAAGATCCTACGCTCCCTGGTGTAATGGTTTTCCAATGGAGGTTTAGGTTTCTGTCACTCCAGCAACCCCACAATTGGTAGCCAAATACACAATGCATCTCACTAGGCCCATAAATGATGAAGTATCATGTAGTCGACGTTCACATGACACCACTAGTGAAATAGCACCACAACAAATAAATATCAAACCATTAAATATTACTTAACATAATTCCACTACTAACATCTTGACTTCTCCCATGTCCTCAAGAACTAAACGAACTACTCACAAGACATCATATGGATCATGATCAGAGGTGAAATAATGGTAAATAGCAATCTGAACATAAACCTTAATTCAACGGTTCCACTCAATAGCATCAACCACAAGAGTAATCAACACCGGGAAAGTTTCCCCTAAGAATTTGACAAGATTCAACTCAAGATGTTACAGCGGGATGGCGTGGTGATGGTGGAGATGAAGGTGCTGGTGATGAGGATGATGGTGATGATGATCCCGATGAAGTCCGGTGCGATGATGATGACGATGGCGACGATCTCCTCTCTCCGGGAAGGAATTTCCCCGGCAGATTTCTGCCTGCCGGAGAGCTTTTCTCTCTCTAGTGTTTTCCTCCCCGCAGAGGCGGCGGTGTCTATCTCTAAGCCCCCTTGACTTAGGTTTTCGAGGACGATGAAATACACAAAGGGGCGATGGTAGAAGTGGGCCAGGGTGACCTCACCACAGGCCGGCGCGACCAGGGGTGGGCCCATGCCCCCTGGTGGTGAGCCCGCCCTATTGCTCCTCTCGCCTTCTCCTTCTGGCTTCTTCAGTCTTCTGGTAAAATATAGTTTTCTGGTATTTTTCTGGAATTTCCTGATCTTCCGAAATATGGTGTCTTGACGGTCCTTTTTCCAGTTGAATCCTGACTCCGGCAGCAAATCCTCCAATGATCATCAAACATGTAAAAACAGAGGAAACAACATAAGTATCATCTCTAAATGTGAAATATATCAAGGAATAATAGTAAATTATGATACAAAATAGTGATGCAAAATGGACGTATCAGAGATGATAGCTCTTTTTCCTTTAGTGATTTTGATGTTGATGGATACAATATATCTAAAGTTATTTTGTTCTTGCAAAAGCTTGCTTTGACGCCTAATGGTAGTTCTTTAAATGTTGCTTTTACTAAGCATATTACCAATGCTCTCATGAAAATTAGGGATGAAAAGTTGAAGCAAAAAGCTTCTATTCCCAAGAAGTTAGAAGATGGTTGGGAACCCATCATTGATATGCATGTTAATGGGTTTGATTGCCATGCTTTATGTGATCTAGGTGCTAGTATTTCTATCATGCCTAGAAAGATTTATGACATGCTTGATTTACCACCTCTTGAAAAGTGTTATTATGATGTTACTATTGCTGATGTTGCTAAGAAGAAACCTTTGGGAAGGATTAATGATGTTCTTATTATGGTTAACAATAACCTTGTTCCCGTTGATTTTCTTGTTATGGAAGTTGAATGCAATGCTTCATGTCCTATTATTTTGGGAAGACCTTTTCTTCGAACTGTAGGTGCCATCATTGATATGAGGGAAGGCACCATCAAATATCAATTCCCACTCAAGAAAGGTATGGAACACTTCCCTAGGAAGAGGAAGAAATTACTTTTTGACTCTATTCTTAAAGCAAATTATGAGCTTGATGCTTCATCACTTGATATTACTTGATTCGCACTTTCTGCGCCTAGCTCAAAGGCGTTAAAGAAAAGCACTCTTGGGAGATAACCCAATGTTTTTACTTTCAGTTATTTTTCTTTTATTTGAGTCTTGGAAGTTATTACTACTGTAATGACCTCTCCTTATCATTTTTATTTCATTTTTGTGCTAAGAGAAGCCTCTAATTTGAGTGAGGTAAGATTTGGGGATATTGCTGTCCTGAAACAGATTTCGGTGCTGCACCGTAAAAATTCGTGAAAATTCTCAGTATATCTTTTAGAACTGCGATTTCTTGTGCATATGACCCAGGTTATATCCAAACTTTCATTAGTTATACACTTTTTTATTTGAGTAACAAAAAACCCTCTAAAAATTCGACCTTTGTCAGCTGTTCTGTTTTGACAGATTTCTGCCATTATTTGTGTTTGCCGCTCGGTCGCTTTCTTTTTGAGTTCTTTTGATCACGGAACTTTTGGGGAAGTTGCTACAGTAGTATATGCTTTATATGTGGTGGTTTTGAGTTGAAATCTGAAGCAAAAAAAGGGGTTGATTCATTATTATGCTTACACTAATGTTGCTAATAGAATTGTGTTTAGTTTTGTATGAAGGAAGTTTTCAAGTGTAGGGATTGGAGAATGATGAGATGATTTGAAGAATGGACAAAAGCTCAAGCTTGGGAATGCCCATGTCACCCCAAGAAATATCCAAGAGGTACAAGCGTCAAAGCTTGGGGATGCCCCCGAGGCACCCCTTCTTCGTCGGCAAAAATCATGTCACCTTTCAACACACTATATTTTTATTGCTTCATGCATTATGTGTTTTTCTTGGAGCATCAGTTGTTTTTAGTTTTTAGTTTTGTTTAGTTTTGTTTTCTGCAATAAATGGTTGGACCCCAACAAATTCCTTTTGGAGAAGTTGCCTTGCTTTTCATTTGCCAAGAACACTCCGTTTTTCACTCTTATCGTTTCAACGAGTGTTCTCTTTTTCTAGAACTGCGTTTAGCTTTCATTTTTTGCCTTGATTTTTGTTCAGATCTTATTATATCTTTGTATCAAGGTGTATTTTGACCTCTGGTCCATGTTTATTTTCATCAAAAGAATTGTTTCAAAAAAGTTCGAATGGTGTTGGAAAAGAGCCTTTGAATTGTTTCAAAAAAGGAGCTTGTGTAGACTGCGGCCTAGGCTTTTGCATGTCGTGCTTGATGTCTTTTTGATAGTATGCTTAGTGGTTTTGCTGCAGCATGAATTGTCTCAAATGACTAAGATTGCTTAATGAGCCTTTGAAAAAATCATGCGTTGTTTTAATTATTTGGAAGCATTATTTTGGTTTTCTCCTTTGATGCTTTATTTGGGTTGACTTGGCGCATGCTCACACATGTTTGACTCATACAAAGTCACCATAAGCCTTTATGATCATTTAGTTTTTGAATTTTAATGCCATCTTATGCTTTTTTTAATGTTGCTTTGTCGCTTTGCATGATTATGGCCATTATTGCTCTCTTAGTTGGTCGCTCCCAGTCTTTTGCTAGCCCTCATTTTGTACTGAGTATGAGCTCTACTCGTGCATCCAACTCCTAAAAACCAAGTTGTTCCAATGTGTCCACCATATATACCTATTAGCAATTTGCTATTCCAAAGTACATTTGACTTGCTTTTATCTATCCTTCAAATTAAACTCTTTTGGTGTTATGCGAAAATTGGTCAGTAAAGTTCTCACGAACCTGATGGCACACTTTACTTTTCTCGTTCTTAAAAATTTGACATTGTGGAACTCTTATGTTGAGTTGTTATGCTTGCAAGTTGTATGTTGGAAATTAGCCCAGCCATGCCGTCATGGGGCAAGTTTTCAACATTGCACTTATTATTTGAGTTGATATCGTGATCTTTTATTTATGGATACTCACAATGTGAAATAAATTGGGAATCTTGCGGGATCATGGAGTTTGTATACGTGTTAGAGAAATGCCTGGGCCGCTAATCTAAGCCATGCATAATTCATGGTGGAAATTTACAGCATGCCCATAGTGAACATTCGACGACGCATCTCACAATAAAAAGCTATACCAATGGTAAATAAAAGAGATGCTGAGGTGTTCATTGTCTGTTTGTCCTGTCATTTTGATGTGGGCTTGTTCCATGTCATCGGGCAGGAGGTACCCTGTTGGCGGTTCTCAATGATACACATATATTTACAATCACAAGAGCTTGCTTGGGACTCTAAGTCGAGTAGCATGAGGTTTGGGTATTCGTACTTCATGGGACACGAGGTTGTCAACTTATGATTTGTCAAGCATATGCATCATAAGTGTATTCGCATTAACTTTAACCATTCAAGATGCTTATGATGGGGGCAATGAGAGCTCAAAGCTAGTAAGTACCATAATTTTTGAAGGTTTATAAAACTTGCAATCACTACTTCCCTCTGAAGGGCCTTTCTTTTACTTTTATGTTGAGTCACCACCTTCTTCCTTTATGCACCGTCTAAGAGAGCATAGTTGTCATTCGGAGTATAATGTGCATTGTCCCAAAGTTTTCATTGATTGATTCATGATGTTGGTTTCACTTGTTCTTAAATTACTTGTATCTAGTCACCCTCTTAAACTTGAAGGTGTCCTATGCATTTATGTTTTGCTCTCTCCTGAAGGACAAGCTAAAAACCATTTGCTATGTTTTTCCATATGATTTGAACACATGTTTGACTTTCATTGTTTCATTTTCATGATCTTTCGTTTGTGTTCTTTTTCATGTTATAACATGGTTGCTAAGTTTCTTCTATCAAGATTATATCTTGCATGCCCATGTTTTAAGTTCTTTTGATCCCAGCGCACAACGCTTACATAGATGATCAAGATTGTGTAGGTGCATGTCACCTCAAAAATTATTTCTTTGTTATCACTTACCTACTCGAGGACGAGCAGGAGTTAAGCTTGGGGATGCTGATACGTCTCAAACGTATCTATAATTTTTGATGCTCCAGAAACACATCGTGATCCGCCGCCGTCGACCCGAGATCGGGAGGGTGCAGAAGCTCTTTCCGGCACCCTGCCGGAGAGGGGAATCGCCACCGGAGGTCTTCTTCATCGCCATGCTTGCCGCCGGCGCAATGAGTGAGTAGTCTACCTTGGATTATGGGTCCATAGTAGTAGCTAGATGGTTGTCTTCTCCACCATGTGCTTCATGTTTAGATCTCGTGAGCTGCCTTACATGATCGAGATCACCGTTATGTAATTCTACATGTTGTGTTTGTTGGGATCCAATGAATATTGGTGTTATGATTGAGTTGATGTGTTGAATATTATCTTATGTTATCTCTATGTTGTTTATGATCTTGCATGCTCTCCGTTGTTAGTAGCTATCTTGGCCGAGCAGATACTAGTGACTCCAAGAGGGGGTATTTATGCTCGATAGTTGGGTTCATGCCTCTATTTAATCTGGGGGAGTGACAGAAACCTCTAAGGTTGTAGATGTGCTGTTGCCACTAGGGAGAAAACAACATTCTTATGACCAAGGGCATATGCTTTGTTTACATTACACACTTTGCTTAATGCAGTTATCTGTTGTTCACAACTTAATACTTGTGGGGTTCTCGGATTGATTCCCCATGGGTGGATTATTAGTCATAGATGCAGTTGGATGGCGGTCTATGTATCTTGTTGTAATGCCCAGAGTAAATCTCATAGTGATCCTCTTGACATATCATGTTGTCTTTATTCTATCAATTGCCCAACTGTAATTTGTTTACCCAGCATGTGTTATTTTATCTTATGGAGAGACACCACTAGTGAACTGTGGACCCTGGTCCTATTTCCATTATATTTCTATCACCTGTTTACTTTACTCACACTATTTACTTTCTCGTATATTACTATTGCTTTCCACTCAATACGCTCATTCCTTTGTTTCAAGCAAACCGGTGAGATTGACAACCTCATCGTAAGTTGGGAGCAAAGTATTTGGTTGTATTGTGTGCAGGTTCCACGTTGCTACTAGTTGAAGATGCACTAACAAGAATCATAAACGGAGCCCTTGTTGGAAGTCACTAGGCTAGAAAGCATCACCTTCTTGAGTTTGGCTTTTTCCAGGACTGACAAACCTTGGTTTCTTACTGAGGGAAAATCTTGTTGCTGTACTCATCATACCTTCCTCTTGGGGTTCCCAACTGGATAGTGAAAAACCATCAACACCGTGCCGCATCACTTGCCTTTCTTAGCTTGTCCCTGGTCTTCTTATTTTATAAATATCAAAGTGCTCCTCTTCCTGCTGCACTTTCGAGATAGTCATCTTCCTCTCCGGTGGCGTTCGAGTCTAACGTCGTGAAATAAAAGAGACGCATTAAATCACCACACAAGCATACAGAAGACAAGCATATAACCAGAAACTTCAAACACACAACCAGAGAGTCAAAGTGAAGATATTCTAACCTATAGGGATGTGATTCATCAATATTAAGTTTACAATTATTTTCCCTATTTATAAATAGGGTTTGCATACTAGGACTTTGCACATAAAGATAAAATACCCAATATAACTACACAAAGGATACACTTTACATTTACAGGTACTAGTGACCTGTGAGACACTAAAACAACTGACTTTTTGATTTAAATCATTTTATCACAACCGATAAACAATTTCTGAAAGAAATAAGGCCATACAAGCACACTAATTCACAAACATAGCCACAGAAGCATATAGAAAGCAAACTAGGTACCTATTGATATTTATCAATGATACAAATCCAGCAAAATTGGATTTGCCATTTTCTGATTAACATAGAATATTCTATGAATTTCCTAGTGACAATAACCACTGTTTTAGAAATAATTTTACCAGCAAATCGTACTTGCTCAGAAAAATCTGTACTCTTGTAACTAAGAACTATTTGCAGTACAAGATCAACCAAAATTGTTCTCATCCAAAAATCCTTCACAGAAAAGGATTTATAAATCCCTAAAATCAGATCTGATGTTTTCTTGCTAAAAACATACTGCAAAATATACAGATCCAGTTGCATTCAATCCAGTGACAAATAAAAGTTCTAACATAAGGCTACTCTACAAAATTGGATTCAACTCATTTGCAGGTATATATCTTCAGATATGAATTTATTAGTGAAAAGAACACATTTTAGTGGATTAAATCCCAAAAATAATCTAGAAACTATTTTGACCAGAGACTTGCTCTGCATGGTAGATATTTGTATAAGTATTCCGTAGAAATTTGGATATGGTCATTTTCATGTTCATAGAATAAATGGCGAATTATTTTTGAACACAGATCTAGCAGGTTTGAATTGATTTGGAAAAAAGGCAACGGGCCGAAAGCAACGGCGCGGCTCAGCGCAGTACTGGGTCGGCCTGGTAATGCACGTTGCACATGAAGAAAAAAACAAAATGCCTGACAGGCCGGACCCAGCCGTCAGCGCTGAACTGGAAGCGACGGGGCCATGCTACCGTCGAGACCTGGCTACAAAGGTGGAGCGAGGCTCACCGGGGAAGGCTTGGGGGCGACGGGGCCGATTCATAAAGACATCGGAGGATCTGGAGGTTCTCCCCGGCATTTTTGGATGCACAGGCAAGCTCTCTGGTCGTCCATGAGGTCACGGGCGAGCTCTGACACAGATGGCCTGACACGGCGACACCTACAGCGACGGAGTCATCGGACTCAATGACGGCTTGGTTCAGGCGAGCTGCAAGGAAAACAGAGGGTTAGTTAGGGGTTGCAGGCCTCTTAGGAAAAGGAGGAGAGAAAGAGAGGGGGGCGGAGTTTGCAGCATCCCCGACGAGGTGCCGTCCTCGGCCGTGCTCCGGTTCGGGTTGAGCTGGGAGGGAGCCAGTGGAGCTAAAGCTCATTGTGGTGTTGAAAACAAGGGTTTAGGAGTGTGTGTGCAGGAGAAGGAGCTCAGTGCAGGCTTATAAAGAGTGCTTCATGGGTGCACCGTGGATGGCGTCCACGATGGGCATAGAGCGGAGCGGCGATGTCAATTGGGTGAACTGGGCGGTGCACGAGACATACATGAGATGACAAAGCGTGGAGGCATGCTAGGGAAGGCAGTGGAGGTGGTCTCGACCGGGGCTCACTCGGAATAAGGGTTCACAGTGCCTGCACACCAGGTGTTCGAAGCAAGGTCGGCTCACAGAGCATGGGCGGGAGAGGCCGAAAAGAAGGGAATAGAGTCGGGGGCTTGCTTGGGAAGGATCAGGAGTGGCTAGGGATGCCAGTGGCGCGGTGGCTAGGGCAGGGGATAAGGCTTATGCCATAAGGCATGCCAATGTCGGCTTAGGGAACATGAGAGAGAGTGAGGGGCTCAGGGCTAGCTAGGGTAGCTTGCAGGTGAGGTAGAGGATTAGTGTGAGGTACTGATACACGCCTGATCGCTAGATAGGGTGGATAATGGCTGGTTGCAATTGATTTGCAAGATGTTGCAAGGAAATGACATGTTTCTTTTCCTCCTTCTTCCAGGCGCTAGGGGACAAGAGGGAATATTGCTACAGTATAATCTTTACCAGAGATGGGTGGGGGTGCTGAAGTGTTCAAATATAGGGTTTGGTGATGAGCCAAGATGATCTGGAAAGATAGAGTTTGAGATGGATGGTTATGTATGTGTTAATTCATGTCTTTGGATTTGATGTTGTTGAAAATGATTCCAAGCAAGAGATTATATTGATGGACCAAGGAGGTGTGAGAGAATGCGGTGAAGCTTCCATTTAATTTTGGAGTTTTTGATTTTTAGAGGGTCGTAGATACATAAGATAGCATGGTACAACTTTTAAATTTAATTGAGGAGGAAAGTGCAAGGGATAGCATGGTGGCCATTCCCATGTATTTTTGGTGAACAAGAAAATGAAATAAGAAGATAGTCTCAAATAATTTATTTTTGATTAAAGAGGAGTGATCAAATGCATGAATAACATTTACAAATGTTATTCTGGGAAGAGTTGGATTTGGGAGAGAATTTATGGTGAATACTAAAAAAAATCCCTAAAGAAATAAAAAGGATGGAAATAGTTTTGACTAGAGCTCAAAACCAATCCACATAAGTTAGAGCGAAAATCCAAAATATATTAGCAAGAATATGAATGGTTATGTTAAGCCAAGAAGAAGAGAAGTAGGTCATAGGAGAGTCTCCATTGAATTTATTTTGAATTTTTAAAAGTGTGGAAAAAAGGAAATCTGCTGAAAGTCAAATGGTCGCTGATTTGATTTGGGTCAAAAACTGTGTTAGAACAAGTAGCAGATGGCCTCCAATGATAAAGTGGTAATGGAGAGAATGGAAGATCAGATGACAAAGATGAGTTCTAGGAAGGTTCATTGCCATAGATATAAGATAAGAGCTTAATACAAGTGTCTAAAAATTGAATCTGTTAACAGAAGTGAAGATAGGGCCAAGTTTGGAATTTGGTTGGTTTTGCATTTTAGTTTGGATTTTTAATGCTACTAGGCTTCACTTGGATGCTATCAATAATTAACAAGGTTTCACAAGAAACATTAAGTACTAGAGGGAAGTCTTTACTCAAAACAATTATTCATACAGGTAGGGATCAAACAAAATCAACATAGTCAACCCAGACAAGCTCATCACACATAGTCAAATATAAGCAACTAGTCAAGCATCCTTAGAAGAAATGGTTGAACAAGTGCTCAATAATGATCATGCCATGGTGAAGTTGCAAAGAGTTTTCAAATAAAGGAATAAAGCTTTAATAAATATCTTCATAAACAAATGGAGACAGAAACATGTCCCTTATCTAGTTTCTCAAAGGTGTTTGAAAACCATTGATCAAGGATTTATAAAATAGTAGTTTTATAAAATAGTGGGATTACAATACTATGTCCCTGTAGTTTTGTAAATACTTAGTTTTGGGAAAGCTCTTGTTTTTAAAATAGGTCTTGGCTCCTATTTTGGGAAATTGAAATGTTTTGAAATAAGGGGGGTGCCAAGATACTTTATTTTGAGGAAAATCTAGAAGCACAAGGATGGCATGATCACAAGAACACAAAGATTTAGTTGGTCCGCAAACTTATTCATCAAGCAGCACTCTTGCAAACATGATTTACACAACAATCCATGCAAACATGTAGGAAACATTATTTTATTTATTTTGTTGCAAAAAGTTTTTGTTAGCCCTCATTTTTGCATTACCAAACTCTGCTTAAACAGGGTTACAAAAGTTAGAGTGTTACAGCTCTTCCCCGCTTAAGTAGGATCTCGTCCCGAGATTCCTAAGTGTGGTACTAGATAGGGGAAGAGACTCGGTTAGAGTTAGACTTCAAAGGCTACTCTTCGAACTTCTTGATGATACTCGGAGTTGTGTCGAAGACTTGCTTTGCCGAAGATGTATATCAGCTTCATTTGCTGAAGTTGAGGGATGAAGAGTTGATGTTGCCAAAAGTATCAGGTCGAAACCTCGTCCAGACACTTTTAAGGTTAGTAGGGGTCAAGCTATCTAGTATGTCCAAAAATATCATACGAGAGTTAGAAGGTTCTCAGCTTAGATTTGAGGTCCTGAAGACTCAAGGCTTCTCAGGTAGCTTTTGTTGTCTTGGAGTCATTGCTTCTCATGTAGTTTGATGAAATCTTCAAATCTTGGTGTCGCGCCTGTATGCTTGATGTTGGTGTCGATTCCTCTGTATTGAGCATGGAGTGCTATAGAGTTTGCAGACAATGGCGCTTAAGCCTCGGTCTTGCGAGGTACTTCAGATCTATAAACTTACCTCACTACTTTTGCTAAATAGCAGGGCAATGTTAGTCCTAACCGGAAGTATTCTTCTGAGTCGTCTCAGGCTAGAGATGAAGGTTCTTCTTTGGTGAAGGAGAGTCGAGGGCTGGATCTTGAAGAATCTTTAGGCTTCCACTCACTTAGCACAGATCAAACACGTGAGTCTTCGGGCTTCAAGTAGCGATAACGTGTCGAACTACAAAATTTAGGTTTGGCTTTGATACTACTATGCTCAATGTTAGTTGGCTTGTTAGAAGATTAGCAAGTGTTGGGGTGTTAAAAGAGTAAAACTCTAGATTTAACAATATAGGTTAGTGAAGTCTTTGTTTTCTAGAAGTCCTTTGTACTCCAGACGGGTCTATCTTCTGTTTCCTTGACGTTGTAGAGAGGTCTTGATGAAGCTTGAAGCACGTAGCAAAAAAAAATCGCGTTGGATCTTGGGGAGGTGTTGCAGGAAGAGTTATATTCCACTATTATCAATGTTTAGAGTTAGAGTCTTACTATTAACTTATCTATGCCACTTGAGCTACCATAAATAGATGAGAGGGAAACACATCCTAGAGAGGTTTTTTTTATTCGGAGTTTTATAAGTTAGATGGTTTTGAAGCCGAGAGGCCAAAAACAAGCACAAGCACAAGGTAATGATGCACACTCAAGAAACACACAAGGCAATCTTCAAACAATCATATCAAGCATAGGAGGTACTTAATGTACCAAAGAACGCCTAATATGTGCGGTATTTGGGGGTAGCTCGACCAAAACAATTGAGCTTATCCTATTCATCCTAGGGTCATGGTTGGTCATAATTGTTGATGTAGCTGGCGCGATGCTGATGAGTTGTCAATGCTGAGTTGGAAGTGCAGGTTTGTAGGTTTTCTTGCTCACATCACACGGAAGCGAGGTCTTCGGAAAGGTTGTTAAAGTCCTTCATATGCGACAATGTCTCGTGCCAGGCCTAAAAATATCTAGTCAAGCAACTGAGTTTTTGGTCCTTGGCGACTGCAAAACTGTGAGTCCAGGGAGGAACAAGGTCAGCTTCTTGACAGAACCATTGGTGTCAACCAAGGGAAAAATATTTGTCAACACTCTTCTTTCTTTACGGCTGGGGTGGTTTGAAGACGTCCTTCTGAATATCTGCTCCATCTTGTGTTGCTAAGCTTCGGGTTTAATTGGGGTACAACGTGCATAAACTAAGTTAAAAGGGGATGAGATAATGTAGTAAAGCATTGAAAACCTTCAAAATCAATGAGATGAGATTAGAAGTTTTGATAGGATAAGAAGAGTATAAGCCATTCCATGGGCCAATTAGGGGAAATAAGTTTTGCAATTAGTTTTACCCAAAGTATTACTTTCCTACTAACATCCATGCTAACTAGGGTCTCCTAAAGTCAGGATGGCTCTGATACCAACTCTGTGGGGACCCCGGATTAGCCATCCGGAATACCCGATATGCATACAATTAACGATCCCATGATCAGTGTGTCGTGAATCCACATATCCGAGTTGATAAAAGAATTACATCATCCATTACAGTACCAAAATAAAAGTTTTCCAATTGGTCACATGACCAAGACTGATAATGCCACACAGGGCAAGTTTACAACTAAGCAGCGAATACCAAGCAGCGTTGATGACCCACGTCATGCCTACTACCCTACAGGCAACTGACTGGGAGACGTTCCTAGTTCGCACCAGCGTCGTCGTAACCATCGTGACCTTCTGAGTAGTCTTCTCCATAGTCTGACCAAGTTAATAGCAAGGGACAAAGCCATGAGTACATTTGAATTGTACTCACAAACCATCTAAGGAGAGAGTGTAATATGCAGTTTGGCTGTAGCAAGGGTAGGCTTTAGACTAGTTTGCTTTCTTTTGGAAAAACTCTTTTTTCTCGTGACGATATAGCATGTCTAGAACCATGTTCTACGACGTCTCTATATCTTTGTTAAAAACATTTAGAAAACATTTTTGGTAAAATCTCTAGGAAGGGGGGAACCCTTTTTATTTCATAAACCAGGTCAATCAAACATGACCATCATCATTTCCTCGGCAGTACCCTTCAAGTACTCTGAACTCCATCGTGCCACGGTAGTACCCTCCGAGTACTCCGTCCAGCACCCTTCTCCATTTTTCAGAAACCACTTTACAAAACCAAAACTGACATTGGGCAATGTAGTGATCTTTCCAACCATCCATGACCGAGGACTCGGCTTATTCAAATAGATTTACACTCTGCAGAGGTTGTACACTTTACCCACACCATCCAAATACTCATCGTGTGGGCATCATCCCCGCATAGCATCCTATGCCACGACAAGCACCTGATCAAAGCCTTTTGCTTATCTACCTTAGTACGGGGACCTACCCTATGGAGTATGTACCTCCCCGGCACACCCTGGCAGTCTACCTCCACGTTCGAGCGTAACTCCAGTGCCACGGCGGGAGACCCATAGTGTCTTCTGGCGGCTCAGGATATGCCGTGATATGTGTTTCCTCCTTCCTGAGGACAACCCGGATTCTGGGGTACCGCATACCCTTATATAGTTGTGAGGTGCCTCATACCAAAGCAAATAAACTACGAGCTAAGCCCTGATACGTCTCAAACGTATCTATAATTTTTGATGCTCCATGCTTTGTTTTACACCATTTGCCTATTGTTTCGTTACACTTAGTGGCATTTTTATACATTTTCCGGAACTAACCTATTAACGAAGTGCCACAGTGCCAGTTTCCTGTTTTCTGCTGTTTTTGTGTTTCAGAAGTGATACACAGGAAATATTCTCGGAATTGGACGAAACAAGTTCCTGAAGTCATATTTCACCGGGGAGCTCCCAAACATCCGAAGGAGAGAAGGAGAGGGGCCACGTGGGCCCCACACACAGGGGTGGCACGGCCAGGCCCCTGGCCGCGCCGGCCCCGTGTGAGGGGGCGTGGGACCCCCTCTGACAGTCCCCTTTCGCCTATAAGTACCCCCTGACGAGAAAAACCTAAGGCCCGATCAGTTTTCCAGAATACATCGCGATCCGCCACCGCCGTCGACCCGAAGATCGGGAGGGTCCAGAAGCTCTTCCCGGCACCCTGCCGGAGAGGGGAATCGCCACCGGAGGTCTTCTTCATCGCCATGCTTGCCTCCGGAGCGATGAGTGAGTAGTCTACCTTGGACTATGGGTCCATAGCAGTAGCTAGATGGTTGTCTTCTCCACCATGTGCTTCATGTTTATATCTCATGAGCTGCCCTACATGATTGAGATCACCGTTATGTAATACTATGATGTTGGTTTGTTGGGATCCGATGAATATTGGTGTTTATGATTAAGTTGCTGTACTGAATTATATCTTTTGTTATCTCTATGTTGTTTATGATCTTGCATGCTCTCCGTTGTTAGTAGCTATCTTGGCCGAGTAGTTGCTAGTGACTCCAAGAGGGGGTATTTATGCTCGATAGTGGGTTCATGCCTCTATTTCACCTGGGGGAGTGACAGAAACCTCTAAGGTGGTAGATGTGCTGTTGCTACTAGGGAGAAAACAACATTCATATGCTCAAGGGCATATGCTTTGTTTACATTACACACTTTGCTTAATGCAATTATCTGTTGTTCGCAACTTAATACTTTCGGGGTGTTCGGATGATATCCCTGGGGGTGGATTATTAGTCATAGATGCAGTTGGATGGCGGTCTATGTATTTTGTTGTAATGCCCAGAGTAAATCTCATAGTGATCTTCTTGACATATCGCGTTATCTTTATTCTATCAATTGCCCAACTGTAATTTGTTTACCCAGCATGTTATTTTATTTGTGGAGAGACACCACTAGTGAACTGTGGACCCCGGTCCTATTTTAATCATATTGCAATCACCTGTTTACTTTTCCCGCACTGTTTACTTTACTAGCATTTTACTACTGTTTTCCACTCGATACACTCATAACCTTTGTTTCAAGCAAACCGGTGAGATTGACAACCTCATCGCAAGTTGGGAACAAAGTATTTGTCTGTGTGTGTGCAGGTTCCGTGTTGCTGCTGGCCGAAGACGAGTCAACAAGTATCGTTAAACGGCGCCCTTGTTGGAGTGTCACTAAGCCAGTCCGCATCACCTTCAGTCGTCACCGTCTCCCTTCTCCTGATCGACATACCTTGGTTTCTTAACTGAGGGAAGACTAGCCGCTACACTCATCATACCTTCCTCTTGGGGTTCCCAACGGGCTGGTCATCACCACGCACAAGGACTCACTGCTCCCACATCATCACACGAGTAGCAGCTAATTTTCTGGCGCCGTTGCCGGGGAAGGAAGAGAAGACTTCTGCGAGGGGAGTTCTTCGCACACACATTCTTTACTTTGTTATTTGTTTTGCTTTACTTTATTTTATTTTACCTGCATTGCTTTTTATATCAAAAACCCAAAAAAATTAGAATCCTTGGTAGCTGTTTTTACTTGTTTACTTTTGTTTTGCTGAAATGGGTACTCCTGAAAACACCAAGTTGTGTGACTTTGCTAGTACGAACAATAGTGATTTTATCTGCACTCCTATTGCACCAACTGTTCCTGCTACTACTTTTTATGAGATCAAGCCTGCTTTATTGAACCTTGTTATGAAAGAGCAATTTTCTGGTGCTAGTACTGAAGATGCTGCAGCTCATCTCAACAATTTTGTTGAGCTATGTGAGATGCAGAAATATAAGGATGTTGATAGTGATATTATTAAGCTCAAGTTGTTTCCTTTTTCTTTGAGAGGAAAGGCTAAAGATTGGTTGCTGTCTTTGACTAAGAATAGTATTGATTCATGGGCTAAGTGTAAGGATGCTTTTATTGGTAGATATTATCCTCCTGCTAAGATTATATCGTTGCGTAGCAATATTATGAAGTTTACTCAGTTTGATAATGAACATGTTGCTCAAGCTTGGGAAAGAATGAAATCTATGATTAAAAATTGCCCCACTCATGGACTGACTACTTGGATGATCATCCAAACTTTTTATGCAGGACTGAATTTTTCTTCAAGGAACCTACTTGATTCAGCTGCTGGAGGCACTTTTATGTCCCTTACATTGGGCGCCGCATCAAAGCTACTCGACAACATGATGGTAAATTATTCCGAATGGCACACCGAGAGAGCTCCACAAGGTAAGAAGGTAAATTCTGTTGAGGAAACCTCTTCCTTGAGTGATAAGATTGATACAATTATGGCTATGCTTGCTAATGATAGGACTCATGTTGATCCTAATAATGTTCCTTTGGCCTCTTTGGTTGCTCAAGAAGAGCAAGTTGATGTGAATTTCATTAGAAACAACAATTTTAATAACAATGCTTATAGGAACAATTTTGCTAGTAACAATTATAGGCCGTATCCTTCTACCAATGGTAATGGTTATGACAACTCTTATGGTAACTCCTACAACAACACTAGGGCCGTGCCCTCCGAGCTTGAGGTAATGCTCAAGGACTTCATCGGTAAGCAAAATGCTTTTAACAAGTCTGTTGAGGAAAAGTTAGGCAAAATTGATATTCTTGCTTCTAAAGTTGATAGCCTTGCTCATGATGTTGAACTTCTGAAACTAAAAGTGTTTCCTAATGATGTGAATGTGAGCAATATTGTTGCTGCCGCTAATGCTACCCAAGTTAGAATTGATGAAAATATTAGATTGTTAGCGGAATTGCATGCCAGGTGGGAAAGAGAAGATGAGATGGCTAGAGAGATGAAGGTATGTACTATTACTACCTCTAATGATGTTGCTCCTACTGATATCAATCCTCTTACTTTGATTGGTGTAGAGAAAACTCCCACTCCTTGTGCTAAAAAGCCTAAAACTGCCAAAACTTTTTCTCAAAAGAGTGCTGAAATTTTTCGGAGTGTAGGAGATGATAGCTCTATTTCCTTTAATGATTTTGATGTTGATGGCTGCAATTTATCTGAAGTTATTTTGTTCTTGCAAAAGCTTGCTTTGACTCCCAATGCTAGTTCTTTAAATATTGCTTTTGCTCTCATAAAGATTAGGGATGAAAAGTTGAAGCAAAAAGCCTCTGTTCCCAAGAAGTTAGAAGATGGTTGGGAACCCATCTTTGATATGCATGTTAATGGTTATGATTGCCATGCTTTATGTGATCTAGGTGCTAGTATTTCTATCATGCCTAGAAAGATTTATGACATGCTTGATTTACCACCACTAGAAAAGTGTTATTTTGATGTTCCTATTGCTGATGTTGCTAAGAAGAAACCTTTGGGAAGGATTAATGATGTTCTTATTGTGGTTAACAATAACCTTGTTCCCGTTGATTTTCTTGTTATGGACGTTGAATGCCATGCTTCATGTCCTATTATTTTGGGAAGACCCTTTCTTCGAACTGTAGGTGCCATTATTGATATGAGGGAAGGCACTATCAAGTATCAATTTCCACTAAAGAAAGGTATGGAACACTTCCCTAGGAAAAGAAAGAAATTGCTTTTTGACTCTATTCTTAGAGCAAATTATGAGCTTGATGCTTCATCACTTGATATTACTTGATTCGCAATTTTCTGCGCCTAGCTCAAAGGCGTTAAAGAAAAGCACTCTTGGGAGATAACCCATTGTTTACTTTTCAGTACTTTTTCTTTTATTTGAGTCTTAGAAGTCATTACTACTGTAATGACCGCTCCTTATCTTGTTTATTTCGTTTTTGTGCCAAGAGAAGCCTCTAATTTGAGTGAGGTAAAGATTTGGGGTTATTGCTGTCCTGAAACTGTTTTCGGTGCTGCACCGTAAAAATTCGTGAAAATTCTCTGTTTATCTTTTGGACCTGCGATTTCTTGTGCTTATGCCCCAGGTTATATCCAAACTTTTCTTAGTTGAACACTTTTTGATTTGAGCAACAGAAAATCCCTCAAAAATTCGTCCATTATCAGCTGTCCAGTTTTGACAGATTTCTGCCAATATTTGTTTTTGCCACTTTATCGCTTTCTTTCGAGTTCTTTTTTATCATGGAACTCTTGTGGAAGTTGCTACAGTAGTATATACTTTATATGTGGTAGTTTTGGGTTGAAACCTGAAGCTAAAAGAGGTTGAATATATTTTATGCTTACACTAATGTTGCTAATAGAATTGTGTTTAGTTTTGTACGAAGGAAGTTTTCAAGTGTAGGGATTGGAGAATGATGAGATGAGTTGAAGAACGGACAAAAGCTCAAGCTTGGGGATGCCCATGCATCACCCCAAGAAATATCCAAGAAGTACAAGCGTCAAAGCTTGGGGATGCCCCCGAGGCACCCCTTCTTCATCGGCAAAAATCAGGTCACCTTTCAAAACACTATATTTTTATTGCTTCATGCACTATGTGTTTTTCTTGGAGCGTCAGTTGTTTTAGTTTTCTTAGTTTGCTTAGTTTGTTTGTTTGCTGCAATAAATGGTTGGACCCCAACAAATTTCCTTTGGAGGAGATGTACTCGTTTTCATTTGCAAAGAATGCTCTAGTTTTCACTCTTATAAATCGAGCATTCTAGTTTTTCTGCTACTGCTTTTGGTTTTCGTTTTCGCCTTGATATGCATTCAGATCTTGTCATATCTTTTCATCAAGGTGCATTTTTGCCTCTGAACTTCATTGGTTTTCATCAAAAGAGGTGTGTTTAAAAATTTCAAATGGTGTTGGAAAAGAGAAAAAGCTTTGTGCAAAATAGTGGTACAAGAAGGAGCTTGTGTAGACTGCGGCTTAGGCTTTTTCATGTCATGCTTGATGTCTTTTTGATAGTATGCTTAGTGGTTTTTCTGTAGCATGACTTGTCTCAAATAACTGAGATTGCTTAATGAGCCTTTGAAAAAAATCATGCGTTGTTTTTATTGTATGGAAGCATTATTTTGGTTTTCTCCTTGATGCTTTATTTGGGTTGACTTGGCGCATGCTCACACATGTTAGACTCTTCCAAAGTCGCCATTAGCCTTCATGATCATTTAGTTTTTGACTTTTGATGCCATCATATTCTTCTTTTAATGTCGCTTTGTCGCTTTGCATGATTATGGCCATTATTGCTCTCTTAGTTGGTCGCTCCCAGTCTTTTGCTAGCCCTCGCCTTGTACTGAGTATGAGCTCTACTCGTGCATCCAACTCCTAAAAGCCAAAGTTTTCCATTGTGTCCACCATACATACCTACTAGCAATTTGCTATTCCAAGTAAATTTGACTTGCTTTTATATTCTCTTCAAATTAAAATCTTACCAGTGTTATGCGAAATTCGGTCAGTAAAGCTCTCACAAACCGGAAGGCACACTTTACTTTTTCTTGTTCTAAAAATTTGACATTGTGGTCTTTTATGCTGAGTTGTTATGCTTGCAAGTTGTAAGTTGGATTCTAGCCCAACCATGCCGTCATGGGGCAAGCTTTCAACATTGCACTTCTTATTTGAGTTGATATTGTGATCTTTTGTTTATGGATGCCCGCTGTGTGAAATGAATTGGGAATCTTGTGAGGATCATGGAGTTTTTATATGTGTTAGGGAAACGCCGGGCCGCCAATCTAAGCCATGCATAATTCATGGTGGAAATTTGCAGCATACCCATGGTGAACATTCGACGACGCATCTCACAATAAAAAGCTAAACAATATAGCAAATAAAAGAGATGTCGAGGTGTTCATTGTCTGCTTGTCCTGTCATTTTGGTGTGGGCTTGTTCCATGTCATCGGGCACGGAGGTACCCCATTGGCGGTTCTCAATGATATGCATATACTTACAATGACAAGAGCCTTGCTTGGGACTCTAAGTAAACTAGCATAGTTTGGGTACTCATATTCACGGGACACGAGGTTTTCAACTTATGATTTGTCAAGCATATGCATCATAACTGTTCTCGCATTAACTTTAACCATTCAAGATGCTTATGATGGGGGCAATGAGAGCTCAAAGCCGGTAAGTACCATAATTTTTGAAGGTTATAAAACTTTAAATCACTGCTTCCCTCTGCGAAGGGCCTTTCTTTTACTTTTATGTTGAGTCACCACCTTCTTTCTTTATGCACCATTAAGAGAGCATAGTTGTCATTCTTAGTGTGATATGCATTGTCCCAAGGTTCATTGATTGACTCATATTGTTGGTTTCAGTTGTTCTTAAATTATTTGTATCTAGTCGCCCTCTTAAACTTTGAGGTGTCCTATGCATTTATGTTTTGCTCTCTTTGAAGGACAAGCTGAAAACCACTTGTATGTTTTTCCTTATGATTTGAACACACATTTGACTTTCATTGTTTCATTATCATGATCTTTTGTTTGTGTTCATTTGCATGTTTACAACATGGTTGCTAAGTTCTTATTGTCATGATTATATCTTTCATGCCCATGTTTTAAGTTCTATTGATCCCAGCTCATCAATGCTTACATATATGATCAAGATTGTGTAGGTGCATGTCACCTCAAAAATTATTCTTTTGTTATCACTTACCTACTCGAGGACGAGCAGGAGTTAAGCTTGGGGATGCTTGATACGTCTCAAACGTATCTATAATTTTTGATGCTCCATGCTTTGTTTTACACCATTTTCCTATTGTTTCGTTACACTTAGTGGCATTTTTATACATTTTCCGGAACTAACCTATTAACGAAGTGCCACAGTGCCAGTTTCCTGTTTTCTGCTGTTGTTGTGTTTCAGAAGTGATACACAGGAAATATTCTCGGAATTGGACGAAACAAGTTCGTGAAGTCATATTTCACCGGGGAGCTCCCAAACATCCGAAGGAGAGAAGGAGAGGGGCCACGTGGGCCCCACACACAGGGGTGGCGCGGCCAAGCCCCTGGCCGCGCCGGCCCCGTGTGAGGGGGCGTGGGACCCCCTCTGACAGTCCCCTTTCGCCTATAAGTACCCCCTGACGAGAAAAACCTAAGGCCCGATCAGTTTTCCAGAATACATCGCGATCCGCCGCCGCCGTCGACCCGAAGATCGGGAGGGTCAAGAAGCTCTTCCCGGCACCCTGCCGGAGAGGGGAATCGCCACCGGAGGTCTTCTTCATCGCCATGCTTGCCTCCGGAGCGATGAGTGAGTAGTCTACCTTGGACTATGGGTCCATAGCAGTAGCTAGATGGTTGTCTTCTCCACCATGTGCTTCATGTTTAGATCTCATGAGCTGCCCTACATGATTGAGATCACCGTTATGTAATACTATGATGTTGGTTTGTTGGGATCCGATGAATATTGGTGTTTATGATTAAGTTGCTGTACTGAATTATATCTTTTGTTATCTCTATGTTGTTTATGATCTTGCATGCTCTCCGTTGTTAGTAGCTATCTTGGCCGAGTAGTTGCTAGTGACTCCAAGAGGGGGTATTTATGCTCGATAGTGGGTTCATGCCTCTATTTCACCTGGGGGAGTGACAGAAACCTCTAAGGTGGTAGATGTGTTGTTGCTACTAGGGAGAAAACAACATTCATATGCTCAAGGGCATATGCTTTGTTTACATTACACACTTTGCTTAATGCAATTATCTGTTGTTCGCAACTTAATACTTTCGGGGTGTTTGGATGATATCCCTGGGGGTGGATTATTAGTCATAGATGCATTTGGATGGCGGTCTATGTATTTTGTTGTAATGCCCAGAGTAAATCTCATAGTGATCTTCTTGACATATCACGTTATCTTTATTCTATCAATTGCCCAACTGTAATTTGTTTACCCAGCATGTTATTTTATTTATGGAGAGACACCACTAGTGAACTGTGGACCCCGGTCCTATTTTAATCATATTGCAATCACCTGTTTACTTTTCCCGCACTGTTTACTTTACTAGCATTTTACTACTGTTTTCCACTCGATACACTCATAACCTTTGTTTCAAGCAAACCGGTGAGATTGACAACCTCATCGCAAGTTGGGAACAAAGTATTTGTCTGTGTGTGTGTAGGTTCCGTGTTGCTGCTGGCCGAAGACGAGTCAACAAGTATCGTTAAACGGCGCCCTTGTTGGAGTGTCACTAAGCCAGTCCGCATCACCTTCAGTCGTCACCGTCTCCCTTCTCCTGATCGACATACCTTGGTTTCTTAACTGATGGAAGACTAGCCGCTACACTCATCATACCTTCCTCTTGGGGTTCCCAACGGGCTGGTCATCACCACGCACAAGGACTCACTGCTCCCACATCATCACACGAGTAGCAAGCCCCGTCCCATACCAGGGTAATGTGGTTGCACGGGTTAATTGTTCCGAACACTACAAAGAAACACCAATGTTTTTCTTATGAAACCAAACTTGCCTCCAACTCCGGGATGTTCATCCCCACCTTATTTTCAAAATCTCATTTTGGAATCCATCAATGGAATAGCTTCCTATTCCAAGGTTTTCGAAATCATTTTCAAAGACCCAATTGAGTGTTCCCAACCTAGAGTTTTTGCTCCACTACAAAGTCTTCCAAAGGTCATGATGCTAACCATCATGCCACTAACCCAAGGGATAAGTAGGTGTTGAGAGGGTGTCATCCATGAGGATGATAACAAATGACTTGTGGAGCCAAGTCGCCAATAATTGGTATCTAGAGGTGATAACAATATAAAATCATGTAATTTCATAAACATTTATAAAAGATGCAATAAGTAAAACTAGGATCAGATATGAATCAAGTTTAGATGGCTTGCCTTTCTTAGCTTGTCCCTGGTCTTCTTCTTTTATAAATATCAAAGTGCTCCTCTTCCTGCTGCACTTTCGAGATAGTCATCTTTCTCTCCGGTGGCGTTCGTGTCTAACGTCGTGAAATAAAAGAGACGCATTCAATCACCACACAAGCATACAGAAGACAAGCATATAACCAGAAACTTCAAACACACAACCAGAGAGTCAAAGTGAAGATATTCTAACCTATAGGGATGTGATTCATCAATATTATGTTTACAATTATTTTACCTATTTATAAATAGGGTTTGCTCACTAGGACTTTGCACATAAAGATAAAATACCCAGTATAACCACACAAAAGATACACTTCACATTTACAGGTACTAGTGACCCGTGAGACACTAAAACAACTGACTTTTTGATTTAAATCATTTTATCACAGCCGATAAACAATTTCTGAAAGCAATAAGGCCATACAAGCACACTAATTCACAAACATAGCCACAGGAGCATATAGAAAGCAAACCAGGTACCTACTGATATTTATCAACGATACAAACCCAGCAAAATTGGATTTGCCATTTTCTGATTAACACAGAATATTCTACGAATTTCCTAGTGACAATAACCACTGTTTTAGAAATAATTCTACCAGAGAATCGTACTTGCTCAGAAAAATTTGTACTCTTGTAACTAAGAAGTATTTGCAGTACAAGATCAACCAAAATTGTTCTCATCCAAAAATCCTTCACAAAAAAGGATTTATAAATTCCTAAAATCAGATCTGATGTTTTCTTGCTAAAAACATACTGCAAAATATACAGATCCAGTTGCATTCAATCCAGTGACAAATAAAAGTTCTAACATAAGGCTACTTTACAAAATTGGATTCAACTCATTTGCAGGTATATATCTTCAGATATGAATTTATTAGTGAAAAGAACACATTTTAGTGGATTAAATCCCAGAAATAATCTAGAAACTATTTTGACCTGAGACTTGCTCTGCATGGTAGATATTTATGTAAGTATTCCATAGAAATTTGGATATGGTCATTTTCATGTTCATAGAATAAATGGCGAATTATTTTTGAACACAGATCTAGCAGGTTTGAATTGATTTGGAAAAAAGGCAACGGGCCGAAAGCAACGACGCGGCTCAGCCCAGTACTGGGTCGGCCTGGTAATGCACGCTGCGCATGAAGAAAAAAAAACAAAATGCCTAACGGGGCCAGGCTGTCGTCGTGACCTGGCTACGGAGGCGGAGCGAGGCTCACCGAGGAAGGCTTGGGGCGACGGGGCCGATTCATAAAGACAGCGGAGGATCTAGAGGTTCTCCCCGGCGTTTTTGGACGCACATGCGAGCTCTCTGGTCGTCCACGAGGTCGCGGGCGAGCTCTGATGTGGACGGCCCAACACGGTGACACCTACAGCGACGGAGTCATCGGACTCGACATCGGCTTGGTTCAGGCGAGCTGCAAGGAAAACAGAGGGTTAGTTAGGGGTTGCATGCCTCTTAGGAGAAGGAGGAGACAAAGAGAGGGGGGTGGAGTTTGCAGCGTCCCCGACGGGGTGCCGATCTCGGCCGTGCTCCAGTTCGGGTCGAGCTGGGAGGGAGCCAGTGGAGCTGAAGCTCATTGTGGTGTTGAAAACAAGGGTTTAGGAGTGTGTGTGCAGGAGAAGGAGCTCAGGGCGGGCTTGAAAAGAGTGCTTCGTGGGTGCACCGTGGACGGCGTCCACGATGGGCATAGAGCGGAGCGGCGACATCGATTGGGCGAACTGGGTGGTGCACAAGACATACGGGAGATGACAAAGCGTGGAGGCGTGCTAGGGAAGGCAGTGGAGGTGGTCTCGACCGGGGCTCGATCGGAATAAGGGTTCACAGTGCCTGCACGCCAGGTGTTCGACACAAGGTCGGCTCATAGAGCACGGGCGGGAGAGGCCGAAAAGAAGGGAATAAAGTCGGCGGCTTGCTTGGGAAGGATCAGGAGTGGCTAGGGATGTCAGTGGCACAGTGGCTAGGGCAGGGGTTAAGGCTTATGCCATAAGGCATGCCAATGTTGGCTTAGGGAACATGAGAGAGAGTGAGGGGCTCAGGGCTAGCTAGGGTAGCTTGCAGGTGAGGTAGAGGATTAGTGTGATGTACTGATACACGCCTGATCGCTGGATAGGGTGGATAATGGCTGGTTGCAATTGATTTGCAAGATGTTGCAAGGAAATGACATGTTTTTTTTCCTCCTTCTTCTAGGCGCTAGGGGACAAGAGGGAATATTGCTACAGTATAATCTTTACCAGAGATGGGTGGGGGTGCTGGAGTGTTCAAATATAAGGTTTGGTGATGTGCCAAGATGATCTGGAAAGATAGAGTTTGAGATGGATGGTTATGTATGTGTTGATTCATGTCTTTGGATTTGATGTTGTCGAAAATGATTCCAAGCAAGAGATTATGTTTATGGACCAAGGAGGTGTGAGAGAATGCGGTGAAGCTTCCATTTAATTTTGGAGTTTTTGATTTTTAGAGGGTTGTAGATACATAAGATAGCATGGTACAACTTTTAAATTTAATTGAGGAGGAAAGTGCAAGGGATAGCATGGTGGCCATTCCCATGTATTTTTGGTGAACAAGAAAAAGAAATAAGAAGATAGTCTCAATTAATTTATTTTTGATTAAAGGGGAGTGATCAAATGCATGAATAACATTTACAAATGTTATTCTGGCAAGAGATGGATTTGGGAGAGAATTTATGGTGAATACTACAAAAAAATTCCCTAAAGAAATAAAAAGGATGGAAATAGTTTTGACTAGAGCTCAAAACTAATCCACATAAGTTAGAGCGAAAATCCAAAATATATTAGCAAGAATATGAATGGTTATGTTAGGCCAAGAAGAAGAGAAGTAGGTCATAGGAGAGTCTCCATTGAATTTATTTTGAATTTTTAAAAGTGTGGAGAAAAGGAAATCTGCTGAAAGTCAAATGGTCGCTGATTTAATTTGGGTCAAAAACTGGGTTAGAACAAGTAGCAGATGGCCTCCAATGACAAAGTGGTAATGGAGAGAATGGAATATCAGATGACAAAGATGAGTTCTAGGAAGGTTCATTGCCATAGATATAAGATAAGAGCTTAATACAAGTGTCTAAAAATTGAATCTGTTAATAGAAGTGATGATAGGGCCAAGTTGGAATTTGGTTGGTTTTGCATTTTAGTTTGCCTTTTTAATGCTACTAGGCTTCACTTGGATGCTATCAATAATTAACAAGGTTTCACAAGAAACATTAAGTACTAGAGGGAAGTCTTTACTCAAAACAATTATTCATACAGGTAGGGATCAAACAAAATCAACATAGTCAACCCAGACAAGCTCATCACACATAGTCAAATATAAGCAACTAGTCAAGCATCCTTAGAAGAAATGGTTGAACAAGTTCTCAATAATGATCATTCCATGGTGAAGTTGCAAAGAGTTTTCAAATAAAGGAATAAAGCTTTAATAAATATTTTCATAAACAAATGGAGACAGAAACATGTCCCTTATCTAATTTCTCAAAGGTGTTTGAAAACCACTGATCAAGGATTTATAAAATAGTAGTTTTATAAAATAGTGGGATTACAGTACTATGTCCCTGTAGTTTTGTAAATACTTAGTTTTGGGAAAGCTCTTGTTTTTAAAATAGGTCTTGGCTCCTATTTTGGGAAATTGAAATGTTTTGAAATAAGGGGGGGTGCCATGATACTTTATTTTGAGGAAAAATCTAGAAGCACAAGGATGGCATGATCACAAGAACACAAAGATTTAGCTGGTCCGCAAACTTATTCATCAAGCAGCATTCTTGCAAACACGATTTACACAACAATCCATGCAAACATGGAGTAAACATTATTTTATTTATTTTGTTGCAAAAAGTTTTTGTTAGCCCTCATTTTTGCATTACCAAACTCTGCTTAAACAGGGTTACAAAATTTAGGGTGTTACAGAGTCTATTGATTCTCTCCTCTCCTGTCCCATTGAGAGTCGACCACCGCCACGCGGACCGGACCGAAGCCCTCGCCGGCGGCGATGTCATCTGGAAAAGGTGGAGGCGAGGTTCCGGCTGTAGTCTAGGTTGTAGGAGTAAGAGGCTTCCCGGCTGTAGGCCGTGGTATGGCGTGATGCCAGTAGATAGGAGTGGGGCGGCGGATCTCCCCAGCAAGATCTGCGGCCAAGTAGGGTTCTCTCCTCATCTTCTCTGGCTCCGGTGGTTAGAGTGGAAGGTGCTGAGGAGAACCACAAGCTCCTCCAATAAAGTTGATGTTCTCGGCCACCCTGTGGAGCGGATTTCCAGAGGTGAGCTTCTCCTTCCGACCGGCCATGGAGGCGAGGGGGCAGATTGGCTCTTCTCTTTGGGATCTTCTTTTGGAGGGTGGCGCTCCTAGAGATTTTGTGTCCTGTTGATGCTTTGCCATGGCATCGGTCGCTCAACAGCAGCATTCCACGTCAAGCCTTCGAGGTGGCGGTGAGATCCTGGCAGTGTTGTGGGTGGAATCTCTTTCTTCTTCAATAAGTGGTGGTTTTTCCTCTAGATTTGCAAGATCCTATGGCTGCTGCCTCTTTCTCCTCAGGCTGGCCGTGGTGGTATGGCGAGGAGCTTGTCGACGGCGATGCTCTGCAGAGAAGGAGGAGGCGGGGGAATCTTTGAGCTCATCTAAATTAGAAGCACGCTTGCTTCCACGACCTTCTGCCGATGAGACGGTGTTACTACAACCTCTGATGAGGAGGCCCTACTTCGATCCTGCGGTGGGTGCTCGAAGCTTCCAGGCGGCAAAGTTATGTGTTCCTCGCAGCTTGGAGGAGGACCACCATGGAAGATCATCACCGGAAGGGGCCTCCCGGGCAGCCAAGATGTGGCGGAGGCGCTTGGGGACTACATTGCAAGAAGATTATTTGTTCCAGGGTGTTTTTTGTAAAAAGAGAGACGTTATCCATAGATAGGAGATCTCGTGGGCTGGAATGCTAAGGTCCTTTCTGAATATTGTACCTGCCACAAATTAATTAAAAATCAGGGTCTTTCTAGATCCCTCCCCATTGTTCAAAAAAATACTACTGACAAGGTAGTAGCTAGCTCGCAAGTTCCTGGACACCGCAAAGTGTGCCGCCTGAATTAGGTCACCTTTGGGTTCTCTATAAATGTTTTAATTTTTAGATGAGGGTTTCTCGAATAATAATGGCTATATTAACCTTGCATCAACATGATTACTTATCATAATGCAACTTTTCCTCGAAACGGGCTTTCGCCCTGCTTTAAAATAAAGCAACAAACTGCCAAACATATATAAGGTGAAGAGAAATCCTTTTATAAAGCAAACCAACAAAAACGATCGAAGAAAAGGTAGCAAACCACCAACTCTAAGCCGTGCAAGAAAACTGAAGGGGTGATACGTCTCAAACGTATCTATAATTTTTGATGATCCATGCTTGTTTATGCACAATTTGCTTTGTGTTTTGTTACACTTCGTGGCGTTTTTATGCATTTTCCAGAACTAACCTATTAACGAGATGCCACAGTATCAGTTCCTTATTTTCTGATGTTTTTGTGTTTCAGAAAATTTACACAGGAAATATTCTCGGAATTGGACGAAACAAAAGCTGAAGTCCCTAATTACCTGACACGAAGACGGAGTCCAAAGGAGACCACGAGACGGACCAGAGGCTGGCCGCACCTACTGGTGGCGTGGGCCCCCTGGCCATGCCACCAGGGGTGTGACCGCCTGGTCCACCCCCTGATATCGCCCTTCCACCTATTTAATCCCCTCGATGGGAAAACCCTAGGGGCCCAAACTCTTTTCTAGAAAACATACTGCAAGTCGCCGCCATCGTCAACGCGAGATCGGGAGGGTCCAGAAGCTCTTCCTGGCACCCTACCAGGGAGGGGAATCACCACCGGAGGCCTTCTTCATCACCATGCCTGCCTCCGGAGTGATGTGTGAGTAGTCTACCTTGGACTACAGGTCCATAGCAGTAGCTAGATGGATGTCTTCTCCTCCATGTTCTTCATGTTTAGATCTTGTGAGCTGCCTATCATTATCAAGATCATCGTTATGTAATTCTACATGTTGTGTTTGTTGGGATCCAATGAATATTGAGTACTATGTCAATTTGATTTGTGATTTATCATCTCTATGTTGTTTATGATCTTGCATGCTCTCTGTTGCTAGTAGATATCTTGGCCGAGTAGATGCTAGTGACTCCAAGAGGGAGTATTTATGCTCGATAGTGGGTTCATACCTCTAGTAATCTGGGAGAGTGACAATAACTTCTAAGGTTGTAGATGTGTTGTTGTTACTAGGGAGAAAACAACAATCTTGTATTCAAGGACATTTGTATTGTTTACATTACACACTTTGCTTAAGGCGATAATCTGTTGCTTGCAACTTAATACTCAACGGTTGTTCGGATGATATCCGGCAAGTGGATTATTAGTCATAGATACAGTTGGATTACGGTCTATGTATTATGTTGTAATGCCCAAGTGCATATCACAGTGATCCTCATGACATGTATATGCATTGCTTGCATTCTTTGTTCTGTCAATTGCCCAACTATAATTTGTTTACCCAGCATGTTATTTATCTTTATGGAGAGACACCTTGATACGTCTCTAACGTATCTATAATTTTTGATGCTCGATGCTTGTTTTTACACCATTTGCTTAGTGTTCCGTTACACTTCGTGGCACTTTTATGCATTTTCTGGAACTAACCTATTAACAAGTCGCCACAGTGCCAGTTCCCTGTTTTCTGCTATTTTTGTGTTTCAGAAAAGTTACACAGGAAATATTCTCAGAATTGGACAAAACAAAAGCCGAACGTCCAGAAATTCAGTGAAGTTTCCAGAGAACTGAAGAGGAGACGGAGTGGGGCCACGAGGGCCCCACACAACAGGGCGGCGCGGCCTGGCCCCTGGCCGCGCCCCCTATGTGTGAGGGCGCCTTGGCCCACTCCTGACGATGCCCCTTCGCCTATAAAGACCCCCCGACGGGAAAAACCTAAGAACCCGATCACTTTTCCAGAATACATCGCGATCCGCCGCCGCCGTTGACACGAAGATCGGGAGGGTCCAGAAGCTCTTCCCGGCACCCTGCCGGAGAGGGGAATCGCCACCGGAGGTCTTCTTCATCGCCATGCTTGCCTCCGGCGCGATGAGTGAGTAGTCTACCTTGGACTATGGGTCCATAGCAGTAGCTAGATGGTTGTCTTCTCCACCATGTGCTTCATGTTTAGATCTCGTGAGCTGCCTTACATGATCGAGATCACCGTTATGTAATTCTACATGTTGTGTTTGTTGGGATCCGATGAATATTGGTGTTAAGGTCTCCTATGGTCAGCCTAGGCTCTGATACCAACTTGTGACGACCTCAAATTTGATAACAAATTCGAAGTGCCCGTTATGTATTCCACCGCAATCCCAGAATCATTGTTGCGATATACATAACGTAGTTGGTAACCAGTTCCATAGACATTACAATACGATGATTCAAATACAATGGTCATATAGACCAAGTCATATTACAACACAATATAGCAGCGGAAATACCGTCTTCGGCCCATGCCTTCTCCCTACAGGCAATTGGCGACTCACGGAGACGAGCTTAGTTCTGGTACTCTTCTTCATACCCTTCCTCCTGGTATTCCTCCCCATAGTCTGGCCAAGTTGATAGCCAGGGACACAGCCGTGAGTACATTGGATGCACTCGCAAACCATCTTATAAATGAAAAGATGAAGTAGATATGCAAGGTTGGGTATAGTGGACTAAGCACTAAGTTGGTTTGCAAAAGCTAGTTTTATTTCCCAAGAATGCTCATTTGTAGAAAAGAGGTTTAGTTCTCTAAGTTCATTCTAAAGAGGAACTTCAATGTGTCAAGATCAAGGTCAAGTCATGTCAATTCAAATTCATGTCATTCACCAAGTTCACCCTTGTTATTTTTAGTCTTGACAAAAGCCAGGTAGAGTTTGCCAACCGTCCATGACCGAGGACTCGGCTATTCGAATAGTTTGAAAACCTCTGCAGAGGGGTACACTTTACCCACAAGATTCGATACATCTGCCGGGAGAAATCCACGGTTCGCTATACACAAAGGTATGCGGCTTTCAGATAATCAAACAAATTCTTTCACTTGCTCATCCTAGTATAGGATCCTTCCCTAGAGCCCGGGATACGGACTTCCCGCTCCGGCGCCTCTAGTTATGCCCATCCCGGAGGCCGGGTTAGTGGAATCCACTTGGTCAAGAAGTATCCGCCCGTGGAGTCCTTCCATGAAGATTTTATGCAAGACCTCCCATACTAAGATCAACAAACTACGGATTAAGCCCCTTCCCATATAGGGGTAACGTGGTTGTACGGTATAGTTGGCACCCATGTACATCACTCGTTGTCAATTGAGAAATACATTTCATAGTTCTTAGTCCAGATTATTTTCTTTCATAAAGCCATCATGTAGGAGCCAACTCCCAGTTCAAGTTTCAAGGTCAAGTCACCCCTTTCAAATGGGGTTCCTCCCGAGATAGCCTCAACTTTTATTAGCGACTAAGCAACTACATTGAGTGATAGTACTACTACTATGGTTGGATAAACTCAGCTTGATGCTCTTGATAACCAAGACATCAATATGCTTCTATCATTCTACTCTAGCAATTCAATCATGCAATTTACTTCTATCATTCTACTCTAGCAATTCAATCATGCAATTTACTAAAAACAAGTAGAATGCAGTATTAAAACTAGGTAGTGGGAGTATGAATCAAAAGATGGCTTGCCTTGGTTGGCAAAGTGTCCGGGGTTTTCTTCTTCTTCTTGATAGTAATAATCCCCTCCAATATCCTCCTCGGCAACACTAGCGTCTAATAACGAATAAACACAAGCACACCATCACTTCACCAAACCAACAACACACCAGGCACACACTCTTGTTTGCTAACCAAGCACTTAGGTTGCATTGCTATGGGGTTGGATGGTAAGTTTTCCTTCTAAGTTTTTCTTCAAGTGTGCAAGCTAGTTACTCTATTAAGTAGCATAAGTGGTTCACTTGTGCAGCAGTGGAGGTGATTTGGGGTTACTAAGACAAGTTTAAGTGGGATGGGTTCACTAAGTGGATTTGTAAAGAGGGCAATTAGTTCTAAGTGTGCATTAGGGCTCTATCATTTTATGCTAACAAATAGGTTTGGGGTTAGGGTCTAAATGGTCACACTAATATGGTTTGGGTAGATTAGTGTTGACTAACAGTAATGGGGGTCATTAGTAAGTCCACATTTTAATTTTTATGATTTTTGATGGCTTAAATAATTTTCTAGAAATCTTTCATTAATTAACAAGCTAGGATCACACTATTCATAACCATTTTTATTCTTAACTGATTTGGAAATCTAACCAGTACTATTGGATAGAGTATTTTCTAAGCTTTCCAATGAATATTTATTTGCTAAATTTGGACTTATAAAACTCTAGGAATTTAAGTTTGAAAATACCATTTGAAACAGTTTTGAAATAAATGAAAAAGGGCGGGAATTTAATTAAAACGAATCGGACCGAAACCTTCCTAGCTGGGCCCAGTCCGAACGAAACCCGAACGGGCCTGGCCCAGAAAACGATTCGCTGCGGCTGGGAAAAATAAAAGGGTGCTGACAGGTGGGGCCACGACGTCAGATCTAATTACGAAACCCGAATCGGTATGCTATCGTCCGATCGCGATCCAACGGCTCAGGGTCTTTCTTCTTCCTCAGCACGGGCGGGAGCTCACCTGCGAGCAGCGACGGCGTTCGACGGTGACGGCGGGGCGTAGAGGAAACGAAACTCGACGGCGACGCTCGGGATCGGCTGCGGTGCTCCTCCTCCTCCGATTCCCTGCAGAAGCTGGCCTCCAGGTGGTCGGACGGGGCGGTGCTCCGTCCGCCCAGTACTGCGCCGGCGAGGTCGGCTACGGCGAACTAGGGCACGAGGGAGTAAGCGGCGATGTCTGGGAGGTAGCTGGGAGTGAGGTGCCTTGCTTCGTTTGATCGAGGGGGCTTTTTATAGGCCGAGGCGGCAGGGACAAGCGCGGCCAGAAGCTCGCCGTTGCGGGGGGTCCTGGCGGCGCGTGAAGCTTCCTCCGGTCACGGCGGCCACGCTCGCGTGCTGGGGAGTTACGGGGTCGGCCGCGGGGGACTGTGGGTCGCCTCTGGCGCCTTCACGTTGGTCGGCATCGCGCGGGACAGTGGGTTCCTGGGAGGGGGTCCTGGGCGTTTTCTCCTCTTCTCCTCCTTCTTCCATGGCTTGGGTCGGGGCAGAGGGGGCTGGAATTGATCGAGGCGCGGCCAGAGAGCATGGCAGCAGTGCCTGGGCGAGCTCGAACAGTGCAGCACAGTGAAGTTTGGTTTGATTTAAATTCCTGCTGCCAGTGTTCGACGAAATGCTTACAAGAATTCAAAATTCGAATTTTTCAAATTTGCCACTTTGGGTGCTCATCATATTGGATAAGGTACCCTGGCATATTTTTGTTTTGGAGAAAGAAGGAGTTTTGCAAAAATTTATATTTCAAATTTGAAATGGTTTCTGTTTCAGATTCAAACTTTGGCTCAAGTTTGAGTGGTGTTCTGGTTTGAAATTTTGGTAGATCTTTGTTGGTTGAGTTAGTCCATAACTTGGTTAAGCTCAACTAGTTGGCCAAACACTGTTTTGAGTTACAGATTTCTTAATCCAAGGGCTCAAAGTGGTGTAGTCATTAACAGTTTCTAGATCATATTAACTTTATCTTTTTCTTACCTATTTTTATTTTTGGTTCTTTTGGTTCCTAATATCTTTCTTAGTTGTTTCTCTTGGTTCCCTTAGAATTGTTTAACCAATGCTCAAGCAAAAGAACACACATAAAATCATAGAAATACAAATAAAGAGAATACATGTATGCATACAATAATAGATAAAAAGTTTTATTTGGGTCCAATTTTTGACTCTTTATTTAATAAGACTTGGGTTACAAATTCTGGGTTGTTACAGAATCGGAGGAGGAGGAGTACCGCAGCCGATCCCGAGCGTCGCCGTCGAGCCCTGCTTCCCCTACGCCTCGCCATCGCCGTCGAACAGTCGACTCTGCTCGCAGGTGAGCCCCCGCTGTGACTGAGGAAGAAGACGATCGTGAACCGTTAGATCGAGATCGGACGATAACTTACCGATTCGGGTTTTGAATTAGGTCTGACATCGCGAGCCCACCTGTCAGCACCCCTTTTATTTCTCCCCAGCCGCGCGAAACGGTATCGGGCCGGCCCGTTCGGGTTTGTTCTGAATTGGGCCCAGCTCATTTCGAATACGGTCCGATTCGTTTTAATTAAATTCCCGCCCTTTTTCTTTTATTTCAAATCTGTTTCAAATGGTATTTTCAAATTCAAATTCCTAGAGTTTTATAAGTCCAAATTTAGCAAATAAATATTTGTTGGAAAGCTTAGAAAATACTCTATCCAATAGTACTGGTTAGATTTCCAAATCAGTTAAGAATAAAAATGGTTATGAATAGTGTGACCCTAGCTTGTGAATTAATGAAAGATTTCTAGAAAATTATTTAAGCCTTCAATAATCATGAAAATTAAAATGTGAACTTACTAATGACCCCTCTTACTGTTAGTCAACACTAATCTACCCAAACCATATTAGTGTGATCATTTAGACCCTAACCCAAACCTATTTGTTAGCATAAAATGATGGAGCCCTAATGCACACTTAGAATTAATTGCCCTCTTTACCCATTTCACTTAGTGGATCATTCCCACTTAAACTTGCCCTAGTAACCCTAAATCAACCCCAATGCTGCACAAGTGAACCACTTATGCTACTTAGTAGAGTAACTAGCTTGCACACTTGAAGAAAAACTTAGAAGAAAAACTTACAATCCAACCCCATAACAATGCAACATAAATGCTTGGTTAGCAAACAAGAAGGTGTGCTTGGTGTGTTGTTGGTTTGGTGAAGTGATGGTGTGCTTTGTGTTTATTCGTTATTAGACGCTAGTGTTGCCGAGGAGGATATTGGAGGGGATTATTATTATCAAGAAGAAGAAGAGAACCCCGGACACCTTGCCAACCAAGGCAAGCCATCTTTTGATTCATACCCTCACTACCTAGTTTTAATATTGCATTCTACTTGTTTTAAGTAAATTGCATGATTGAATTGCTAGAGTAGAATGATAGAAGTAAATTGCATGATTGAATTGCTAGAGTAGAATGATAGAAGTAAATTGCATGATTGAATTGCTAGAGTAGAATGATAGAAGCATATTGATGTCTTGGTCATCAAGAGCATCAAGCTGAGTTTATCCAACCATAGTAGTAGTACTATCACTCAATGTAGTTGCTTAGTCGCTAATAAAAGTTGAGGCTATCTATGGAGGAACCCCATTGGAAAGGGGTGACTTGACATTGAAACTTGAAATGGGAGTTTGCTCCTACATGATGGCTTTATGAAAGAAAATAATCTGGACTAAGAACTATGAAATGTATTTCTCAATTGACAACGAGTGATGTACATGGGTGCCAATTATAACGTACAACCACGTTACCCCTATATGGGAAGGGGCTAAATCCGTAGCTTGTTGATCTTAGTATGGGAGGTCTTGCATCAAATCTTCATGGAAGGACTCCACGGGCGGATACTTCTTGACCAAGTGGATTCCACTAACCCGGTCTCCGGAATGGGCAAAACTAGAGGCGCCGGAGCGGGAATTCCGTATCCCGGGCTCTAGGGAAGGATCCTATACTAGGATGAGCAAGTGAAAGAATTTGTTTGATTATCTGAAAGCCGCATACCTTTGTGTATAGCGAACCGTGGATTTCTCCCGGCAGATGTATCGAATCTTGTGGGTAAAGTGTACCCCTCTGCAGAGGTTTCAAACTATTCGAATAGCCGAGTCCTCGGTCATGGACGGTTGGCAAACTCTACCTGGCTTTTGTCAAGACTAAAAATAACAAGGGTGAACTTGGTGAATGACATGAATTTGAATTGACATGACTTGACCTTGATCTTGACACATTGAAGTTCCTCTTTAGAATGAACTTAGAGAACTAAACCTCTTTTCTACCAATGAGCATTCTTGGGAAATAAAACTAGCTTTTGCAAACCAACTTAGTGCTTAGTCCACTATACCCAACCTTGCATATCTACTTCATCTTTTCATTTATAAGATGGTTTGCGAGTGCATCCAATGTACTCACGGCTGTGTCCCTGGCTATCAACTTGGCCAGACTATGGGGAGGAATACCAGGAGGAAGGGTATGAAGAAGCGTACCAGAACTAAGCTCGTCTCCGTGAGTCGCCAATTGCCTGTAGGGAGAAGGCATGGGCCGAAGACGTTATTTCCGCTGCTATATTGTGTTGTAATATGACTTGGTCTATATGACCATTGTATTTGAATCATCGCATTGTAATGTCTATGGAACTGGTTACCAACTACGTTATGTATATCGCAACAATGATTCTGGGATTGCGGTGGAATACATAACGGGCACTTCGAATTTGTTATCAAATTTGAGGTTGTCACAAGTTGGTATCAGAGCCAGGTTGACCATAGGAGACCTTAGTAGAATGGGCGTTAAAACAAAACCTTGATAAAAGAAAGATACAAGAACGGTTGCAAAAATTGCTTAGTCTTTCCTCTCTAGTTGCAAAGTTTTATACATACTTCAGTTTTTAGCTTACTTAAAATTTTGCACACTTGAGTTGATCACTAACTTGAACTAATTTAAAATTTTGTAGATGGCCCTGGTATTCACTGAGCAGTACCAGTTGGGCCAAGGTGGCAGCCTTTGTTTCGAGCGCGATCTCACCACTTTGACCTTGTTCCTGAACCGTTTGTACCCAGAGTTCAAGGGAGCCGTGCTCAATGAGCACCCGGATGGAGAGCTACGGTGGCTCATCCGAGCTAGTTGCCGTGGCAAGAAGGGGATGTTGGGTTCTCCAAGGGTCAAGTTTGAGCTTGTGGAGAACACTTGGGCCGATGGTTTGGTCCGAGCAATGCAGGAGATGCACGCCCGCTTATGCGGACTACACGTTGAGGAGGTTCAGGGAGGACGCTTCAAGGACTTTGCTCGGCGTGATGCGGATGGGCGTCCCGCAAACATGCCCGGGCAGAATGAGCCGAGTACCTACATCGATCACATGGACTTCTTGCTGTACTCCACTCAGCAGGAGGCCGACCGTGCCCGTACTAGGGCCAACCTCGAGCACGTTGCACTGGTGGAAGCAAGGAGCACTATCAGGATTCTTGCGAAGGAGCGCAAGAGCCTTCGTCGCCAGCGCGATGAGAAGGAACAGGACCTTGAGGAGTTGAAGGCCAATGTGGCGGAATTAACTGCGTACATTGAGAGTCTTGAGGATCACCTTGGTGAGGAGGAAGGCATTGATCTCCGCAAGGAGGATAATGCCCTCATTAGTGATGAGGATGACTTCATGGAGGACCTCGATGATCCGGAGGATGGTGGTCACAATGGATTCATTGTGAGTGACGAGGAGGAAGACCCCGAGGAGCCCGCTGTTTAGGTCCGAGATCCACGTATTATCTAGCTATGAGTTCCACTTTATGATCACTTCGTGTAGGTGTGAGTTGTATCCCCCTCTCTAGTAGACGAGTCGCAATGGTTTGATGTAAACCATTTGTAATGTGTGAACTCGTATGTATGATATGTTTGATGAGTGATGAATGAAATTTGAATTTGGCCTCTAAGGCCTTAGTAAAACAAAATTGCATCATCCATGTACCTTTAAATCTTAGCAAATTAGCTTTTCCCTCTTGTCTTACGCACCTTATCTTCAGATGCCGCGAGCACCCCCACCCCCGAACCCGGAAATGGCCGAATTGCTAAGGTTGATCATGGAAGACCGGGAAGCAGCCCGAGCTGAGCGCCAAGCCAACTTGGCCACTCTTCAGCAGTTAACCCAGATGGCAACGAACCACAACAATGGAAATGGCAATGGTGAAGGAGAAAACCATGGCAATGGAGAGCACCGATCCAAGTTAAGGAGTTTCCAGAACACCAACCCTCCTATATTCACTAAGTCTGAAGAGCCCTTAGATGCCGATGATTGGCTGCGTACCATGGAGAACAACTTGGCAGTCGCTGAAGTAGGTGAAAATGAGAAGGTCTTATACACCACCCACTATCTTGCTGGAGCGGCAAGAGCTTGGTGGGACAGTACCCGTGAAATGCAAGTCCCAGGGTATGTGATGCCGTGGGAGGAGTTCAAGAGCAAGTTTAGCAAAGCCCATGTTCCCATGGGATTGGTAAAAAGGATGAGAGATGAGTTCAGAAATCTGAAGCAAGGTTCCATGTCGGTGGTGGATTACCGTGACAAGTTCCTTACCTTGTCTAGGTATGCCCCAGATGACACCAACACTACTGAGAAGAAGCAAGAAAGGTTTCTGGATGGACTTCATGATGAGATGCAATGTGTCCTGGTTAGTATTCCCTTTGCCGACCTAGAGTCATTGGTTGACTCTGCCATTCAGATGGAAGGCAAACTCAAGCAAGCTACCGAGAACCGCAAGCGCCGTATGATGTATCAAGGCAACTCGAGCAACTCGCAGAAGCCAAGGGGAAATGCACCAATGGGTTTCACCCCTAGACCAATGAGGCCGTCTGCACCTGCTCCGCGTCCCAACTATCCTAACCGCCCACCCGGCAACAACTTCAACCGTGCACCCCCAAGACCTAGTGGCAACAACTTCAACACCAATACTCCAAGGCCAAATGGCGCCCCTGTGTTACCCAAGCCTGGTGACAAGTCTGGTGTTACATGTTATGAGTGTGGACAAAAAGGGCACTACTCCAATGAGTGCCCCAAGAAGCTGAATGATGCATCCAAGACTACTGCTCCTGCTCAGCAACAGCGCCGTGTGGGAAATGGCAAGAACTATCCACCAAGGAACCAGCCTCACTCTCGAGGCCGTCTGAATCACATGAATGTTGAAGAAGCTCAGGAAGCAACCGACGTGGTGCTTGGTATGTTCCCTGTTAACTCAGTTCTTGCAAGAGTCCTGTTTGATTCTGGAGCTTCACACTCATTTGTTACCCAATTATTCGTTGATAAAAGTGGACTTCAACCCACACCCTTGAAAGATGTCATGTCTGTGCAAATTCCCGTGTCAGTAACAAAAGCTAGTTGTACTTGCTTGGCAGTGCCCATAGAAATCCATGGGATAGCTTTCTTAGCCGATTTGATAGTGTTGGGAACCAAGGGTTTGGAAGTAGTTCTTGGTATGAATTGGATGTCTTTTCATCAAGGAGTGATAGATTGTGCCAAAAAGACCATCACCATGAAGAGTAGCAATGGAATCATAGTCAAGCATGTGTCCGTAAAACCACCCCAAACCACCAGATGTCATAAGAGTATCTCAGGACCGACTTTGGAGCAAGTCCCCATCGTCTGTGAATACCCGGATGTCTTTCCCGATGAGTTACCCGGAATGCCACCGGATCGGGATATTGAGTTTATCATTGAGCTTATCCCCGGAACTGGATCAATAGCCCAACGACCCTATCGTATGAACCCAGCTGAATTAGTTGAATTGAAGAAGCAATTGGATGACCTCTTGAGCAAAGGATTAATTCAACCAAGTTCTTCTGCTTGGAGATCACCCGTTCTGTTTGTGGATAAAAGTGACGGTTCTAGCCGACTGTGCACTGATTATCGCAAGCTTAACGATGTGACCATCAAGAACAAGTATCCTCTCCCGAAGATTGAAGATCTGTTTGATCAATTGACTGGAGCAAGAGTATTCTCGAAGATAGATCTTAGAACCGGATACCACCAACTGAAGATCCGTGCAACGGATATCCCCAAAACAGCCTTCACTACCCGATACGGATTGTATGAGTACACCGTAATGTCATTTGGATTGACCAATGCCCCTGCTTATTTCATGAACCTCATGAATAAGGTTTTTATGGAGTTCCTGGATAAGTTTGTTGTTGTCTTCATTGACGACATTCTTATCTACTCCAAATCCGAAGAAGAGCATGCAACCCATTTGAGATTAATTCTAGAAACCCTAAGAGAGCATCAGCTATATGCTAAGTTCAGTAAATGTGAGTTCTGGTTGAAGGAGGTTGGATTCTTAGGCCATGTGCTGTCAGCAGGAGGAATATCGGTAGATCCCAAGAAGATCAAATCAGTCCTGGAATGGGAAGCCCCTACCACTCAAACGGAAGTTAGAGGTTTTCTCGGATTAGCGGGATATTACCGCAAGTTCGTCGAAGGATTTTCCAGTATTGCCCGTCCGATGACCCAATTATTGAAGAAGGACAAGAAGTTTGAATGGACCCCTAAGTGTGAAGAGAGTTTTCAAGAGCTCAGGAAGCGATTGGTGACCGCCCCTGTCCTAACCATGCCCGATATCACCAAGAATTTTGATGTCTATTGCGACGCTTCCAAACTTGGACTTGGTTGCGTCTTGATGCAAGAAGGAAAGGTCATAGCTTACCTCTCTAGGTAGCTTAAACCTCATGAAGAAAATTATCCAACCCATGATCTAGAGTTAGCAGCCGTGGTTCTAGCTTTGAAGACTTGGAGGCATTATTTGATGGGAAACCGCTGTGAGATCTATTCGGACCACAAGAGTTTGAAGTATATTTTCACCCAGAAGGAGTTGAACATGAGGCAACGGAGATGGATAGAGTTGATCAAGGATTATGATCTGGAAATTCACTATCACCCTGGTAAGGCCAATGTAGTGGCCGATGCGTTGAGTCGGAAGCCATGCTCATTGAATATGAGGATCAAGGAAGAGCAACCTATGTTGCACCAAGAGTTTGAAAGATTTGGATTGGAACTAGTCAGTCAAGGATTTCTCGCCAACCTTGAGCTTCAACCCACCTTGATGAGCCAAATCAAAGAAGCCCAGAAGGGAAATGAGAGTATTGAAGGAATCAAGCGCAGAATTGGTTCCGGCAAGGTGCCAGGATTTGAAGAAGATGATCAAGGAGTTCTTTGGTACAAAGGCCGTATTTGTGTGCCCGCTGACTCAGAATTGAAGGAAGTAATTATGAAGGAAGCCCATGAGACACCTTACTCCATCCACCCCGGTGGAACTAAGATGTACCAAGATTTGAAGGAACAATTTTGGTGGCATGGAATGAAGCGCGAGATTGCATCGTTTATATCCAAGTGTGATATCTGTCAAAGAGTCAAGGTTGAACATCAACGTCCTGCTGGTTTGCTGCAACCTTTGCAAGTTCCGGAATGGAAGTGGGAATCTGTTGGAATGGATTTCATCACTGGATTTCCAAAGTCTAGCCGTGGAAATGACTCTATTTGGGTCATTGTGGATAGACTAACCAAAGTGGCCCACTTTATTCCTGTCAAGACCACTCATCGCTCAGATCAACTAGCAGATCTGTACCTATCCAGAATTGTCAGTTTGCATGGAGTTCCTAAAACCATCGTTTCCGATCGAGGAACCCAATTCACCTCGAGATTTTGGAAAAGCTTACATCAAGCTTTGGGAACCAAGTTAGCCTTCAGCACCGCTTACCACCCTCAGACTGACGGACAGACTGAAAGAGTGAATCAAATACTTGAAGATATGTTGAGAGCCTGTGTTCTAGCTTATGGAGCTAAGTGGGAAGATTGTCTACCCTTCGCGGAGTTTTCTTACAACAACAGTTATCAAGCCAGTTTGCAAATGGCCCCATTTGAAGCTTTGTATGGAAGAAAGTGTCGTACCCCTCTGAATTGGTCAGAAACCGGAGACAGCCAGATTTTTGGACCAGTTATGCTGCAAGAGGCCGAGGAGAAAGTTCGCATAATTCGTGAATACCTCAAGGCAGCCCAATCAAGACAAAAGAGTTATGCCGACAAGAGACGTCGAGAATTGACCTTCCAGATTGGAGATTTTGTTTATCTTAGAGTATCACCTCTCAAGGGAATGCAAAGATTCCAAGTAAAAGGAAAGCTTGCCCCAAGATATATTGGACCCTTCAAGATACTAGGCCGCAGAGGAGAAGTGTCTTATCAGTTGGAAATGCCCCCTGAATTGTCTGAAGTACACGATGTCTTTCACGTGTCGTTACTTCGGAAATGTCTTGACGTTCCGGAGAAGCCCGAAGTCTTCAAGAATATTGATCACCGGTCTGTGGACATCAACAAAGACTTGACCTATCGTGAAATGCCCATCCGTATCCTTGAGGAAGCTTATCGAACCACTCGAACCCGAAGCATCAAATTTCTGAAAGTTCAGTGGAGTAATCACACCGAAGAGGAAGCCACTTGGGAACGAGAAGATTACCTTCAGAAAGAATTTCCCAATCTTTTCAGTTCTTAATTAGTGAATCTCGGGGACGAGATTCTTTTTAAGGGGGGAAGATTGTAACAACCCAGAAATTGTAACCCAAGTCTTATTAAATAAAGAGTCAAAAATTGGACCCAAATAAAACTTTTTCTCCACTATTGTATGCATACATGTATTCTCTTTATTTGTATTTCTATGATTTTATGTGTGTTCTTTTTGCTTGAGCATTGGTTAAATAATTCTAAGTGAACCAATAGAAACAACTAAGAAAGATATTAGGAACCAAAAGAACCAAAAATAAAAATAGGTAAGAAAGAGATAAAGTTAATATGATCTAGAAACTGTTAATGACTACACCACTTTGAGCCCTTGAATTAAGAAATCTGTAACTCAAATCAGTGTTTGGCCAACTAGTTGAGCTTAACCAAGTGATGGACAAACTCAACCAACAAAGATCTACAAAAAATTCAAACCAGAACACTACTCAAACTTGAGCCAAAGATTGAATCTAAAACAGAAACCATATCCAATTTGAAATATAAATTTTTGCAAAACTCCTTCTTTCTCCAGAACAAAAATATGCCAGGGTACCTTATCCAATATGATGAGCACCCAAAGTGGCAAATTTGAAAAATTCGAATTTTGAGTTCTTGTGGGCATTTCGTCGAACGGTGGCAGAAGAAAATCGAGTGAGATCAACCCCACTGTGCTGCACTGTTCTAAGCGCGACCAAGCGCTGTAGCCATACCCTCTGGCCACCCCTCGACCGATCCCAGCCCCCTCTGCCCCGACCCAAGCCAGGAGAAACGGAGGAACGGCGAGGTTTGCAACCAGGGCCCCCTCCCAGGAACCCACTGTCCCGCGCGATGCCGACCAACGTGAAGGCGCCAGAGGCGACCCACAGTCCCCCGCGGCCGACCCAGTAACTCCCCAGCACGCGAGCGTGGCCGCCGTGACCGGAGGAAGCTTCACGCACCGCCAGGACCCCCGCAACGGCGAGCTTCTGGCCGAGCTTGTCCCTGCCGCCTCGGCCTATAAAAAGCCCCCTCGATCAAACGAAGCAAGGCACCTCACTCCCAGCTACCTCCCAGACATCGCCACTCTCTCCCTCTCGCTCTGCTTCGCCGTAGCCAACCTCGCCGGCGCGGTACTGGACAGGAGCAGCGCCGCCGCGTTCGAGCACCGGGAGGCAAACTTCTGCAGGGAATCGGAGGAGGAGTACCGCAGCCGATCCCGAGCGTCGCCGTCGAGCCCTGCTTCCCCTACGCCTCGCCATCGCCGTCGAACAGTCGACTCTGCTCGCAGGTGAGCCCCCGCTGTGACTGAGGAAGAAGACGATCGTGAACCGTTAGATCGAGATCGGACGATAACTTACCGATTCGGGTTTTGAATTAGGTCTGACATCGCGAGCCCACCTGTCAGCACCCCTTTTATTTCTCCCCAGCCGCGCGAAACGGTATCGGGCCGGCCCGTTCGGGTTTGTTCTGAATTGGGCCCAGCTCATTTCGAATACGGTCCGATTCGTTTTAATTAAATTCCCGCCCTTTTTCTTTTATTTCAAATCTGTTTCAAATGGTATTTTCAAATTCAAATTCCTAGAGTTTTATAAGTCCAAATTTAGCAAATAAATATTCGTTGGAAAGCTTAGAAAATACTCTATCCAATAGTACTGGTTAGATTTCCAAATCAGTTAAGAATAAAAATGGTTATGAATAGTGTGACCCTAGCTTGTGAATTAATGAAAGATTTCTAGAAAATTATTTAAGCCTTCAATAATCATGAAAATTAAAATGTGAACTTACTAATGACCCCTCTTACTGTTAGTCAACACTAATCTACCCAAACCATATTAGTGTGATCATTTAGACCCTAACCCAAACCTATTTGTTAGCATAAAATGATGGAGCCCTAATGCACACTTAGAATTAATTGCCCTCTTTACCCATTTCACTTAGTGGATCATTCCCACTTAAACTTGCCCTAGTAACCCTAAATCAACCCCAATGCTGCACAAGTGAACCACTTATGCTACTTAGTAGAGTAACTAGCTTGCACACTTGAAGAAAAACTTAGAAGAAAAACTTACAATCCAACCCCATAACAATGCAACATAAATGCTTGGTTAGCAAACAAGAAGGTGTGCTTGGTGTGTTGTTGGTTTGGTGAAGTGATGGTGTGCTTTGTGTTTATTCGTTATTAGACGCTAGTGTTGCCGAGGAGGATATTGGAGGGGATTATTATTATCAAGAAGAAGAAGAGAACCCCGGACACCTTGCCAACCAAGGCAAGCCATCTTTTGATTCATACCCTCACTACCTAGTTTTAATATTGCATTCTACTTGTTTTAAGTAAATTGCATGATTGAATTGCTAGAGTAGAATGATAGAAGTAAATTGCATGATTGAATTGCTAGAGTAGAATGATAGAAGTAAATTGCATGATTGAATTGCTAGAGTAGAATGATAGAAGCATATTGATGTCTTGGTCATCAAGAGCATCAAGCTGAGTTTATCCAACCATAGTAGTAGTACTATCACTCAATGTAGTTGCTTAGTCGCTAATAAAAGTTGAGGCTATCTATGGAGGAACCCCATTGGAAAGGGGTGACTTGACATTGAAACTTGAAATGGGAGTTTGCTCCTACATGATGGCTTTATGAAAGAAAATAATCTGGACTAAGAACTATGAAATGTATTTCTCAATTGACAACGAGTGATGTACATGGGTGCCAATTATAACGTACAACCACGTTACCCCTATATGGGAAGGGGCTAAATCCGTAGCTTGTTGATCTTAGTATGGGAGGTCTTGCATCAAATCTTCATGGAAGGACTCCACGGGCGGATACTTCTTGACCAAGTGGATTCCACTAACCCGGTCTCCGGAATGGGCAAAACTAGAGGCGCCGGAGCGGGAATTCCGTATCCCGGGCTCTAGGGAAGGATCCTATACTAGGATGAGCAAGTGAAAGAATTTGTTTGATTATCTGAAAGCCGCATACCTTTGTGTATAGCGAACCGTGGATTTCTCCCGGCAGATGTATCGAATCTTGTGGGTAAAGTGTACCCCTCTGCAGAGGTTTCAAACTATTCGAATAGCCGAGTCCTCGGTCATGGACGGTTGGCAAACTCTACCTGGCTTTTGTCAAGACTAAAAATAACAAGGGTGAACTTGGTGAATGACATGAATTTGAATTGACATGACTTGACCTTGATCTTGACACATTGAAGTTCCTCTTTAGAATGAACTTAGAGAACTAAACCTCTTTTCTACCAATGAGCATTCTTGGGAAATAAAACTAGCTTTTGCAAACCAACTTAGTGCTTAGTCCACTATACCCAACCTTGCATATCTACTTCATCTTTTCATTTATAAGATGGTTTGCGAGTGCATCCAATGTACTCACGGCTGTGTCCCTGGCTATCAACTTGGCCAGACTATGGGGAGGAATACCAGGAGGAAGGGTATGAAGAAGCGTACCAGAACTAAGCTCGTCTCCGTGAGTCGCCAATTGCCTGTAGGGAGAAGGCATGGGCCGAAGACGTTATTTCCGCTGCTATATTGTGTTGTAATATGACTTGGTCTATATGACCATTGTATTTGAATCATCGCATTGTAATGTCTATGGAACTGGTTACCAACTACGTTATGTATATCGCAACAATGATTCTGGGATTGCGGTGGAATACATAACGGGCACTTCGAATTTGTTATCAAATTTGAGGTTGTCACAAAAATAGAGGCATGAACCCACTATCGAGCATAAATACCCCCTCTTGGAGTCACTAGCAACTACTCGGCCAAGATAGCTACTAACAACGGAGAGCATGCAAGATCATAAACATCATAGAGATAACATAAGATAAAATTCAGTACAGCAACTTAATCATAAACACCAATATTCATCGGATCCCAACAAACCAACATCATAGAATTACATAACAGTGATCTCAATCATGTAGGGCAGCTCATGAGATCTAAACATGAAGCACATGGTGGAGAAGACAACCATCTAGCTACTGCTATGGACCCATAGTCCAAGGTAGACTACTCACTCATCGCTCCGGAGGCAATCATGGCGATGAAGGAGACCTCCGGTGGCGATTCCCCTCTCCGGCAGGGTGCCGGGAAGAGCTTCTGGACCCTCCCGATCTTCGGGTCGACGGCGGCGGCGGATCGCGATGTATTCTGGAAAACTGATCGGGCCTTAGGTTTTTCTCGTCAGGGGGTATATGTAGGCGAAGGGGCGATGTCAGAGGGTGGACCACGTGCCCTCACAAGGGGGTGGCGCGGCCAGGGGCTGGGCCGCGCCGCCCCTGTGTGTGGGGGCCTCGTGGCCCCCCTCCGTCAGGTCTTCGGATGTTTGGGAGCTCCCCGGTGAAATATGACTTCAGGAACTTGTTTCGTCCAATTCCGAGAATATTTCCTGTGTATCTCTTCTAAAACACAAAAACAGCAGAAAACAGGAAACTGGCACTGTGGCACTTCGTTAATAGGTTAGTTCCGGAAAGCGTATAAAAATGTCACTAAGTGTAACGAAACAATAGGCAAATGGTGTAAAACAAAGCATGGAGCATCAAAAATTATAGATACGTTTGAGACGTATCAGTTGGCATCGGCTAGCGCTTTCTCAGCCTTCTTCGCCTTGGCAAGCGCAGATTTTTGCGACTTCTCAGCAGTTGCCTTAGCAACGGTCGCAGCATCATAAGCTTTTTGCGAAGCTTTGAGCTCTGCTTCCAGTGATGTAATGCGAGCATTGGCTTTCGCCAAAGTAGCTGCAAAAGCAGACGAAAGGAAGTCAGATAAACAGCATGAGACAAAGCACAGAAGAAAAGTCATAATTGAGTATCAAAATTGTACCTTCGGAAGCCTTGGCAACCTTTAGGTACCCCGCACACTCCGTGCCCAGGGCGACGAATCTCTTCATTAAAGCCTGATAAAAAAGGAGTGTAAGAGTAGAAGTGCGTAAAAGGAAAGAAGGGAAAGAAGAATTGCTCACATCATCAGAAGAAACTGTAGACGCATGGGCCTCCAGTGAAACCTCGGTTTCTTTGGTTTTCTTCGCGCGTTTGAGGCTTCGGGCTTGAGTTTGAGAAATTTTCTTCACAGAGGCCCTGGTAGTCCTCGGAGCGACATCTGGTTCGACAGGCTCATCAACCTCCACAGGAGAAGGTGGTGGAACAGCCGTCGCACATGTTGGTACTTCTTCATCATCACTGCATGAAAAATACAAGTTATAGGCAAAAGGCAAAACCAAGGCAATTGAAAAATTCGACTATAATACTTATGATGCAAGCATGTCGAAGTATTCAATATCTTCTGCAAGAGCGGGGGTTTTCCCAGCTGCTGCAGAACTCGATGAGGCAATGTCGTCGACACGTTTCCTTTTCTTGTCGACACCAACATCTTCAGCAAAAATAGGAGGAATCGATGTCGAGGAGCTGGTTTCCTCTTCTGAATCATCGACATCATCTCCGTCCTGACTATCGTCAGTCTCGGGGGCTTCAGATGAAGGAGAAGCAAGATTGGCTGGTAGGGGCCCTGCCTCCGGAAGAGGAGGACGAGAAACAATAAAATCATGACCCTGCATAGTAATAAATCAGCAGGAGCTCGGGTACCAGAAAGTAATGCAAGTCGAAATTAAGAGAAGTGATGCATACCTCAGGAATAGGGTGCACGGAGTCGAAGAAATCTGCTTTCAAGTCAGCAACTGAGTGCTCCTTGGTGAGCTTGGTAAGATTCCTGACTCGCTTGTCGACATCTTCTTTCGACATCAGTTCCTCAGATATGCGAGTAGGGTCTTCTAAGCCAGAATAAGTCCAAAGCTTGGTGAGACGGTGTTGTAGGGGTTGAACTCGACGTTGTATGAAAAACGCCATGAGTTGGGTACCCGACAAAGCACCGCCTAAGCCTGTTTTCAGATTTTGAATGCGGGATAGAAGAGGAAGAATTTGCGCTACTTCCGCATCTGAGGGAAGCGAGTCACATGACTTCAATTTCTTCACCTCTTGAGAAGCGTCAAAGGGAGGAAGGCCAAATTCATCTTCAGGAGAGGACTTGCGGTCCTTGATATAGAACCACTTCGTCCTCCATCCTTGGACAGATGCAGCCATGGAAAATTCAAGGTATTGCGCCTCAGGGCGCACAGAAACAACAGCTCCGCCCAGATCGGGTTTCCTTGCCAGAGAAACATTGGGGCGGAGTCGAAAGATTGATCTCCAGAGAGTGAAGTGAGGCTCAATGCCCAAAAATGACTCGCAAAGAGTCACAAAGCAAGCAATATGAAGAAGGGAATTTGGTGTGAGCTGATGAAGCTGTACACCGTAAACAAACAGAAGCCCACGGAGAAATTCATGGGCAGGGAGAGAGAAACCCCGAAGGAGAAAAGCAAGGAACATTACCCGATAACCGCTCGGGGGCTTCGCGATCCGCTCAGTGCTGGGGAAGACGATGGAATCGTCGGCGGAGATGAAGCCATCCGTCTTGGCCTTTTCCATCTCCTTCTTCAGGATAGTGGAACGAACCCAGCTGGTGGCGGAGGTCTTGACCATGGTGCTCTTAGTGGCCAGATGCTTCACGCGTATCCAGTAGGAAGTGCGCCTGGGGGCTCCGAGCGAGAGAAGGAAACAAAGGAGATCAGCAATGGAGGCGGCGGAAGGAACGAGCTGGTGAACAGTACGATTCCCCACTATGCCATTTATATATATCTTCAGGGAGAAGGATAGTGGGCTGAGACGTGGCGCAAAGATCGGAAACGCCAGCCCACTAACGGTCAGAAAAACGCGCAGCCCACCAACGGTCAAAAAATCGTGAAAGTTACAGTATTGCCTATGAAACGGTCAGCACTGGCATAGAATTACGTTTTCGTTTACGGAAACAGGGTGGCGCCGACAAAAGAAGAAGTATATATGAAGAATTATTTGATTATAGCCTTGAGGGCTGATATTTTCAAAACTAAAGTGGAAGAAAGTATCTCGAATTAAAGGATCTCGAAGTCGAAATATTTCGAGTTGAAGTATGAAGAGCTGCATTATCTCTTGAGCCTATACTCGAAAAACTCTTTTTCGACTATAGCCTCGGGGGCTACTCCCATCGGGAGCGCTGAGCGCGCACCCGACGATATTTATCAGTCAAGCATTGGAGATTGGAGAAGTGCAAGAGTATTACTCCCATCGGGAGCGAGTTTTATGGTTGCATAAACCCGAATATTTTCAGTCGAAACTTGACTGCGACATGAGATTCTCGAGTTGCGTTATCGCAACACAACTCGAATGCCGTGACTTGTCATGAAGGTAAGACCCCGGGATCCGTCCTGTGTGGCCCGGTATACGCACATGGATGCGCTCTGCTGGTATGTATCCGTGTCTACGACGCGAAGAAAATCCTGGTGGACGCACTGGGTACCCTTAGAACCACTGGGATTCATTCTTTATAAGTCCTAAATGCGGCAAAAGAATGGGTTTGACCGGTATCCCAAATTCAAGTCCAAGGGGATTGAATTTGAAGTAGGTGTCAAGTATCTGTTCTGGCAGTTAACTGACCTCTTGATCCGTCAGAGTTGTCAGGCTTGTTCATCAAGACCCCTTGCGAAACAAATTATCATGAAAATAAGTCGAAAGACCAAGTCGAAGATTTTGAAGATGAAGTCAAAGAATTGATCAAGTCGAAGATTTGAAGATTAGAGATTCAACCCGAATCTGCAATTCTGGTAGAATCTCAGGGGCTACTGACAAGGGTATAGATAATAGAGCCCGTTAGTTGAGTACCCCTGAGGCCCGTTAAGCTAAGCCCAATTGTAATAGAAGTCGAATACGAGTTACTACCGTATGTCGATACTTGTAATCCGTATCGTACCCTACCCGATCCTTGAGACCTGGCCACCTATATATAGGGGCCAGGAGGGGACGGAGAGGGGCAGATTGAAAGCAAGCCAGGTTGAACGCCCAAGTTTACTTTCGATATACACCTATTTCGACTAACCTTACCTTCGAGTTCATCCAGCGCCCTATCTCCCCGATCTTAAGTCCTTCATCTAGGACATTTGTCGAGTTAGCCCTCGTCAATCGTGATCTTTTGTTTATGGATGCCCGCGGTGTGAAATGAATTGGGTATCTTGTGGGGATCGTGGAGTTTGTATATGTTTTAGAGAAACGCCTGGGCCGCCAATTTAAGCCATGCATAATTCATGGTGGAAATTTGTAGCATGCGCATAGTGGACATTCGACGACGCATCTCAAAATAAAAAACTATATAAATGGTAAATAAAAGAGATGTCGAGGCGTTCATTGTCTGCTTGTCCTGTCATTTTGATGTGGGCTTGTCCCATGTCATCGGGCACGGAGGTACCCCATTGGCGGTTCTCGATAATACGTGTATACTTACAATTACAAGAGCCTTGCTTGGGACTCTAAGTAAAGTAGCATGAGGTTTGGGTACTCGTATTCACGGGACACAAGGTTTTCAACTTATGATTTGTCAAGCATATGCATCATAATTGTTCTTGCATTAACTTTAACCATTCAATATGCTTATGATGGGGGCAATGAGAGCTCAAAGCTGGTAAGTAACATAATTTTTGAAGGTTATAAAACTTGCAATCACTGCTTCCCTCCGCGAAGTGCCTTTCTTTTACTTTTATATTGAGTCACCACCTTCTATCTTTATGCACCATTAAGAGAGCATAGTTGTCATTCTTAGTATAATGTGTATTGTCCCAAAGTTTTCATTGATTGATTCATATTGTTGGTTTCACTTGTTCTCAAATTATTTGTATCTAGTCGCCCTCTTAAACTTAAAGGTGTCCTATGCATTTATGTTTTGCTCTCCATGAAGGACAAGCTGAAAACCATTTGTATGTTTTTCTTTATGATTTGAACACATGTTTGACTTTCATTATTTCATTTTCATGATCTTTTATTTGTGTTCATTTTCATGTTATAACATGGTTGCTAAGTTTCTTATTGTCAAGATTATATCTTGCATGCCCATGTTTTAAGTTCTTTTGATCCCAGCTCACAAATGCTTACATACATGATCAAGATTGTGTAGGTGCATGTCACCTCAAAAATTATTTCTTTTGTTAGCACTTACCTACTCGAGGATGAGCAGGAGTTAAGCTTGGGGATGCTGATACGTCTCCAACGTATCCATAATTTTTGATGCTCCATGCTAGTTTTTATACCATTTGCCTAATGTTTCGTTACACTTCGTGGCACTTTTATGCATTTTCTGGAACTAACCTATTAACAAGTCGCCATAGTGCCAGTTCCCTATTTTATGTTGTTTTTGTATTTCAGAAAAGCTACACAGGAAATATTCATGGAATTGGACGAAACAAGTTCCTGAAGTCTTATTTTTCCCGGAAGCTTCCAGAGATCTGAAGAGGAGACGGAGAGGGGCCACAGGTCACCCTCACACCAGGGCAGCGCGGCCTAGCCCCTGGCCGTGCCCCCTATGTGTGAGGATGCCTTGTTCCACTTCTGACGCTGCCCCTTCGCCTATAAAGACCCCCCGATGGGAAAAACCTAAGTACCCGATCAATTTTCTAGAAACACATCGCGATCCACCACCGTCATCGACCTGAGATCGGGAGGGTCTAGAAGCTCTTCCCGGCACCCTACCGGAGAGGGGAATCACCACCGGAGTTCTTCTTCATCGCCATGCTTGCCTCCGGAGCGATGAGTGAGTAGTCTACCTTGGACTATGGGTCCATAGCAGTAGCTAGATGGTTATCTCCTCCACCATGTGCTTCATGTTTAGATCTCATGAGCTGCCCTACATGATTGAGATCACTGTTATGTAATTCTACATGTTTGGTTTGTTGGGATCCGATGAATATTGGTGTTATGATTGAGTTGCTATACTAAAATATATCTTATGTTATCTCTATGTTGTTTATGATCTTGCATGCTCTCCGTTGTTAGTAGCTATCTTGGCCGAGTAGTTGCTAGTGACTCCAAGAGGGGGTATTTATGCTCAAAAGTGGGTTCATGCCTCTATTTAGTCTGGGAGAGTGATAGAAACCTCTAAGGTTGTAGATATGCTGTTGCTACTAGGGAGATAACAAAATTCATATGCTCAAGGGCATATGCTTTGTTTACATTACACACTTTGCTTAATGCAATTATCTGTTCTTCGCAACTTAATACTCATGGGGTGTTCGGACGATATCCCTGTGAGTGGATTATTAGTCATAGATGCAGTTGGATGGCGGTCTATGTATTTTGTTGTAATGCCCAGAGTAAATCGCATAGTGATCTTCTTGACCTATCACGTTATCTTTATTCTATCAATTGCCCAACTGTAATTTGTTTACCCAGCATGTGTTATTTATTTTATGGAGAGACACCACTAGTGAACTGTGGACCCCGGTCCTATTTCCATCATATTGCTATCACCTGTTTACTTTACTCGCATACTTTCACTGTTTTCCACTCAATACGCTCATACCCTTTGTTTCAAGCAAACCGGTGAGATTGACAACCTCATCGCAAGTTGGGAACAAAGTACTTGGTTGTGTGTGTGCAGGTTCCGCGTTGCTACTGGCCGAAGACGAGTCAACAAGTATCGTTAAATGGCGTCCTTGTTGGAGTGTTATTAAGCCAGCCTGCATCACCTTTGGTCGTTTGTCTGCTCTTCTCCTGAATGATAAACCTTGGTTTCTTACTGAGGGAAAAGACTTGCTGCTGTGCTCGTCATACTTTCCGCTTGGAGTTTCCCAACTGCCTGGCCACAATAATCATTAACTACACGCCAGACATCAGTGAGTCAAAAGCTTTTGCAATATCCAGCTTCAAGAAAATCAGGGGCAATTTTGTTTTGTGGGCCCTTTTTTTTATCACATTCCTAACATAGAGGAAGTTGTCCTAAATGGACCTCCCTTTGATGAATGCACTTTGTCTAGAGGAGACCAGATGATGCAGCTCAGGAGCCAGCTTATTAGCCATCATCTTGCACAATTTTTTTGTGGCACTGTGCATCAGGCTGACAAGCCTATAATCCTTGGCCTCCACCGCGTCATTCTTCTTAGGCAATAACACAATCGAGGCAGAGTTTGGAAGCCGCCAATTATCTTCCTTGAGGGAGTGCATTTGGTTCATGGAGGCAAGCAGATCATGCCCAATGAATGACCAACATTTTTTGAAAAAATCCCGATGAACCCATCAGGCCCTGGCGCCTTCTCGGCATACATGTCATCGATCGCAGCTTTTAGCGCAGTCATAGCAAAAGGAAGGTCAAGGTGGGAGAGGGCAGCCGGTGAAATATTCAGAGCGTCCCAATTCAGGTCCAACAAAGCAGGCGATGAAGTACCCATGAGATTCCTGTAGTTCTGCAGTAAGATTTCCTCTTTTTCCTCTCTTTTTCCTCATGCTTGGACACCAAGCCAGCAGGTCCAACAAGTGAAGGGATATGGTTCTTTCGATAGTGCCCATTAGCCCTGAGATGGAAAAAATTTGTGTTTGTGTCGGCTTCACGAATCCAAGTAATCCTGGACCATTTTGTCTATTTTATCCTGTCTACCGCAGCAATCCCTAGAATCTTGTTTTTCAGAAGTGTCCATAGCCGTCTCTCAGCAGCCGTCAGAGCTCTGTCTTCATGGGCCACATCCAGGCTGAAAATCACCTCATCCGCATATTGACCAACGATAACTTCATTACAACTCTCTGTAGGTGTCGATATACCCTCCAGTCCTCCACCCATCTATACCTCAAGGATTTGGCAAGTGAGTGTCCACACTTGGGCAGTCCCAAAGAAGGTAGTACCAGCATGGTGGAGTTACCACTTACCAGCGACCGCGTACATTGCATCCCAGAAGCTCTGCCCCGAGAAATAACAAGCACTACGGAAACACAGCGCAGGAGCCCATGTACTCACCCAAGTTGCCTCCAAGTCGTTGCTTTCAACAAAGGAATGAGGCGTGCTTTCAACAAAGGAACGACAGGTACTTTCAACAAAGGAATGAGAGGAGCAAACCCCTCAGACACTGCCGTCATTGGCCTTGAGAGAAGTCGGGCATGACTTTTGTGAAAACAAATTGCAAATTTGTTCCTCCCTACCCAAGCGACCTTGCTATAAGTAACACAGTCCATGCTACATATACGATACACAGTTGTTGCAGCACCTCGTGGTGTACCACAACACCGCCTGACGCCTAATAGGCACTACAAAACGAAGGTATATTATGATGGAATTTTGGACCTACAGATGTTTTTTGGACGGTGGATGGGTTTGGTGGCAAGCAAACCAGAAAAGCAGCTATTCTCTGTGGTAGAACCCATACCGGCACAACATTACAACGTGGTAGGTGATAGGACGAACTGGCGCTTGGTAATTCCACGGTAGGTGAATGTAGGCATAAATTACTGCGACATACTCCTATATTGGACTTGATACTTAGACCGAGTTTCACAGTGAAGACTGGTCAAGCACACCTAGCTGACTAGTGTGGCCCACCGTCATTGAGGCTAGTGTTTATATGCCACGATCCACGTCCTACCGCAACTGCACTCCCTAGTATTGGTCTCTCCTAAAACCTCCCTCAGGAAATTGTGGCTGCACAGGAGCCTATCAAGTCGTCTGGCGATAACACAATGATGGACCCTAGGATGGGACGAACATGTAAGTTATGCCTTTTGGTTTCAATACATTTGGGTGGTTTCTTGTCTGGATGCCAATTTTGGGGCTAGATCCATGATCTGTCCTGGAGCGGCAGTAACCTTATGAAGTATGTCAAGACAAGAAGATGTTGCTGCAAAAGATTCCCTCACGGACATGTCGCATTTAAGGTTAAGAACACTGGCAATAGGTTCCTTGGATACAACCAAGAACCTCAAAATAAGCCTTCTTGGTATGGAACGATCCACCACACTTGTTGGAACTACATCATGCATGGGTGGAAACGTGGAAGGAAATCCTAAGACAAATCTGTGGTGCGCAGCCCCTTTCTATCCTTTGGAGTTAAATCAATCACTTTGCAGTAACTCCTCTTCTCCGCCGTGCCGCTCTCTATGTACCAAACTGTCCCCTCTTTGTCATGGCATCCTCCCTCGACTGTGTCGTCCTGCTCACCGCCGGAATGCACTCTCCCTCAACCGGACCGCCAGTCCTCTTTGTCGTCATGCTCTTCTCTCGTTTGAGTCATCCTTCCTCGACTAGACTGTGCACCACTCCTTTGATACGCCATCCCTCGATTGAACCATCCCCCTCCCGGCGCACCACTCCTTTGAGACGACATCCCCCTCCCGGCGCACCACTCCTTTGATACACTATTTGGGTGGTTTCTTGTTTGGATGCCAATTTTTCACAATGGCTAGTAAAGAGCCTTACAACGGTCATGCACAACTGGAGCCACCAAAACATAGTGTCAAAGCACCACCAAATTAGTACAACGCTAGAGGAACAAAAACGAGACCTTGTGTCTCGTCCTCCGCCATCATCGACTCCTCGGCAACCAGAGACGATGCCTTGTGCTCATGCGCCAGAAGTTACCTCCACCACAATCCTCCATAGCCATCTCCATGGTGTAGGAAAGTAGCGAAGCCCTTCGCTAGGCCTACCATAAACACCACCACAATTACGGATGGTGCCCCCACCCTGCGCACGTCCAAACAAGCCACATCTGTCACCGAGACCCCACTACACCATGCCGCCAAGACACAACGTCTTTGACGCTGTAGATGCACACCACACCACCTCCTACCTCTACCAACTGGCAGCTGCTCCAAAAACGATGCCCTCAGGAGGGAGAGCGACGGCGACTGCGCCGCCATCATCTGATCTAGGATATCCAGATCTTGGGTTTTCCCTGAACTAGAACTAGTGAGAAGACAAAGACTACATCAGCGATGCCTTCATCACGGTTACGGTGCAAAAGAACACTGTCATCGCCTGCCATGACCATCATCAAAGCTTGATTGTCATTAGTAGTCTCGTGTCTCATCTCTCCACCGGAAGTAGATGTGGTCCTAGGTCAACCACACTAGTCGGCCAACCACCTCCGATGAAAGAGATGGCCACCACCACCATGCCTGAGAGCAAAGCTCCAGGATCCTCGTGAAGCGGGATAGAGCCCAGGAGCCCTTGGGAGTCAATCGACGAAAGCGCCGTGACCACCCACCGCCGAACCTTCCTGGCCACCACCCCCGCCGCACTGCTGCAGCCACCGCTGCGCCCGACCGGTGGCCGAGGAGATCTGCTGCTGCCACCGCGCGGGCTTTGTCCGGCGACGCCTCGGCGGCAGTGGTGGTGGGAGGGAGGTTGTCTCAGGAGGTCGCGGAGCCGGTGGTCGATTCTCCGGTGTGGCACGGCACTGCCGCACGGGGTCGAGGCAGGAGGTCGGGGGTGGGAGAGGACGACAGGGTGCGGTGGCGACAGTGTGGGGGAGGAGGTCGGGAGCTAGGTTCCGGGACCTGCTATGAAGTTTTATATATTTGAGTTAAGTTATATATTTTTGAATGAAGCCGTATGAAGTTATTACTATTGTTTTTGTATTGGAAGCATACTACATTTTATATTATGGACCGCCCAGTGCTCACTAGGGATAGGGAACGCGAGTGATATGATCAAGAACGAGATTCGCAAATGTTTGCGTATGAATAAATTGTTTGCGGTATGTGTGATGTGCTTGATGACTGTACATTGTTTTCTTGCTTTTGTACAATGTTACAATAAATTGGAAGATTTTAGAATTTCTAAGAATGATACCATGTTTTTAATTATTGTTACAAATCTCACTAGTAGAAAACATGCCTTCTGTTCACCCCCTTTAGTTTCTAAATAGCTCCGTCCACAACTAATAGACCCTTTAGTCTCGGTTGGAGATACCAACCCAGACTAAAGGGTACACTGCCCATTAGTCTCGGTTTGTTGCGTATTTTTAGTTCTGGTTGGTGGCTCCAAATGGTACTAAAGGGTAGTGACCTTTAGTCTCGGTTGGTGGCTCAAACCAGACTAAAGCCCCCCCCCCCCCCCTCCCCCTAGTCCCGATTGAAGATACCAACCCAGACTAAATGGTACACACCCATTTTCCTCTCGTGCCTACCCTCCTCCCGTGTAGAAAAAATGTCTAAAAAACTAAACAAAAATGATGAAACTTCAAATTTCAAAATTCTTTGACATGCACGTACCTTACGCAACCAACGTTTAGGGAAAATTTGAAAATTTTAATATTGATATTATTTGCAAAAAAAGTTGTTCCAAATTAAAATAGCAATAACTTTTGCATATGAACTTAATTTTTTTTTGTAATATATGAAAAACTATATGCAAAAAGTTACATCTGATTTCAACTGCCGTAGGCCGTTTGCACAAATTCTTGTTCCCAAAATTCCAAAGGGAAATATAAAAGCAGGAAGATTTTAGATTTTGTACAAAAAATTTAGAGCAATTGATTTTTTTGAAATTTTTGAATTCTTTTGTTGTTTATTTCAGTTTTTCAATATTTTGAATGTTTTATATTATTTTGGAATTTTTGATTTTTTAGATTTTTTATTGTTTTTTTGAAAATTTCGAGTTTTATTTAATATTTGAATTATGCGTAAAGATTATTTGAAATTCATTGATGCTTATTGTTACTTAATCATTGGTGCTTATTTTTAAAATTAGTTGGAATTCAAAAAATAAAATCATATGTTACCAAAGTCTAAGGGTTAATAGAAATGATATCATACTATTATCAAGAAGTCTCGAGCGCGGTCTTGAAAGCTAGTAAAAACAAAACTAAGAAGTTAAGCGTGCTGAGGATGGAGCAGTGTGAGGATGGGTGACTGACCGGAAAGTTTGACCACAAATATGTACTTTGACATGAGAATCGGGTTGATTCGAGATTAGAGTGAAAACTGTCAAACAATTCAATTATTCAAAAATTCAAAAAAAAATCAATTTTTTCAATAATTCTACAAAAATACCATCGGACCTTTAGTCCCGGTTGGAGCCACCAACCGGGACTAAAGGGTCCTCCTGCCCCATCACATGACCTGAGCTAGATGGAAGACCTTTAGTCCCAATTCATGAGCAACCGGGACTAAAGCCCCCACTCTTTAATCCCACTTTGCTAGTCCCGGTTAGACAACGGGACTAAAGCCCGTTACCAATTGGGACAATAGACCCCTTTTCCACTAGTGCTCTCTCCGTGCTAGTCCTTTCTTTCATATTTTTTTCATTTTGTGGACGTGTGCGATAACACCTATCGTACACGAAGTCGTGTGTGCGATAGTTGACATGCAAAAAAATTACGTTATATCATAATATGGGTTGGGTGCCATCGCACATGGTTTTACTAAATAAATTTTGCCAATTATTTTGATGTTTTTTGGTCCCACAATTTTATGAAATGAGAACTCTTAAAAATATTCGTGTTTGGCGTCGATTTTAGTTCCTTCTATAAAATGCCTTTCGTTATCTTCATGCTGACGACATTGACACATTCCCTCTCTGAAAATCCACTGTAGGTTACATCAACCTCATGCCCTCTGAGTTAGATGAGGATTATTCCTCGTAGTCACCACCGCACGGTGTTGTGGGATGCATAATCGACATCATGGGATCTGATCACTATCCTCTCACGACATCAGAGGAGGAGCTAGAGGGGATGTAGGAGGAAGACTAGGAGGAGCATAGGGTGGTGGAGAATTCCAATGCGTCTGTGCGATGTGAGGAAGAAGAGGTGCATCGCAGCTATGTACATGGCTGAGGGGCAAGAAAAGGTATTAAGGCAGCGACCTGTCCGTAGTTTCCTGTCAGCAGGTTCGACGCAATTCGCAAGATTTGGATGACTGTCGCGCCAATGCGCAAGGCCTACTAGGAAGCTCGGGCATTGACCTCGACGTCGGGCTGCAGCAATCCTTTCACCGATAAAGCCAATGCATCCGACTTTGGCAAGGGTGCAACGCTCGATGGGGCAAATGCATGAAGCAGCTCCGGCTCTGGCTTCGACGCCGCAGACGACGTCATCGAAATCTCCTCAGGAGATGAGGAGGAAGTTTAGTGTATTTAGTTATTTTAGGTTCATTAAATAGACCCTATATATGAATGTAATGTCCACTTAACATTATATTTGCAAGTGGAAAGGCATCTATGTTTGATTGGAGCTACCTATGAGGCCGATGTCGAAATATTATTAATGGTCTTTTGTAACAAGAAGAGTAACCATGCTTGATTAATTAATTTCTATCCTTCCATCGTATGCCTAAATATTAATATTATAAACTTTTTTGAAGAGACATTTCCTAGAATTTTTTTACGGTTTACACAGAATTTGAAGCGCAAGCAAAGAGAGATCGAAAATGAGCTAATAAATAGTGTGAGTGGTTGTCCAATAAAGCATACGATTAACCTTAAAACAAAGCGTGTTTGGCATAAAACCGTGTGTAATAGCTTTATCCTTGACCGTCGTTGTTTTATCGTAGGGCCATCTTGTGCAATTCTGCCATATCTATCTTATTTATAAGGACCACCAGGGTTTATGTCTGGTTTCACTGCATTTGACAGCCGCCACACCTCTCTTTAGGACCAGCAGGGATCTTAGAAAGTCTCACTGCCATTGACAACCACCTCCCCTGGCGCGCTTGAATGAGGATGTCCTTGCCGGTGGCTTCTTTGTCGTGGTCTCATCCAAACCCACACGGCCATAGGCTAGAGGTGTCACCGAGAAGGCCGATAAAGCCGCATCGTCTTCGTCAGCTTCAACATGCGTAATCCATGCCTCCCCAGAGGTATATGCTGTTAGTATGCATTTTTACTTACATATAGTGCGGGTATGCTATGTAACCAATGTTAGCAAGGCCGGATGCATTAAAATAAGTGTATATCTGATATATAAGCACGGTTTGCAAGGGTAGATACACTAGAGTATTGTGTTACCCTTGGTGTTTTTGGTTTGTATAGTCATTAGAACAATTAGCAAGGATGGATTCATTAGAACATTGTTAGGAATGCTATGTTCGGATATACTATGTGTAAGCACAACACTAGCACCCTTTACTTCATATGTTAGATCTATGTATTACTTGTTTTTCCATTCTTATAAATATTCAACCCTGGCTATCATCTTATAGTAGGCATTATATTTTTTGGTGATATTGCACAAAAATTGGACAACATCAGGTTTGCATCACAAGTGGAAAGTAAGAACACAAATCATATGAACTTGCATCTATGTTTATGTTTAACTCCACTTGTTATTTTTTTTTAGTTTCCTGTGCCATGTGTTAGAGTATACATGTTGTACACGGCTAGATTAGGATAGAGATAGGATACTTGTCTTGTACTCCAAGTCTATGCCTTGTCTTGTACTCCAAGTCGGTCCGTTGTACGTCTATATATACTCGCCCGAGAGGCTCAATAATACATCCACCATATTCCGCCATACCTCTCTCCCTCTACCCTTCTACATGGTATCAGAGCGGCAAGATCCTTGACCTAGCCGCCGCCCCGCTTCCGCACCGTGCCGCCCCCGGGGAGGTCGATCTCCATGATCTCTGCCGGGGGCAGCGCCGCCCGTATTAGGGTTCGTCTGCCGATCGGTTGATCGGCTGCCCTACGTCTTTTTCTCACCGGTCGCTTGACCGACGTTTTCTTTTTGGTTTACCGATCTTAGATCGGATTGCGTCGCCCACCGCCGCCATCACCACGCGCCTCTACTCCAACCTCGGCGTCGAACTTGCACCGGCGGCCACCCATACGCTGGCTATTGCGGCCGACGCACTGGCGCCGTCGCCGCTTCGGTCGGCTCTTGCCAGCTGTCGCGGTCCCTCGGTCGGCTGCTGCGCCTACCTCCATAGGCTGCCGCGGTCGTCTCGCTGGCGCCGATTCCGCACCGGCCGGCTCGCCTTCACCAACCACGCGGCAACGCCGGACGCGTTGTCCGAGGGATGCCTCGGTACATCACTGTTGACTCCACGCCTGCGCGGTCTTCATCGCCGGTCCGTCTTCACCGTCATCGCCAGGACTTCACCGACAACGATGCCACGGGTTCCGATCTGTGTGCCGTTGTCTAGGACTTGGCGTGTCCAGCGCCGCCGTCGGTCTGATCAACCGATCTGACGCTCGTCTCTGCCAAGTACGTCCCCGAGCACGCGCCTACCACCGTTCGAGCATCGGGCTGCCGCTGCGTCGCCCCTTCGGGCCGTAGCGTCGCTGCCTTTGGTCCCCGCCGCCGGCTACCAACGTGCCTTCTCCGGTATGTACGTTGCTGGTGGTTCTCACGCCGCTGCACCGACTCGCGCCCTGCAGCCGCGCCGTCCCATCGGGCTATTGCGTCGCTGCACGCGTTCATCGCCGTCACCTCGCGAGGAAGTCACTGGCTTCCACCGCGCCACCTCCCTCGGCGCGGGTTGTCGCCGTCCGCGCATGGTCTTCGTCGCGCCGCTGGGTTCTTCCTCGCCGAGTACCGCCGCCGCATCTCCACGGGTTACCTGCATGGCCCTCCTGGCCGTCGCAGGTCCCACCGACTACCCACCCGCCTGTCTAGGCATCTAGCGTGACCACTCTTGGTCGTCGCTGGTTCGCCGCCTTCTACGTCTACGTCTAGCATGACTTCATCGCCAGCGTCATCGCCTCGTTCTCGACTACACCTGCTCATCTACTCCGACAACCGCGGACTGCATCGGCACCCTTTGTCGTTGTGCGCCTCGCAACCGTTGTGGAGGCCTTCTCTGCTAGTCTCCTCTCCGACATGGCTTGAAGTTGTTTCTACTGGTCCCGTTCTTCGCACGCCCGGTACTGGCAACACCGGCGCTTGCCTTCGTCCCCGACGCATTCCCGAGTCTGGCAAGCTCGGTCGCAGCGCCTCGTCCCCGTGTTCGTCTTCGCGTACTCGGTTTTGGCACAACCGGAGTATGCATTCGTCCCCGACGTGCGCCTGGTTCTGGCAAAGCCATGGCCACACCTCATCCTCGACGGCTCGGACTGCATCGACTTCGGCATCGCTCTCCCCGACGACTGCCTCGACGCGTCTCCGTCCTTCTACGGCGCCCTACGCGCCTGCAGCTTCATCTGCGGCTACCTCGTCATCGGCACTCGCCACGACATCGACCACGGCGACCCCTCGCACAGCTACCTCGACCAAGGTTGCAGCACCCACCGCTCTCGGCTCCCTCGACATCGGCACAAGGGCTACCACCTCGCCTGAGCTCCGCACCAGCATTCTCTACAGTCCAAGCTTCTGCGATGTGACACCGTCCACGACGTCCCCGCTACCACTGCGGGGGGATGTCAGCACACTGGTCTACTTCGGTTTCTCTCCAGTCTGACCGTTCGCGACGTTCCAGTTGTTCACGACGCTACCGCTACGACTGCGGGGGATGTTAGAGTGTTAGAGTATACATGTTGTACACGGCTAGATTAGGATAGAGATAGGATACTTGTCTTGTACTCCAAGTCTATGCCTTGTCTTGTATTCCAAGTCGGTCCGTTGTACGTCTATATATACTCGCCCGAGAGGCTCAATAATACATCCACCATATTCCGCCATACCTCTCTCCCTCTACCCTTCTACACCATGCACTCGATGAAGTAAAGAACTTCCTCCAAATAAGGGCTAATGGCAATGCATGCATATGGATTAGCTCCTTTGTTATACGGATTGCAAGTAAGATGTATTGTTAAGTAACTTCATTGATGTTGTTTGCTTTTAACATGTTGCACTTCCCTATTTCTATGTAAACAAATTAGATACATTTTATTCTATCTATTGTGCAAACTGTTACTATTGTGATATTTTGGTGTACTGCATATATCACTTTTTTAGTTATGAGTGTCTTATACGGTGCTGCTAAAATACCACAAAGGTGATGACTGATGAGAAGACAAGATAACCAAAATCCTCTACATTTTTTTAACACAAAACTGCTTCAGATATATTCGCATGAACCAATCATGCACATAACCAAGATAATCTAAATATTTTAGTAGCCCTCTCATTTATATTCCTAGAGTTCGATCTATGTCGAAATACATGTTCACATAGTGGTATATAAAATGTACAATTCATTTTTTTAGTTTTGCTTGTATATTTGCATGCAATTTTTATTTATATATCTGCTTCTGGATCTGATGGTACGGCTAGTTGTATTGCAAAAATCGTATACAACCGTGCACTAAGCACACGATAACAACTAAGAACAAATGTGTTCGATCCGAGATAAACATATACCACTTGTTATAATAAAGCATTTGCAATCTTCCTACTCCGCCAATGATTAAGTAAAAAGACTCGTTTGTGAAGGCCCTCTCGTTCATAAACGATTTTACAATAAAAAGCATAGGTGAAGTTCTGCCTGTCACACAAGATTCCTAAAACCGTGTACGTAATGGCCTCCATTTATACACCTATGCATAGTGACAGTTTTAAAATCGTGTGTGCTGGGCTATTTTGACAAGATTCTATTCTGTTCTAGTGGCAGTAGCAGTGCGGGAGACATGTGTTTTCCTTTTGCTAGCAAGCTTTCAAACTTATGACGATGTTGTTTTGTTATCTAGTAATGGAACCCAACACTCTTATCGGGGTTTGTTTGAAAAAAACTAGCATAGTGAGACATGGCAAAAATCTGATATTATATTGTAATTAATAAAGAAAGATGAAAATTGTATTATGCTATGTTACAATATGATAGCAGATAAAACTATAGATAATGTACACATATTTGTATTGGGTTTCTAAAATAATATCATTTCCTATGGGAGAAAATAACAATTTTTTGTATTGTGTAAGAAGACAAAAGTTGGTGTTAAAATAGGCGTTGCAAGAGATTTTTTTTCACAAAAAATATTGGTTTTCCGCGAAACTTGATGCGTGCATATAGAACAATATGCTCTTTAATGTTTTGAAAATGTTCTTTCCGGAGCATATGCTCCCATGTCCCAAATCAAATTTTTATTACCCATGATACTAATATTATAGAGATAGTATCATACACTAGTACAATAATGTATACTTTCCACCACTAGGAATACCCTAATAAGAACAGAACAAGGAAAACAATCATGATTGTAACAGCATAAAAATTGCTATTCTTCAATTAGCATGTTATGTTTTGTCCCAACCGGATTAGGATTATACAAACAAATAACGTAACTGACCGGAGTAGGGTGGATGAGAATGAATTGAGAGAGATGGCCTGACCAAAAGAGAGTAACCGAAATGGGCGATATGTAGTTGCATACGCACCTAAAGGCTTCCAGGAAGATTATGGCCGTGGCGAACCAAAAGTTGAGGCCGAGCACCGTCGGGTAGCCGCCGAGCAGGACGACGGTCGCCCAAGTGAAGGCCATGGTGCCTAGCGCGTTGCCCGCCCGCTCCATCGACGCGACCACGTGCACGAAGCGGTTCAACCACGTCTCCGGCATCGCGGCAGCCGGCTTGCCGGCAGCGGCAGGAGCCACCGGAATTTCTAAGCGGTGCTCGTTGACATTCGCCATTGTGCAGTGCAACCCAGGCGCCGTGTAAATTAACTTGCAGTACCTTTTCTCCTATAAATGTATCCGCAGCTTCCCATTGTTGCCGGCGAATGAATCTACTTGGAAGGCGTAGTACACGTTCTATTCAAAAGTCAAAACACCACGCAAGGGCGAGGCTATGAGTTTTCTGTGCCTAGGAGGTCACCGTCGATCAGTTTTTTTAAGATGGTCGACCAGGCAGTTAGAACAAGAGAGCGACTGCGTGAGGGCGACCACTCGCGTCGTGTTACCACTCGAGGGCAAGCGCTGGGCGGGCGAGGGAAAAGAAAGGTCGAACGCGTCCCGGTGCACGGAGGAAAAAAAAAACAAGGAAAACGCGTCGCGTTGGAGGGGATGCGCGCGGGAGATTCAGGTGGCCAGCGTGAGCACGGCCGGGCCGCACCTCTTTCTTATGGGCAACGACTACACTCGCAGTGCCAGTGCTCGTAGCTGCTTCAATGTCCAATGGAGATGCTAAGGACGTGTTTGGTAGCTTGTATGCCCTCCGCCAGACCCTGGGGAGACGACATGATCTATTTTAGTTACCCAGTTTTCTTTCATGTTGTGGCCCGCAAAGGTTTTAAAGGACAGGGCTAGCCAGCATCCAGTGTTTGTCCATCCCAGCATCCGGATGCTGGTTTGTCCGACCCGGCACCAGGGTGCTGGTTAGTGCGATCCAGCACTCACCAGATCAAAAGAGCTGCTTTCGGTACATAAAAGGTAAAACAGACCACGTAAAAAAACAAAAGTCAGCCTCACATTATGATGCGCGGCAAGTATAACAATTATCCCAGCACTCAGCGGTCACCAGGTTAAAAGAGATGCTCTCTCGGGTACATAAAGGTGAAACAGGCCAGGTAAAAAAGCAAAAGGCAACCTCAGCCTCTGATGCGTGGCATGTATAACAATGATCCCAGCACCCCCTACCCCTCTCACCCAGATTCTTGTTGACCAAGAATAAGTACTCTAGCTGCTCTTTCTCCTCCAGATCTCCACGGAAACCATTGTTTGATATGCAACTTCTTTAAATCAGCAAATAAAGAGTATACCCCCTGAAGTAAACACAAGGTAAACAATCATCTCCTCACCTAAGTGTATTAGTTTTGGTATACAACTTAAGAAAGTTTGAAGATCCAACTAGGTTATGTTCATAAAGCAACTTAATAATGCTAAGGAACCAATTTATTTAAACGAAGTTGCTTGTAGTCAGTACCTTTTAGTGACCTAATTAACCAAGCAAAATGCAACTTAATTTTAACCAGTATCCAACTTAATCATTTTAATGAAACAACTTGGCTGCTGTCACTCATTAAAAGTTGAAACAAGGCTAAGTAAACCACATTAATATTTACTGTAAGTTGATTTTAGTAATCAACTTAGGTGACGATCAAAAGTCAAGTTAATGTTCTGAGGTTAGCAACTTAATCATGCTAATGAACCAAGTTGAATAAAATTAGCAGACCAACTAAATTAACTTAAGTTGCTATTTCTGTCAAAAAAAAATTAAGTTGCTATTTGTAACCAACTACAGTAAGCCACCAAATTATAGTTATGCAGTTTGTTCAAAGGAGAAAGGAACCTTGGCTATACCACTTAACCAAGTTTGCGTGATGAAAATAAATTATTAGTTTTGGCATACAACTTAAGCAAGTTTGAAGATCCAACTAGGTTATGTTCATAAGGCAACTTAATAATGCTAAGGAATCGACTTATCTAATCGAAATTGCTTGTACACAGTAAGTTTTATTGACCTTATTAACAAAGCAAACAAATGCAACTTAATTTTAGCTAGTTCCAATTTAATCATTTCAATGAAACAACTTGAATAAACACCAGTAGTCCCCCTAATTCGAACAGTGGTGCTAGAGTTGATGTTTTACCTCATTGGAGTAACTCCGTCGCAGCTTCGAAAACACAAACTCCTCATCCCTGGTCCTACCAAAAAAATACATTAAGTTGCTTAGCCGAACACACTAAGTTGAATCAGCAAGAGTCTTTGTTGTACTTTCATGTGTGAAACTAGCTTAGCCAAAAAAGCTACTGGCAGTCATTAGATTGACAATAGCCATGTTTAAGTGCCAAAATTAATTAAGCACTTAATGCTTGCTGCAAAGCTGATTTTAGTATTCAACTTAGGGAACCAGGCAAAAGTCAACTTAAATATTTCTAGTTAGCAACTTAATCATGCTAATGGAAAAACTTGAATAAAACTACCACACCAACTAATTAACCTTAAGTTGCTATTTGAAACCAACTATATTAAGCCTACAAAAAGTTGCAGGAGACGTGTGATTACTTCCAAACTGAAAAAAACACAAACAAACGTTGGACATTTAGAAATAATACTTTGTTTAATAGTACATAAGTTCACTTGCTCACTGGTTGCAAAGAAAGTATAGTTGCAAAAGAACACCCACCTTCACGGTGCGTCATGCAGGAGCAGGCTTTGGTGCCAAAGTCGTGTTTGGCACAACATTTGAATTCACAGCTGATGTATGATTTGATGCACCAACAGGCTGTGCAGAGCTTCCGGCCCCCACTTCAGTTTGTGGTAAGCATGGGCATGCTTGTCATTAACTTTGTTCATTTTCTAAAATAGCTTGTCTGATAAAAAATATCAAGTACAAAGTCAATTAGTTAAGATTTGGGCACATGTTCAAACTTAAACAGAAGCAATTTAGATAAAGGACTAAACCAAGTAAGGAACATCATTCATAAAACTTGAAAACCAGAAAGCAATTTAGACTACAATAATAATCAACTTAAGCATGGTAAGTGAACATACTTACCACAACAACAGTATGCAACTAATGAGGTCATGCTAAACACTGAAGCTACCCTAGAAAATTATAGAATCCACTATTAAAATAATGGTGCCATGAAAAACAATTTAGTTCAAACCTTGGACTCAACTTAGCAAACATCAGCGTGTAACTTGTAAATTTCTAGTCAACAACAAGCTAAACTATAAAATTTGAAACCAACTAAAACATGTTGGTCATAGTTGTAAACTAACCAAACTGTAAGCAAGTTAAGCATAGTTGCAGAATCACCTAACCTATTTCATTGACCAACTTAAGGGCATTCCTATGTAATGGATGATGTGCTGAGACAGAACAACAAACAAGGCAGGAAAAGGCCCAGAACACATTGAAATAATGCGAACCAATTCACTGAAAACATCATGCAGGGCAGGCACTAGGTAATTTCAGCCATAACACACCAAAATCGTGCACAAAATTGACTGAAAAACAATATAGGGTAGACACTGAGTGGATTTGGGACCTACAATTCACTGCCAATAATCATATAGGGCAGGTACTAGGTACATTTTGGCAGGTGTTCGTATGGCTTTGGCCCCTAAACGCCAATATCATGCACAACAAAGCACTAACAAATCATACAGCGGCTCGCATCGTACTGTCCAGAATCGGATTCTCGGTTTGCCAGATAGCATCCAAACACTTTTGAGCAATTGGGAAAAATAATTTAAGTAACTGGTATACAACTTAAGAAAGCTTGGATATGCAACTTAATTAATTCATTGCCATCAAGGCCCAAAAAAACAAGAATGTTAAAATGCAACTTAGATAAAATTTAGGAGCCAACTTGCATCTAAATAAAAGTCAACTTAGTTTTGAACATAATACAATTTATTCATGTTTGTTGAAAAGTTAAAGGATCCATGGCTACATAACCGAAGCAAACATTGCGTGTGAAGCAATAATTTGATTAATTCTGGTATACAACTTAAGCAAGATCGCGTATGCAACTTGACTAATTTACTGGGCAACTTAATAATTTAATACAAAGTCACCGACACTTATTTCCGATCGGAGGGAGTAGGTGATATGCTCAAACAGATCAAGATCATACAGGGTAGGCGCCGGGTAAATTTCAGCCATGACACACAAATATCATGAAAAACAAATCACTGAAAAACCATAGATGGCAGACACTGGGTGGATTTCGGCCGTGAAACAACAAAATCATGCACTAGAATTCACTGACAAATCATACAGTAAGATACTGGCTAGAATTCGGCCCCCAAACACCAAAATCATGCAGTACAAATGCACCTACTAGCCATACAGGGCACGTACTGGGTAGATTCGGCCCTCAAACACATAGTATTGACCTATCTAGTGCGTGTTGTGACCAAACAGATAAGGCGGGGCTGAGAGAAAAATGTACTGTGAGACCATAACATACCACCAACATGCGCACCATGGGAACAAAACCGTACCTCTGTTCCAGTACTTGGTCGAACAGCACCCTCCTCCCAATCTCTGAAGTCCATGCCGGGGGGGGGGGGGGGGGGGGGGGGGATCCGGCGCAAGGTCAGCGCGGTACCTCTCCGCGACGAGCAAGCCGCGGTACGTCTCCGCGACGAGCAAGCCGCACTACCGCGCTGGTTGCTCTCCGATGCAGAGATCGACGCCCTCCAGCGCGCAATCGCTCACGCCGACGAGCTCGCGCTCCCCCCATCTCACTCCCTCCACCGCCGGAAAATTTGCCGGAGAAATCGACCGGAATCTACACAGAAAGTCAGAAACCCTAGCTATTTTGGGAAGCAATGAGGAATAGGGGAGTGAGATGCGAGAGCTATGAAGTGTGAACAGCGGCGCATCTCCCTACATTCGGAACCGCTCTATTTTGGACACGTCCGCGCGGGCCAGGTGGGAAACGGTCCGGGGTCCAGGTGGAGTTATGTCGGGGCGGAGCTGTCGTGCGCTACGCGATCCGTCGCGTTTGGAAAGGATCCGACGGTCGTAAAGCGAGTGCTCAATTTGATATACAACATCCAAGTACTTTTTAGCTATTAGGGGTTTTAAATCACCCCTAGGCCAGGCTCGGAAGAAACTGCCGCTTTGTGTGGAGCCGGTCCTGATCGAGCGCAAGGCGGCGGCTTGGCTGCACGCGTGGAGAAGAAGAGGGGGTGAGGGAGCACTAGTAGAAAAATGGGTTTCTATTCATTTAAATTAGTCTTCAAACTATTCGATCCGCGGTTAAAGGGCGCATTAGTCTCGGTTCATTCGAAAATGTGGACCAGGGAGCATTAGTCCCGGTTCAAATGTGCACTTTAGTCCCGGTTTTCGTAAACAACCGGACTAATGGGTAGGGGCCTTTAGTCCCGGCTCGTGGCGCAAACAGGGACTAAAGGGCACCCTTTAGTCCCGGTTCGTGCCACGAGCCGGGACCAAAGGCCCGTTCAAACGAACCACCACTTCTCGCGCCAGTTACAAAGCGACGATCGCTTCGGAATTCGATCGCCATTACGCGCGGCGTCGCTTCGTAGATTGTCGTTGCTTCGGGAACTGCCGGCCGGCTTGATCACATGCCGGCTGCAGCCTTCTTCATCTCCCTCTCTCTAATATATAAGAGCACTTATATTTTCATCTTAAGCACATATCTTCTCATCATAATCTTCTCCCAAAAACACATCTCCCACGCATAGCACATCTTCACCATCGTCGGCGCCCTTTCTCTCCCTCTCAATGGCGGAGCAAGATCTACCTCGATCTCGGTTGTACTATATCACCATCGAAGAGATGAACTTCACCATCACGGAAACTCTCCGTGCATCAAGGATGGAGAAGTGGATCCACGCCGTCAAGCAACGGTTCCTCGACGCCGCACCGATCAAGTGTGTGGGCTTGGACTGTGAGTTCAGCACCCCTCACGATAAGGTCAATCAGTGTCCCGCCGTCCTTTAACTCTCGGTGGCGTCCGAGGTATTGATCTTCCATATATGTTGGGTCAATCGCGTATCGCAACTGCTCAAGGAATTATTGAAGGACACCACAGATGACCCACAAGTATAGAGGATCGCAACAGTCTTTGAGGGAAGTAAAGCCCAAATTTATTAATTCGACACAAGGGGAGCCAAAGGATATTTATAAGCCTTAACAGATGAGTTGTCAATTCAGCTGCACTTGGAAACAGACTTGCTCGCAGCGTTTTATCAGTAGCAACAGTTTTATAGTGGTGACAGTAGTGAAACAGTAACAACAATAGTAAAATAAAAGCGGTAATAGTAGCAATAGTAAGCAGTAGGATAAAATACTGTAGGCATAGGGATAGATGTACGGGCATTGCATGGATAAAATAATTCATGAAATCAGTGAGACATGGGCAATTGCAGATAAATAATGATCAAGCATCCTAGTACTAAACAATCATAGGCATGTGTTCCGTATATAGTTGTACGTGCTCGCAATGAGAAACTTGCACGACATCTTCTGTCCTACCAGCCTGTTACAGCAGGGCCTCAAGGGAAACTACTGGTAATTAAGGTACTCCTTTTAATATAGTACCGGAGCAAAGCATTAACACTCGGTGAACACATGTGATCCTCACATCATAGCCATCCCCTCCGGTTATCCCAATTTCTGTCACTTTGGGGCCTCGGGTTCCGGACAACAATATGTGTATACAACTTGCAGGTAAGACCATAAACAACAATTATCATCTAAAACAATAACAAGTTCAGATCTGAGATCATGGCACTCGGGCCCAAAGTGACAAGCATTAAGCATAACAAGTTGCAACAATGTTATAAACACTAATAAAAGATATTAGGCACTATGCTCTAACAATCTCATAGCAAATTACATGAATAATCTCATCCAATCCCTACCATCCCCTTCACCTACAACAGGAATTACTCACACATGGATGGGGGAATCATGGATGGTTGATGGAGGAATGTTGGTGATGATGGTGATGAAGATCTCCTCCAAATCCCCGTCCCGACGGGGTGCCAGAACGGAGTTTCTGGTTCCGAATCGCGGTTTCTGATGGTGGCGGTGCACCGGAAGTCTATCTGGGAAAAACGCCGAACCCCCACTCCTTTCGGGTCAGAGGGTATATGTAGGCGGAAGGAGGGGTCGAGGCGATGGCCGAGGCGGCCTCACCACAGGTGGGCGCAGCCAGGCCTGGGCCGCGCCCCCTGGTGGTGAGCCTGGCTCCCAGCCTCTCTCCGTCTCCTCTTCTGGCTCCGTGGGTCTTCTGGTAAAGTAGGATTTTTGTAATATTTTCTGGCATTTTTCCTAAAAGTCGGATTTCTGCACAAAAACAAGACACCGGTGCAATTCTGCTGAAAACAGCGTTAGTCCGTGTTAGTTGTATTCAAAACACACAAATTAGAGGAGAAACAATAGCAAACGTGTTCGGGAAATTAGATACGTTTTGAACGTATCAACTCCCCCAAGCTTAGCTATTTGCTTGTCCTCAAGCAATTCAGTTAACAACTGAGAGCGATAAAAGAAACTTTCACGAACACTTTTGCTTCATAAGATGTACATATTCTAACTATATGATCAACTACTCAGGAAATTCATAATAAGAAATATGCAACTAATGTTACCTCATAGTCGAGCAAGCTATGAAAGAGTGCCAATGCACTAATAACAAGCAACATGAACATAAGAAGCTACAAGATTGTAGTGTTCACAATTGATATGAAAGAGTGATATCCCGCTTGCCTTTATTTGTGGAGCAAAACATAAATTAACCGTGTTCTGGGACAAGCACATTACACTAAGAATAACAGCTATGCTCTCAAGAAGATGCTTAAAGTTAGAAGATGAAGACTCAACATAAAAGTAAAAGAAAGGCCCTTCGTAGAGGGAAGCAGTGATTTAACATATGCTAGAGCTTTTCATTTGTAAAATAGAGATAAAAATTTATTTTGAGAGGTGGTTGTTTCATGTCAATGACTGGCAATGGGGACTTGCTATCTTCCATACTAAACAAGTGAGAGCGGTTCCGAGTTCTTTGAAAATTTGGCATATTGGTGCTCTTTTATAAAGCTTTGGCACTCCTCCTCACCTTTTTTTTCCCTTCTCAAACCATGGCTAACCGATTCCATTGGGTGCCCACCAACTTTCACATACCATGGAGGAGTGCTCTTTTTTCTTTTTCTTTTTTAGATTAGATTACAATGGTCTGGCCAGCTCCCTTGCAAAATTAATGACGAGCAGATGAAGCTGCCTAGTCGAGGGGTACTTAATTTAATATAGAAGATAGCAATTCTGACCACTACGTCCCCATGAGCTAAAAAACAGTGGCACAAAATAAGAAGTAGTTGAAAGTTTTGAAAGGTAGCACATAAAAATTTACTTGGAATGGCTTGCAAATACCACGCATAGGAATTTATAGTGGACTCTTTGGTAGACTCATTTTTTGGTAATTGGATGCACGAGAAGTATTCCCTCTCAATACAAGTGAAGGCTAGCAAAAGACTGGGAAGTGACTATCGAGAGAGCAATAGCTGTCATAATCATGCTTGCGACAAAACAAAATTAATATAGGCATAAAAATGATACAAGAACTCTGAGGCAAAGTAAATCATAGAGGCTTAATTGACTTTTTGTTCAGTCATGTGCATGCTTGAGCATGTGCCAAGTCGATTCAAATGAAACTTTCAGAGGAGGATACCACAATAACATACTATATTACGAATAAAACAATGCAAGCAAGCATCTACATGACATGCTATGAACTATTAGTAAATTGGAACTAATCATATGAGAGCAAGAACTACAAAGCATCCATTAAATAACATATACCTTACATGAACCGACTAAACATGTCCACATAGATGAGTATATATACAAAAATGAAAACAAATAGAGTTCATACCAGCCTCTTACCACATCTCGGATTGTCATATGTCATCATTATTGCCTTTCACTTGTGTGGCTTGAATAATATGAAGTGAATACTAAGCTCTAATAGAGTCATGGGAGACTGAACTCTGCAACAAACTTTACAAAACCGAAGAAGAACAACAAATACTTTTGGGTTTTTGATTTTCAAACAAGAACAGAAGGAAATTACAAACAAAGCAAAATATTTTTGGATTTTTCAAATATCAAACCAAAAATAGCAAGTAAAGTAAATCAAAGCTAGAAACTAAAAAGGCAAACAAAGAGAAACAACAGAAATATTTTTGGTCTTTTTGTGTTTTGGAAAGTAGATATAAGAACGAGAATAATAAAGAAAAGAAAGCGAAACATGGATATACAAAGTACCAAAAAATATGATATGTAGATGAGTGAATCATCGGCGTACCTCCCCCCAAGCTTAGGCTTTTGGCCTAAGTGGAGATCAATCCCAGCTCGGCCATGAAGTGGCGTCCCCAAGATATGACGAAGAAGCACCTTCGTCCTGATATGAGCTCGAGGGCGCCCCGGTGTGGTATGCAGCATAGTGATCGACCGATGCCTCCTCTTCCTCCTGGTCCACTGCGCCGTGCTGAACATGGAAGTCGAGTAACCTAAGCTGCTCATCCAACTCCTCCTTCGAGCGCGACCATGGCCTCCTGTGAATAGTTGAAAGGACGAGATGTCGCCTAGAGGGGGGGTGAATAGGCGTTTTAAAAACAATTACAGAATTGGCTTGAAGGAATGCAGAATTAAACTAACATTTATTTTCTTCAAGCACAAGACCTAAATATGCTAGGCTCAACTAAGTGCAACAAGAACAACTAGATATAAGCAAGATAGCACAAGATATAATTCACAAGTGATAAATAAGATATAAGTACTTCAAGCATGATGGCTATCACAAGGAAATAAACTCGGGTATAGAGATAACCGAGGCACGCGGAGACGAAGATGTATCCCGGTGTTCACTTACATAAAGTAAGCTAATCACCGTTGGAGAGATGCGGGTAACCACGAAGCCCCCCGAACGCCACGAAGGCTCACCTTCTTCTCCGAGTCCCCCACGAAGCTAGGGACCCCTTCTTATGGTTAGCTTTTCCTCCACTCCGGAGATGGCAAGCTTCACAACCACTTCACAACTCTCACAAAGGGGAATCCCGGGCGTCTTCACAATCTTCCATGAAGAGGTCACCGAGGCACCAACCGCCAAGCCAACTAGGAGGTCACCCTCCAAGAGTAACAAGCTCACGGTCTCTCACTCGAACAAATCGTAATGGAGAGCTCAACACTATGCAAGGATGCAAAGCAAGAACACAAGGGAAAGTGCTCAAATCCTTCTCTCTCAAATCTCACCAAAGCAACAAATGCTATGGAGGAGTTAGAGAGGAAGAACAAGGGTGGAGGTCAACCAACGACTCCAAGATCTAGATCCAATGGGTTCCCCTCACTTAGAGGAGGAATTGATTGGTGGAGTTGTAGATCTAGATCTCCTCTTCCAAATCCCTCAAAAATATGCAAGAATCATTGGAGGGAAGGGAGAGGAACCAAGCTCAAGAGGTTCAACAATGGAGGAGAGAGAAAGGCTCAAGAACACCCTAGAACCCGCAGCCAACCGTTGGGGAAGAAGCCCCCTTTTATAGGGCAAGAAAACTGCCCGTTACAGAGTTTTCGGGGCGCTCCGGAGTAGCTCCGGACTACACTCCGGAGTAAGTATATTGGCACTGCTCAGCCCAGAGCAGAGCCCGGAGCAGCTCCGAATTTGGAAAACTGCAAAAACACTCATACGAAAAACACGATAACTTTTGCATCTGAACTCCGTTTTTAGTAAACTTGGACTTTTTGAAAAGCTTAGAAAAAGTACTACAAATTTATGCAGACAAACACCAAGAAATGTCAAGACGAAAAATACCAAATGTGGAGAGGTGTGAAACCTTCCAAAGTGAGGAACCGATAAAACCCTTCAACTCGAAAACGCAATAGAAGATACATTTGGATTCCATTTTCGATGAACTTGGACTTGTTGGAAAGCTAGCAACAAGCACAAGAACCTCACATGGAGAAACACCAAGAAGCAACAAAATAGGAAGATGCAAAGTATGCAAAGGATTGAGCTCCCTAAGACGATGTGATCAAATTACCCAACCGAAAGCCCCTCTTGATAGTGCGGCTATCTATCCTATAACCCGGTCTCCCAACAAACACCTTGAGACCGGTAAAAGGAAAACCTAGCAAGGACATACCTTTGCCTTGAGCATCCCGCTTGATCTTGATGATGATGCTTCATGCTCTCATCAAGCCGGAATGCTTCACTTGATCATTGTTGCTTCGTGAAGACTTTAATTTGCTCCCCCATAAACCATTATGGGATAGCTTTGTTAACACTCATCTTCACAAGTCCATTATCACCAAATGGACGACAAGCTTCAAACATATGATCTTCTTGAGATGCTTATCTTGAACTTTCACAACTCAACCTTGATAAAGAACATCATTTGATTTCATTCTCCCATGGGCCATATTGAATCCTTCTTTTGATGTAAGCCCATGGGAAGATACTTGATTCCACTATTCTCTCTTCATCTTGATCAACCTTGTATCTACTCATGCTCTATCGAATCTCTCTTAAGATGCATAGGGAATTCTTCATTTGATTACATGCTCTAAGTCTTGGTGAACCATGGCTCAACTCATGAGACCATCGTGACCTCGACATAGAGCCATAACTTGAATTCTTCTCATGTAACCAAACTCTCAAGATCTTGAGACTCCTTGGCTTAGCACATAAGCTAGAGCATGGATTACTTGAGTTCTACACAAGAACAACATCTTTATTTCTTCTTCTTGATCATATTGGATTTATCTCTTCTTGTTCAATGATCTTGATGCCAATACTTAAGATATATTGTTATCTTCATGGCATCCAAGCCTTGAATCCAACACATGGACTTCAAGCAATTCCTATGAACAATTCCTTCATAAAAAGCTCAATGAGAATATTAGTCCATAGGGATTGCCATTAATTACCAAAAACACACTTAGGGGCAATTGACCCTTACAATCTCCCCCATTTTGGTAATTGATGACAATCTCAATAAGAGGGTTTATATAATGAATGATAGAAACCAATATGCAACTTATCCGAGAATAAATTGCATACAAGAGGTTGTATTTGATATGGTCAAGTAACACGAAGCTACTACCGCATATCAAAATCAATTGTACTCACATAAACTACAACAAATATGGTTGATGTGAGTGCAACCAAAATATATAGAGCAAACTCCCCCACAATATATGTACGTGTGATGAACTTGAATTTCATTGCATACATTGTCAAGATAAAACTTTGATGGAGTTTACACTATATATTCAACCATGCAAAGCATCTAACAAAGAAGAGATGCATGAGAGGCAAACACTTAAGCACAAACCAAACTTAAGTATAAAAACCATTTCCCTTAAACCCTCTAAACTTCTCCCCCATTGGCAACAATTGCCAAAATGGATGAAGGAATTTAGAAGGCCAATATAGTATGAGTTCCTCCCCAAGATGTGCATTTCTCATAAAATGAGTAAAATCATATGCACTTATCAAATTAACAATATTTGGAGGAAGTCAAACCATATTGAGGATCAAAGATTGCAAAACGATGACATAGTGAAGGAAGCTTCAACGAATGAAGCAAGCAAGCAAGCAATCAAGAGACCCAAAGAACCAAATGGACACAAGAAGATGTGATGATAAGAGCAACTAGGTGCTTTAAATGAAATAAGGAAGCTCCCCAAGGTTCATGCATAAATTTGAATTTTTATTGCATTTGAATACAATATGCACAAACATGGAATCCTCACTCCCTCTATATCATTTAAAATACAACCATGAGCATGAGAGAATACAAATGAATCAATACGCTTATCAAAGGGAATTTTAGTCTAAAAAGATTCACGAGATATGAGTGCGAGAAGAAGCAATAAAGAGTAAACAGGCACTCATAAATCAAGTTCTTACCAACACCATCAAGAACAAAATGGATAAGAAAGATGGTCAGCAAAGAACAAGGATATCAAGGGGAGAAATTAACACTCTTATGCATATACATTTCTAAGTGGAAAAAAATCATGATGAACAATCCACAAAGGAACATGTATACACAAGAGGTTAGTTGAAATTAAGGAAGACATGATATCCAAGAGAGAGTCATAGAATATACCAAATAGCTTTGCTAGAAAGCATATATAGCTCAAGGCTCCATTTACCATTATGGTATGTTAATAAACTCCCCACGCAAAATCATCAAAGCCATCACAACTAGCAATAAGGGATCAAAAGATAGTCGGGATGCTTTGAAAGGCAACAAGCATAATAAAGAAGGGTACAACTTGCAACATTATCTATATTGCACATGAGAGAGCATTGAGGAATTAATATGCAATAAATTGCTAAAATGGCATATTTGGGATTGGTGAATCATAAACATGATTTTATATACTTCCCATCATATGCAATCATCTCAACTTGCTCACATATGAAATAAAGATATTTCTTTATAAGACCTTTGCAAGAACCGCAACATTTGCAAATAAATATTATCATGCCAAGAACCAACCTACAAGAGTTGGAATGCTAGAAAAGTATGCATGAATATTATACTTATTACCGAGATAGCAATGGTGTGATGTAGTAGATAAGAGTTCGCCGGTCATCCTAGCTTGGCTCCAATAATCATATGGTGATAACACCTTCCTTATAAATGAGACAAGCATCCATTGCATCTCCAATGTACCTAAGACATCATTCAAGTACATCTTGGTCCCCAAACTTATTGGGTCCAAAGTGGTTAGACTAACCACAATACATATGATAGACTCCATATAAATATGTGCATAGTTAGAGATGAAATTTGAATTTCATGCACATCTTAGCCATTTAGGATTTGACGGAGTATAACATATATATTGGATCAAAGAAAGAACTAAGACACAAAATTAAGCAGAAAGAGAATATGCATGCACCTAGCTTTCGAGATCCAAAGAAGATACAATTTAGACAAAAACACCAAGAGTACAAGGAGGTATAAAATGTGTGGTAAAACACATTTGTTGTCCAAATAGTATCAATGGAACAAATCAACAAATGATTTATTCAACAAATTCAACAAATTCAACAAGTGAACCTAACAACTCATTGAGCAAGAAAGAAATAAAAAAACATGCTCAAAGATTTATCTCATTCAAGCAAATAAATCATAGAAGAAGGAATGAGATAACTAACTCCCAAAAGAGCAAGGTTCCAACAAATAAACCAAACCCTCTACACCTTTCACAATGGCACAAGTACCGAGAAGAAAAGGTTTGTCTTACAACAACACACACTTGATGGGGATCAAGAGATGAGACAAAGTCAAGCAAAAAGATCCCCAAGAAGGCAAATAAGACAATGGGAGTCAAAATAATTTCTTGGAAAGAAAAAAGGGCAATAAGAGGCAAATTCCAAGGTGAAGATGATCTAGACGAATTACCACACATATATATGAAAACCAATTGTCAGAGACAAGAAGTTCATATTGGGATTATTTTCCGGTGGTGTATTGCAAAGATATTCAAGATTAACTTCACAATAAAAGGCATATGGTTAAATATCCAATTTGGAAACCATGCACGAAAAAGGATTCTTGGTAGCTCCAATAATAGACAAACAATCATGCAAAGCAATGATTAGAGTATCTTGAAGCAAACGGTTTCCTACTTATGATATAGAGAAATATATTTGAGTAAAACCGCACCAAGAATTCTTACTCAAACCAAGACCAAAGAAATGAGCAATAAAATCTTTTAAGAAATAAGAAGCTTGTCTGAGCAAACATGCCACCTAGAAATAAGATTACTTACAATATCAACTCTAAGTGGCAAAATCTCAAATGTTCACATTTCCTAGGCTTATGATATGCACAAGGCATATTACTCCCCCATAATGTGATATTAAATTGGTTTCAACAAAAGGCAAGCAAAATCCAACTAGAGATAACTAATAAAGATATGGTCCCGATGAAGGAAACGAAGAGGAGGCCGACAATTAGAATCAAAGGATAGGAACTTTGGTCGCATCGGACACTTAGAATAAAGCGACTGGAGTTAAGCACCATGTTTAGTCTACTACTTTCTGTTGTAACTAAGGTTTGTAGTATCAACTTAGAACCACATAGTGTTCCTCTTTGGACCGAGGAGGAACTGGAATCCTTTGTAACATTATGGCTTGTAATATTTAGTGCTTAAATAAAGACCACTATGCTTCTGTTGTGCCACTCTGAGGGATGTAATATTTGTGAATTGATACTTCACGAGTGTTATATCAACGACTTGCATACTACAACATGCAGTGGTATGCTGGGTCACCACAGAACGGGTGGGTGGGATGGGGACACTGCTTTTGCTTCTTTTTTCTGTCTTTTTCCTGCGATGACAGGAAAGATTTTGAACCTGTGTTTTGCTTTCTTTTTGCCTTTTCTTGTTGGAGGGGTTGGGCAGAAGTGGCCCAGTTAAATGTTTGTATTTCAAAGGCCCACAAAATTCGTAACATGCAAATCATATGGGCCACAGAATCGACTTAGGCAGAAGCTATCGACAAAGAAAGAGACGAAAAGGCAAAAGGACACTATATGTAAATCGACGGTGAGATACGTTGACTGAGAAATATCAATTTCTCAGACGACTGTCACATAGATTGACCCTATATATATAGGAGTAACAAAACTAAGCTAGTACACAATATCAATTTATAATTTTTTTGTGACGTTTCCGTGGCTCGCTCAGGCCCTGGACTTGGCACCGGCATATATATCTATCTCAGCAAAAATATAAATTTTATACATTCAAAATATGGCAATTAAATGTAGCTGGTAATATCAAAATTATATACATTTGGTTTTATCTTACTCCAGCTATTGGCGGTGTGATGTATGGCACCAAATTTGCCTTAGCAATCAAGTCTAGGTTCCGAGCTACCCAATTTCGATATTAGTTCATGCACCTGGGGTTATCACCTGAGAAGAGAATTCTAATTGTACTGAAACAATGTAAGTGCCACATATTCTGAAATGATATATATATATAGGAGTAACAAAACTAACCTAGTACGCAATATCAATTTATAATTTTTTTCTGACGTTTCCGTGGCTCGCTCAGGCCTTCTGGCTGCTGCTGCCCTTTGGGAGTCTGCGGTGTCGCCGTCGTCTTCCGCTGCTCACGCGACCTCTTCACCATCTTCTCCATTGTCGGAGTCAAGTACGCCTGCGACTCTCTGCGTGCACCTCCCCAGGCCCGGCCCCCGGCGCCCCTGCCCCGGCACAGCATCCTCAATGAGCCGCCGGCACGCTGCTGCCTGTGCGAGCTCATGCCGGACAGGAAACACGCGCGCCCCGTCGTCTCGTATTCCCGTCTGTCTTCCACGCGACTGATAAGTTCCTGCAGCTCATCTATCAGCGCCGTGCAGGTAGCGTCGCCGGCCGTCCCTGGCACCGAACGCTGCACGACTTGCAGCCGGGACCGCAGTATCCGTGCGGCCTTGGCATGCTCGCCGCGATCAGCCGCTTCCTTGGCCGCCGCCATGTCTTCGGTTGCCGCCACACGAACGCGCTCACGCTCGACCTCCATGGACGGCTCCTCCAAACCTTTCACCTCAACCGGCCTCTGGACCACGGCATCGTCTCCGGCGACGTTGGCCGCCTGCCCTGTCGCGGCGTCTCGGTAAGTGCAGCTCACTTTGACCAGCCCGGTGGCGTCATCATCGTGTCTTGCAGCTGCAGGTATGTCCACCAATATCAGAAAGCGTCTCTCCTCGTCGGCGTAGAGCTCGCCCACGTCAACCGAGGCAGCACGGCCACCATCGTCCACACGGTTGCCGTAGCGTCCGGACTTGACCTCCCGGACGCGCACACCAGGATGCAAGCACGCCACCGCGATATGCGCCTCCTGCACAGCCACCGTGAGGAGCCCGCCGATGCACTGCGCGAACGAGTCCTGGACGACCGCCTCGTCCTCGATATAGGAGAACGTCCCGTTGGTGGCCTCTGCGACGGTGTGCATCGCCGCGGCATCGTGGTCGGCGCCGAAGCCAAAGGTATGAACCGCCGGAGTCCTGATGCCGGATCCGGTGCAGGTGAGCGAAGATGGCACGAGGCTCATGTAGTTAGCAGCACCGTTTCTGCCGGCGGTGAACGCGTCCCTCCCATCGGAGAGAAGCATGACGCTCGCGACAGCGTTCTTGTGGCGGCGGTCGTCGAGTACCTTGGCGCCCACACGGAGGCCCCTGCCAATGTTCGTGCCGCCGCGCGCGACGAGGGACTGCACGGCGCGCTTCGCGTCGGCCTTCCCCTCGCCAGACATGCGCGCGAGACGAATCAGGCGGGTCGCGTGGTCGGAGAAGGACACCACGGAGAGGTGGTCGGCGGGTCCGAGGTTGTCGATGACGAACCCCATTGCCTGCTTCAGCAGCTCCAGCTTGCGGCCCTTCTTCATGCTGCCGCTGACGTCGAGGACTGTCACGAGGTCGAGCGGCGCACGCTCCGCCTCCGAGGCGACCGCCCATGGCGCCCTGGGGTGCACGAGCACGGCGAACTTCTCACGGGCGGCGACCTTCGGGACGGCAGGGTACTCGCAGTGCGTCGTGAGGATCACTGCTGCTCCCCCGTCAGTTGCCGCCGCGGCCCGCGCCCTGACGGTCGACTCCTGCACCTGCTCGTCATCGTCGTACGTGCGGCTGCCGGGCACCTCTCGGAACCACAGCTGCGCCGGAGCACGTGGGGCGTTCACGGCGGGCAGCACGGTCCAAGACGCCTTGCAGAGCGGGCAGTCGTGGTTGCCGTGCGCGACGCTGGCGGAGATGCAGCTGAGGTGGAAGACGTGGGAGCACTCCGCCACGAAGCTGGCCTGGCCGCGGACCATGCCGCCGAGGCAGATGGCACACACGTCGGCGTCGCTCGTGTCCGCCATGGAGCAGAGGAGGGATGAGATCTGAGGTACTACGTAGGCTAATTGCTAGGCTGATCGATCTTGTTTATGGATGTGAAGTCGGCGATCGACTCGAGTATATATAGCACCACGTAACGTGTCCGGTCCGGAAACGATTATTTCCTTTCCATCAATGAATCAACTTTCCTTGCCTCTCCGCGTACCGGGGGAAACCCTAGGACTAGTCCGGGCAGCAGCGTCGACATTGTCGCATCCCTTCTTGAAGGTGCTTGCTTGGTATGCGGAGCTACAATGTGCTAGGAGCGTGGTGGGAATTCTCCGAAGGGCGCAGCGATTGCGGATCATCATCGTTTTCATCGATCCGACGTTGTGGGCATTACTTTCTTTTCTCTTTTTTCATTTTTGTTTCTCTGTCTTTCCTTTTTTTTCTTTTGGGCTAGATTGTGCTGCGGCCCCAGCTAGCTCGATGTATCGTGTGGTTGCTATATTAATATAGCGGGGCGAAAGCCTGTTTCGTCATCAATGAATCAACTTTCTATCTTCAGTTTTAAGTAGTCGGAGCCCACCTGTGCGTTTCTGATGAACAATTTGCGATGCTTATTTGTTTCTTCTTACAAAATTCCATCGAGTTTTACAAACGACAATGGAATTTAATTTCCAATTTTGATGTTAATTATATTCCAAATGATCAGACCTATAGAAAACTGCCGTATCTCTTTCACAACAAGGACTGAAATACTCCCTCCGACCACTAATACATATCTTTCTTTGGATGTATCTAGTCTAGATACTAAAATATGTATAGATACATTCGTGTAAAGATATGTATTAGTGGCCAGAGGGAGTACCATAGTTTCAAAATACTTCGACATAATTAAAACCAAGCTGACAAACTGAGCTTTATACGGAGTTGTATTTTTAAAAACCAAAGGATTTTCTGAATTATTACTTCAAAAAGGCCTTAACGTCTCTCTTGAATCTCTTCTCTACTGGAACCGGGACACGGCGGAACCCCATTGTGCTAGCTCGTCTCTGATTGCCCACCCAACGCTCACCTCTTGCAAAGATAATTTGGAGGATCATCTATATGAATTTTGGTTTATCTCCTAAAAAAATATCATAAACCTTTTTGGGAAAAGTGGTATCAATAATAAGGATGTTAAACAAATAAGAGTGAGAGTTTGTGCTATTACTTGGTCACTTTAAAATGCGAGAAATGATCATGTTTTTAATAAATGGAAAGCTTCATCCTTTTTCCAGGTTATATCAATGGCTATGCATTGGATCCGTATGTGGACCTATCTCCAACCAGTGGAGCAGTAGGATACCATGAATTCTAGGTGCAACCGTTTCGAGACGGTAGAATGTGATTTATTTAACCATGGCGGCATGAGAATACGATAGCATCCTCATGAGAGGCTTAAATTTCATCTTATGTATTTTCCGGTGGTTGATACATGTATCCACCTTGGCCAATCCTTGAGTTGTAATAGCTTAATAAATTAAAAAAAGTCATATGCATTATTTTGATACAGAGGCTAAGATATATAACACCCTATTTCAAAAAGAGCAATTATAAGTGTACATCACGGGTAAAATGAGCCAGTTTCTTCCAATGCAATTATGAGAAAATATATTAAATGAATTCATAAGTTCTCAGTACACTGTACACATGTGCCAAGATAATTACTAATCTGTTTCTTTTTTGTGAATGTGACTAATACTATTCTAATAGTAGGGAAAAAATCTTACTGGTGGCATGCTAATGGACTACTGGTAGCACATCCCCGCATGCCACCAATATCACGCCATTCATAACCGGTGCCACTACTGCTAGCGTTCAATGATCACACACTACTAGTATAGAAAACTACCAGTAGCTTGTGCCGAAGTCGCACACTACTAATCTTGCATGATGTAGGTACTTTATATGGCACGCCACCAGTAGTGTTTTCTATATTCTCATTTCATCGCCGTATTTTGGTTGCAACGTATTTAAAAGGCAAGTATATAAAGAGTTTGCAAAAAGTAGAAATAAAGAAAATACATGATTAATACAAGTTCATCATGTTAAAGTCGAAGTAGAGTACTGACCAAATTAATACAAGTCTCAGTCGAGTAGCTAGCTAGAGATACATGATAGGTTTCAACATCTAGAGATGCATCTTAATAAAGGAAGTAGTTTAGTTCATTGTCTAAACTATGATAACACGCAATAGAAACACAATCACGATGAGTAAGATGGAGATGGTGAAGTTCTTCACCACATTCATCTTCCTCTCTCCCGCTATCACGTACCTCGAGTAACTAGCTTTCGCCTCCTTTTTAGTCTTATACCCTTAATTTGAAGTTGTTACTGCTGAACTTGTTCACTTGTTCTAGACAGCCTTCATATTTGTCGTTGACAAGGGTATAGCTAATAGAGCCCGTTAGTTGAGTACCCCTAAGGCCCGTATAGCTAGGCCCAATTGTAATGATAGTCGAATACGAGTTCTTACCGTATGTCGATATTGTAATCTGTATCGGACCCTACCCGATCCTCGAGACCTGGCCACCTATATATAGGGGCCAGGAGGGGACGGTGTAGGCCAGATTGAAAGCAAGCCAGGTTGAACACCCAAGTTTACTTTCGACGCATACCTATTTTGACTAACTTACCTTCGAGTTCATCCGACGCCCTGTCTCCCCGATCCTAAGTCCTTCATCTAGGGCATTTGTCGAGTTAACCCCTCGTCAATTGGCGCCGACCGTGGGGACTTTGGGCGTTGGAATCATGAATTCGACGGCTTTTTCGCTTTTAGCCAACAGCAGCACAGAAATCGACAAAAATCAAGAGATGGAGTTGACAATCGGAAGCTTAAATATCCTCATCGGACCATCGGGTTTATCTCGCCTTTCAGATCCGACGAAACAAGATCCGTCGGCAAGTGATCCCAAAACAACAGCAACGATGGAATATTCTGAAGGCTCTTCCAGCGAGGTAAACTCACCGGTCAGCCCAGAGGAAGTGCAAAAAGGAAAAATCGCAGAGGACAACGAAGAAAAGGAAAATTTTGACGTAGAAGTCCAACTCAAAGATCTCATGATCTGCCTCGACGATATTTCAGAGAAGTCAACAGACACATGGAAGACAGGATTAGAGCTTTCTGAGGATAGTAACTATATTCTCTCAAGCTTCAAGAGAAACATCGGCAAACAGTGCCAGGTGCTCGCCATTGTGGGAGATAACTCAGAAGAATTCGATGAAAACGATAATCCAGTGCTAAACCCAGCAAATATCGACAGAGGAGCAAATCACCTAGCAGAAGGGCAAACACCAGAGTCCCTCGCAACCAGGAAAAAAAATTAACTATTAGTCGACGAATGGAGGATAATAAGAGAAGCCGTAGAACACGGCACGCCAATACCACCAAACTCTAGCAAAGAAATGCTTTTTGGGTATCACTACATCCTAAGGCAGCAGGCCAAGCAATTAGCAAAGGAGAAAGTAGAGATACAAAAAAGAAAAGATTCAGCCATTGCAGCTAGCGAAGCTGCTCGAAAAGCACAAAGCGACGCATCATACAACAACGCAAGGAAAAATCGCCGACACGGTTCAAGGTACGATAATCTCGAGTACTCCGACAGGCAAAGTATTTCTAAAAACCTCGACTCGTCCTTCCTATCGGTCGACGAGCAAGGAAACATCCTACCAAAAATCCCTGAAGCAGCACTGGTGGCAGCACAAGCATATCTACTTACAACTCAACCAAGTCCAGGAGATCCCAGAGAACACATGCATAGGGTAGCACTGAACGGACTCAACATGGTGGGCCACAAGCTGTCAGCAAAAGGAGAAGAAGCATATCATCACAAGGAAGGGCACAAAGCAAGGTCACCTCGCCGTCACAATAGTCCTCGGCGCAGAAGCAGCAAGCACCGATCTCGATCGATATCACCAAAGCAGCACGGTGGAACTCGAAGATCACGATCCCCAAATGAAAAACGCGACTATGAAGACGACGAAAAAGAGATGGGGGCATCATGCTTTACCCGCAGGGTTCGCACCACTCCAGTACCCAAGGGATTCAAGCTACCTCATGATCAGCAAAAATACGATGGGTCACAGGAACCACAATCGTGGCTCGCAGATTACTTACAAGCAGTTCAAATATTAGGAGGAACCAAGGAAACAGCAATGCAAAGTTTGCAACTACACCTCACCGGCGCAGCAAGGTCATGGTTGAGCAAACTAGAGAAAGAATCTATTGGAAGCTAGGAAGACCTCACAAAGCAATTCACAAGCAACTTCAGGTCGACATACAAACGACCAGCATCAATAGAAGAAGTTAAAGCATGCGTGCAACAACGCGACGAAATACTACGGGCATACATCCAAAGATGGAGCCTTATCAAAAATTCAGCAGTCGAAGTTTCAGACAAAAGAGCAATAGATGCATTCATCATTGGATTAAGACTTAGAGACCTAGTCGAGGAGATGGGTAGAATCAAGCCAAAAATAGTGTCAGACCTCATGGACACAGCAAACAGATTCGCAGATGGAGAAGATGCGTGCAACAACAAGAGGACACGATCTCCAGAAGATGATAGAAGAAATAGATATGGAAGTCAAACGAGACGGCCCAGAAACTACGACAACTATGGCCCTCATAGCCAAGTCGCCGCAGGATACAAAGACAACGGTTACCAAGGAAGTGATAGAAGAAGTTCAGGATATCGAAGTTACGGAAAAGAGGACTATAAAAAATTCTCCGTAAGAGAATCCAGAGAATACAACCCCTCGCCAGAAGACATGCTCAACGGACCTTGTCGTATACACTCAGCGTTCGTCAATGGGAAGCGAGTATCGAGACATGCAATGAAAGATTGCACAACATTCTTAAAACTTCAAGAGGCGGTACTAAACAAGCAAATCGAAGCAAGGCGACAAGGATTCGAAGGAAGCAACGACCCTCCGGCAAAGCAGCAAGGAAACAATGGAGCTTCCCAAGGACAAGACCAGCAAAATAAGGGACACGATGACGACAACGAGTACATTCCATCCAAAGGACACATCACAGCAATGATACAACCCGTGCCCAAGTCGAACAAAGAAGAAAAGAGTATAACTCGACAAGTCAACCTAGCGGTCATCTCACCTCCAGCCACAACGGAGTATCTGCACTGGTCAGAACAGCCAATCGAGTTCAACAGAGAAGACCATCCTATAATAGTACCTCAGCCGGAAAATGCACCTTTGGTACTCAAAGCTAAAATCGGCGCGTATGATGTCGACAGAATATTCATGGACGCAGGAAGTGGAATTAACTTGATATACGCAAAAACACTTCGAGCAATGCATATATCACTAGAGTTCCTGAAGCCAACAGATTGTTCCTTCCATGGAATCGTGCCAGGAAGCGCCAATTACCCACTGGGTTGAATAGCACTCAATGTTTGCTTCGGCAACCGACATAACTACAGAAGAGAAAAGTTAGACTTCGAAGTCATGGACTGGCCATCTCAATATCACGCAATCCTCGGACGACCTGTGTTTTCGCGATTCATGGCAGTTCCTCACTATACATATTTGGTACTTAAAATGCCAGAACCAAGAGGAATAATTACAGTCAAAGGGAGTTTTGAAATCTCAGACCTCTGCGACAAGGAGTTCCACAAGATGGCACAAAACTTTGGCATGATCGCCAACTATGCAGAAAAGGCAAAAAACTCAACTACAGAAGGAGTCAAGCTACTCGAAGGATGCGTTGCGGAGCCTGAAACAAAAAAGCCACGAGTAGAAGCACCAGGAGAAGACAAAGACACAGGAGAAGAAGGGAAAGCTTCGACGGTATCAACAGACAATAAAATAGAGTAGAACAGTAAGGCTGTAAAAGCCACGAGTTATATCGGGGGCAATGCCCTCTAGATCCAGAACACAGGTCACAGTCCGGATCTCTTGGGTCACCCCATGTATCTTACATTATAAGTACAATAAAGACAAAACGTTCCTCATATTCGAGTTTACGAGTCTTTCAAAAAGAAAATGCGGCAAACGCACGAAACATACAATAATGCTCTGAGAACAAATTTTCGCCATGAAGTCGCGAAATAAAAAACTCCCGCGTTACAAAACATACAAAAATATGTCACAATATCGGGTTGTCAGAATCATCCAACCCAAAGGATCTAAATAGTGGAACTCGCGGAAAAACGCGGCATCTTCTTGCAACAGCCTGGCTATAATGCGTCGGGTAGGCTGCAAGGTACTCTCTAAGTATACTCGAAGGCTTGCCCCACCAGGAGGATAGCTCAGCGACATAGAACTATAATTGAGTCTTGGCTGCCACTTGCGTATCCACCCAAGAGCAAAGTTGGCACCTGCCACTAGGTTAAGTTCTATCAACCGATGGACTCGCTGGCTGGATCTAAAAACATCAAGAAGCAATGGAAAGGTAGCAGGCAGAGTGAAAGAGCATCTTCTAGCAAAATGTATTTTTGGGTGTTTGTTGTCAATACTCAGGTATCTAACCCTGTGTCTCAGTTTAATCTTGATTATAGGTGAAAATCAGAAGATCACTTGTTGCTGGCGTTTCTGCCCCGGAGACTCCGGGTGACCAACCCCGGAGACTCCGGTGTTCACACGCCGGAGTCTTTGGTCAGGGTCCGGAGACTCCGGCCTAAGCCTCCGGGGTCGTTTTTCGCCGAGTGTCGCTCGTCCCAGATATGGGGGCGGAGACTTTGGGCGGAAACTTTGACAGAAGATTGTCTCCGGGCCGGAGACTCCGGCCTAGGCGACTTATCCCGGAGACTCCGGGCTCTGGACCCCGGAGACTCCGGCCTAAAAAGTCTGCAACGGCTAGTCCTTGTCTTGGACTATAAATAGTCTTCTTCCACCTCAAGACATGGCTGCGGCTCACACTCTCTCACCTCCATTAGTTCAAAGCTTCAAAGCTCAAGATCTCTCTCCCTAGCCAATAGAACTCAAATCCCTTTTGGGATTTGAGGGAGAAGACCTAGATCTACACTTCCACCAAGCCGATTTGATTTCCCCCCTCTCTTTGTTGAGGGGCTTGTAACTTGAGTGTTCATTGGATTCCTCGCCGGAAGAAGCCGTCCTCCAAGCTTAACTTTGTGTGTAAGAGCTTGGTGGGCCTATTGGGAGCCTCCAATTGAGTTGTGGAGCTTGCCCCAATACTTTGTGTAAAGGTGTCGTGCCGCCTTCAAGGGCATCGCTTAGTGGAGCGTGGACTCGCCTTTGTGGCTTGTTCACCGGAGAATAGGGTGAGCCTTTGTGGCGTTGGTGGCCTTTGTGGCACCACACCTCTCCAACGTAGACGTACTTCCCGTAACAAGGAAGGAACTACGGGAATACATCCTCGTGTCCTCGTGTCTCCATTGCGGTGACCTCTATCCTTTACTCGTACCTTTACTTATATTGTTATTGCTAGCTTGCTTGTCACTCTAGGTAAATTCACTTAGTATCACATCTAGAGAATTTACCTTCTTGTCTAGCCTTAACTTGAAAAGAATTAAAAATTGGGTAGCTCCTATTCACCCCCCCCCCCTCTAGTCGCTCATACGATCCTTTCAATTGGTATCAGAGCGTGGTCTCTTATTCGGGCTTAACCGCCTAAGAGTTTGAGCGACCATGGATGGGGATAAGAGTAAAGAACCTCCTCCCGAAGATACTCCTCCATCTATCTCTTCCTCTTCAATCTCACGTGAGGAGCATTTGGCGTCCTTGGACACAATGCAAACCACTATGAGATTGGAAATGAAGGCTATGTTTGAGGAATATTTTGGAAGAAAACCTTCCGGGCCCACCGACCCAAACACCACTCCTAGTGTGGAACTCTCCTTGGCTAAGGTGAAGCCACCTAACAATGGCTCCACCTCTGCCGAGAATAAAGGTGACCTTCCTAAGGAAAATGTTGGTCCGGCAATGGGTGCTAACATTCCACCCCCTAACACTTACTCACCTTTGCCGGTTCATTATCCTATGCCACACATTAATAATATGGGATCTCCTCCCAAGCTTGATTCTCGCAATTTTATTAAATGGCAAGGACTAATGAAATCTCATATTTCTAGCTCTTCTACTCATTTGTGGAGGGTCATACAAAATGGTTTTGCTCCTCATGATCCTCTCAACTTGACCGGAAGGGAAGAAGTTGATGAGCAACTCAATGCCACCGCCAAGCATCTCCTTCAACAAGCCGTACCGGATACTCATGCGGTACTCATCAACAACTTGAACACCGCCAAGGAAGTATGGGACTATCTCACTATGCTCTTCATTGGGAATGAAAGTATTCGGTCCTCCAAGTTTGATGAGCTCAAAAGTGAAGAAAGGGATTTCATTATGCGTGATAATGAGACTCCCGATGAGATGTACCAAAGGATCTTGGCTCTTGCAACGGCCTTGACCGGGTTTGGGTGCAAAGACAATGGTGATGACTATATCAAGCGTATGTTCATCACCTCCATCAACCCAAGAGAACCCATGCGATCCGAGATAATCCGTTCAAGACCGGATTTTGGGAGTATGACCTCAAATGAAGTTCTTTGCGAGTTCACCGCCTTGTCTATCTTGAAGAGGAACGCGGAAGAAACAAGAGCCCGTGTTCTTGCCGGACAAGGAGTTCACAATCTTGCACTCAAGGCCAAGGTGGTGTCCAAGCAAGGAGAAGGAGAAGAAGAAATATATGAAGAAGAGTGTTGGTCTCCGGAAGACCTCAAGTTTGCACTCCATGAACACTTGGCTCTCAATGCAAATGCCTTTTGGGATGCCAACAAGCACAAGACGAAGGGATCCAAGTTCAAATCCTTTCCAAGAAAAGGTGGTGACTCTAAAGTGAGGCATTGCTACAATTGTGGAGGAATCAAGCACTTCATCGCCGAATGTCCTTATGAGAACAAGGAGGACAATGAGGGCCGGCTCGTCCCCAAGCGCCGGTCGTCAAAGTTCTACCCATCCAAGAAACATGGGAACAAGGACAACAAGAAGAAAGGAGAAAGGGTATTGGTGGTTCATGAGGAGTATGACTCCGAGTCCGATGATGATGACTCCGTTGATGAAGAGAATGGAGAAGTGGCCGCCATTGCCATTGTCTCCACACCACCTACATCCCTCTTCAACTCACTAAATGAGAACGCCATCATCACCACTCACAAGTGTCTTATGGCTAAGGCCTCGGAGGTAACCTCATCACCTACTCCTTCATCATCACATTCCAATACTACCTCTTTGGATGATGTGAGTAGTCTTAAGATTAAGAAAGAACTAGTTTCTTGTGATGATTTTCTTGCTAACATGAAGGGGCCAACCAAGATATATGTTGAGGCACTAATGTGTGAACTTGGTGATGCCCATGACACCATCAAGGAGAAGGAGGAGTTGGAAAGATTAGCCGCCGATGATATTGGCTCTCTATCAATTGAGCTCGAAGAAGAGCAAAACTTGAGAGTCTCTTTAGAGGAGAAATTGTTGGGACTAGAAGAGTCTCATAATCTAATCTTGTCAAAACTCACTAAAGAACGTGACCAGGCTCTCGCTATGGTCAAGTTGCTTAAAAAGGAGAAAGTTGAATTTGACGTTGGTCATAATAATCTTCGTGAGAAGTTTGAGAAGCTTGAAGAAGCTCACAAGGCTTTGGAGGGCAAATTCTCTCATCTCACCAAGATTCGTGAACAACTTCAAATTCAACTAACTATTGAACAATCTAAAGTCCCCCCAATGCAAGTTATTGAAGTTCCTTGTTCTTCTAACTCTATTTGTGATCATAGTGATATCATTGAGGAGAACAATAGGTTGAAGGCCGATCTTGCTAAGGGCCTTGCCACTTGCATTCAAGGAGAGAAGAATCTAAATGATCTCTTGAACAATCAAAGATTGTTCAAGGGAAAGGAGGGCCTCGGTTTTGTTGCCGAGTCCTCAAAGAAAGGGGATCTCTGTTTGGTGGCCGAGTCCTCAAAGAAGAAGAAGAACAAGAAGAACAAGAAGAAGACAAAGCCTGCTGCTGCTCCTACTCCTCATGTCCCCTTTGACATTTGTTACACCGAGGAGGAGTGGGAGGAGTTGAATGGAAAGAAGAAAATCGAGGAGACCGGAGTCTCCGGGTCAAGGTCTCCGGAGTCTCCGGTTAGTTCGTCTACCCCGGAGTCTCCGCCCCCAAAGACCGGAGTCTCCGGCCCTTCTCACAATAATTTTGCAGGAAAATATAACCCTCATTATGTTCTTCTTAGGGACTATTATGGTGATGTCTATGCTAAATATGTTGGTCCCTATAATGGTTTCATTGAATATGCTATTTGGGTACCTAAGATTCTTGTGACTAACAAAAGAGGACCCATTCAAAGATGGGGACCTAAAACCAAGAATTAATCTCTTGTAGGACATTGCTTCCGGAGGAGTAAAATGGATTATTGATAGTGGTGCCACAAGCCACATGACCGGAAGCAAAAATATTGTGGAAGATCTAAAGCCCAATACTTCAAATGTCACGGTCTCATATGGTGATAATTCATCCTCTCAGGTACTTGGTTTCGGTAAGGTGGTGATCACTCCGGACGTGTCCTTAGTGAATGTCATGCTTGTCGAAACCATTGGTTATAATCTACTTTCCGTTCATCAACTTGCTACTATGGGCTATGCCACATATTTTGATGTTGATATTGTGGTCGTCATGTGGAGTAAGTCTCTCAAGGTTGCCTTTGTTGGGTATGTCGAAAATGGCTTGTATGTGGTGGACTTTTCGGAGAAACCCACTACGGCCGCGATATGCCTAATTGCTAAGGCCGACGTGGGATGGCTTTGGCATCGCCGGTTAGCCCACGTCAATATGAGAGCTTTGCAAAATCTCTACACTAACGGCCACATACTCGGACTAAAGGATGTTTCTTTTGCCAAAGATCGTGTTTGTAGGGCATGTATTGAAGGAAAGATGCATGAAACAAGTCATCCGAGCAAGACTATTATCTCTTCCAAGAGGTGCTTGGAGCTCCTTCACATGGATCTCTTTGGACCTCCCACTTATGCAAGTCTTGGTGGCAAGAAATATTGCTTGGTAATTGTCGATGACTATTCAAGATACACTTGGGTTTATTTCTTTGAATTCAAGAGTGAGACCCAACAAACCGTCAAAGACTTTGCCACCGAAGTTGAGCGTCAATTCAATACCACCATATTGACTATAAGAAGTGACAATGGCACCGAGTTCAAGAACTACTCCCTAAATGAGTTTCTTAGTGATGCGGGTATCAAACATCAATATTCCGCTGCATATACCCCGCAACAAAATGGAGTTGCCGAGAGGAAGAACCGTACTCTCATGGATGCGGCAAGAACTATGTTGGCGGAGTTCAAGTCTCCATACAACTTTTGGGCCGAAGCTATTAATACCGCATGCCATGCCACCAACCGGCTTTATCTCCGCAAGAACTTGAACAAGACTCCATATGAAATTCTTACCGGGCAAAAGCCCAACATCATGTACTTCCGGGTATTTGGTTGTAAGTGTTTCTACCTCAAGAAAGGTGTTCGTTTGTCAAAATTTGATTCTAAAGCATTAGAGGGTATCTTTGTTGGTTACTCCACGGACTCACATTCCTATAGGATCTATAGCAAGTCCACCGGGCATGTTATAGAAACTTGTAATGTGAGGTTCGATGAGGATAATGGTTCCTTTGTAGGACAAAGTTGTGTTCGTGATGTAGGTGACGAAATTCCTCCCCAAGCCATAAGAAGAATGGGTGTCGGATTCTTCCGGCCCATTGAGGGACACCTTTTGGCCGAAGGAGAAGGACAATGCTCTACACATGTGGAGCCTTCACCTGCTGAACACACACAGGACATTGACCAAAGACAAGCTGCACACCCTCAACCTCAAGATCATCCCACCGAGCAATCTTGCCCGGAGTCTCCGGCCCCCGTGGTCCGGACTCTCCGGCCTATACCGGAGTCTCCGGGTATGGATACCGGAGTCTCCGGGGGTGATCAAGCCTTTGATGAAGATCCTTCGGAATTCCGTGGCTATGGGCCACTTGATGATCAAGGCAATCCACTTGATGGTCATGGCGAGGACCAGAACAGTGATCATGAAGATGATCAAGTAGTCTCTCAAGAATCTCCTCTTGAGGCTCGCACTCGCCGTGAGAAGAAGCTTGAGTCCATTCTACGACGAAGAAGCATATCCTTGGAAAATGTGGTTGGGAGTGTTCGTAAAGGTGTCTCCACTAGGAGGCAACTTTCTAACTTTTGCTCTCATCATGCTTTTGTCTCTTGTGTAGAACCCAAGAAAGTTTATGAGGCGCTTGAGGATCCGGATTGGCTTGATGCCATGCATGAGGAACTCAACAACTTCAAGCGCAATAATGTTTGGACTCTAGTAGAAAGGCCTAAAGATTGCCGTAATGTCATTGGGACCAAGTGGATCTTCAAGAACAAGCAAGATGCAAATGGCATTGTCATTCGTAACAAGGCAAGATTGGTGGCTCAAGGTTTCTCCCAAGTTGAGGGTATTGACTTTGGTGAAACTTTCGCTCCCGTTGCCCGTCTTGAATCCATTCGCATCTTACTTGCATATGCATCTCATCATAACTTTAAACTTCAACAAATGGATGTTAAAAGTGCATTTCTTAATGGTCCCTTAAATGAATTGGTCTTTGTAAAGCAACCCCCGGGTTTCGAAAACCCCAAGTTTCCTAACCACGTTTACAAACTTGATAAGGCGCTCTATGGCCTCAAACAAGCCCCACGTGCGTGGTACGAGCACCTTAAAGAATTATTGGTTGATCGTGGTTTTGAAATTGGGGTGATTGATCCCACTCTTTTCACTAAGAAGGTCAATGGGGAGCTTTTCATTTGCCAATTATATGTTGATGATATTATATTTGGTTCTACTAACAAAGCTTTCAATAATGAGTTTGCCAAGCTCATGACCGACAAGTTTGAGATGTCTATGATGGGGGAGCTAGAGTTCTTCCTTGGATTTGAAGTCAAACAATTGAAGGGAGGGACTTTTGTGAATCAAGCAAAATATACTCAAGACATGCTCAAGAGGTTCGAGATGATAGGAGTCAAAGGTGCAAAGACTCCCATGCCAACAAAGGTTAATCTTGATCTCGATCCTAATGGTAAAGAAGTGGATCAAAAACTCTATAGATCTATGATTGGTTCCTTGCTTTACCTTTGTGCATCTAGACCGGACATTATGTTAAGTGTGGGAGTTTGTGCACGTTTTCAAGCCGCACCAAAGGAAAGCCACTTAGTGGCGGTCAAGAGAATCTTTCGATATTTGGTGAATACCCCTAACTTTGGTCTTTGGTATCCAAAAGGAGCAAGTTTTGATCTTATAGGTTACTCGGATTCGGATTGGGCGGGAGACAAAGTGGAACGGAAATCAACCTCCGGGGCTTGCCAATTTCTTGGTAGGTCTTTGGTGTGTTGGTCATCTAAGAAACAAAATTGTGTGTCTCTCTCTACCACCGAAGCCGAATATGTAGCCGCGGCTAGTTGTTGTGCACAACTCTTATGGATGAGGCAAACTTTGAAGGATTACGGTGTCATTTTTGACAAAGTGCCTCTCTTATGTGATAATGAAAGTGCAATCAAGATCGCTCACAACCCGGTGCAACACAACAAGACGAAGCATATTGAGATTCGTCATCATTTCATTCGGGATCATGTCAACCGTGGAGATATTGATCTATCTTATGTTGGCACTAATGAGCAACTTGCCGATATATTCACGAAGCCTCTTGATGAAGCAAGATTCCGGGAATTGAGGCATGAACTAAATATCATTGACTCAAGCAATGTGGCTTGAGCTAGGTGCATTTACTCCCATACTCTAACTTGTGTGTTGCTCTAGATGTGGGCATGGAAATAGGGGGAGTGCGGTCCTAATTGATTGGACTATCCCTCCCCCCATTATGCCAATAGTAAGCAAATTGTTCTATCTTGTCATTTGTGACAATTTTGAGCTTATTGATGAGTTTTGGTTTTGGGCCCAAGATATATCTTCGCGGTGCCATACCTTTATACTCAAACATGGTGGCCTCGGCCACCGACCCCCTATGTGGAGGTTTGTTCCCATTTGCACCTCATTTGCATGTTTTTGCTTTTTAATGGGAATGTGTTCATTTTTGGCCTTATTTTGAGTTTTATTTGCATTTTTGCAAACTTGAACACTAAGTACCACTCAGCTACCTCTTTCTGACCCAAGCCTATCCTTTTCAACTGAAAACACTTCTTCCTTCGAAGAAACATGCTCAAATTCATAGCTGTGTGATCTGGTCGAGGCAGGCCGGAGACTCCGGGTTTTGCACCCCGGAGACTCCGGTGTCTGGCGGCCGGAGACTCCGGGTTACCAGCCCCGGAGACTCCGGCCCTAGCGGTTTCACCCTGGGTAAAAGGGGTCGGGGTGAGGGCAACCAGCCGGTTACCCTCATTCACCCCCCACTCCTCCTCTCCCCAGGACGCCGCCGCCTCCACTAGGTCGCCGCCGGGCGCCTCCCCGGCCCCGGATCCGCCGTTGCCGCCGGCCTCCCTCCTCTCCAAGCATCCGGAAGCTTCTTCCTCCGGCTTGTTTGCTTCTCCATGGAGCCATCCGGTATTTTCCTCCTCCTCCCATCTAGATTCCTCTAGATTCAAAGGATTGGATGAAATGCTTGATGTTTGTCCATTGGAATCACTCACTTTCGGCAATGTGTGTATCTAGCATCTTGTTGAATCATTTTTGTGCAATTTCCCGAGCAAACCCTAGCCTCCCTTGTCTGACCTCGTGTTATCCGGAGTCTCCGGGGTCCAAACCCCGGAGACTTTTAAGTCTCCGCCCTCTATAGGCCGGAGACTCCGGGGTCAGACACCGGAGACTCCGGTGTAGATCGATGTTTCACAAATTTAACTCCACAAGATGCTATTCTCTAGTCATCTGAGCATGTTTTTGACTTTTCCCTTGCTACTTCGTGCCATTTCCTTCACAGGTAGCAACACAGGTGGTCGTCGCAAGCGTTTCCCGAGGAAGCACACTTTTGACTATGACCCAGCAAAGGATTGCTATGTGGAAAGGCAGAGTGCTGCAGAAGTGGCTAGAGATGCTCTGAGAGAGAAAGCTCGTCTAGCTCAGCTGGCTAAGGAAGAAAGGGCCAAAAAGGCTAAGTTTGACAACTTGCCAACTCTCAGGGGCATGTCACTTCCCGAGTTTGCTGATATGAGGAAGAGGGAAATGTATGTGTTGCCAAGAAACACCAATGACCACTGTTTTCATCGAAGTGAGCAAGAACTCATTTGCACCGAGCTCTATGCCAACCTAACCCACAAGGTTTGCCCTCAAAAGGTAATTGATTTTGAGCATCTTCACAAGAGTGATTACTTCAATGAAGCTCTTTGGATCACTGAGAAGCTTGGTCTTCACCCGCTCATGCAACTTAAGCAAGATTACAACATTCTCCTTGTACACCAATTCTTTGCAACACTTGTGTTTGGAGATGGAGAAGAGCTTCCCATGACATGGATGACAGGTGATCAAGTTATCAAATCCAACTTCATTGAGTTTGCAGAAGAGCTTGGTTACCCATTCAGTGGGAACCATGTGCCTAGTGGTGCAAGGATGCACCTCTCCGGAGTTGCCTACAATAAGAAGGCACTTGCTCCCCTCTATGGTAAGCTCACAAAAGCTGCTGCTGAAGAAGGCAAGAAGATTGTTGTTGGGGAGGCCTATGGTTTGAGGACTAGATACAATATTCTCCTCCGTTTGTTCCGTGAAAACATTGCTCCAAGTGCGGGTAATTTGGATGCTCTTCGTGGTGGCTTGGTCAACCTACTTGCTTACTCTCATGAGGTCTTTTGCAAAGGAGAAGAAGCTCAAGTCCAACCCATTGACGTCATGGACTTCATCCACCGGGAAATGTATGAGTGTATTCTTTCCAAGAAAGCCCCGGTCTATGCTCCGTATGTTATGAAGCTTATCAAGAGGAAGTCTCCCAACTACACTCTTTGTGTTGACGTCTCCAAGTTGGTTGAGCATAAAACTGTGAAGCCTCAAAAGAAACCGGCACCGGGAGTGACCAATGAACCCTTTGCCTCCGCTAGTGAGGATGAAGAAGATGAAGACATGGAAGGTGCTGAGGATGATGTGGATGAGGAAGGAGAAGAGGGCGAGGAAGAGATTGAAGTGACTCGGACTGCTCCTCCTTCACCTCCAAAGAGGAGGAGCAAGAATGCTAGCAACCAGCCTTTTCCCTCTCGCAACAAAGAAGAAGTCAACAAGGAGATCAAGAAGCTGTCTTGGTTCAAGAGGACCATGCTTTGCATGGGAGTGGATATTCGCAAAGAGCAGCACAACATCTACATTCAGAACAAGCATATCACTCACAACCAAGGTTTGATGGTTGATCACCTTCGTGCTATCCGCAAGCTTCCTCCTCCAGAGCATCCTCCTTCAGACTCAGATGATACTCTCAGCTATGGTGCTTGGAACAAAGAGATGGGCAGCTCACTCCAATGGGGAGATTTCGATGAAGTGTCCAAGCCCAACTATCCGTCCTCCTCCAGTCGTGGCAAGGGTCCTATGCGTGATGATGAAGATCCTTCCTATGAAGGCAACGACGAGGACGACGACGAGTGACTTGTTGGGACGTGTAGCATCGCTCGTTTCCCCTTTTTGGTGTCTCGATGCCAAAGGGGGAGAAGAGTTCTATTAGCATGATTATCAGGGATTTGCAAGGGTCGGGCACAAGCATTTCTTTTGTTGAGCTTTCGTTTGCCTATGCTTGTGCTCTCTTCTAGTACTTAGTTCTTTAAAGTTTGAACTTCGTTGTGGTACCTATCTTAATATTGTGTGAGACTTGTGGTGTGCCTTAATGTAATAGCCATGCTCTATTACTTCATATTGTTATCTATGTAGCATGCACATGTTTGTGGTTCATTTTTGCAGGGGGAGCTTGGTGTCTAGTATGGGTGCATCTGAATCAAGCCTCTGCTGTAGGTTGCACACATCTAGGGGGAGCTCACTCTATATTATATTGATCTTTTTTCTTGAACCTTTGTATTGTCATCAAACACCAAAAAGGGGGAGATTGAAAGAGCATCTTCTAGCAAAATGTATTTTTGGGTGTTTGTTGTCAATACTCAGGTATCTAACCCTGTGTCTCAGTTTAATCTTGATTATAGGTGAAAATCAGAAGATCACTTGTTGCTGGCGTTTCTGCCCCGGAGACTCCGGGTGACCAACCCCGGAGACTCCGGTGTTCACACGCCGGAGTCTTTGGTCAGGGTCCGGAGACTCCGGCCTAAGCCTCCGGGGTCGTTTTTCGCCGAGTGTCGCTCGTCCCAGATATGGGGGCGGAGACTTTGGGCGGAAACTTTGACAGAAGATTGTCTCCGGGCCGGAGACTCCGGCCTAGGCGACTTATCCCGGAGACTCCGGGCTCTGGACCCCGGAGACTCCGGCCTAAAAAGTCTGCAACGGCTAGTCCTTGTCTTGGACTATAAATAGTCTTCTTCCACCTCAAGACATGGCTGCGGCTCACACTCTCTCACCTCCATTAGTTCAAAGCTTCAAAGCTCAAGATCTCTCTCCCTAGCCAATAGAACTCAAATCCCTTTTGGGATTTGAGGGAGAAGACCTAGATCTACACTTCCACCAAGCCGATTTGATTTCCCCCCTCTCTTTGTTGAGGGGCTTGTAACTTGAGTGTTCATTGGATTCCTCGCCGGAAGAAGCCGTCCTCCAAGCTTAACTTTGTGTGTAAGAGCTTGGTGGGCCTATTGGGAGCCTCCAATTGAGTTGTAGAGCTTGCCCCAATACTTTGTGTAAAGGTGTCGTGCCGCCTTCAAGGGCATCGCTTAGTGGAGCGTGGACTCGCCTTTGTGGCTTGTTCACCGGAGAATAGGGTGAGCCTTTGTGGCGTTGGTGGCCTTTGTGGCACCACACCTCTCCAACGTAGACGTACTTCCCGTAACAAGGAAGGAACTACGGGAATACATCCTCGTGTCCTCGTGTCTCCATTGCGGTGACCTCTATCCTTTACTCGTACCTTTACTTATATTGTTATTGCTAGCTTGCTTGTCACTCTAGGTAAATTCACTTAGTATCACATCTAGAGAATTTACCTTCTTGTCTAGCCTTAACTTGAAAAGAATTAAAAATTGGGTAGCTCCTATTCACCCCCCCCCTCTAGTCGCTCATACGATCCTTTCACAGAGGATTGTGAGGAAGCATGACCGAGTGCATAGTTACGAGAGCTCTCCTACAGCCATCCACTACCTCGCCAATATGCTGGGCACGGTCCTGAAGCAATACAATAGCGCTTCGGTGTCGAGGATCAGACCATAAATTTTCCACACCTACGGACATCTTTTTCAAGGCCGCACTTCGCTCGGTAACTCGACGATCTTCAGCAGCGAAGTCCAAACAAGTGCCTATAAGGGCAAAGGATATCACAAAAGTACCAGTAGAAAGAGAAGAAAACAAGTCGAGAGGAAGCTCACATCGCAACATTTAACAGGCGGATTCGACGATACCAAGAATGAAAGAATTGCATTCTTTGTGATGCAAAATCTTTGCCGTCAAGCCAGACACTTCATCGCTAAGAATCGATACCTGCTTTGTCGGGGCAGAAGTTTTGCTAGCCTTATCAAACGCCATCTGAGCTTGGCGTTTGGCTGAAGTCAAGTGAACCTCAAGGTCAGAAATCCTTGATGAATATTCTACGCACTGATTGCATTGACTAGGAGTCGACGAAATCTGAGAATCGAACTCATGGGTAGAAGAAGGAGCAGGACCATGAGTCAAAGGATCATCGGCGCGCATCGACTGCAAGCCAAAGGGGAAAGAAAGGAGAAACATTTCAGAAAGACAGCATAATACTTCATACGTCAGAAATATGTTTACATAAGTGCAACACCCTATGACTAAGGTTCTCGGGTTGCACCCAACTAAAGTTTTTGCATCCAAAAGGAGAAAACTAAAAGCTACAAAGAAAGCCGAGTCTACGCCACCTCAGCATTGTGCTCCGTGGCAGAAGAGGGCACGGCAACTTCCTCGCCGGAAGTTGATGGTGGCACTGGGTCTTCCGTCGCTGAAGATGGTGCAGCAGGCACCGCAGAAGCTGCCGAAGGGGAAATAGTTGTCAACAATGCAGGTGCCAACTTCTTCGCCTTCTTGAAAAAAGCCTTCATCTCATCGCGGGTGTGGCCATGAGGGGAGCTAACCCTCTCCCAGTCGAAATTCATACCGTGCGCAAGAGAAAGTGCAATAGCACCCTCGGCGCCACGCTTAATTGAAAGTCCTTTCAGCTGAAGAGTGGGATCTTCAGTTGTATCGAAGGACTTGGCAAGATCACTCAAGTTGTCCTTCAGAACTGCTGCCCTTTTCTTTGGCCACAACCCAACAAAAAGTCGTGAAAGAACGTGGCTAACTAACTCGAAAGTTTCCTGGATAGATATCAAGTTTTCCTCGAGTAAGTTAACTGCAGTCACCAGGGGGTCACCGTCCTATTGCAGGGCCGATGGAGATACCCCAGTAAAACCTGCACGACACAAAGAAGGTAGAAAAGAAAAGAAGGAGGAGGATGTCAGTACAAGCAACAGAGCAACAGAAGTCAAAAATAGGGGACAAGGTGAAACACTTACTTTCAGCAGCAGCGGACATTGTGTAGAGACGCTCCGCCACGGCTTGCTCTCGCTGGGCATGATCCTTGTTGGCATCAGCTAAAGTTTTTTCAGCTTTCTTCGCCTTACCAAGCGCAGATTTCTGCGACTTCTCAGCATTTGCCTTGGCAATGGCCGCAGCATCGTAAGCTCTCTGTGAGGCACGGAGCTCCGCCTCCAATGACGCAATCCGAGCGTTAGCCGTCGCCAGAGCAGCTACAGAAGAAGAGGCAAGCATGCCAGATAAGAGCAAGGTATAAATACAAAGGGAAAAGTTGTGACTAGACGTCAAAAGTGCACCTTCAGACGCTTTCGCAACCTTCAAGTACCCAGCACATTCTGTGCCTAAGGCGACAAATCTTTTCAATAATGCCTACGAGAGAGGAAGTGTAAGAGCACATGTACATGAAAAGGAAACGAAGAAAAGGCAAAGCAAGAGAAATCGCTCACATCATCGGGAGAACCTGTCGATGCATGGGCCTCAAGAGAAACATCGGGTTCCTTGGCCTTTTTTGGGCGTTTGTTGCCTCGAGATTCCGGAACCTTCTTGATAGAAGCCCTGGTGACCCTTGGTGTGGCAACTGGCTCAGGGGGCTCGGCAGCGGTCATTGGCGACATCAAAGGAGCAGCTGAATCATCTTTGGGTGGTTCCTCATCATCTCTATAAAGAACAAAGTATGTTATATGCTATACTATAGAAATTAAACAAGAATAAAGCAAATGAAGAACTCGAATACTTACGATGCTAGCATGTCGAACTACTCCATATCTTCTGCAAGAACGGGGGCTTTACCAGCCGCTGCAGAACTTGATGAAGCGATTTCGTCGACACGCTTCCTTTTCTTGTCGACATCAACATCTTCAGCAAGTGCAGGAGGAAGTGAAGTCGACGAACTAGTATCCTCTTCTGATTCCTCGGCATCATCTCCGTCCTGATTATCATCAGCCTCGGGGGCTTCAGATACAGACTTGGTCAGATCAGCCGGAAGAGGCCCTGCCTCTGGAAGAGGGGGCGTGAGAGGAGAAGTTGGTGTCCCTACACGTGAGGGCATTATTAGAGCAAGTAAGGAAAAAGAAAACATAGTTTGAGGAACACGAAAATCGACAACAAGAAGCCATGAGTTAAGCAGATATATACCTCAGGAAGAGGATGTACGGAGTCAAAGAAATCAGCAGTCAAATCAGCAACTGCATGATCCTTGGTGAGCTTGGTGAGACTCCTGACCCGCTTGTCGACATCTTCTTTCGATATCAGATCTTCAGAGATGCGGGTAGGATCTTCCAAGCCGGAGTAACTCCAAAGTTTGGTAAGGCGGTGTTGTAGGGGTTGAACTCGACGTTGAATGAAAAACGCCATAAGTTGAATACCCGACAAAGCGCCTCCTTGACCTCCTTTTAAAGCTTTGATGCGAGAAAGAAGAGGAAGAATTTGTTCGGCTTCCGCATCTAAGGGGGGCATATCCCACGACGCTAATTTCTTTACCTCCTGGGAAGCATCGAAAGGAGGAAGGCCGTACTCATCTTCAGGAGAGGATTTGCGGTCCTTGATATAGAACCACTTGGTCCTCCATCCTTGGACAGATGCGGCCATAGAAAATTCAAAGTATTGTGCTTCAGGGCGCATAGAAACAACAGCTCCACCCAGTTCGGGTTTTGTAGATAACGCAACATTGGGGCGGAGCCGAAAGATTGATCTCCAAAGAAGGAAGTGAGGCTCAATGCCCAAGAATGACTCGCAAAGAGTCACGAAACAAGCAATATGTAGAAGAGAGTTAGGTGTGAGCTGATGAAGCTGCACACCGTAAACAAAGAGGAGCCCACGAAGGAACTCGTGGGCAGGAAGAGAAAGACCACGGAGGAGAAAAGCGAGGAACATTACCCGATAACCACTCGGGGGCTTCGGGATCCGCTCCGTGCTTGGAAATTTGATCGAATCTTGGGCAGAGATGAGGCCATCCGCCCGGGCCTTCTCTACATCCTTCTCCGAGATGGCAGAGCGAACGAACTTGGTGGAAGGAGAGTTCTTGGCCATGGTGTTCTTGCTTGCTAGATGCTTCATGCGCATCTATCAGATCTGTGCCTGGGAGCTATGCGCGCAAGGAAGCAGGAACGGCAATGGCGGCGGTGGCGGAGAGAAAGAGCTGGTAAACAGTAAGTTTCCCCACGATCCCCCTTATAAATCTTCTGGGAGAAGGATCGTGGGCTGAGACGTGGCGCAAAGATAGGAAACGGTAAGCCCACTAACGGTCAAAAGTCAAAGGAATTTACAGTACTGCCCATGCAAAGGTTTGCAGTGATACAGAGTGACGTACTCATTGAGGTCATAAAAAAAAGATAATATAAGAAAAAGGGAAAGATGGCGCCGACAAATGCAAAATTTAAAGAAAAGATTATGTGTAAAGGAGTTTCAATTATAAGCCTTGGGGGCTACCACCTTCAAAGATAGCGAATGGAACTCTTTTACTGGAGTGGTGAACGAGTATTCGACGACAAGATGTCCTTAAAGTATCTCAAAGTTGAAATATCTCGAAGTCGAAGTATCTTGAAGATGAAAGTATCTTGAGTTGAAGTATGATGGTCTATACTAAATTTTGAGCCTATACTCGAAAAAGTCCTTTTTTCGACTATAGCCTCGGGGGCTACTCCCATCGGGAGCGCTGAGCGCGCACCCGGCGATATTTCTTGGTACATCATTAACATTAAAGAAGTGCACGAGTGTTACTCCCATCGGGAGCGAGTTTTATGGTTGTGGAAACCCGAATATTTTCAGTCAAAATTTTGACTGCGACATGAGATTCTCGAGTTGCGTTATCGCAACACAACTCGAATGATGTGACTTGTCACGAAGGTAAGACCCCGGGATCCGTCCTGTGTGGCCCGGTATACGCACATGGATGCGCTCTGCTGGTATGTATCCGTGTCTATGACGCGAAGAAAATCCTGGTGGACGCACTGGGTACCCTGAGAACCACTGGGACTCATTCTTTGTAAGTCATAAATGCGGCAAAGAAATGGGTTTGACCGGTATCCCGAATTCAAGTCCAAGGGGATTGAATTTGAAGTAGGTGACAAGTATCTGTTCCGGCAGTTAACTGACCTCTTGATCCGTCAGAGTTGTCAGGCTTGTTCATCAAAACCCCTTGCGAAAAAATATCATGGAAATAAAGTCGAAAGATCAAGTCGAAGAATTGATCAAGTCGAAGATTTGAAGATTGGAGATTCAACCCGAATCTACAATTCTGGTAGAATCTCAGGGGCTACTGACAAGGGTATAGCTAATAGAGCCCGTTAATTGAGTACCCCTAAGGCCCGTATAGCTAGGCCCAATTGTAATGATAGTCGAATACGAGTTCTTACCGTATATCGATATTGTAATCTATATTGGACCCTACCCGATCCTCGAGACCTGGCCACCTATATATAGGGGTCAGGAGGGGACGGTGTAGGCCAGATTGAAAGCAAGCCAGGTTGAACACCCAAGTTTACTTTCGACGCACACCTATTTTGACTAACTTACCTTCGAGTTCATCCGACGCCCTGTCTCCCCGATCCTAAGTCCTTCATCTAGGGCATTTGTCGAGTTAACCCCTCGTCAGTCGTAGACTCCTGGAACATTATCCTTGTATATGACATACCACTTTTTCATCTTTATACCCAAAGACGAATGTGTTTGATGAGTGCATTTTATATAATGTTTTGCCTATTCTGCTTGTTATCTCAAAAATGAAGAGGTTAATGAACAAATCAATTTTAACTTGCCCTTTCTGGGGACAAATATGATTATTTGGAAGCAATAAATGACTTCCATACATTTATACACGCACCTGGGTGTCAAGCCAAGTAGCCAAATTGCGAAGAGATGAAGACAAAGAGTTTAATGACCAGTGGTATGGTTATCCCCGCCCGTACCATATGACCGCACCATGTGTTGGTGGCTTTGCCTCATCAAAACCTTTCACCATGTGTAGACGGAACATGGATCGGAGATACAAAGCTGCCACAATACCACAAAACCTTATCTCTGGAAGAGATCTAGAGGGATCTCGCAGAGGAAATCCATTAGCGTTGTTGCTTAGATCTTGGAGGCGTCACCATTGATCTTCATCATCACCATCGTCACTTTCATCCATCTCATTGTAATTCCAAACCCTGGTGTGGATTTACATGTGCACTTTTTATACTCCATCCATATTACTATGAATTGAAATAAAGATTAAGTTGTCTTCATTTGTATGATGTATGTAGTGGTTCTTCCATGACGTTGTGTTAATGTCAACCACACAATAATTGGCCCCTTTGCGACATGGATGGATTCACCATTGATTTTTTTCATGATATCTTTCTTCCTAATTGGAACAACGGATTCGAATCACCTTTGATTTGTTTCTGTATGTAAAATTTCTGTAGAAATATTATAAAAATACCATAAGAACATGTCTTTTTAGACCTTGTTTAAAGCATGCGCATGTTCACACGAATCTAAAGTTAGTATTCTTTCCCACATCCAGATTTGCCGACAACGTTATGTCCTCGTTATGCAGTACCGCAACCATGCCATTCTTGAAGAACGTGCTCCAATGCCTCCTTGTTGCTTCCATGTGGTCGCCATGGAGGTGGATCCATCGCTTCCATGGCTCCCCCGACCGAATTGTCGTCCATCACAACGGGAGTGTTGGCCGCATGCACTCTTGTCCAAGATTAATTGTAGATAAAATTTCATCCTAGTCTCCATACTTCCAATGGATTTATCTTAACCACCAAATGTTTGTACTAGACTTTGCAGTTGCAAGCATGGAATCACAAATAGACAAGTTTGTGGATTAATATGTCTTCTAATTCGATGTTCATGTCCAAGTCAAAGAAACTACAATATGGAACTCACAGATGTACGAGTATGTATGATCTTGGTCGACATAAGGTGTGGGGTCTCGTCAGGCCGGATGATCAATGACTTGGGCCTGAGCGCCTAGGAATGAAGAGAAACTATAAGTCAAAACACATGCTCAAAAAGGGTGGTTTCTTGGAAGATGAACACCGGTCGGCTTCTAGATTCGTTCTAACATGTGACAATTTCAAAACGTGCTATAGAAAATACATAGCCTTATAGGATTTTTCCATAAATATTGCTGATCCAGGAAAATTGGTAATGAATCGCATGCTTTGTCTATGGTACTCGGGCCATACCTTATTTTTAGTGCCCAAATAACTCTAGCATTTTAGTTTTTCATGGTCTCTCTCTGATTCTTAATGCGTGGTGCGCTTCATGTCCAATTTGATTGCATAATTTGTTTCTTCAGAGATTTGGATCAACATTTTCATGCTACAGATCCCAAAATGCATGACAATTCCCTTATAGAATCTTGGACCCATCTCTAATCCATGCTATAAAGAAATTGCTTTGTCATTCGTTTCGAAACATAAATATTCGATTGATTTAGGTGTTCTAACGACATAAATAAGCAAACATACAAGATTTTATATGTAGAAATAGGGAGGGCTCTGCAAATGATATGATATATGAATTTAATTCCAAGATGTTTTGTGTAAAAGTATGCACGAGTCTTAAAGGAAATGAACGGTAGGGATGTGTAGAGTTGCACTTTCGCAATAGTTTTGAAAATATACAAGACAATGGGGGATATCAAACAGTGTAAGCTCTATTTGGTAGGCCAATATTTTCTAAACCGAAGAATTTCAAAATCAAAGTATGCAAACGCTAGGCTAACCAATACATAGTTTTTTCATTTCTCAGTTTTAGGAAAAAGAGGGTCAGATCTCTTTCTCCAATATTTTGAAAAACCCGAATACTTCAGTTTTTAAAGCACAATATCTATTGCATCCAAACACCTTAAGGTATTTAACAATTTAGGCACAATTTAGGCTCTGTTTGGATTCAAAGTATTTTTGAAGTATTACTAAAATAGCATTGTTTCTAGGAAAAATTCAGTTTTAAATACTTTTGACCTGTTTGACTACACTAAAATGCCATGTTTTTTTATACCATGGTATTCCAATAGTAGAGTTATTTTCATAGTTTTGAAAAGGAGGTCTGGACCTCTTTTTCCTACAAACTGTGGTTTTACAAAAACTACAGTATCTCTTTCCCAGGGACCCAAATACAATGGTTTCAAAATACTTCGATTTAATTAAAACCAAGCTGCCAAACTGAGCTTTAGTATCTTATAAAAAATCGAAGGATTTTCTGAATTACTTCAAAAAGGCCTTAACGTCTAAGGCTGGACATCAGGACCGAGCTTTTCAGCTCGGCCCGAGCTTTACTGGGCTCGCCCCGAGCCAGGCTCGGCCCGCTAGGCAGTCTGACCGAGCCGAGTTCAAAATCCTGGACCGTGGTAGGCTCGGGCTGAGCCAGGCTCGGCTCGGTCCAGCCCGTTTGGCCCGCTCAGTTATCTAACACACGTTTTATAAAACGAATTGAGAGAGGAGATAAGGACCGATAAGGCCTATGACAGGTACGTAGCACTTTACTTCTCTCCCTCACCCTTTTTCTTCGGCCGCCGCACAAGCTAGGGTATGCGCCGCCGCGCGCCGCTGCGTGCTGATCCTCAACCGTCTGCTACTCTGAGCCATGGAGTTCGCCCTCCCTTCTGGGGTTTCTCTGCGGAAGGAATCGTTCCGCGGTGGAAACCCAAATACAGCGGAACCCCATTGTGCAAGCCCGTCTCCGATTGCCCACCCAATGCTCACCGCAGTGTATCGCCGTAGCTAGCGAGGCATGGCAACCAGCACCGCCTTCGTCCCCCTGGCTTATAAATTGGCCGCGCCCTCCCTCTGCCGCTCCGCGCTGCAACTTCCCGATCATTCCAACCAACTGCCAAAACCTCCCTCCACACGCCCTCTTCCCAGCCTCCGGTGCTCGCGTAGAAGAACCATGTCGTCCATGACCACCACCACCACCCCTGCCCCATTCCTAGCCCCCGGTGCCCTCGCCGGAGTCCGCGTCGCTCGCGCGCGCACGGTGGTGCCGGCCACGCGGAGGAGGAGGACGGCCTTCACCAGCCTCCGCGCGGCTGCAGCGAGCGGCAGCGGCCACCGCGCGGACCAGGAGGAGACGCAGCAGGATCAGCGCATGAGGCTCTGCCTCCACGGTCTCGGGCTGGGGCCTCCGCGGACGCCGCCCTCTACCAGCGTGGCCGCGCCCGGCGCGCACGACGACGGGCCACGGCCGCCGCCGCCGATGTTCCACGAGCGTCGCGCACGTTACGCGCGCCCACGCGTGAGCGTTGTGTCGATGCGAGGACGCCGGCAGCGCGGGCTTCCTCGCCTACGCGCGGCAGCGGCCGCCGAGCCCAAGGACGACATGGACTACGCGGACGGCGCGGATGGTGGCGGTGGCGTCGACTTCGACTCCAGGGACGTCTCAGGTGGCGCCGCTGGCCCTGGCGGTGGCGTGGAGGAGGAGGAGTCCTCGGGCTCCGACGACGGGTCCTCGGGCGGCTCCGACGATGAGCCATGACTGACGGGGACGTGCTCATGAACCTGCACGGGAGTCGGCACCTCGGCAGGAGAGCGCACGACGTGCTCAAATGAGTTTGTGAAGCGGGCGTAACGAACTCGGCGGCGGCAATGGCGGGTGGCCACGGCGTGCGACGCACGCATCAAATTTGGCTGGCGTTTTTTCCTCTCTTGTTTTGTTTTTTAGGCAAACATAGCTAGCTGGACATATTATCCCCTCCTCTCCCTGACTCCCTCTCTCTCTCCTCTCCTCTCCCCTCCCCTCCCGGCCCGTCCCGCGGCGGCTGGGTTCCCCTCGAGCCTGCGGGATCTCGAGCGGGCCGCCGGGAAGGAGAGCGGGACTTCGGAAAGGTAACTGCGTCTCCCGTTTTCCATGGTGAATTTTCGTGAGAATCACAGTTCATGACGGTTTGTTGTTTGTTGTTTGCGAGAGTTCATCAGCTACTTCCGAATCTTATTGTGACCCCTTACTTTGAATCGATTCATGAGCCCATGGGTACAGCTCAAAAAAAAGCCCTAATTCCGTGACTTCATGCTTAATTGGTAACCTCTGATTGCAAAAGAAGATAGTGAACTCTGCTGTGATTCTGGATTCTAAGGCCAAGTCCTTGCATATTTCATTCGTTACTATGCTGAATTGTGGAATGCCAGGTGACTCACGGTTGATTTTCCACGCATGCATTTCAGAGGACAACAAGGCCTTCTAATTTCAGTACAGCAGTTCTGTTTTCCGACCTTAAGATCTCTTTCATTTCCATACTTGCTTGGCGAATTCTGATAGCAAATGAGGATTCTGTGCTGTTAATATGCAGAATTCTGTTGTGATTCTGATTTCTGAGGCCAAATCCTTGCATGTTTGCTCTGTTAAGATGTTGAGTTATGGAATGCCAGACTCACGATTCTGAGACTCACTGACTTCCTCTCCCTATCCTTCTTCTGAAGGATAGGTAAGAAAAATGTGGAAGTGTTTTTGACCGCTTGATTTTCAGAGCATGCATTTCCAAGGCTAGCTTAGCCCTTTTAATTTCAGTAGTTGCGTTTACTTACTGAGAATAAATTGTATTTCCGTAATCTTTAAAACTTCTGGAATGCTAGCTGTAGGCGGCTTCTCTACCATGTCTTTAGTTTGTAATGCTTAGTGCATGGACGCTGGAGAATCTTGGCTGCTGTTCCGTTATTGTGATGACAATTGAACTCCAACCCATGTTTGGGATCTGTGGGAAAAAAATTGAGCCGTAAATGTCATCATGAGATAATTCTCATTTGTCCTTTCTAGCTAAGACATCTCTGTTTTACTCATCCTGCTGATTATCTATATATATTTAATAATGATTGAACAAGGTTGTTTTTTGCACCTGTATTTGCAGAAAACTTTCTAGTTCATTTTCCCTTTCAGTTTGTGGATCATTTTCTTTCTTTCGGATATTACTTTATAAAATGTTCAACCTGATGTTCCTTGGGAGGTTGTCATACTCCTGGTGGTGGTTTTGCTATCTTTTTCATTATTTGCTCTTTTTTCTACTATTTCAGTTCTCCTTCCAGCATATCTTTTGTGCATGTGTCTTCACCGTACGGCATCGTTCGCTTAGGGAGCAGTTCCATCATTCATTTCGTCGCTTGGTTCCTATTTTCAACCTCAGTGAATTTATTCCTGGCCCTGAGCCGATTTAGTTTCCAGCGGTAGTTGGTAGAAAAATAAAACCATTTTACATTTAGGTTTACACTGTGATTAAAGTGTTGTTAGACTCCTGGGTGACAAAGGGAGGGTATTAAGTCTGAGGTGATCTCAGTTTTTTTTTTCAATTCTGATTCAGTTCGGACTTTGAAACAATGAATGTACTTATAAATTAATTTGATACTCATTTACTTAAAATTGCATTGCTGTTGTTAATTTGCTTTTAGCTGCAAGAGCATCAGTCCGAAGCTAGACCATCCTCTCTCTCATCTATGTTCTATGCATGTAAAGTGCGCCTCTTTTTGTATATATATTTTTGGGGTGATATCGTTTTATATGGTTATCCAAACATCTTTAACTAAGCTTTGATGTGCTTATGCTTTTTCGAGCTCAACGAGTACATTGGAAAAGACAATATCAGTTAAGGAATGATACTCTAGTTTCTACAGTATATATTTTATTTTAGAGAGCCCTTTACTTAAATGGAAATCAGCGTGCACTTTCTTAGTACTGAGCCTACCTGCATGTTAACCTGAGAAGTAGGATGGCCGTGATTACTCCAAATTTGAACATATTCATGAGCCCATGGGTGAACTTGTTGGTGTTAGCCTAATTTCGCTTGGTGGCCCAGCTGCCAAACTTGGTGAAATAGCTTGGCACAGTTCAGATATTGGGTGCACCAAAGTCTTTATTCCTGCCTTTTTGTGTGATTTGGTCCATTTTTATATGAAAGAAGTTATGATTTTTTGTATCTTGTGTGAAATTGTTACTTGCTCTATTATGGCAGCTGCATTTCATGATTTGTTTTTAGTATTGATATCATTCAGTCAAGTTACTTTGCAAAGTTCCTGGTTATTTTTCTTTCTCCAGCCATGTACCTGCATGTTTTTACTTCTCATATGTGGCGATGCTTCTGAGCCTACTCGTTTGCTTTCTATGACTGGTTGTCAAACTGAAAAGAGCTATACTTATTGTTACTGCTCCATCCATGACTGACGGCAAATGGATGGCAAAATTGTGAAATCTTGACACTATTATTCTTGTTATTACTACAGCTATTCCTGCCATGTTCATGATGTCCGGTGCATTTGTAGGTTTGTGGGATAGACCTTTTCACTGCATGTTTGTTGAAATGCCCCATGTCATCCTATCCAGAAAAGTCCTTGTGTTATCTAGAAACATTTTGCTCCCCGATGAATCAACCAGTTGGCCTTGCAGCTCTAACTTCTGCTCGTTGTTGTATCTGTTCATACAGATGCATATTTTCCTCCCATGTCTATTGGCTGTTCTTTCCGGCGGTTGGTGTTCTATGGGTGCGGATTTTCTACTTTGATATGCATGATCAAGGTTCTGCAGTCCCTGTTCTGCTGGAACGTTCCATAGATGTGGTGGTCTCATGTTTCTATCTACGAAGCACCGATACGGCAAGACGGATACGGCGATACGGATATGGGGACACGGGATACGGCAATTTCTAGAAACATCAATATGGCGATACGGCGAGTATATATATAAATAAAATAAAAAATCATGGGATATAGACAGAATAATTGAATGCTGAACAAAATATTGGCCGTTTTGTTGTACACCCTCCGTCCTAAAATAAGTGACTCAATTTTTCCTAGGTACGGATGTATCTAAACACTGAAATGAGTCTAAATATATCTATATTTAGACAAACTGAGTCACTTATCTTAGAACAAAGGGAATCGGGGTATCGGTCAGGTATCGGGGTATTGGAGTATCGGTCGAGTATCATACGCGGACACGGCAAAGTTTGAAGTGTCGTGCTTCGTAGGTTTCTATTGCTATTCCTCCCTGTAGAAAAAGATCAAGCGGAAGGATGATCTGCTAAAGATCTTGATGCCTTCGTCCTTGCAAAACAGAGTCCTAAAAAAGGTAGTGGGTTGTCTTGAGTGGGATGTTCAACCATTGGTTTCAGCACTGACCGTAAGTCTGAATCTGATGAAACTTAAGTGCCTTGTACTTTGGTTCGCCTGTTAGCACACAGCCATCCTTTTCTTTTAATTGCCTCACTCTGTTAGTCTCAAGGCAATGTTCCAGCCGGAGACAGCAACTAGGTTGATGTCCAGTACTATTTACATGTGTGGAAGACTTGGTTTCATTGCACTGTGGTTCGTGGGCATCAGAATCCGGTAGTCTGATAAATGTGCTATATATAAGGTGAGCATCATCTAATACATGTGGTTGCCATGAGTTTGATAAGTGTGCTCACGAGGATGCTTAATAGTCTGCCATCCTGAAACCTTTGCTACGTACGAGGTGCTGTAATCAGCTTTTGGGAATCTTTTTTAATACGCCTCTGGAACAATTTCTCATTCATGGTTGCACCAAGCTGTCTCATCCATGATTGTTTTCTTAAGCGCAAGGTGACATTGTTTAGTCGTTTCATAGATTGTTTTTTAGGCTTTTTTTATGGTACAAAATCTAAAAAATTCAAAGTTTTATGGCATGAACCAGAGGTGGACTGCGACATGATGGTCAGCAATGTCCGGTCTTGGCGGCGTCCAGCCTGGGCAGGACTTGCCGGAGGCGTGCGGCCGGGGAGTGACTGGCCGACGGCGTCCAGGCCTCGTTCAATGCTGGCCGGCCGTCTACCATGGGGGCGGATTGCTGGGGCGGCGTGACGCTGAGGATGTGCAGCGAAGGAGCAGGCGAACATCTCTCCGGCGTGTGCCATCCGCCCGGCGGTGATGGAAGGCGGCGCCAGGGAGGAGCCGCGCCAGGCAGGATCCCGTGGCCGTGGCCGTGCAGTCGGTCCCGCTGAAGTCGCTGCGGCCGGTGCTGCGGCCAGCGTTGCGCCGCTGCTGCGAGAGGAAGGCGGCCGCGATGGCGCGGTGGGGATGACCGGAGGAGCTGCGGCCGGCGCTGCTGCCGGCGTTGCGCCGCTGCTGCGAGTGGAAGGCGGCGGCGATGGCGCGGTGGGGATGGCCGGAGAAGATGCGGCCGCCGCTTCGGCCGGCGTTGCGCCGCTGCTATGAGTGGAAGGCGGCGGGGATGGCGCGGTGGGGATGGCCGGAGAAGCTGCGGCGATCCCGTCCGAAGAGAGAGCGAGTGAGGCAGACTGTCGACTAGGGTTTCGCTATCGGGTCGAGAGGCAGTCCCTGCGATGAGTTTTGGGCCAGATGCTGTTGGGCCGGGGCCTATTAACGAAAAGTGACGAATTTTTAGACTAGTGCGATGTATACTACTCCTATTTTCGGGACTAGTATGAAACGTTATCAACCTTTAGATACACGAAAATGAATGGTCCATATTTATTTGGGGGTACCACAAAACTCCTCTTTTAAGTGGGTGGTTCGTCGGAGCCTGAGCTGCACAGGTTGGAATGTCGTGCGGTTCGGAGGGTTTAGTTAAACTGATATCTCTTTTGATTGTTGCACTTTTTTATTCTATAGTTGCAGATATTCTCACAGGTTACTGTTTTTTGTAGGAATTAGGCCTCAGGAAACATAAGTATCTGGATTTCAGAGTTTGAGAAAGAGGTTTAGGGTTTTGTGCGTGGGTAAACAACCCCGCACAATCTCCACTTTATATATTGACGTGATCATACAATACAATCGTATACGATACATATACGTTACATGACAGATAAGAGTTAGAGGCTAATTACAATTCCAACACTCCCCCTCAATCTAAACCGTGACAAGGTTGAGATTGGACTTAAATCTATCTATCATCTGTCGGGTGGCTGGTTTAGTAAGTACATCAGCCAATTGATCACGTGTGGAGATGAATCTCACATCCAAGTCACCGGCGGCTACTCGTTCTCGCACAAAATGGAAGTCTATCTCAATGTGCTTTGTTCGAGCATGAAACACTGGATTTGCCGTCAGATAAGTTGCCCCTAGGTTGTCACACCACAATATGGGGGTACGCTGCCGAGTCACACCAAGCTCTCTTAAGAGAGAATCTACCCATATTGCTTCAGCAGCGCCATTAGCCAATGCTTTGTATTCTGCCTCGGTACTAGATCTCGAGACTGTTGGTTGCTTCTTAGAGCTCCATGAAATAAGGTTTGCTCCAACGAACACTGCAAACCCACTGGTGGATCGCCGGTCATCCACACAACCAGCCCAATCGGCGTCAGTGAAGATGCTGATGACTGCCGAGGATGACTTATGAATACACAAACCAGTCGTCAATGTCCCTTTGACATAGCGCAAGATCCTTTTGACAGACTCCCAGTGAACATCAGTGGGCTGAGACAAGAACTGGCAAACTTTGTTCACAGCAAAGGAGATGTCTGGCCGAGTAAGAGTCAAGTACTGCAGTCCTCCCACAACACTGCGATATCTGTGAGCATCATCAGCCTTCAACAAAATGCCGGACGCTCTAGACAACGTCTCTGAAACTGCAAGAGGAGTGGTGGCTGGATTACAATTATCCATGTTGACTCGGTGAAGGAGATCAAGAGCATACTTCCGCTGAGTCAACGTCATCCCCCCTGAATTGTAAGTGGCCTCCAATCCAAGGAAATATTCCAAGCGCCCCAAATCCTTAATAGGAAAACTAGCAGAGAGGGAACGAACCAGAGTATCCACGGCACCCAGAGTAGAACCAGCAATGACAATATCATCTACATAGACCAGCATAAAGATCTGCACACCACCATGCGAGTAGATGAATAGGGAAGTGTCGGCCTTAGAAGAAACAAAACTGAGCCGATAAAGAAGCTGACTCAAACGGGCATACCATGCACGTGGGGATTGCTTCAGACCATAGATCGATCGATGTAGCTTGCAGACATGAGAGGGATACCGGGCATCCTCAAAACCAGGAGGTTGCTGCATATAGACATTCTCAGCCAAGAACCCGTGCAGGAAAGCATTACTGACATCAACCTGTCGAAGTGTCCAGCCACGAGACACAGCGAGGGACAGGACAAGACGAACTGTAGCCGGCTTCACGACCGGACTAAAAGTATCCCCATAGTCAATCCCGTGTTGCTGAGTGAACCCACGGGCAACCAATCTCGCTTTATGCTTGTCGATAGAGCCATCTGGACGATGCTTCGTCTTGAAAATCCACTTGCTGCCAACTATGTTAACACCCGGCGGCCGTGGCACCAAAGTCCAGGTGCCTGTCTTCTGCAAAGCAGTGAATTCATCGGCCATAGCTGAATGCCATGCCGGCTCACGAAGCGCCTCGCGATGGGAAGATGGGGCAGCAAAGAACGCTCGACGGCGAGGATCATATCGAACCGTACCATCAGTGTACGTCTTTTCCCGTCGAGTCTGATCACGATGGCGCGTAATCATCGGATGTTGCGGTGCAGCAACAGGTGAATCAGCCGAAGACGTCGCGGCCGGCGATGCGGCGAGAGGCGACGTGGGCTGACTCAGAGAGGGCATCGCCGGCGGCCCATGGGCTGTCGCTGGAGGGGGCAGGCCGACCGAAGGCTCGGGTGCAGCGCCAGAGGAAGGCGCGTGCATGGTCGCGCCATGCACGTCGATCGGAAGGACGTCGACCGCCTGCTCGGGAGACCGTCCAGGAGGAGCGCCGGATACCTGTGGAGAAACAACATCACCTGGAACAGGTGGATCAGTAGCCAAGTATGACAGGTCATAATTTCGCATAGGCACACTAGTAACCGGTTCATCAGAAGGAAAACGAATAGCATGTTCAATGGTAGATACATCAACCGACACACCGGGAGTGGCAAAAGGAAACACAGACTCATCAAAAACTACATCACGAGAGATGTAAATACGCCCGGTGGATCTATCCAAGCACTTGTAGCCTTTATGCATGGGGCTATACCCTAGGAAGACACACATCTTAGAGCGGAACTCTAATTTGTGAGAGTTATATTTACGAAGACTAGGCCAACAAGCGCATCCAAAGATACGGAGAAACGAATAATTGGGCTGAATATGCATGAGTCGAAAGAGAGGTGTTTCCTTGTTGATGACAGTAGTAGGCATCCGGTTAATGAGATAGCATGCCGTAAGAAAAGCCTCATCCCAAAAACGTAGGGGAAGCTGAGAATGAGCAAGGAGGGCAATCCCCGTCTCAACCAAGTGTCGGTGTTTGCGCTCAGCAATCCCGTTTTGCTGAGAAGTGTGTGGGCACGAGACACGATGAATTATACCGGTGTGCTCAAAATGCTTATGCAAACGATGATATTCCCCACCCCAATCAGACTGAACCGCCTTGATCTTGGCGTTCAACAGACGCTCAACATGGGTCTGAAAAGTGTAAAACACTTGCTCAACATCGGATTTATGTTTGAGGAGATAGATCCAGCAAAAACGAGAGTAGTCATCCACAAAACTAACATAGTACTTGTACCCTCCTGAGGAGACGCTAGCTGGCCCCCAAACGTCGGAGTGAATCAATTCAAGAGGTACAGTAGAAACACGAGAAGACAAGGAATATGGCAATTGATGACTTTTAGCACGTTGACAAGCATCACACACTAAAGAATTATTGTTTGAAGGGGAACACGAAAGCTCATTGGTCCTAACAATGTTTTGAACTACATTATTGGATGGATAACCGAGACGTTGATGCCACCGTTGAGAGGTAGCACCGGCCGACACATGCGATGATGAAGACACTCTTCCAAAGGGGACGGGGTACAGACCGCCATGACTCCTACCGAGAAGAAGGACCTTCCTCGTGGTTTTGTCCTTAACACAGAAAAAGTCACGATGAAACTCGACAAACACATGATTATCACCACATATGCGATAAACGGAAAGGAGATTTAGACTAGCATCAGGTACATGAAGGATATTTTTAAGATGAATAGATGAACCGGGTAAAAGTGAATGACCAATATGCGAAATTGACAAACCTGCACCATTGGCCACCTGCACCTGATCTTTTCCACTGTGGCGCTCATAGGCCTGAAGACGGGCGAGCTCGTTAGTCAGGTGATCGGTAGACCCTGAGTCCATGATATAGGGATTGTTGTTGTAGTTTGTCGTGGCAGCGTTGCCTCCGCGCTGCTGCGGCGGCTGAAAGTTGGAGTCGAAGCGGTTGCGGCAGTCTTTGGCGTAGTGTCCCCAGTTGCCACAAAGCTGACAGCATGGTCGCCAGCGGCGCTGCCCGCCGTTCCCACCGCCATTGCGGTTGTTGTTGTTGCGGCCGTCGTTCCAGCCACCACCATTGCCGCCACCAGTGCGGCCGTCATTGCGACCACCAAAACCGCCACCATCACTACGGCCGTAGCCGCCACCACCATCGTTGCGGTCGTAGCCGCCACCATCATTGCGGCCGTAGCCGCCGTTCCCGCCACCGCCGTTGCGGGGCTGCCCCTGCTGGCCATCATTGCCATAGGGATGGGTAGAGGATCCACCGCCTTGATAGGCAGGGTTAGGGCGCGTGACCGCATGGACAGAGGAGGTCCAACCCTCAGTGTGCGCCTGCTGCGCTTGAAGGGACTCGAAGGAGAGCACATTCGAGTAGAAGGTGGCGTAGGAGATCGCCTCGGTGTTGTTGCCGAGGGAGAGCGGGGCGGTGACGGGGTTGTAGGCGGATCCGAGCCCAATGACGATGTAGTCGACGAGCTCGTCATCGGTGATGGGAACACGGGCTGCCGCCATGGCATCGGCTAATGCCTTCATCTTCTGCATATAGACGGCGGCGGAGAAATCTTCCTTGCGCGTCGACACCAGTTGGCGATGGATGTGGCGAACATTGGCGCGACTCTGCGCGCCGTACAGATCATGGACACTTTTCCAGACCGAGGCAGCGGTGGCGCGCCCGATGAGCTGGTTAGCAATGTTGGGCTCCATGGAGCCGAGAAGAAGCCCGATGACACGCTGGTCCTGAATCCACCAGCGCTCGTACTCGGGGTTAGCCACCGTTGTGGCCTTGTCACCTTCCCCCGTGGTGATGGTCTTCTCTGGCGCCGCGATGGTTGCGTCAAGGTGACGATGAAGGCCGGCGCCTGCGAGATTGGGAAGGAGGATGCCCTTCTAGAGGTTGAAGTTCCCGGCCTCCAACCGGACCGTGGTCGTGGGAGCGACTCCCGCAGGCACAGAGGCGGACGAAGACGAGGCCATGGCCCCGACTGCAGTGGAGAGCTGGAGCGAGGACGACATCGCGGCGGCGGCGGAGAGGACTCGCGGCGGCGGCGGATCGGATCTTGCAGCGGCGGCGGAGGAGGCTCGCGGCGGCTGCTGCTCTGATACCAAGTTTGAGAAAGAGGTTTAGGGTTTTGTGCGTGGGTAAACAACCCCGCACGATCTCCACTTTATATATTGACGTGATCATACAATACAATTGTATACGATACGTATACGTTACATGACAGATAAGAGTTAGAGGCTAATTACAATTCCAACATTCAGAGGGGGCTTTAGGCACAGCTGCTAAGAGTACTACACTTTGGTTACACATTTATACTGTATAGGCGAGAGAAATGCCAACACGAACTCATCCTCTATAAAAACAGCAAGTTGATTGTTTATGTGCGCTTTTGCAATTAGAGTGCAGGATAATTTGCTTTTAGCATGTTTAGGCAAGGCAGCAGGTGTAGGTTAAACTATCATATCCATTGTCAGTTAAACCATTGATTTTGTTTACTCTTTTGCAAATGGACTTTGATCTTTTTTTCTGATATGAGTTTTTTTAATCGAATGCACTCCCTTTCCTTTGTAAAGATTAATCTACTTCAACTCTTTTATGAGATTATTCTTTTTTGTTGACTGCTACCATTTGAGTTCATTTTTTGTATGGAAAAATTAAATTTCGTTTATCCAAGGCAATACAGTTTAGAGTGCACCAAGCTGGCATTTGAGCTTCATCTGTGTGGTTTTTGTATAAATAAATTTGAGGTGGCTGCCAAATTCTGAATGACAAAAGAAGTGCTAGCTAGAAACATTCATGTTGGCCAACACAACAAAAGAAAGTACTGCAATCGATTGCATATTTATCATTGGAGCTGTTGGTTTTCCTTTGCAGTCTAGAACAATTTTACCCGCAGCTGGTTATTTGAGTAGGAGTTGATGGTGTTGTTCTAATCTCAGGATACAACTCCTCATCATCAGCCTGATAGGCTAGCTGAGACTGCCAGTGCTCTGTGTTGCTGAGTTCTGGATGAGGTGGCCACCGAATCATGGATGACAAGTGTTGGGAAAATTTGAATGCCACAACCAGAGAAGGTGAGTACTGCATGAACGATTGAGTGTTAATGTGATTTTATTTGGCTACCTACAGTGTCAAATGAGCATATGATCGATTAAGTATAAATTATTGGATAGGTTAGTTTTCCTTGCAGTCATGAATGTTTTTTACCATGACCTATTATTTCAGCTGGAAATTAGGTGGTGACGATGTCTTCATCTCAGGATATACTGGCCACATGTGCACACCCCAGAAAGTACTTAGATGTGTCACTGTCGTATAGAAATTAGTATGTACCACTTTACTAGCTTAATGATTTATATTTCGTATTGTGGTGTTCTCCCTCTGTAAGAAAAAAAAACACATGTCAAGGGGAGCTTCTTTATTTGTGCATTGCAATATAGCAATGCAGCACTGCAGGTTTAATTATCCCTTGGTACTTAAATTTACGTGGGCCAACAAGGAGATCAACTTTTGCTTAATAGTTCAGAAGTAGTGCGTATATACTACAGAAAACATATGAGACTTCTCATTTTTCTACAGGTTCTTAAAGTAAGCTGCATTCCTACTGTTATTTTATATTTGTCGTCCTTTTGGACTGGTTAAATTGATGAAAACATGTTCCTTTTGCTTTGTCTCTTCACTTAGTGCATAACTTCAGAATATGAAAAATCCAGCTGTAGCCAGCATTTGAGTTTCTTTCTTTTTGGAAAAAGAAGGCTTTCACTTACTCCCTCCATTTCATAAAACTTATCGCTGATATAGATGTATCTACACACTAAAATATGTCTAGATACATCCATATAACTTCAGAATATGAAAAATCCAGCTGTAGCCAGCATTTGAGTTTCTTTCTTTTTGGAAAAAGAAGGCTTTCACTTACTCCCTCCATTTCATAAAACTTGTCGCTGATATAGATGTATCTACACACTAAAATGTGTCTAGATACATCCATATTAACGACAAGTTTGATGGAACGGAGGGAGTATTCAAGATAGCCCAGTCTAGAATGCACCAAGCTGGCAATTGAGCTTCATTTGTGTGGTGCATACATATTATTTAATCAATGCACCTATTGTAGATTTGGTTGACGTGTGATTTATTCAGTAATGTTTTGTACTCTTCTAAGTGAGGCCACTTATTGGTGCATGATATATGAGATGGAACTAAAAATTGAGAGGTCTTCTGGTGGTTTACAGTTTCCACCCTTGTTTGTGAGTATGATGGGCCTACAAGTATTGTTTTTAGATTAGTACTATACATCGAGTACACGCGACTTTGTTTGGGGTGCATTTGATGGGGCTCAATTTTTTAACATGCACCTTCCCTTGACCGCATGTCACCATGTTTTTTACTGCACCAAGCTTAGAAAATAAAGCTATCAAATTAACAGCATGCATGCTGCACATTGAGCTATTTTAGTTTTTCTGACAAATAGCTGCTCAAATATTTGTGTATCCGAATTTAATATGCCCATTATCTTCAAGACTAATGTATAGTATGTTTCAGTTTTTGTTACACATAATTCACAGTTTCTTTAGTACTTAACAATAGGGCAGCATGGTTGATGGTTATTTACAAGGTCGTAACTGTGAAACCAAATCTTCAATTTTTATTTGTGGGCTATCAGAAGATGTCTGATTTTTGAGATGTGACATGCCACAGTATAATACATAATTTATTAATCTCTGAATTTTTTAAGAAGTAAATGGTTAGAAACTTAGCCGACCATAGTATGACTACTACTATTTGCAGTGTCAATCTTTTCATCATATAGTAATTTAATGATTCACCAGATGACACATTTTATCTGATTTCTTTATAGAAAGTTCGATATTTTCTTACTTAATAATGATTAAAAAATAGTGATATTGTATGTTTAGTTTAATGTTGTGTTCGTCTAGCCCACCGTGTTCTTCTATATATTACACATTTTAATTGCTCTAACGAATCATGATCAATTCATGTCTCCAGCCAGCTGTTCTTGTATAGCAACACCAAAGATCTCTACATTCATACAGTCAACCACTGGTATTCTCCATACAAAACTTGGGTGTTTTACCTGCTGCAGGTACAGGTAGGAATGCTCCAGCTCTCTACTTATTTCATTTTGTTTCTTCGTGGTATAATATTATGTTCATTGTCAAATGTTTTGGCTGTCGCGGAAAGATTTCTACCATCACATGCTTAGGTGGATCTGGGTTTTCGAAAAAAAAATATGCTATTTCAAAGTTTTAAAAAATCTGAAATAAAATTTTGCATGTACATATTAACTTGGTACTTGTGCAAAATTTTGAGCCGAAATACGATTGTATGTGGCCTACATAAAAATGACAGAATATCCAAATAACACAACAATGATTGGAGTTGACTGTTCAAAGAAATACAAATTTTCATTTTCCTTTTTTGTGTAGGCCATATACAATCGTATTTTGTATCAAAAATTTGCACGAGTAAGAATCAAGATAATATGTACATACATGAATTATTTCAAAATTTTCTCAAACTTTAAATATCATTTTTTAATTTTGAAAAAAGGGGTCTAGGTAGACTCATGTCCACCAAATCCTGGTCGACACACTGGTCCATTAAATAAGTATGACGAATGTCCAGCGAGTGCTTATCTCATTACTATAGAAGAACACGGTGCATCAAGCCAGGAGCTCATCATCCTCTCCTCCGACGATGGAGTTGAAGGTTCCCAGTAACACGGACACTGCCCACGGTACCATGCTATTTTACCATCGCTGCAAAGCTTTGCTTGCTAGAAAATCTCTGTCCTGTAGACTAAGTAGAATCTTCGATCTATGATGTACTGCCTAAGCAAGACAAACCTGCGAATACTGCCTATGCAGACAATCCTACGAACAGGGTAACCGTGTCAATATTCCACTAGCTAACAGCTGTTTTACAAGTGAATTTGCCATCCTAAAACGTCACCACTTACCGGGACTGTTGCAAATATCATTCAAATGCGGCAGCTCGGGGTGGACATCGGTGCGCGAGTAGGTTCCTTGTTGGCTCGCAATGCTCGCCACATTCCTGCACCATCTCGTCTTACAAACAGCAGTTCACGTGCTCTGCAGACTGCGGTTCTGGGATTCGTCCATCCTGATATTCTCACGATGCAGGCAAGTAATTAACCCAATATCCGTCATCCTTGATCTTTCTACAACCCTTTCAGTCCATCACAGAATTACCCCCAATGAGTCGGATGGAGCCCTAAAGTCTGGTTAAGAAAAGACTGTCCATCTATGAACATTGCTCATGACCGATTATGCACTATAGGATGCGGAGGGATCTCTGTTCTTTCTTGCTGCGTGTTATGGGTTTCACTGACAATTGCTTGCAGCATAGCCGGGTCTTTTGCATCCCCGCTGTGATGGTTGCTACCGGTGATGCACGATGGCTGCCTCATCTTGGCCTCTTGACCACTTTGTTGATTTTGTAACTACGTACTGATAATTGTGTTGTATCAGAAACTTAGCTCATGCTACTGAATTGACTCTTACCACTGAATCTGCAATGAACAAGATTGTAGACTCCCTAATGATACTTTGCCTTATCCTCTTTGCTCACGATCTGTTGAGTTGTCCCAGCTTCGTAAAATAATTACTATATATTTCTTCATTCAGTCTGGTGATTCTTTTGTTTGTTGTACAAACTATGCTTTCCTTATCTTTACTTATCTGGATGTCAATAATAGATAGTGTTCTTGATACTTTGGTCAACTAGGCAGTGCAAGTCTTTCAAATGTCACACGCTGTTTTTGAAAACTATATATCACACTTGCATATTTACACGCACTTTAATTTATTAAATCTTTTTTTAGAGCAAAAGGGGTGGAACCCCCTGGTTCCATTAACATGCAACCATTCCATAGTCTGTGTGCCAAAAACGAGCTGTAAGCTCAAGGTTAAGTGCAACGAATAAACACACCAAAACAGAAAGGCTAAAGTTTCAGGTACATGGAATAAACACACGAGAAAGGCTTCAGTCACAGAAGTGACGGCGTCCGCTCTCAGCTATCCTCTCCCAGTTAATCCTCACGCACCAGTTGTCCACCAGATCTGCTGATGCAAGCCTGGGCTGAGCTTTGTCAGCCAGTTCCATCAGCAGGTTCTTCATATCCATGCAATCCAAAGCAATTCTCCCCGGCACCGATCCAATAACATTAGGTTTGCATCCAGCAGTTCTGAGTGCTTGTCCAGACACAAGAGGCGCCAACTTTTGATCAGGTAACTGATCCTTCGCATCACTTCCTTGACACCTGGCCATTTTAAAACCCTGGAAACACATCTCGTTACGAATCGACCATAAGGTCCATAAGGTAGCAGAGGAAAATATATTAAGCACATAATTTTTATTTTCACTTATCCACCATCTAGCAACTGACTCAAAGTTTTCACCAATAGCAATACCAAAAACCTCTGAGATTATATTCCAAATATACTTAGCAACTACACAATCAAAGAATAGATGTTTAGCAGATTCCTGTTCATTGCAAAACAAACAGGAAGCATCATCTACCTTTCTCCTCTTACTAAGGTTATCTCTTGTCAAAAGTTTATCATTTGCCAACAGCCAAAGAAAAATATGAATTCAGGGAGAAATGTGGAGTTTCCAAACCGCAGGAGTGTGGATTGGAATAACACCACCATTATTCACTACCCCATAAAAAGAACTAACAGAGTAAACCCCAGAAGAATGGAAAAGCCAAACTGGACAATCAGCTTCATCTGTAAAACGAAAAGTTCTGATCAACTCAACCAGCTCAAGCCACCGATCAAAAAGAGTAGGAGAAACAGTGCGTCTAAATGAAAATTTTAGATTAATCCCATCCCAAGCATCAGCTGCCGTACATAATTGTTTATTAACTATTGAGTACAGGTCCCAATACACAATAGCGAGGGAACATTGGCCAATCCAAACGTCCTCCCAGAATAAAACCTTACGCCCATTTCCAACTCTCCATTTATACCCAATTTTAGCTACAGAGGCAGCCCACATCACCCCTTTCCAAAAAGGGGAGCAATGTGAAGGAGTGGCCCTCAACATATTAGGAGACAGGTCATATTTATAATCAATAATCATCTTCCAAATTTTATTATCATCCAAATGACATCTCCTGATCCAGGAAGCAAGGAGACATAAGTTGAAGTCCCTAATATTTTGAATCCCTAGGCCACCAAATTCTTTTTTCCGGGCAACAAAATCCCAAGAAGCAAGATGGTATTTGTGTGAATCCCCCACATTATTCCAGAAAAAATGCGCCATTTGAGAGTTAATGGCTTTGATAGCCCATTTAGGAAATTTAAGAAAAGAAAGGACATACATAGGAATGCTGGCAATGCATGCTTGTAGGAGAATAAGCCTTCCTTTGTAAGAGAGAAGTTTGCCCCTCCATCCTGCAATCCTCTTAATAATTTTATCCAAAATTGGCTGTAAATCTTCCTTTCTTAACTTTGCAAAATGTAAAGGAACACCAAGATAAGTAAATGGAAAATCAGAGATTTTGCAGCCAAAAATCTGTGCAAACAGTTTGGCTTCCTCATCATCAATGTTGATAGTGAGCAAGTCACTTTTATGATAGTTGATACGCATACCGGACATTTGCTCAAAAATAGTCAATAACCACTTCAAATTTCTTGCCAATTTTTTTTGTAATTTATTAAATCTAAAAATTCAAAAACATCTATTGCACTTGCATTTAGTTATTTTATGTAGTTTGCATCTCTATTTACTACCAACACTACTACAGCACTATCTTGCATATATTTAGTTTATCTTTTGCACCACATTTAGTTTACTTTACTAGCAGCATATCTAATTTATTTACGTGCAAGGTTGCCAGGATGGCGGTCCCGGGAAGCGCGCTGCCTTGGCGGGGAGCACCGCGGCGTGGGGTGTGGTGTTGTGTTGATGTTGCCCACGGAGGTGGTGTTGGGCTGTTGCAAGGATGTCAGGACGGCGGTCTGTGACGAGGGTAGCGGTGTGTTAGGGCAGTAGCCACGAGAGGATGGTTCCACAGGGGGACTTCTCGCGGCCTCGGGGCCGGTGTGTTGTGCTTGGGGTGTATCGGTTCTCGCTAGTGTGCACGGTCTCGGGATCGGTGTGGACGTCAGAGCGGTGGCTCTAGATCTCCCTGCTTCGAGTGTCGTCCCTTCTTGCTTAGGTGGAAGTGTCGATGGCTCGTTTGGTGCGGGGCCTCGGGGCTGGTGTGTGGCGTTGTGTTGTTTGGTTTTTCCAGTTTCCCTTATAAACTGGTCGTGTGCGTTCTGGGTATGTCCCTTATCATACCTTTGTATCAGGTTTCGGCCAGTTTTCTTTGTAAACTGATCATTTTCTCTTCTTCTTAATGAAAAGGCGGAGCTCTTGTCAGTTGCTCCAAAAATGTTTAGTTATTTGTTTTTAATTTTAATCCAAAACCTTGTGCTTGACAACCACTTGGTGGAGCTAGACGGCACCACTTTTTTTAATTTATAGGTTTCTAGAAGAGGAGGAGGAGTGAATTCTGCTGATTCCCCGAGAGTTCGATATAAACCCTCGAGTCACCAGTGTGGGAAAAATCATCCTTGCTGCATCACTCAGCGTTTGGATTTCCAACGAATTGGTATCCAAGCATCAAATTTTAATCCATATCCTTGCTGGACTCTCGCCTAGTCTATCAGCAACTAGGCCACCCGATTAGGGCATCGGCCGAACCACCATCTGTGGGTCACACAGACTTGGCGGTACGAGACTATGTCACTGATGTATACCCGTTTGGTACATCCACAACAAAATTCGACCTCCTTTACCATATTGTTGCAATTCAAGGGCACGAGATGATGTCCGCTTCATGTTGCTGCAAGCCGGCCTATTGTTACTACAAGGGGTGTGCAGGAGGGGATTACTGCAACTTGGACCCGCTGCTGGTGGTTTGCAATCGCCTGCGATAGAGGTGGCGCTAGAAATCATGGTTGTCATTGCTACGAACAGCATATGGTGCTGCTGCCAGTCATCGGTGGCGATGCTACAAGAATCTAGTGATGTTGCTACGAGACGTGGTCGGAGTTGCTGCCAGTGGTGACGAGCGGTGCTGCCAGCTTCAAGCGACTTTGCTACTAGTGGCAGATGACTATACTATGAGTAGCCGACGGTGGTTGTACCAGAGGCACATGGTGTTGCTATGAGGGTCTGGTGGCGGTGCTACTGGAGGCATACAGAGTTGGTACGAGTGCCCGCCGACGATGCTACCAGAAGCACGCGATGTTGCTATGATCGGGCGGTGGCGGTGCTACAAGAGGCACACAGGGGTGTTATGAGTGGCCTTCGGCGGTGCTACGGCTGTGTCTCACCGAAGCTACTAATGGGCAGTGGGGACGGTGGCATGAGCTGGTGTTGCGCTTGTAGGTGTGCTTCGATGGGTTTCTCCACATGTCTATTCTATGTGCTATTTTTCCCATGGCCGTGGGGGAGTTACATCGAGGAAGTTCCGTACAGAAACAATATGCGTGGAGCAAAGGGCACATGTCAAGCGCTCCATGCGTGAGATCGGGTTCTAGAGGACGCTCAACACGATGCTACTTTAAAAATAGCACGTTTTGAGAGATATACTAAAGTATTAGCACCATAGTTTTTAGTCACAGCCAAACATATCAAACTAATTAAAACAATGGTATTTTGAGAAACTATAGTATTGCCGAAACATTTAGAAATACTTTGCTACCATACATAGCCTAAGTCAACCAACCAAAACCACCTACTAGAAAAAAATTCGCTCTCCATTCTATCCCAGTTTTGGTCAAATTTAGTCTAGTTCGTATTGAGACATGTTTTACTGTGTATGTTTGCTCATTTAAGAAAAATACTTCAGCAATTACACATGGGACCTAAAAAGCTTGGACCAAATTACCCAGAGAACAAATGGCGACTAATCTAATCTTTTTTTGCATGGGACTATTCTAATCTATTAATGCTACCACTCCCTCGTGGCACGATGAAATTGTGCTATAAAATGTGTAATCCCATGCAAATAGTGAAACAGGAAAAAACAACCACACGATTAATGCACCCCCTAAACCCACCTAGGCAGGTGTAGCAGATCCACCGTGGTACGGACGTGTTTTTTTTTTGAAATCAATACCACATATATTTATAGTAAATAGTACATGATAGAGCTGACTCCAACTATTATTATAAAATAAAGTCTAAAAGAAAACGAGCTAATCTTCGAGGTCTTAAAATTCTTCTTCTTCCATGACATAATCTTGTATTTTTCTGAAGGCACCCAAAAGATAATGGCACAAATATCATACCATATACCTGCAAATACCAATAGAGGTGCTCCCATATTTTTGATTTGAGCCGCAATGCCAAGGCTACGTGCACGCACGCAACCATTAAAATAATCAATCCACATCGGCGAGAGTACCAACACCAATATTCCAGGGAAAAGAGACCGAACAGCCTGGTCGACGTTGTTGGAGAGCCGAGTATACGAATCACCATTGTCGAGGACGTAGCAGCCGGGACAAATATTACGAGGATAATCCTCCTCGCGGCAACGAAGAGAAAAAGTCCAAAATTGACTTGGCAAAGTAAGATCTGGAAGACCGTACCTATAGAACTGTAATCTAACAACACCACCATTAACACCGAGAACAAGATCTCGTCGTCGAACGAAGGACCGAAGATCACTTATTGTAGACGATGCCATCTCTATTGACATTGAGGCCAAAAGAAATTGGCTACCAAACCCCTAATCTAATCTTGAGAATACTATTTTAATTAAGAACTCCGCCCATCGATCGGGTTCCCCACCCATACTGACACCGGCGAGGCCGGCCGGAGGAGGGGGAACCAATCTATGGAGGAGGAGGAAGAGAGGCGGTGGCTAGATAAAAAACAGGACGTGTTGATAAGACTAGCACTACAGGAATTTCACCGTATGCCGACGGCCAACGGCCCTCGGCGTAGGCTTAATTGCCGTCGGCGTAGTCTACGCCGAGAACTGCCCTCGGCGTAGCCCCTCGGCGTAGATGCCCCTCGGCGTAGCTCTATTTGACCGTCGGCGTAGCTAATGCCCTCGGCGTAGTCTATGCCGACGGCTTTGCCCTCGGCGTAGCCCCGTCGGCATAGTTTATAATTTTTTTCAAAAAAAGTTTGAACTTTTTTGAATTTTCTTTTCATTTTTTTTTGAATCTTTGAATTGTTTGACTCGCTAATCTCTCAATTAGAATATTTCTTACACTAATTACACTTAATCTTTGGTCAAATTAAGTCTTGGTCAAACTTTCCGATCGGTCACCCATCCTCACACTACTCCACCTCCAACACGCTTAACTTCTCTGTTCCATCCGGATGTGTGTCCACGAAGCAAATTATACCTTGTTGATAATAATACCATATCAATCCTACTAACCCTTATACCACTATGTCATATGTCATTGGTTTTAAATTTCCAAACTATATATTAAGTAAACAACAATAAATAAGTATTAAATATATTGAATTCCAAACTATATAATAAGTAAATAAAAATGAATAATTAATAAATATATTGAATAAATTATATTTTTAAATCTGTAAATCGGAATTCGACAAATTATATGTCCAAATCGATGAGAAAAATGAGAGGAATCCAAATATGACATCCATATGTAATGTTTTTATGTTTTATTTAATTTTTTATTTCTTATGCTCGTTTTTGAATTTAATGTATCATCAGTGATAGCTCGAACTAATGAGATTTACATTGAAAAAATCATAAACAATTCAAAAAAAAATCAAAAAAGGAAAAACCTTCACACATAGTCTTCTTATGTCAAATACTAACAAGTCCACTTGATAAACAAGTTCTACTTAGTTTTCTTATGCCATACCCCCGCTTTACCCCGTTAACCCTCGCTTTACCCTGTTGATAAACAGCGGGCATGAACCTTCTTAGCTAGGGTTGAATTTTGCAAAAATCTTTGTGTATCTCTAATAAAATAACATGTTGTGTATCTAAAAGTGATTTTTTTAAAAAAATCATGAGGAAGCCATGATGGAGCTGTAGTTCAAATTTACCCCGCTTCCTGCTGAATTGGGAAGAATTTGTCTTTTTTGTGAAAGGTTAATGCAAAGCTTCCCACACACAAACTAGTGGTGATATATACATAAAATATGTCCTAATATTGTTTAAAATTATGGTGGTCTAGTTTTGTAATGTATTTTTAGTACTTCTTTAACAAAAAAACCCAATTTTAACACTTAGAAAATAGAAATTGATTTTTTTATGCATAGAAAATGAAAACTCCCAATATGAACTATGTTTGCCATCCCAATAGGCATACATGTGCACAATACGGGGTCATTTGAACAAACTATTATATGATTCGGGTCATGACCTAGCTTATCTGGCTTGAAAGCCATGAAACTTCGTACATGCTAGGTCATTTCTGAGAAGGGGTTTCTACAATATTTGCAATAGTCCAAGTTTATTATTTTTCCTCACAACTAGGTAACATAAAATGACACAATGCGAAGGCTTTACATTTTTTTGAATTTTTTTGAACTTCTTATGCTCGATTCAAAATGCGGTCGAAACGGCAGGCATGAACTTTCTTAGCTAGGGGTTGAATTTTGCAGAACTATTTATGGATCTATGATAAAACATCTACTTGTGAACCTAAAATGATTTTTTGAAAAAAACATGGGCAAACTATGATATAGTTGTAGTTCAAATTTACCTCGCTTCCTGCTGAATCGACAAGAGTTTGTCTTTTTTGTGAAAGGTTAATGCAAAGCTTCATACACACAAAAATGGTGATATATACATAAAATGTTTCCTACTATTATTGAAAATTAGGTTGGTATAATTTTGTAATGTATTTTTAGTACTTCCTTCACAGAAAAACCCAATCTTGACACTTAAAAATGGAAATTGATTTTTTTTATGCATAGAAAATGAAAACTCCCAATATGAACTTTGTTTCCCAATATGCAAACATGTGCATAATATGGGGTCATTTGAACAAACTATTCCATGATTTGGATCATGACCTAGCTCATCTGGCTTGAAAGCCATGAAACTTCGTATATGATAGGTCATATCTGAGAAGGGGTTTCTACAATAATTGCAATAGTTCAAGTTTATTATTTTTCCTCATAACTAGGCCAGATACCATGACACAATGCAAAGGTTTTATATTTTTTTGATTTTATTTGAATTTGTTAGGCTCGATTCAAAATGCGGTCAAAACGGCGGGCATGAACCTTCTTAGCTAGGGGTTGAATTTTACGGAACTATTTATGAATCTCTGATAAAACTTCTACTTATGAACCTAAAAATGATTTTTTAGAAAAATCATGGGCAAACTATGATGCGGCTCTAGTTCAAATTTTCTCGACTTCCAACTGAATCAAAACCCTAAATTCCTAAACTAAAAATCCTAACTAATTAAATTAATTAGTTTTAAATTTTGGAATCTTTAGATGAATAGATCTTATTTTTCTGAAAATTTTGATATATTATTTGTATTTTTGTGAATTAGAATGATTTAGTTATGATTTTTCTAAGATTAATATGGTAAAATGGAAAATAGCTATGCCGAGGGCATTGCCGTCGGCGTAGCTATCTTACGCCGACGGCAATTCTACGCCGACGGCCAGCTTCGTGGGCTGCCTAGAATGTAGCCTACGCCGACGGCAACGATATTTGGCCGTCGGCGTAGACACTGGCCGTCGGCGTCTTTCACCATTCCTGTAGTGTAGGACACCCTATTTTCCGTGGAAATGCTTTTACGGTGGATCCACAGAAAAACCACGACCATGATGACAGCTCCGGCCACACGCCGATGATTAGTCCAACTGATTTCCATCTGAGCCGTTGCGTAGTGCCGTGACTAACGTGGTATCTGCCCGGTCAGTGCACTGTCAACGCAGCATGCTAGACTTCAAACGTGCTAAGTTGCTAGCTTAGACGGTCGATATTGCTGCAATCATTCGTACTTAACCGCATGTCATATGTACACAACATATGCCTTTCTGGCTATTTGCCTTTCAACAAATATATTGTAAAATTACATATTTTAACGAACGTTTGTTTTCATGCACCCTACAAGATTCACATTCTTCATTTGTTTAGCTTTGAGAAGGAGATTTTGTTGCTCTTCCAGCCTTATCGATGGTCATTGTCACGCCACTTCTCAATAATTACATTGTTTTCACATACTAGATGACCCGTTGCGCCACTGGCGCAAAGGCAAATCCGAACCAGCACTGGCACCATAAAAAGTAAATTGTTCTAATTCAAATAAAAACAGTAGTTTAAAAAACCTAATACTATCCAAATTTTTGGATGTAGGTCCAAACACCTCAATTCCACCAATGGAATTCTACCAACGGGTTTTTTGTTTAGCCGTTAAATAAGTAATTGAGAATCTGAGTATGGTTTATACATGAATGATAACACATGTCTTAGGGTCCATTTTCCCCTTATTTTTGCACTGATATACATGACTCGGTTATAGCATAGGAACTCTGAAAGTTGACTCCATACATATCCAGCATTACTTGTTCTATTACACAGTCCATGATTTTCTGAAATTTAGTCCTGGGTCATGTTAGAAGTAATCACTTCAGTGCTTCAAGATCGCATAGATTTTACTGAAAATAAAAGATAGTATTATCAGCAAATATACTGTATTATATGTCAGCAAATAATCATATGGAATAGCTACTGCTCAGCTCCTAAACAAGCTTTAGTGTTCTTATAACGAACATACAGTGTGCAACTTGCACATAGCTTCCCCCTCCCCCTAGGCTCAATTCATCTTAGCACAATCCTGTGATAATTAGATAGAGGGATGAAATAAAGATGTAATGGAAGCTTACAACGGAAAAAAAATTGTGCCTGCTGCATATTCCTAAAAACATTACCAACATCACATACTGGCAGGAGCCACAAGTGCATGGCCAGTGTAGTCATATCCTATATTCAGAAATAACTTTGACAGTGTAGTCATCCTAGATTCAAGCAATATTGGACACAGAGAGTATTTTGATTCAAAGAGGACATTATGACAGATGAAAACAGGCCAATGTTAGAAATAGGAAACAATTTGAGATGTATTAAAATATGTAGGACTGTAGACCTTCCTGAGTTCCGGTAATCAACGATACACCATTACCGTCTTAGAAAAACTGAACCATGATATGAATATATCCTATTATTAACATGACATTCTTTGGTTCTCTTTGGTGGTACAAACATCGAAAAAGTGGGGACCCTATGAACTCTTGCTGTATAAATCATGTGAGGCAGCCAGAATCCATCTGATATATTTTTCTTAAGAATTATGGTGTCACTAATAAAATGATCCATTTGAGAGACCCAATTTACTTTAAAAACTGAATTAGTAGCAACTAATTAACATGGTTCATCTCCAATCAATTATCAGTATCATCTAGAGTAAAGATAAGGGAGTCATATGAAAGCATCAGGTTCAATGGCTCTCCTCCAACCAGAGAAACACCAAATAGCAGTGGAAAAACAGTCTCTTTGAACAACGAAAAGATTAATTGACTGTTAATAAAAATTTGCCACACGCAATCTCAAGACTGGCAAGAGAAGCCTAAGCACCAAAGAGAAAACTGAAACACAATGCTATTAACTATTATCCTTCAGAATTAATCTAGAAATATCAAGAAGGAATGGGAAATTAATGTACTTCATATGACAGGTTAGCTGGAGCATTACCAGAAGAGTCATAGGTTATAACAAGCTTACCACAATGCTATTCATTCACCAACCATTCCATTCGTCGGTACTGCAAGCTCATCACTGACCCACATGCTCGACATCTTATCTTATCCGAGGGATCTGCCGCCGCTTCTCTACCTCGACATCGCCGTCCTCCTCCTTGCGGCCTCAGCCTCTAGGGCCTCCAAGCGTGACTACAAATAAAGAGTAGCAACATTCATTAATATCTGATGGATCGCCCTAAAAGAACCTCTCAGCATGACTACAACTAAAGAGTAGCAACATTCATTGATACAGATATATGGGCAGAGGGGAAGTAAGCACCTTTTTCGCATACAAAAAATAGCACACGCAAAAAATAACTCGATCAAGAACATAAATTACAGTAGAAGTTTGTAAAGAAGCATTCCAACTTAATATCTTATCTTGTTTTCGACATACTTAGCTTCCAACATCGCATCACAGGCAAATTTCAAGGGTACACAAAAAGCAGCAGTAGGCATCTATCACTTGCAGTCATTTACATATTAAACCTGAAAAATACCAAGGATGCTTACTGGCTTCCAATAATGCACTTTATTCTGAAACACAAAACATTCTTTGATGATACTCTTTCTAGCCAAGCGACCCCCTCTATATCATAAAATCAAGTACACATTCCGCAACAGTTAGCAACACATAAAATGTGTGTATGCCTTCTTAAAAATGTACCATATTCCAAAACTTTATCCAGTGGTATTGTCAAAGTTGCAAGCTCAGAAATGAAACTGGCCTCACACTTTACGAATTAAATTGGGTATATATTTTCTAATTTCATAATCATCTTTTATCACAGATTGAAATTTTCACTATTCCATATGATTATGATTTATTCTAAAATAATATGGATCCACATCCATAATTACATTCACGCACTCATCACATGGTGTCTTCACTGTATGCCTCATTCTCAGGATAATTTCAGAGGTCCACCATACCACTCATATACAACACACATAAGACTGACTTTATCTAGAACTAATTTATCCTCTTCTCTCGTTTCCCAATAAAGGACGCAAAAAATAGAATTGATCAGAAAAGTTTGCTCTAGATAAACCCCAAAATCAACCACCCTTTTTAATTACGGGTAAAATGGACATGAAGAAATGGAACGAATGAAGGACATCTGAGCTGGAGTACACCTAATCGTAGAACCACTAAATCTTTATGCATGATCAGTTCTTGTCGCATGGCCCCAATGGTGCCATGGTCAAGCAGCGTGGGCAGAAATCAGCCACTGACAACTTCACAGGTCCACATCTGAAAAAAGCTACCATCTGCACCATTTATAAAACAGAACTTAAAGGAAGCCTATAATTATCCAAGCATTTATAAAGCTTCCACATCAACAAACCCCTAGCAACACCATCTATCCTTGTTGTCCATATAAAGCAATAGAAAAATCTGATCTACAACTGCAATGGGAAAATAGAAGTATCAGATGCGCAAAGCAAGCAATTCCGAGTCATATACTCATTGTTAATATAATATCTAAACATGGTGCAATTATTTAAACTATGAATATTACAAAGTAAATAAATTATCTGCAAATACGGACAATCAAGAAAACTATCACATCACACGAGAGATTTCTGAAAGCCTCACCTTTGAGCTGGGAGCCCACACCCCCAACAAAGAGAAACTAACATGGAATCTGTAACCTAGAAGCAAGGAACCTGGACCCTACAAACAGAGGATGGCAGGCCATAGGAACTTTAATAGTTAGTACGTGTAGATTTGATTTATAACCAAAATTAAAGAGAAAAATTAATTATATCCTTTAGTCTACATATACATGCACATCTCTCACATAATTTAGAACTATAAGCACCTGTCAAGAAATCAATCATACTGAAATGGACCTCATGTTTTTATAAAGAAAAGACACATGGCAAAACAGGGGCATCAACATGCATACATCAATGAGCAAAAGCACTTAATCAAACATTATTCATTTCTCCTTAATAAGCAAAATCAAGATAATATTCAAGACAGAGCATGTACGAGAACAATGTTTTATTAAACAAAAACAGAACAGTCATCTGAACATAATCAGTCCAATAGTCTTCCTTGGTTCCTCCCTTTGGTATATGGACAATCATCAATTTGCAAGTCTGTAGGTTAAAGGTTCCTAACCACAAAGGCATGTAATGTCCAAAAGCACAAGTGTAGTTTAGATTATTTTGAACAGAAGATGTAGTATATTATATTACTGTCTACATAAGCAATTCTACCAAAAAATCAAAGGAAAATCAGAAAACTACACAAGTGCACTGGCATTACCTTGTCAAGTAGGACCATCCAACTAATACTCTACTCAGCTGCATATTAAGCAATTCCCACTTAATCTTACGACAATATCACATTTACTTCAGGCTCGCCCCACGAACCGCAGAAAAACCATGTGTCCAGTTCTTCGTTCTGCGTAAGTTTGAGCTGAACAGCTCCTTTGCATGTAGCACAAAGATGTCCGCCAATATAGGTCAAAAGACGACATGGCATTCCAGTTTGAATGTAAGATGCAGGTAAAAGAATGCCACTGTGATAATAACAATAACAAAAAAAGTCTGGTCCATTTTAAGTATATCCAAAATATATAAGAATTAGAAGTAACCCATAACATGGTTCATATACCACAGGGAAACTGGGAGAAAGAGAAGAACCTATATTTTAAAAAAATACCATGATCCCTAGAAGCACATAGATGTAAAGCCAATATGGCTTTGCAAATGTAGCAACTTCAGCAGCTCAATTGACTGTCGTGAAACACTTCTTCATGCTCCAGCAGCTGGACCGGGAAGATTGGCCTCTTTTTTCACAAAACCTGTTTCATTGGAGTTTACCAAACATTAATCAGACACAATAAAAAGTGGAAAACATAAAGAAAATATTAATTAGGTTGGACATGACCTACATGACAGGATCACAAACTTCAGTAGGAAAGATAAGATAGCAATATTTATATGCTTATATCCTCTATTATTTAGTTTAACCTAAGCTCTAAAAGTATCATTTCTCTACAGTAGGAACAAAAAACGAATGTCATTGCTTATAATTACAGAGAGCAATTTTCTTTGCTTAGTAGCCTCCATGAATCACAATAAAGTATACATGCAGAAGTAATTACGAGTTATGACAGCTATATAGGACTCTTTTGCATCAGGTTGTAAGTAAACAAAATGATTGTGGTTGATCTGATAGCATACCAAACTAATCAAATAAATGAAGAGTGATCAAGAACGGAGAGATACACGGTTTAGAGGAGGGAAGATGAATTGAAGCTCTGCACTCAATATCACCTACGCAGCTGATCAATTCCAATTGTGAAACCATAGCAGCAGCCTTATTGGCATCTATAACCATGTCTAGTTAAAGATGAACATTTGCGTACCCTGTAGAAGACCCATCAGAATTAGCTTGACATTCAGTTCTGAAGCTAAAACTAAACATTCGACATCGAGTATTAGGTATATAAAAAAACCACCATATTTCTAACAAAATGATAAGGCCACAAAGTTTCCAAACAACCAAAACAGAAAAACAAATCATTTATGCAGAGTTTATAGGCCTGTCATATACAGGTAGAGAGAACTGACAAGTAAATCAGATCTACAGTTTTATAGCTGTTCTGCAATAAGGTAAGTTATCAAACTTTTATGGACAATCTCACACAGAAAAAATTATTTAAATATTGGCTAGTTAAAATCCATAAACAAAAGCAACCTAATTCCAGTTGTAGGGCCCCAAATAATCGACACTCTCTCATGTCCTAAGAACACATTTGCTTGATGCCACACCACATTAAGTAGCTAAACTACTGGAGCATTCGTTCTTTCTTAGCATGATATAACTATGATTTTTTTTTGTGACATAGTCTAGATCTGAAGTCTGAACCATACAAATAGTTACCTTGGCTTACATAAATCCATGCCTTTAATGAAAAACAATCTATTTAACTTCAACGAAATGACTCTCTTTTTAATTGCAGACTACCACTGTCCAATGTACACTAAACAGATTCCAGAACTGCAAACAATTGGATGTCATAAAATGGAAAGGGAAACCTAATCCTTTGGAATATGCCTAAAGAGTACGAAGGTAATATGAGATCCTTTCTACAAACAGGAATTCTGAATTAAATGAATCCCCATATTCCCAGGCGAACCGTAAACAATTTAGGCGAGCTGAAATTCTAAACAAAACAAAAGTATGCGGGACGTTAGCTAAAGAAAATCCTGGGGGAGATGCAGCCGCAACACCTACGGACTCCCTAGCCTTTCCCTGACCATCTCGGCGCCGTGGCCGTATAGCTGATTATATAAATCTACCACACTTACATGTAAGCAATATAAGCACTTCGTCAGCAAAGAACGTAGAAATAACCTGACCATTGGAGCGGCTGGCTGTACCAACTCATTCCCAGTAGAAAATACAACAAATGTTGGTCGGCACTCGACAGCTGCACATGCCTACTTAGGCCTGAAAAACTTTAAGATAGGTCTCTTAGCTGCTCCAAAATAATTGCACTACACTTTAAATCTACGTAATCGACAAGAACATAAGCAACCTAGTTCCTCAGCTAGTAACCCATTGCAGGAACACAAAATACATAGAATAAAAGGGCACACATATTTTACCTTCTAGCCTCGTGAACATCTCTGCTACGAAAGCAGTCACTTGATTCCTATTCTTTTCTAGCGCCTGCAATGGAACAAAAAACTAAATAGTTTACTATCAAATAGCAACTGGAAACCTTGGCTTCGACCTAACAATTTTCATTCCAAAAAGCTACAGCCTGGTTCTGAAATTATCACCGTCTCAAACATTTACTGAAAATGGATATTAATTGAACACCTTTGAATTTAGTTACCGACTTATTCATTCCAAAAGGCGTACTGAAATAATAACACTTCCTCAAACATTTACTACGAAATAACGATGCGACCATATTTCACGGCCAAATAGATGCATGGCTCACAACGGCATAGGGATGAAAATAGCAAATTACGCTATGTCAAGCTTACTTCAGTGAACACTGAACACATAGTATGTATATGCATCTTAGCAGCATAAATGGCCTTGAGGCGGAGATGAACTGAAAACGTTTGAATTTAGTTACCAACACAGTTTCTTGCCAGTTCTCACCGTCCTCAAGCAATGAAGTGGACTCATCATATTCTTCCTTTGCCGATGAAATTTCTGTTAATAAGAGAAAAAATTAGCACACATGAAGTATGTTTCACACTCACCAACAAAGAGAGATAAAACTTGAAAAAAGTATATGCTTGGTCCTAACTAAGTTAACCAGGAGGTAATCTGAGAATATAGTCTAGCACAAAACCAAACCTGACCAAAAAGCAACTCAGCAAGAACATACTACTTTGTTGCCTCCCAAACAAGCTCTAGCACATGGCGATAATGCAAGCTTGTGGCTAATGTGCTCAGTCACCTCATTGACCTGAAAAAGCATAATCAGATTGTAAAACAATGCCCATTGTATTACCTTTTATTAGGGGCTCTATAACACACACTGCATTAGAGCAAAAATGACCCAATATGATACATGCTATGAAAATTATCAACCTTGCTCAAGCATTTACTGAAGAGATAATGGATCGCCAGACTATACCTTGATTTAAGCAGGAGGGAATTTAGAGCTAGCGAGAAAGGAGGTCTGCTCTTTCCAAATGCTCCCCCTTGTGCAGTTCTAACTTGAGTTGCAGCGCAAAGGCCTTCAACAAAAACATATCAATTAGATTAGAAGCATTGATTTAAGCAGGAGGGAATTCAGAGCTAGCGAGAAAGGAGGTCTGCTCTTTCCAAATGCTCCCTTGTGCAGTTCTAACTTGAGTTGCAGCGCAAAGGCCTTCAACAAAAACATATCAATTAGATTAGAAGCATTGGAGTAAGCAGTAGATAGCTGCAGAACAAAACTAAATTCAAGCAGGTTCATGCCTTTTCCTCTCGTCATGGGAGCATCCTATTTTTGCACTCCTACCAAATCAGAGTACAGAATTAGGATGGGGAGTAGGGAGAAATGAAGAGGAGCAGGAACGGAGCCTCCATGGCTGCAGCTCCTCCTCTAGGAGGGCTCCTCCACCCAGCGCCCCTCCCCCAGCACCTACTCCATCTAGCACCTACTACATCCAGCGCTGCCACCAGCATCGACTTCACCCAAAATCGTCCCAGTACAAGCCCTTGCTGCTCCTCACCTCTGGGCCAGCGCCGCTACTCGATCTCCCTCTCCCCTGCTCGACCTCCAGAACCTCTCTCTCTCTCTCTCTCTCTCTCCCGGTTCTCCCCCTCAAGGGCCTCAATCTGGCTTCCTAGGCCAACCTCTACCGCAGCCTCACCCTGACCAAGATTTTGAAGAAAAACGAGTTTGACGGGGACGAACCTGGTCCTCCGAGACGGGGTCATGCAATGGGTCCTCCCTCTTGTCACCAACGGCCGCCAGCTCCCTCATACAGCCGCTTCCATCGCTGGGACGCCCCCTCTCTGCGCTTGACCGGGCGAGAAAACTCGAGAAAACTCATCCCATCGAGGGCAAGGAGCATGGGATTGGAGGAAGAAGAGAGGAAGCGGGGATTAGGGATGAGAGAAGGCAGCGGATTGGGGAGGAGAGGGAGGCAGCGGATCCGTACCTCGCCGACCATGGTTGTGGATGAGGATTCCTTCCTCTGCCTCTCTCCTTTTCCCCGTGGTCGGGCCGGCTCCCTCTCCATGGCGCTGACAGCCGAGGCCGTGGAGGAGACGCTCCCGGCAGCGGCGGCCGTGGAGGAGGCTCGACGGGGGATGTGGAGTTCTAGGCAGCCGGTGTTGTGGAGGAGACGCTGTCGGTGGCGGCGGCGGCCGTGATATGCTGGCGGCGGCCGTGGAGGAGACGCCGGTGGCGGCGACGTACATGGAGGCGGCCGTGGAGGCGCTGGCGGCGGTGGGCGTGGTCCCGTGGAGGAGCTGGTGGCGGCGGGGAGAGGAGAGAATGAGGCCCGAGGGAGATATTTTTCGATCTAGGTTTTTACCGATGCTTATATACCATGTATCAATGAACCTAGCGATCTGTCACACCGGACGTGGAGCCGTGGCTCTATGAAATGTCGGCCCCGCATGCATCTGGCCCCAACTGTCAGCGAATCACACTGATAAACAAGAAGTGAGAAATGAAATTACCACATCCAATGGCTGTGGTGAAAAGTGGGGCGAAAATTTTACTGTTGAATCGCATCCAACGCCCCAGCAACATGTCGCGAGCGCAAAGAGCTGAGGAGCCGGGTAGGCTAGCGCCCTTTAGAAGAGGATCTAGGTTTTTACCGATGCTTATATACCATGTATCAATGAACCTAGCGATCTGTCACACCGGACGTGGAGCCGTGGCTCTATGAAATGTCGGCCCCGCATGCATCTGGCCCCAACTGTCAGCGAATCACACTGATAAACAAGAAGTGAGAAATGAAATTACCACATCCAATGGCTGTGGTGAAAAGTGGGGCGAAAATTTTACTGTTGAATCGCATCCAACGCCCCAGCAACATGTCGCGAGCGCAAAGAGCTGAGGAGCCGGGTAGGCTAGCGCCCTTTAGAAGAGAAATGCCAACTAAGAATCAGCTCAGGGTCAACATCATCGATCCGGTCGCATGCACCAGGACATTCCGTCATCGGCGTCTTCACCACTTCATACTTCAACTCCTTCTTGTTATCGGTTGCATCGATAAATATTTTGGAGCCTTCACAAACCTCGCCTTTGACTAGCATCTCAGAAAGAGTCGTCACTATATGTTCTTTTGCACCCACCTCCTTATAGGCCTCGCACCATACATCTGCATGTATGAACATGGTTACACAAAATTAAGGCTAAACTTTTGCATGGAAAGAGAAAATAGGCTAGATGTGCTAACCGGGTTGTGTGGTTCCGATAAGATGACGTCCAACACGGCATCACTTGCAGATAGAAAGATGCCTTTGTTTCCTACTTTAGCTACAATGTTCTTAATCTGCATTCTTGCAACCTCTTTCATTTGTTCATACGAAAGGGGCTCAAATATTACTATCTCAGTCATTCTGTTGAGAAGCTCGGGCCTGAAGAACTTCTGAACCTGCACAAACCAAGAACATGTATGACAGTTAGTGGTAGGCAACCCTTGGATTGAGTACTTACATGAAAGTTCATGATTAAAAAAACCTTTTTCATGACGAGATTTCTTGCAACTTCTAGGGACTTCCCTCCCGACAATTGTGTTATTAGGTGTTCTGATCCTAGATTTGAGGTCATAATGATGATGGTGTTCTTAAAGTCCACAGTTCTGCCGCTGCCATCGGTCAGTCTTCCATCATCGAGAATTTGTAGAAAAATATTAAACACATCTGGATACGCCTTCTCCACTTCATCAAAAAGAACGAGGCTGTATGGATGCCTTCTCACCTTTTCAGTCAACTGTCCACCCTCATAATATCCAATATAGCTGATACATTCATATTAGTCAAACTAGTTAGGTGTAGCATAATGTTAAAAGGAAGGTAAATGCATAAGAAAGTATCTAGTACCTCGGAGGTGCTCCGACAAGGCGTGTTATTGAACCAACGCTATTATATTCAGACATGTCAATCCTAACAAGCATCTTTTCATTGTTAAATAGTTGTTCCGCAAGAGCTTTTGCAAGTTCTGTCTTTCCAACACCAGATGGGCCTAAAAATAGAAATGAACCTATGGGCTGGCTAGGTTGATCAAGACCTGCCCTAGCACGCAATACCGCCTGCGCAACCAATTTGACGGCTTCATCCTGACCAACAACTCGCTCATGCAATCTGTCCCCTAGGTGGATTAACTTGTCCTTCTCCTCTTCATGGAGCGTCGCAACCTTCAAATGAGAAACATGCATGACAGAAAATAGTACCTACCTGTGCGACATGATTTGGGTTCACGACAACTGCTTTCTTCCCTCTGTTTGTAGAGCTACTTTCCGGATTGACACTATCCGCCAGACTACTTTGATTAGTGTTCTCATTTGCTTCGTTGTCAATCCGCGCCATCTTTCTGGCTATGATTGTACAAGCCTCATCAATCAAATCAATTGCCTTATCTGGAAATTGACGACCTACATTTCATACAACAAAAAAGGACGATGTCAGAATTTCTTCTAAATCGGAAAGGAGTATCTACTATATACTAAAAGCACAATACGGAGGTCTAAAATAGAGACACCACGTTAACCCACATCATCTAGATTAATTTTAATAGTTAGATCTAATTTATACGGCTCAGATTTAAAGATAAGAGGTGTTACGTCCAACAAAAAATATATCATGGTTTTGAACTATAACAGATCTAGACATGTACGTCCGGTAGAAAGAGACTAAATTAGGAAATGAGCTATTTAACACGGCATACTCCACCCCCTTATTTGGAACATGGTGCAAGCAAAAAAAAATATGTTTAGCGAAATACACGTAAGCTAAGAGTCCGTTTAAAAAACGTGTATAAGATCTTATCTAGAACGTGGTGCAAGCGAAAAAACAAAATTGCAAGTCTATTTCAAGAAACCGTGTACCAGAATGTACCTTCTCTCCAACGTGATGCAAGGAATAAAATAACAGACTGGCTGAAAACGTGGTAGCTGCAAGGAAAATAAAATCCTAGATTAAACTGTTGATCAATACACTACATTTTCAATTTTTATTTACCATGTGTTTCGAATTCAGTTAAAGTCAAATTTTATAAAGTTTAGTTGAATATGTAGAATAAATATTAACATCTATAATACATTTTTTATTATGAAATACATATTATGATGATTGTAATAATAAAGGTTTTTAATGTTGATATTTTTCCTATATGATTGATCATACTTTATAGATGTTTATTTTGATTAAACCCATATTGTTAGATAACTGTGAACTGCACGATGATCATGTTTTGTATATAATTGAGTACATATAAATGAAAATTTTATGTGACTGCCATCGGACCAACACTCACAAAACGCTTCTAAAATTCGCGAAGTCACGACATTGGTCGCACTAAGTACATTGTTTCTATGATTGACTACACATAAACGACAAATTTATTTAAGTGCAATCAGATCAACATACTCAAAAAATGCCAACTAAACTTCAGAGTTTGGAGTCATGAATTCTAAATTTAATTAAGTCATGGCTTTGTCGCACTATCAACAGGAACTCCCTTACAATAAAAAATATTATCGCCTTCACAAAGAAGAGAATGTGCCTCGACTGAAGGAATATTCATACTTGACGAATACAAAATGTCAAGACTTCAAAATTAATGAAGATACAACTATACTCGACACACTACTAATGCCCCTCATACTATACAATATCTTGGCTTAACGATGCATACATTACTTAGTCACCACATATCCTCTTGGTATTTTTCATATTTATTATCCACATAGTATGTCAATACTATTTTTAATTGGAGAACTTAAAAATCGTAAACATAATTCTTATAAATTATTTTGGCAGATATTATTTATATGGTAGATATATTTAGATATTCCAATTGCACAGTACAATTAAGGGATGATTAAGAATCATTTTGCATAACACAAAAAATACATGTGAACCATTTTGGCAGATATTGTTTATATGGTAGCTATATTTGGATATTCCAATTGCACAGTACAATTGAGGGATGATTAAGAATCATTTTGCATAACACAAAAAATACATGTGAATCAGCGATGTACAACCATCGAACAAAGATCAAGATATGTTAAGAGTGTGGAAAACTTAGAGCGTATCTCTATAAATTTGACTATTAATAATTGAACACATGTTAAAAATATGTCTAGAGAATATATTTATGTTTAGCAGTATATTCATATAAAAATAATTGTCATAGTTTCACGAGTTAATGTTTCCAAAACGTTACGCACGGTGACATCGCTGACTAAATGAGAAAAAGAAACATCAAAATGAGATGATTATCACTTTTTAACATGATCTATCTATTAAATAGGATAGACTGTTTTATCGTAATTCAACGATTTTTTAATGAAGATAACCAACATCGCATACTAAGAAAACATCATATAAGAACTATAGATCAGCTTATAGACCAAATATCACTAACATGGCTGTTCCAACATATGGATTTGTCCACAAATATCAGATTGCCATTGTGTACCAAAATATTTGCGAGAGTTGTACAACAATTTTGCTTATTGTCACATAATGAGAGATAATATGATATTAATCAAATCAATTTTTTTTCTTGAACTCTTTCAATCAACTATAAATGATGCCCTGGCATTTGCGAGGGCCACCGTTCTAGTTATCCAGACAATACAACCTACCAAAAAGACCATGTACAACCAAAGGATCAAAGTTAAGAGTAGATAAACTCTTGACATACCGGTGATATAGCGGGCACCGAGGTGCGCAGCAGCAACAAGAGCGGCATCCTCTATTTCCAAACCATGGTGGTCTTGGAACCGCTGCTTTAGCCCCTGCAGGATGGCGATGGTTGCTTCCATCGTCGGCTCCTCTACCTGCACTTTCTGAAACCGTCGCTCGAGCGCAGGGTCTTTCCCAATATACTTGCGGTACTCGTCGAAGGTCGTGGCTCCCACGCAGCGGATGCGTCCACGGGCCAATGCCGGCTTCAACATGTTGGAGGCGCTGGTGCATTTTTCCCGACTACTGCCGGCGGAGTAGAGCATGTGCATCTCGTCTATGAACAGTATGACCTTGCCGTTGGACGCCTCCGCCTGCTTGATCATGTTCTTGATGCGTTCCTCGAACATGCCCCGTAGTATGGTACCGGCCACCATCGCCCCGATGTCGACCTCCACGACGCGTGCCCCGACGAGCGCGTCGGGGACAGCTCCGGTGGCGATGCGCTGGGCGAGGCCCTCGGCAATGGCCGTCTTGCCGACTCCGGCCGCGCCGACGAGCGCGACGCAGTTCTTGGTCCGGCGGCAGAGGATGTCGATAACGCGGTTGATCTCGTCGTCGCGGCCGATCACCGGATCACCCTGGCCGGTCATGTCTCGGCCGTAGGTGCGCAGGCTTGTCATTGATCGCCAGTTTTTCCACGCCCACCAAAACAAGGCCGAAGCTGCTGTAGCAACGACCGCACGGCAAGCGTGTTCTAGCAACATCGAAGCAGGCGGCAGTTTGAGAGCAGAGCCCGGCGGCGGCCGGCGAGGACGCCAAGGAAAGGGTGCGTCATTGCGCTGCGATCGGCAAGGGCAGCGTCCGTCGTCGCGCGGGGGCTCGCGAGAGGAGCGCCCCATGACTTCATCAAACCACCTTGACATGATTGCTAATTTGGGGTCTCGATCGGCAGTGATTAACGCTGATGATATTGAGGCGTCCTCTGGTGGCCTTTTATATAGAGCAATCATCGTTTCGTAGTGCTATCGGGAAACAGTCTCCGAGTCTCATACGGAGTACACTGGTGGAAAAAAGGCCTTCAATCCCGGTTTGTAAAGACCATTAATCCCGGTTTCCGCAACCGGGACTAACAAAGCGCGACTAAAGACTTCAGCCTTTAGTCCCGGTCGTTTATGAACCGGGACCAATGGTCCGCCACGTGGCCCTGCGTATGTGCTGCGGCTTGAGGACCTTTTGTCCCGGTTCCTAACACGGACCGGGACTATAGGTCCATTCGGTATAAAATTGTATTTTCTGTTTCAGAATTTCTGTATTTTCTTTATTTCTTTATTTCTCTTTATTTCTCTATTATCTAATCATCTATATTCTCTCATATAGAATTAGATACTTATGGCTCTCACTCCATATCACATATCAAATTACAAGTACTTGTGGTCCTCACTTCCCGGTCGGTCACCCATCCTCACACTGCTCCACCCTTAGCACGCTTAACTTCTCCATTCCTTCCCTACTAGCTTCCAAGACTGCGCTCGCGACTTCTTGATAATGGTATGGTACCTATTCTATTAACCTATACACTTTGGTAATATATAATATTAATTTTTTAAATTCCAAATAAATTCACAAAATAAGAAACAATGATTACGAATAATAAGCACCAATGAATTTCAAATATTCTTTATATATAATTTAATTATTAATTTTTAGATGATTAAAATATTCAAAAAAGCAAAAATACTTGAAAAATCACAAATTCGAAAATTTATTGACTTTGTTAACCAAAATAAAGGGAGTACATTTTTTCAAACATACTCATCCAATATGGCTCATCCAACATTCCAATTGCTCATCCAACATTTTTCCACACATATGATCATCCACCTAATTATTAAGGTTAAGACGATCAACATTGCTATTGTAGCCCTTTAGCTTCCAGAATCTCCTAGCTATCTCAAAGCCTAGGCGAGCATCTAAAGCGGCATACAATAGTTGGTTGAAGCTCAATGGAACTTTTTCCCAACCAAAAATTAGATCTTCTTCTTCTTTTCTTTTCTTTTTTTCTTCTTCGTCTTCTTCTTCTTCTCCCTTCTTCTTGTTGTCCTTCTTCTTCTTGTTGTCCCTCTTCTTCTTCTCAAGATGTGTCCCAATAATAGCATTGGCCAAATCATAGAGACTCGGCGTTGGCTTGCTAGTGGGGTTTGGGACAACTCGTTGAAGATCATATGCGGACGGAATAACAATTCCGTGTGGCCTTAGCTTGCGCAGATCATTGTCGATGGCGGCACCAACAAACTTGATGGTGGTGTCCTTCAAGAAGTCCTTGAGGAGTTGCGGCACGGCATTGGCCTTACAAATTTGGAAGATCAATATCTCGGACGCCACCGAGAGTTGAAGGACGGCGGCACGCTGCGGGACCTCGTGAGTGGTGAACTCACAATCCAAGCCCACGCACTTGATCGGTGCGTCGTCGAGGAACCGGCGCTTGACCTTGCCGATCCACTTCTCCACCCTCGAAGCACGGAGGGTCTCGGTGATGGTGAAGTTCATCTCTTCGATGACCACGTAGTAGACCCGAGACCGGGGCCAATGTCGTTGCTCCTCCATTGTCGCCGAAGGAGAGCTCGCGGGCGCCGGCGGTATGGTGGTGTGGGAGAGGTTTTGGGAAGAAGAAGAGGAATGTTTTGGGGAGAAGAAGATGATCAAGTGTTGAGTGATTTATATAGTGAAAGAGGGAGAAGATGAGAGAGCACACGCCGGCGTGTATGAATGCAGATCGAGTTCCAACGCGCGTCGCCGGCGGTTCCCGATCAGCACGACGATATACGAAGCGTCGTCGTTAATGTCGTCGATCGATAACTGGCGCGAAGGTGGCGGTTCGTTTGAACGGGTTATTGGTCCCGGCTCGTATAACGAACCGGGACTAAAGGGAACCTTTAGTCCCGGTTTGTCCCACGAGCCGGGACTAAAGGTCCCCGGGGCATTAGTCCCGGATGTTAGATGAAACCGGGACTGAAGTTCCCTTTTGAACCGGGACTAATGCTCCCTGGCCCACATTTTCAAATGAACCGGGACTGATGTACCCTTTGGTCGCGGATCGAATTTGGTCCGAGACAAACGGGTCGAATGGAAGGCCCTTTTTCCACCAGTGGTAGTACCGTCTTCTTTTTTGGCGGTGCATACACGGAGTAGTATTTCTCTGAGCAAAGTGGTTCTACAGGCAATGGAGTGCTCGGCGCGGTGAGGCGGTCCGAGAGACACGGACGTCCCTAGGTCCGAGGCGGGCTGAGGACGGAGCAGAATTCTTTTCTGAGTAGAAAACCAAAATCAATTGCAAACTCGCAACTAACGGGGGCGGGACGCATTCCAGCACGTCTAAGGGCTAAATAAGATGGACGCGTCTAGCGATCTAGCGTGCGACAAAACACGCACCCCATCGCACCCTCCCAAAAAGGAAAGGTTCGACCCTCCTGTGAACCGATCAGACGAAACAGGAAAGGACCGACGCCAAAGCTGTCAGGGTGCGATCTTTTGACCAATGCCATCGCACACCGCAGGACCCCCCGCGCGGGAACCAACCGCTCGAAGCCAAAAGCTGCCCTAGAAAAGGGCACGTGATCTCCTACCCCCCCTCCCAGACCTAAAAGCCTGCTTCTTCCTCCTCTCGCCCCCTCCTATCTTCTTCCATCTCCTTCTCTCCCAGGCTTCTGCCTATCATTCTCTCCCAGGCTTCTTCCCCCTCCTTCTCTCCAGCCGCCATGGAGAGGTTCCAAGGAGAAAGCAGTTCAAGCAGGATGCCTCCATCAACTGTGAATCAGCTGGCAGAGAGAGATCGAAGAACAGTCCCAGAACAGGTAAATAACTCACCTTGACCACAATGTTGCCTACTTCCAAGGTATTTGTGTGTTTTCTCCCCTTCACTAGTGGGGACGGGGCCTCCAGTCCCGGCCCGTAAGGGGCTTTAGTCCCGGTTTGCAAACCGGGACCCCAGCCGCGGGACTAAAGGATGAACCTTTAGTCCCGGCCCGCTTACCAGCCGGGAATGGAGGGCTTCCACGTGGGCACCTCGGAGCGAATCAGGGCCAGGACCTTTAGTCCCGGTTTGTAACACAGACCGGGACTAAAGGGCATCTGCAGATTTTTGTTTTTTTGCTTTAGGGTTTTAGGGTTTAGGGGTTTTAGGGTTTTAGGTGGGGGATTAACGTGATGCCTCATTTGGTGCCTTGGTGTTCGGGAATTAGTTTATGCATATATATAAGATTAACTTATCTTACAAGCGAGCATATATATACAATTATATGGAGATCAGAATTATCGGGACAAGAGCCCGTCTATTCGATTACATGGACCAACATCAGTAATGGCCCCTAGCTACACTAAATCATCCTTTATCGTCTATAGCTTCTATCCTCAGAAAGGCCGCTAGCTCCTCTGCAACAGCAATCGCGCGTTGCTCTGGTAGGTACTTCTCCCGCATGGCCGTGTACTATATAAGAAGAGGAGATGAATATGAATATCAATCATGATAACAAAGAATGACGAGTAAAAATAGAGGTGTGAATGTTTATTGCTTACATCGTATCTGTAATCCTTGTGCTCAGAGGTAAACGTGCGAATGGTCTCTGATCCCTACACTTGTGAACGGTTGATGGTGAGTTGATGTGGGAACAGATGTCATTGTGCGTGGTGATTGACCAGCCCGTTGGGAACCCCAAGAGGAAGGTATGATGAGTGTAGCGGCTAGTTTTCCCTCAGTTAAGAAACCAAGATTTATCGTTCAGATGAAGGGAGACGGTGACGACTGAAGGTGATGTTTGCTAGCTTGCGACAGCAGCGGACAATTTATATGTGGCGCCTCGTCCAAGCTTTGCTTGCTAGCTGCAACGTGGAACCTGCACACACACAAACAAATACTTTGTTCCCAACTTGCGATGAGGTTGTCAATCTCACCGGTTTGCTTGAAACAAAGGTTATGAGTGTATCGAGTGGAAAACAATAGAGTATATGCGAGTAAAGTAAACAGTGCGGGAATAGTAAACAGTTGATTTCAATATGATTAAAATAGGACCGGGGTCCACAGTTCACTAGTGGTGTCTCTCCATAGATAAAATAACATGCTGGGTAAACAAATTACAGTTGGGCAATTGATAGAATAGAGCTAACGTGATATGTCAAGAAGATCACTATGAGATTCACTCTGGGCATTACAACAAAATACATAGACCGCCATCCAACTGCATCTATGACTAATAATCCACCCCCGGGGATATCATCCGAACACCCTAGAAGTATTAAGTTGCGAACAACAGATAATTGCATTAAGCAAAGTGTGTAATGTAAACAAAGCATATGCCCTCGAGCATATGAATGTTGTTTTCTCCCTAGTAGCAACAGCACATCTACCACCTTAGAGGTTTCTGTCACTCCCCCAGGTGAAATAGAGGCATGAACCCACTATCGAGCATAAATACCCCCTCTTGGAGTCACTAGCAACTACTCGGCCAAGATAGCTACTAACAACGGAGAGCATGCAAGATCATAAACATCATAGAGATAACATAAGATAAAATTCAGTACAGCAACTTAATCATAAACACCAATATTCATCGGATCCCAACAAACCAACATCATAGAATTACATAACAGTGATCTCAATCATGTAGGGCAGCTCATGAGATCTAAACATGAAGCACATGGTGGAGAAGACAACCATCTAGCTACTGCTATGGACCCATAGTCCAAGGTAGACTACTCACTCATCGCTCCGGAGGCAATCATGGCGATGAAGGAGACCTCCGGTGGCGATTCCCCTCTCCGGCAGGGTGCCGGGAAGAGCTTCTGGACCCTCCCGATCTTCGGGTCGACGGCGGCAGCGGATCGCGATGTATTCTGGAAAACTGATCGGGCCTTAGGTTTTTCTCGTCAGGGGGTACATATAGGCGAAGGGGCGATGTCAGAGGGTGGACCACGTGCCCTCACAAGGGGGTGGCGCGGCCAGGGGCTGGGCCGCGCCGCCCCTGTGTGTGGGGGCCTCGTGGCCCCCCTCCGTCAGGTCTTCGGATGTTTGGAAGCTCCCCGGTGAAATATGACTTCAGGAACTTGTTTCGTCCAATTCCGAGAATATTTCCTGTGTATCACTTCTGAAACACAAAAACAGCAGAAAACAGGAAACTGGCACTGTGGCACTTCGTTAATAGGTTAGTTCCGGAAAGCGTATAAAAATGCCACTAAGTGTAACGAAACAGTAGGCAAATGGTGTAAAACAAAGCATGGAGCATCAAAAATTATAGATACGTTTGAGACGTATCAAGCATCCCCAAGCTTAACTCCTGTTCGTCCTCGAGTAGGTAAGTGATAACAAAAGAATAATTTTTGAGGTGACATGCACCTACACAATCTTGATCATATATGTAAGCATTGGTGAGCTGGGATCAATAGAACTTAAAACATGGGCATGAAGATATAATCATGACAATAAGAACTTAGCAACCATGTTGTAAACATGCAAATGAACACAAACAAAAGATCATGATAATGAAACAATGAAAGTCAAACGTGTGTTCAAATCATAAGGAAAAACATACAAGTGGTTTTCAGCTTGTCCTTCAAAGAGAGCAAAACATAAATGCATAGGACACCTCAAAGTTTAAGAGGGCGACTAGATACAAATAATTTAAGAACAAGTGAAACCAACAATATGAGTCAATCAATGAACCTTGGGACAATGCATATCACACTAAGAATGACGACTATGCTCTCTTAATGGTGCATAAAGAAAGAAGGTGGTGACTCAACATAAAAGTAGAAGAAAGGCCCTTCGCAGAGGGAAGCAGTGATTGCAAGTTTTATAACCTTCAAAAATTATGGTACTTACCGGCTTTGAGCTCTCATTGCCCCCATCATAAGCATCTTGAATGGTTAAAGTTAATGCGAGAACAATTATGATGCATATGCTTGACAAATCATAAGTTGAAAACCTCGTGTCCCGTGAATACGAGTACCCAAACTATGCTAGTTTACTTAGAGTCCCAAGCAAGGCTCTTGTCATTGTAAGTATATGCATATCATTGAGAACCGCCAATGGGGTACCTCCGTGCCCGATGACATGGAACAAGCCCACACCAAAATGACAGGACAAGCAGACAATGAACACCTCGGCATCACTTTTATTTGCTATATTGTTTAGCTTTTTATTGTGAGATGCGTCGTCGAATGTTCACCATGGGTATGCTGCAAATTTCCACCATGAATTATGCATGGCTTAGATTGGCGGCCCGGCGTTTCCCTAACACATATAAAAACTCCATGATCCTCACAAGATTCCCAATTCATTTCACACAGCGGGCATCCATAAACAAAAGATCACAATATCAACTCAAATAGGAAGTGCAATGTTGAAAGCTTGCCCCATGACGGCATGGCTGGGCTAGAATCCAACTTACAACTTGCAAGCATAACAACTCAGCATAAAAGACCACAATGTCAAATTTTTAGAACAGGAAAAAGTAAAGTGTGCCTTCCGGTTCGTGAGAGCTTTACTGACCGAATTTCGCATAACACTGGTAAGAGTTTAATTTGAAGAGAATATAAAAGCAAGTCAAATTTACTTGGAATAGCAAATTGCTAGTAGGTATGTATGGTGGACACAATGGGAAACTTGGCTTTTAGGAGTTGGATGCACGAGTAGAGCTCATACTCAGTACAGGGTGAGGGCTAGCAAAAGACTGGGAGCGACCAACTAAGAGAGCAATAATGGCCATAATCATGCAAAGCGACAAAGCGACATTAAAAGAAGCATACGATGGCATCAAAAGTCAAAAACTAAATGATCATGAAGGCTAATGGCGACTTTGGAAGAGTCTAACATGTGTGAGCATGCGCCAAGTCAACCCAAATAAAGCATCAAGGAGAAAACCAAAATAATGCTTCCATACAATAAAAACAACGCATGATTTTTTTTTCAAAGGCTCATTAAGCAATCTCAGTTATTTGAGACAAGTCATGCTACAGCAAAACCACTAAGCATACTATCAAAAAGACATCTAGCATGACATGAAAAAGCCTAAGCCGCAGTCTACACAAGCTCCTTCTTGTACCACTATTTTGCACAAAGCTTTTTCTCTTTTCCAACACCATTTGAAATTTTATAAACACCTCTTTTGATGAAAACCAATAAAGATCAGAGGCAAAAATACACCTTGATGAAAAGATATGACAAGATCTGAACGCAAATCAAGGCGAAAACGAAAACCAAAAGCAGTAGCAGAAAAAGTAGAACACTCGATTTTAAATAAGAGTGAAAACTAGAGCGTTCTTTGCAAATGAAAACGAGTACATCTCCCCCAAAGGGAATTTGTTGGGGTCCAACCATTTATTGCAGCAAACAAACAAACTAAACAAACTAAGAAAACTAAAACAACTTACACTCCAAGAAAAACACATAGTGCATGAAGCAATAAAAATATAGTGTTTTGAAAGGTGACCTGATTTTTGCCGATGAAGAAGGGGTGCCTCGGGGGCATCCCCAAGCTTTGACGCTTGTACTTCTTGGATATTTCTTGGGGTGCTGGGCATCCCCAAGCTTGAGCTTTTGTCCATTCTTCAACTCATCTCATCATTCTCCAATCCCTACACTTGAAAACTTCCTTCATACAAAACTAAACACAATTCTATTAGCAACATTAGTGTAAGCATAAAATATATTCAACCCTCTCTTAGCTTCAGGTTTCAACTCAAAACCACCACATATAAAGTATATACTACTGTAGCAACTTCCACAAGAGTTCCATGATCAAAAAGAACTCAAAAGAAAGCGATAAAGTGGCAAAAACAAATATTGGCAGAAATCTGTCAAAACTGGACAGCTGATAAAGGACGAATTTTTGAGGGATTTTCTGTTGCTCAAATCAAAAAGTGTTCAACTAACGAAAGTTTGGATATAACCTGGGGCATAAGCACAAGAAATTTCAGGTCCAAAAGATATACAGTGATTTTTCACGAATTTTTACGGTGCAGCACCGAAAACAGTTTCAGGACAGCAATAACCCCAAATCTTTACCTCACTCAAATTAGAGGCTTCTCTTGGCACAAAAACGAAATAAACAAGATAAAGAGCGGTCATTACAGTAGTAATGACTTCTGAGACTCAAATAAAAGAAAAATTACTGAAAATAAACATTGGGTTATCTCCCAAGAGTGCTTTTCTTTAACGCCTTTGAGCTAGGCGCAGAAAAGTGCGAATCAAGTAATATCAGATGAAGTGCTAGTTACCACAGTAGGCTCTTTGAAGGTTCCCGAAGATGATTCAACCTGCAAGTCACCCTTAGTGGAACTAAGAGTCTTACCAATTTTAAGAACATGTTGAGATTTAAGCGCAGAAACCTTGGGAACATACATAAATTTTTGCTCTTTTCCAACAAACACTTTCTCTTTCTTAAATTTAAGAGAAGAGAAGATTAAACTAAGAGTTTCCATAGACTCTTCTAGTTTACCAATCCTCAAGTTTTGATTGTCATGAGTAGTGCTAGCCTCTAAAATGGTAATTCTCTTACCAATGCTTTCTATTAATTCACTATCGCGGCTAGCATTTTCTAGGATACTTGGCAAACTTTTCTCTAAGGAGCTGAGCTTTTCTACCACCTCTTCCAAAGTGGTCTCAGTCTTAGCAACATGAATAGGTGGTACTCCCACTAAACTTTCAATTATAGTGCATGCTTCTCCCGCGGGAGTACCCAGAAAATTACCTCCTGTAAGAGTATCAAGAACATACCTATTCCAGCTAGATATACCAACATAAAAATTTCTAAGGAGGATCATGGTGGAGTGCTTTTTGGTACACCTATGATGAGCATTGTTAATACGGTACCAAGCATCTTTTAAACTTTCTCCCCCTTGTTGCTTGAAACTACGAACTTCTACTTCAGGATTACTCATTGTAACAAAACTAAAAGCAGATAAATAAAAACAACTACCAAGGATTCTAATTTTTTTGGGTTTTTGATATAAAAGCAATGCAGGTAAAATAAAGTAAAGTAAAGCAAACAAATAACAAAGCAAAGAATGTGTGTGCGAAGAACTCCCCTCGCAGAAGTCTTCTCTTCCTTCCCCGGCAATGGCGCCAGAAAAGTAGCTGATCCCTACACTTGTGAACGGTTGATGGTGAGTTGATGTGGGAACAGATGTCCTTGTGCGTGGTGATTGACCAGCCCGTTGGGAACCCCAAGAGGAAGGTATGATGAGTGTAGCTGCTAGTTTTCCCTCAGTTAAGAAACCAAGGTTTATCGTTCAGGAGAAGGGAGACGGTGACGACTGAAGGTGATGTTTGCTAGCTTGCGACAGCAGCGGACAATTTATATGTGGCGCCTCGTCCAAGCTTTGCTTGCTAGCTGCAACGTGGAACCTGCACACACACAAACAAATACTTTGTTCCCAACTTGCGATGAGGTTGTCAATCTCACCGGTTTGCTTGAAACAAAGGTTATGAGTGTATCGAGTGGAAAACAGTAGAGTATATGCGAGTAAAGTAAACAGTGCGGGAATAGTAAACAGTTGATTTCAATATGATTAAAATAGGACCGGGGTCCACAGTTCACTAGTGGTGTCTCTCCATAGATAAAATAACATGCTGGGTAAACAAATTACAGTTGGGCAATTGATAGAATAGAGCTAACGTGATATGTCAAGAAGATCACTATGAGATTCACTCTGGGCATTACAACAAAATACATAGACCGCCATCCAACTGCATCTATGACTAATAATCCACCCCCGGGGATATCATCCGAACACCCTAGAAGTATTAAGTTGCGAACAACAGATAATTGCATTAAGCAAAGTGTGTAATGTAAACAAAGCATATGCCCTCGAGCATATGAATGTTGTTTTCTCCCTAGTAGCAACAGCACATCTACCACCTTAGAGGTTTCTGTCACTCCCCCAGGTGAAATAGAGGCATGAACCCACTATCGAGCATAAATACCCCCTCTTGGAGTCACTAGCAACTACTCGGCCAAGATAGCTACTAACAACGGAGAGCATGCAAGATCATAAACATCATAGAGATAACATAAGATAAAATTCAGTACAGCAACTTAATCATAAACACCAATATTCATCGGATCCCAACAAACCAACATCATAGAATTACATAACAGTGATCTCAATCATGTAGGGCAGCTCATGAGATCTAAACATGAAGCACATGGTGGAGAAGACAACCATCTAGCTACTGCTATGGACCCATAGTCCAAGGTAGACTACTCACTCATCGCTCCGGAGGCAATCATGGCGATGAAGGAGACCTCCGGTGGCGATTCCCCTCTCCGGCAGGGTGCAGGGAAGAGCTTCTGGACCCTCCCGATCTTCGGGTCGACGGCGGCGGCGGATCGCGATGTATTCTGGAAAACTGATCGGGCCTTAGGTTTTTCTCGTCAGGGGGTACATATAGGCGAAGGGGCGATGTCAGAGGGTGGACCACGTGCCCTCACAAGGGGGTGGCGCGGCCAGGGGCTGGGCCGCGCCGCCCCTGTGTGTGGGGGCCTCGTGGCCCCCCTCCGTCAGGTCTTCGGATGTTTGGGAGCTCCCCGGTGAAATATGACTTCAGGAACTTGTTTCGTCCAATTCCGAGAATATTTCCTGTGTATCACTTCTGAAACACAAAAACAGCAGAAAACAGGAAACTGGCACTGTGGCACTTCGTTAATAGGTTAGTTCCGGAAAGCGTATAAAAATGCCACTAAGTGTAACGAAACAGTAGGCAAATGGTGTAAAACAAAGCATGGAGCATCAAAAATTATAGATACGTTTGAGACGTATCAGTCTCGCAAACATAGTATCCACATAGATGCGTCCCCCGTGGCTGCTGGTCGCACTTTACGAGAATAGAATATATATAATCAAAATAATAATCTAGCATTACAAATGTATTGAAAATAGAAGTATATCATACTACTACTTACCTGAGCCGCTCTAAAGGTCAGCTTCTCATGCCGGATACCGGGAGTCACGCACTTGAACCGCTTCCAAACCCTGCCTGACAAGGAAAATGATTTGCTAAGTTTTTCATTAATTGATATATCAGAAAATCATCGAAAGAGACCGATAGAGCGCAAGAATGATTGAAATTACCCTTGGAGCATGTCCTGCAGGCTTTGGAACTGTTCCAAGGGTCTCGATAATGGGTCGAAGGCATCAACTCTTCCCTTATCAATTTGAATGTCCAACAGAATCCAGTGGTAGCTGCACATGTATATATATATATGTGTCAGTAACTTATCAATTACACTCATAAGTGAATGGACACAACAGAGTAAGACCCTCACTTGAAGTTGTATGGAAACAGTATGTGGTCACAAAAATTTTGCTCTGTTAGAAACCTTAGAAAGTTTTCCTCCATCTCCTTGGGTTTATCAGTTAGCGTCGCTATATGTATTTTATCTGGGTCAATAAACCCAATATTTAGGATGTTCCTACTTTTACATTCCAGAATCTTCATTCTGCATAATAGAGTACAAGTCAGAACGGAACAAGTTATATGTAGAAAATGAATAGAAATAACTGAAGAAGTTATATGTAGACAATAAATTGAAATAACTGAATAAGTTATATGTAGACAACGAATTGAAAAACTTACAGACAATAGCAACTCATAAGCGATTTGTCGAGGGCGTCGGCATTGTACATCTGGAAGAGTTCATCAAAGTCGATATGGATGTCTTCGGGACGGCCGTAGTACTCCCGTGGGACACGCGCCACGATCATCGTTCTCCCATTCTTTGATTCACTTAAGTACCATGTATGCAAGTAACGCATATTTGTTGGGAGATCATCATACTTATCTTTGCTGACCAAAGGCGCTCCCATGACAAACTGTGGCTTAGGGGCTACCACAGCCTTGGGTACCCTGTCGTCTTGGGAAGCCAGAATGTCTTCAACCGGGATACCCCATTCATCCGCCCACTTCTTTGCTAATCCCAAATCTTGCCCCTGCACCAGAGAGGGAACATTCTCGGGTAACACCCTGAGGGGTGGGATCGACTGTTTGGCCTGTTGTCCAAGCTGAGGAACATCTGATCTTATTTTGCTTGTAGTTGAACTTGATTTGCTCCCACTTGCACTTGCACTTGCACATGACCTGCTCTTTTTCCCTTCCTTCTGCAATGTGCGTGTATAGTCGTCAGGCTTATGGTGTAAGTCATACTGTGATGGAAGGGTCGTGAAGTATTTAGCATATGCTATTTGCTTCTCGGTGTATTCCGGGCGGGGCTCGGGTTCCTTCTTTTTCATCTGCGCCTCATAATGTTCCTTTGCTATCCTGGCGTTTTCCTCGTCGGTACGATCATAAGGTCTGATAGGAAGATTAGCATGAGGTACCTTTGGGAGGGGCGACAGTTTGCGCTTTGGGGAGCTCCGTCGCTTAGAACTCATCGACGGAGCGTTCTTGCTGGCACGCTTCCGCTTAGTATCCTTAGCGGGGGGCGGCGGAGACGGCCGACCCAAGTCCGGTGGCGGTGATCGATCTGGACTCGTGTTGTGGTGGCCGTCATCATGTGGAGGGCTTGGAGGTGATGGAGGTGTAGGTGACCTGCGACTACTCGGAGGCGGTGTTGTCCTTGGGGCCGAGCCTGGAAGCTTGATGTAGTTCTTGTCCCATAGGATGACTCCACCCAGTACTTCTCCGAGTGTTCTCTCATCTTCGGGTCCAGCCATGTCGAGCTCCATATCATGAAACCCCGCCATGATTTCATCCACCCCAACTTTAGCAAAGCCAGCTGGAATCTCACGGCCATGCCAACGTGCATCAGGGCCAGAAGGTAAAGCTTGTCCGACAGCCACCTTCATAGATATGTTCTTGAATTTCTGATGGAGTTCACATGATGTTGACTCCTTGATTCCATCCACGGGGTAGCCGGGACCGCCCTCTATCATTCTTCGTGCATCGTCGGGCGGGGCCTCAGATTCAGCCACGCTGCTTTTCCGCTTAGATGGGGCGCCGGTAATATCGAGTGTAGGATGATTTTCCTGGCGTGCTACTCCTCTAAGCTCGTCAATCTGCTTCTGTTGCTCGTTAATCCTGGCAAGCAACTGGTTGAACTTGTCATTCTCCTCATCCTGCTGTCGCTTCTTTGCTCTCGCTCGGCTTCTGTAAGTGTCTTGGTCTCTGGCAAACCCAAGCCACCACGGGTAAGAAGGACCGAAGCCTCGCGTTCGTCCTCCATGTTCGTCATTGCCGAGGACCAGTGTGAGCAAATCTTTCTCTCTATCTGCAGTGAACTGTCTTTTTCCCTCTTTAATTTCTTTCACTATTTTTTTCCAATTCTCCCTGGGTATCCTAAGACCGTCACTGCAGATGAGGTCCCCTGTTTCTTCGTCGTACGAACCACCATGCGCAAGGAAAAAATTCCTTGCTCTCAATTCCCACTCATCACGGATGGGTTCAGGTACGATGCCTTTAGCTAGCAGATCTTGCTCTTTCTTATCCCACTTTGGGATGGCAGTCTCATAGCCCCCTGGCCCCAGCGTGTGGTGATATTTTTTCTTGTCGGCATTTTTCTTGTTCTTTTCTGATAATGCCTTGGCATCTTCTGACTGCTTGTACTCCTGAAATGCCTTCCAGTGATTCGCCTGCTTGGCTAGATACCCCTCGAATACTGGCACTTTCTTTGTCTTCCGATATTCTTTCCATAGCTTCTTCTTCCAGCTACGGAACAGTTCGGCCATCTTCTTTAGAGTCCACTGCTTGACTTTGGCCCTCAGTTTTTTTGCGGCGTCTTCATTCTCACATTCTGGCAGGTTGAAATGTGACATGATATCATTCCAAAGATTATCTTTGTACCTTTCGGCGACATAGTCACTATCGGCTGCCCCTTTGCGCTTGTTCCACTCCCGAACGCTGATCGGGACGTGATCCCTAACGAGAACTCCGCATTGCTTCTTGAATGTGTCAGCAGCATTCTTAGGAAGCTTTGGTTCGCCCGTAGGCAATATCACCTCAAAGGTGTAATGCGTCCGTGCGTCCAACTTTTTAGTCGGGCCTCGTTTCGTAGATTTGCTCGATGTGGAGGCCTAAGAGGGAGAAACATTCGTCAAATGAATGTATATGTATACAATATAGAGCTATCTCCAATATTTTTCACATATTACAAATGATTGTCGAACTTCATATGTATACCTCGCCGGACTTTATTATTTCTCCACCGGCTTCTCCCCCGGCTTCTCCATCAGTGGAGCTATCACCTTCTCCGTCATTGGAGCTATCTCCGGCCCCATCGGCTTCATCTTCGTGTCGATCAACCTCCATTCCATCTCCGGAGGGGTTTAGATATGACGACGGAGATTCTGCAGGTTCAACGTCGGGGGCGTCTTTGATTATATCTTCGATAAGTTCTTCCTCTCCGAGGTTCCTGCTATGTGGATCCATAGTTCTGCAAAAAACGAACATTTGATTAACTAATAAACTAACAAACTATATATGATGCAAAATAATTCTATTTCTATTTGCAAAATAATTCTATTTCTATTTGCAAACAAATTCTAACTAAATAATTCTATTTCTATTTGCAAACAAATTCTAACTAAATAATACTATTCTAACTATATCTATCTAAATAATTCTATTCTAACTATATCTATCTAAATAATTCTATTCTAACTATATGTATCTAAATAATTCTATTCTAACTAAATGTATCTAAATAATTCTATTCTAACTATATGTATCTAAATAATACTATTCTAACTATATCTATCTAAATAATTCTATTCTAACTATATCTATCTAAATAATTCTATTCTAACTATATGTATCTAAATAATAATTAAACTAATAATAACAATTAAAAAACCCTAGCTAAGAAACTTAATCTAACTAATAATAACAATTAAAAACCCTAGCTAAGAAACTAATTAATCTAAAAAACTAACTAAGAATCTAACTAATTAAAAAAATAACTAAACTAGCTAAGAAAAACCCTAGCTAAGAAACTAATTAATAACAACTAAAAAATAACTAAACTAGCTAAGAAACTAACTAATTAAAAAACTAACTAATTATTAGCTAAGAAACTAAAACTTAATAGCTAACTAATTAAAAAAATAACTAAACTAGCTAAGAAACTAACTAATTAAAAAAATATCTAAACTAGCTAAGAAAAAACTAACTAAAAATAACAAAACAATAACTAACCCTAAGTAGGGTGACGGTGGCAGTGGCGGCGAGGTGGGCACGGCAGCGAGGTGGCGGTGAGGTGGGCACGGCGGCGAGGTGGCCGCGGATGGCGAGGTGGCCGCGGGCGGCGGCGCTCGGGCGAGGTGTGGCGCGCGGGCGGCGGCGCTCGGGCGAGGTGTGGCGCGCGGGCGGCGGCGCTCGGGCGAGGTGTGGCGCGCGGACGACGGCGCTCGGGCGAGGTGGACGCGGGCGGCGGCGCTCGGGCGAGGTGGCTGCTGGACGGCGGCGCGGCGGCGGCGATTTTCGGCAGCCTGGCGGCGTCGTGAGTTCTCCTCGCGCGAAAAATCCTAAGTCCCGGCCGGTGGAACCGACCGGGACGAAGGGTGCGGCTTTTATACCCCAGGACCTTTAGTCCCGGGCGGTGGCTCAGGCCGGGACTAAAGGGGGGCCTTTAGTCCCGGTTTGAGCCACCGCCCGGGACTAAAGGCCTCGGGCGGGGATTTCAGCGGCCAGGGCCTTTAGTCCCGGTCTGTGGCACGGACCGGGACTAAAGGCCTATTTTCTGTTTTTTCTTTTATTTGTTTAGTATTCTGTTTGCATATTTCAGAATTTAACAAAACTATAAAAATGAAAAGTGTTTGAAATTGAATAGATAATTCAAAACTATTTTCTATTTTACAAATTAATTATTTTAACTATCCTAAGTATTAACTATTTTGCTATTTTCAATTAAAAACTATGTTTATTAATATTCTTTTTGCATATTTGAGAATTTGACAAAACTATAAAAATGAAAAGTGTTTGAAATTGAATAGATAATTCAAAACTATTTTCTATTTTACAAATTAATTATTTTAACTATCCTAAGTATTAACTATTTTGCTATTTTCAATTAAAAACTATGTTTATTAATATTCTTTTTGCATATTTGAGAATTTGACAAAACTATAAAAATGAAAAGTGTTTGAAATTGAATAGATAATTCAAAACTATTTTCTATTTTACAAATTAATTATTTTAACTATCCTAAGTATTAACTATTTTGCTATTTTCAATTAAAAACTATGTTTATTAATATTCTTTTTGCATATTTGAGAATTTGACAAAACTAAAAAAATGAAAAGTGTTTGAAATTGAATAGATAATTCAAAACTATTTTCTATTTTACAAATTAATTATTTTAACTATCCTAAGTATTAACTATTTTGCTATTTTCAATTAAAAACTATGTTTATTAATATTCTTTTTGCATATTTGAGAATTTGACAAAACTATAAAAATGAAAAGTGTTTGAAATTGAATAGATAATTCAAAACTATTTTCTATTTTACAAATTAATTATTTTAACTATCCTAAGTATTAACTATTTTGCTATTTTCAATTAAAAACTATGTTTATTAATATTCTTTTTGCATATTTGAGAATTTGACAAAACTATAAAAATGAAAAGTGTTTGAAATTGAATAGATAATTCAAAACTATTTTCTATTTTACAAATTAATTATTTTAACTATCCTAAGTATTAACTATTTTGCTATTTTCAATTAAAAACTATGTTTATTAATATTCTTTTTGCATATTTGAGAATTTGACAAAACTATAAAAATGAAAAGTGTTTGAAATTGAATAGATAATTCAAAACTATTTTCCATTTTACAAATTAATTATTTTAACTATCCTAAGTATTAATTATTAATATAGCGGCGACAGGGGTAGGGGAGCGGTAGTAGCCCGCCGGGAGGAGTGCCATTGGAACGAAAGGCGAGGCAACGGGGTTGAGGCGGGAGACGGCGGCCATTGCTTTTGTTTTGGCTTTTAGGGGAGGGGCTTTAGGAAGACGCAGCACGGTGTGTAAAAAGAGCAGGACGGGAAAAGAACTAGTGAGAATCTTCATCATGCATTACATACAAGATTTAATACATTATTACATTATTGCACCAACAATCCTAACTATTATTTCTGTTTTCTTCTAGGTCGTAGCCATGGAGAATCTTCATCATTCAGTAGGATGCTTGGGTCAGTCTTCACTTTAAAGGGCGGAATTTCATGAAACTTATTATAATCTATTGACATGTCTGTCTTGTCATCTACTCCCACGATGTTTCTTTTCCCTGAAAGAATGTTACACCCTCAAATTTATCACAAATTCGAAGTGCCCGTTATGTATTCCACCACAATCCCAGAATCATTGTTGTGATACACATAACGTAGTTGGTACCCAGTTCCATAGACATTACAATACGAATGATTCAAATACAAATGGTCATAGTGACCAAGTTCATATTACAACACAATATAGCAGCGGAATTAACGTCTTCGGGTCCATGCCTTCCCCTACAGGCAATGGCGTCTCAGTAGAAGATCTTAGTTCTGGTACTCTTCCTCATAACCTTCCTCCGGATACTCTTCCCCATAGTCTGGCCAAGTTGATAGCCAGGGACACAGCCATGAGTACATTGGATGCACTCGCAAACCATCTTACAAATGAAATGGTGAAGTAGATATGCAAGGTTGATATGGTGGACTAAGCACTAAGTTTATTTGCAAAAACTAGTTTTATTTCCCAAGAAGGTGCATTGGTAGAAGAGAAGTTTAGTTCTCTAAGTTTTAATCTAAGGGAACTCCAAGTGTGTCAAGATCCAGGTCGAGTCAAGTCATGTCATTCATCGAGTTCAGATGTGTTATTATCATTCCTGATAAAAGTCAAGTACAGTTTGCCAACTGTCCATAACCGAGGACGCGGCTATTCGAATAGTTTGAAAACCTCTGCAGAGGGGTACACTTTACCCACAAGATTCGATACATCTGCCGGGAGAAATCCACGGTTCGTCATACACAAAGTATGCGGGTTTCAGATAATCAAACAAACTCTTTCACTTGCTCGCCCTAGTACAGGATCCTTCCCTAGAGCCCGGGGTACGGAATTCCCGCTCCGGCGCCTCTAGTTCTGGCCACTCCGGAGTGCCGGATTAGTGAAGTCCACTTGGTTCAGAAGTAACCGCGCACGGTGTCCTTCCATAAAGGTTTGATGCAAGGCCTCCCATACTAGAGTAAACAAGCTACGGATTAAGCCCCTTCCCATATAGGGGTAGTGTGGTCGTACGGTAATGGTTGGCTCACATGGTACATCACTTGTTATCATTTAGCAAATACATTCCATAGTTCTTAGTCAATATTATTTGCCTTCATAAGACCATCGTGGAGGAGAATCTCCATGTCAAGTTTTTCAAGTTCAAGTCACCAAGTTCAAAGGGGGTTCCACTAGAGATGGCCTCAATTTTATTAGCGACTAAGCAACTATAGTGAGTGATGCTACCACTAAGAGCTATGGTTGGATAAACTCAGCTTGATGATCTTGCTAAGCAAGTTATCACTACACATCTATCATTCTACTCTAGCAATTCAATCATGCAATTTAATTTGGAGAGCAAGTAAATATGCAAGTTGAAATCTAGGTATTGGAGTATGATTTAAAAGATGGCTTGCCTTGGTTGGCAAAGTGTCCGGGGTAGCCTTCCTCTTCTTCTTCTTCTTGATAATATCCTCCCTCGGGCTCGTCTCCGGTAACACTAGCGTCTAACAATCGATACACAAGAATGCACACAATCACCAAACAAGTACAAGCAACACCTCAAGCATGCACACATGTTGTCAAACAGAGGTAAAAACATATACCACTAACTTAGGTCGGTTTTTATTCCTTTCCATTATTTGGAAATAGGTGTGCAAGTGCAAGTTTCTAACCACTACTAAGTAGTATTAACTTTCCAAATACCTTCTACAAGTCCACATGAACTAAGATTAACAACTACAGATAGGTATTTGGAAATGTGGTTTAACAATAAGGGTTCCATAAAAATCTTGATTATAAGTTTGAGTTTAATAAAATCCTAAATGGCAAATGCTTACTTAAACATATAGGTAAATAGTACTTCACTTAAAAGGTTCAAAATGGGATCTAAGGCTATAGGCAGATGGGTATCACTAATTGTGAATTTCTAAAGTTGGATTTGTATTTTTAGGAATTTTATTTGAATTGATATTAATTTTCTAAGGTGGAAAAGCTCCTGTTTTGTTATTTTTACTGCAACCACTATATAAATCTAAACGGGTTGAAACCACCTTTGATGGTTAGGTTATGTTCTAAGGTTTCCAGAACATTTTCATTTGTTCAATTTGAGTCGGTAGAACTCCGGGAAATTTGAATCTAAGCAAGCATCTGAATGAGTTTTTTCCAAAAATCAAAAATCGAATACACCCTTTTTTTTTAATCCGGGCCGGACACACAGACCACGCTGGGCCGGCCCGTGTGGCTGCAAATGGGCGGGTGGCAGGAAAAAAAAGGATTGGCCGGCCTGCCAAGGGGGCCCGCCTGCCAGGATGACTTAACGAACCGGTACGCTCGGGTCTTCTTCCCCGAGACAGAGGCGGAACTCACCAGCGGTACTGGGAAGATGGCGGCACTGGGGCGCGGCGTAGAGGAAAGAGAGGGTGGCGAGGAAGTAGCAGAAAAGGTCGCACGTCTCCTTCTCCTCCGCCTGGTACAAGCAGCAGCTCGGGAGGTGGCCGGGAACGTCGGGAAGAAGAGGTGCTCTGGAGCTCCGGCTTGCTCCGGTGAGCTCAGTCGAGGACACTAGAGAGAGGGAGAGGATGTCTAGGAGACTCAGTGGAGTGGTGCGAGTTTGCTGGAGGGCTCGGGGGCTCCTTTTATAGGCCAGAGAAGCAGGGGCGCGGACGCGCCCGGCATGGCACGAGTTAGGGTTTCCGAGCGCGTTCCCGTGGCCACAGTGGTTCTGGAAGGGCATGGGCATGTCCGGCGGTGCTATGGTGACATAGGAAGTGTAGTGGCGCAGCAGGGTGACGAGGGGAGTAGTGGAGCTGCGGGGACGCATGAGGTGACCATGGTGACTTTCTTCGTCCTTCTCCGTCGTGGCTCGGCACAGAGAGGGCAGGGAATGGCGGGGGACGGGTGAGGCGACGCTGGCACGGACTCGGGAGGGAGTGGGCGTGCAGGGGATGGCCGGAGACCTACTGTTGAGCAATAGTGGCTGCAAGTGGCCAGGACGCTGACCAGGTGTTTGACGAAATGTTCGCAAGAGACAAAGTTTCGAATTTTGAAATTTTTCCACTTGGGTTCTATTCAGTAGCAGATAGGGATCCTAGGCATATGCTGGTTCGGTCTGGAGATGATGGTTTGGTCGAAAATGAATTAGATATGGGAAAGGTCTATGTATAAGAATCAAACTTTGGCAGATGTTTGAGTGGGGTTCTGGTTTAAATTTTTGTTTGAAACTTCTTGGTCAAGTTAGTATGTGGTCTAGTCAAGCTCAACCTACTTACCACACACTTAGTTGAGTTACAAATTGCTTAATATAAGTGTCCAAAGTAGGGTAGTGGTTAACTTTTTCTAGATCAAACTTTTCTTTGCTTTTCTTTATTTCTTTTGCTTCTGGTTTCTTTAGCTCTTGTAGTTCTTCTCTAATGCTTAGGCTGGTTAGGTTATGCTTAGCTAAACAATACACAATAATTTTTAACACACATGAAATCATAAAAAAGAAACACTTACTCAAATGCTATGCATACATGCAATATGAGATGAAAAGTTTTATCTTAGTCCAATATTTGGCACTTGAATAAGAGGAAGTAGGTTACAAATTTTTGAGTTGTTACAAAGAACTATGTGGCGCTTTGGCTCATCGGACGATGTCTTCTTTTGCTGATTTCTTTTTCTCGTTTTTGTAGACATGTCCTTCACATAGAAAACCTGAGCGACATCGTTGGCTAGGACGAATGGTTCGTCCATGTATGCAAGATTGTTGAGATCCACTGTTGTCATGCCGTACTTTTGGTCTACAAATACCCCGCCACCTGTCAGCTTCACCCATTTGCACCGAAACAAAGGGATCTTAAAAGTAGGTCCATAGTCAAGTTCCCATATCTCCTCTATGTACCCGTAATATGTTTCTAAACAGTGCCCATTCTCGTCTGTTGCATCAAAGCGGACACCACTATTTTGGTTGGTGCTCTTTTTATCTTGGGCAACCGTGTAAAATGTATTCCCATTTATCTCATACCCTTGGAAAGTACATATAGTCGAAGATGGTGGCCTGGCCAAACAGTACAGCTGATCTCCAATGGTGTCGTCATTCATAAGATGTATCTGCAACCAACTACCGAAAGTCTTCTCGTGTTCCCCTTTAATCCAAGAGTCAGCCTTCCCCGGGTTTTCGGAGCGTAGAATATTCTTGTGTCTCACGATATACGGAGCCACCACGGTGGAATTGTGTAGAACTGTGTAGTGTGCTTGAGAGAAAGAATGCCCGTCCATACATACTTTTGCTCTCCTTCCTAGTGTGCCTTTTCCTGTCAGCCTACCCTCATACCGAGATTCAGGAACACCAATCGGCTTAAGGTCAGGAAGAAAGTCCACACAAAACTCAATGACCTCCTCTGTTCCATAGCCCTTGGAGATGCTTCCTTCTGGCCTAGCACGGTTACGAACATATTTCTTTAAGACTCCCATGAACCTCTCGAAGGGGAACATATTGTGTAGAAATACAGGACCAAGAATTCTAATCTCTTCGACTAGGTGAACTAGGAGGTGTGTCATTATATTGAAGAAGGATGGCGGGAACAACAACTCAAAGCTGACCAGACATTGGACCACATCAATCTGTAACCCTGATAGACTTTCTCGATCGATTACCTTCTGAGAAATTGCATTGAGGAATGCACATACCTTCACAATTGCCAGGCGAACATTTTCTGGTAGAATTCCCCTCAATGCAACCGGAAGCAATTGCGTCATAAGCATGTGGCAGTCATGAGACTTTAGGTTTTGGAATTTTTTGTCTTTCATATTTACGATTCCCTTTATATTCGACGAGAAGCCAGTCGGGACCTTGATACTGAAAAGGACTTCAAAGAAGATTTCCTTCTCTTCCTTAGTAAGAGCGTAGCTGGCACGCCCTTGAAACTGCCCTGGATGCATGCCATCTCTTCCTTTATGACGTTCCTGGTCCTCCCGTGCTTCCGGTGTATCTTTTGACTTCCCATACAAGCCCAGGAAGCCTAGAATATTCACGCAGAGATTCTTCGTCAGGTGCATCACGTCGATTGCGGAGCGGACCTCATGGACTTCCCAATAGGGTAGCTCCCAAAATATAGATTTCTTCTTCCACATGGGTACGCGCTTATCAGGGCCGTTAGGAATAGGTTGGCTGCCAGGACCCTTTCCAAAGATTACTTTTAAATCTTTGACCATATCAAATACTTCAGCACCAGTACGGATGACAGGCTTCCCCCGGGGTTCTGCCTTGCCATTGAAATGCTTGCCTTTTTTCTTTAAGGGATGCTTGGGCGGAAGAAAACGACGATTGAACGGGTACACATTCTTCCTACATTTGTCCAGATATATACTTTCTGTCTGATCTAAACAGTGCGTGCATGCATTGTATCCCTTGTTTGACTGTCCTGAAATGTTACTAAGAGCAGGCCAATCATTGATGGTTACGAAAAGCAAGGCTCGAAGGTCAAATTCCTCTTGTTTGTGCTCGTCCCACACACGTACACCTGGTTCGGCCCACAGCTGTAAAAGTTCGTCAACTAATGGCCTTAGGTACACATCAATGTCGTTGCCGGGTTGCTTTGGACCTTGGATAAGCACTGGCATCATAATGAACTTCCGCTTCATGCACAACCAAGGAGGAAGGTTGTAGATACATAGAGTAACGGGCCAGGTGCTGTGACTGCAACTCTGCTCCCCAAAAGGATTCATGCCATCTGTACTCAGACCAAACCATAAGTTCCTTGCGTCACCTGCAAATCTCGGGAACTCTCTCTCGATTTTTCTCCACTGCCGACCATCGGCGGGGTGCCTCAACTTATCGTCTTTCATACGATCTTCCATGTGCCATCGCAACAACTTCGCATGATCTTTATTTCTGAACAGACATTTCAACCGTGGTATTATAGGAGCATACCACATCACCTTGGCAGGAACCCTCTTCCTGGGTGGCTCGCCCTCAATCTCACCAGGGTCATCTTTTCTGATCTTATACCGCAATGCAGTGCATACCGGGCATTTATCCATATTCTCATACTTCTCACCGCGGTAGAGGATGTAGTCATTAGGGCATGCATGTATCTTCTGCACGTCTAATCCTAGAGGGCAGACAAGCTTCTTTGCTTCGTACGTGCTGGCGGGCAATTCGTTCTTTCTTGGAAGCATCTTCTTCATCAGTACCAGCAACTTTTCGAATGACGAGTCAGTCACACCGGTCTCTGCCTTCCACTTCAGCAATTCCAGTGTGCTACCCAGCTTCTTCTAGCCATCTTCACAAGTTGGGTACAACAATTTGTTGTGGTCCTGTAACATCTGCTCGAACTGCAACCTCTCTTTTTATGTGTCGCAGCCTCGCCATGCTTCAGAAATGACCCGGCCAAGAACATCAGCGGGCTCATCTGGTTCCCGTTCTGCACCCTGATCTTCTTCTTCATTGTCTTCCATTGCGGTATCAGCATACTCAGAGAACATAGATCGGTAGTTGTCATCATCGTTCTCTTCTTCTTCATCGTCGTCTTCCATCATAACCCCTCTTTCTCCGTGCTTGGTCCAAACATTATAGCCCGACATAAAACCGGACCGAAGCAGGTGGCTCTGAATGACTCTTGAGGAAGTGTAGTCCTTCTCATTCCGTCATTCAACACATGGACAAAACATATAGCCACCACCATGCTTGTTCGCATCGGCCGCATCTCGAAAAGAATGCACGCCTTCTCTGTAAGCGGCTGTGCGTCGATCACCGTACATCCATGGATGGCTCATCTGCGTCATGCAACAGTATATCAAACATAATCACGATCCTAAAAATTAGTACCGCACGGTCTAAACGAGAAAATATAGTTGCTAACCTTTTAGAATAAGTGGAAATAAAGAGGAAGAGACTTAAGCGTGGCTCGGGCACCTCATATCATAGTTGTGTTCGGTGAACTGAAGCGGCATCGCTCTAACACACATTTCATCAAACACCTCTAGTGCATCCATGCAAAAAGGAGAGCTAGCACACACCCACTTAGATCCATCCAAGAAAAATGCAAGGAAGAGTGGAAAGAGGGGCTGCAGCCATATATATAGGCAGAGGACTTTAGTCCCGGTTTGAGACACAAACCGGGACTAAAGGGTGCGCACAGGGGGACCTCTCAGCGTGTAGCCCTTTAGTCCCGGTTTGTGTCTCAAACCGGGACTAAAGGGTCGTTACGGGCCGGGACCAAAGCCTCCCGGGCGGCTGATGTCTACGCACTTCTATTCTTGTAGACACTTGTTGGGCCTCCAAGTGCAGAGGTTTGTAGAACAGCAGCAAGTTTCCCTTAAGTGGATCACCCAAGGTTTATCGAACTCAGGGAGGTTAGAGGTCAAAGCTATCCCTCTCAAGCAACCCTGCAATTATGATACAGAAAGTCTCTTGTGTCCCCAACACACCCAATACACTTGTCAGATGTATAGGTGCACTAGTTCGGCGAAGAGATAGTGAAATACAAGTAGTAGTGATGATTATAAGTAGCAAATGTGATTTAAAGTAAATATCGCTGCAAGCAAACAAGTAACAAAATAGCAAGTAAATGGTATGCAATGCTTGGAAACAAGGCCTAGGGATCATACTTTCACTAGTGGACACACTCCCAACAATATAACATGAATGAACAAGTAACTTCTCTTTGCTAAGGTACTCTGAATTACTCTCCTATTGAATAACACTAATCATCGCGTAGTGGCTACAGAAGCACCCCTTAAAGTTCATCAAGTACTTGACAAACACCACTCATAGAGATATCCAAATCAGATCACAATTCAAGATAGAAATCATTGCAACTTAGACCAAGTACTAACACGGTGCACACACTCTCACCTTTACACCATGAAAGGAGGAATAGATCACTCAAACTATCATAGCAATAATTATTTTCATAATCCACAAGGGATCACAATCATAGCCTAAACCAAGTACCACCATGATGCACGCACTGTCACCGTTACACCATAACAGGAGGAATAGACTACTTTAATAATATCACTAGAGTACACAAAATATCTGAATAATAACATGTACTTGTTCAACATGATACAAAGCTCACGATCACATAAAGATCACATCATGGGAGAGAGAGGTGAACCACATAGCTACCGGTAGAGCCCTCAGCCCCGGGGATGAACTACTCCCTCCTCATCATAGGAGACAACAAGGTTGATGGAGATGGCGGTGAGGTCGATGGAGACGGTGGAGACGGCGATGGAGACCAATGGAGATGGCTCCGGGGGCACTTCCCCGTCCCGGCAGGGTGCCGGAACAGAGACTTCTGTCCCCCGAAATTCGTCGGTGGCGGCGGCGGAGCTACGGAACTCTTTCTGGAAATCTGATCGGGGCGTTAGGTTTTTCCGTCCCGAGGCTTCTTATAGGCGAAGGGGCGTCGCGAGAGGGCTGCCAGGGCTTCCTCACACAGGGCCCCTTGTGAGGGAGGCCTCTGGCCCCTCTCCTTCCTCTCTTCGGATGTTTGGATGCTCCCGGGAAAAATAGGACTTCTGGCTTTTGTTTCGTCCAATTCCGAGAATATTTCCTGTGTATCACTTCTGAAACCAAAAACAGCAGAAAACAGGGAACTGGCACTGTGGCACTTCGTTAATAGGTTAGTTCCGGAAAGCGTATAAAAATGCCACTAAGTGTAACGAAACAATAGGCAAATGGTGTAAAAACAAGCATGGAGCATCAAAAATTATAGATACGTTGGAGACGTATCAGCATCCCCAAGCTTAACTCCTGCTCGTCCTCGAGTAGGTAAGTGATAACAAAAGAGATAATTTTTGAGGTGACATGCACCATCACAAAATTGATCATATATGTAAGCATTTGTGAGCTGGGATCAATAGAACTTAAACATGGGCATGAAGATATAATCATGACAATAAGAACTTAGCAACCATGTTGTAAACATGCAAATGAACACAAACAAAAGATCATGATAATGAAACAATGAAAGTCAAACGTGTGTTCAAATCATAAGGAAAAACATACAAATGGTTTTCAGCTTGTCCTTCAAAGAGAGCAAAACATAAATGCATAGGACACCTCAAAGTTTAAGAGGGTGACTAGATACAAATAATTTAAGAACAAGTGAAACCAACAATATGAGTCAATCAATGAACCTTGGGACAATGCATATCACACAAAGAATGACAACTATGCTCTCTTAATGTTGCATAAAGAAAGAAGGTGGTGACTCAACATAAAAGTAAAAGAAAGGCCCTTCGCAGAGGGAAGCAGTGATTGCAAGTTTTATAACCTTCAAAAATTATGGTACTTACCGGCTTTGAGCTCTCATTGCCCCCATCATAAGCATCTTGAATGGTTAAAGTTAATGCGAGAACAATTATGATGCATATGCTTGACAAATCATAAGTTGAAAACCTCGTGTCCCGTGAATACGAGTACCCAAACCATGCTAGTTTACTTAGAGTCCCAAGCAAGGCTCTTGTCATTGTAAATATATGCATATCATTGAGAACCGCCAATGGGGTACCTCCGTGCCCGATGACATGGAACAAGCCCACACCAAAATGACAGGACAAGCAGACAATCAACACCTCGGCATCACTTTTATTTGCTATATTGTTTAGCTTTTTATTGTGAGATGCGTCGTCGAATGTTCACCATGGGTATGCTGCAAATTTCCACCATGAATTATGCATGGCTTAGATTGGCGGCCCGGCGTTTCCCTAACACATATAAAAACTCCATGATCCTCACAAGATTCCCAATTCATTTCACACAGCGGGCATCCATAAACAAAAGATCACAATATCAACTCAAATAAGAAGTGCAATGTTGAAAGCTTGCCCCATGACGGCATGGCTGGGCTAGTCTCCAACTTACAACTTGCAAGCATAACAACTCAGCATAAAAGACCACAATGTCAAATTTTTAAGAACAGGAAAAAGTAAAGTGTGCCTTCCGGTTCGTGAGAGCTTTACTGGCCGAATTTCGCATAACACTGGTAAGAGTTTAATTTGAAGAGAATACAAAAGCAAGTCAAATTTACTTGGAATAGCAAATTGCTAGTAGGTATGTATGGTGGACACTTTGAAAAACTTTGGCTTTTAGGAGTTGGATGCACGAGTAGAGCTCATACTCAGTACAAGGTGAGGGCTAGCAAAAGACTGGGAGCGACCGACTAAGAGAGCAATAATGGCCATAATCATGCAAAGCGACAAAGCGACATTAAAAGAAGCATACGATGGCATCAAAAGTCAAAAACTAAATGATCATGAAGGCTAATGGCGACTTTGGAAGAGTCTAACATGTGTGAGCATGCGCCAAGTCAACCCAAATAAAGCATCAAGGAGAAAACCAAAATAATGCTTCCATACAATAAAAACAACGCATGATTTTTTTCAAAGGCTCATTAAGCAATCTCAGTTATTTGAGACAAGTCATGCTACAGCAAAACCACTAAGCATACTATCAAAAAGACATCTAGCATGACATTAAAAAGCCTAAGCCGCAGTCTACACAAACTCCTTCTTGTACCACTTTTTTGCATAAAGCTTTTTCTCTTTTCCAACACCATTTGAAATTTTTAAATCCAACTCTTTTGAGGAAAACCAACATGGTCCAGAGGCAAAAATACACCTTGATAAATAAATATAAGAAGATCTGAATGCAAATCAAGGCGGAAAATGCAAGCCAAACGTGGTAGCAGAAAAAGAGAACACTCATTGAAACGATAAGAGTGAAAAACTAGAGTGTTCTTGGCAAATGAAAAGCGAGTTCATCTCCTCCAAAAGAAATATGATGTGATCTAACCATTTATTACAGCAAACAAAACTAAGCTAACTAAGAAAACTAAAACAACTGACGCTCCAAGAAAAACACATAGTGCATGAAGCAATAAAAATATAGTGTCTTGAAAGGTGACCTGATTTTTGCCGATGAAGAAGGGGTGCCTCGGGGGCATCCCCAAGCTTTGACGCTTGTACTTCTTGGATATTTCTTGGGGTGCTGGGCATCCCCAAGCTTGAGCTTTTGTCCATTCTTCAACTCATCTCATCATTCTCCAATCCCTACACTTGAAAACTTCCTTCATACAAAACTAAACACAATTCTATTAGCAACATTAGTGTAAGCATAAAATATATTCAACCTCTTTTAGCTTCAGGTTTCAACCCAAAACCACCACATATAAAGTATATACTACTGTAGCAACTTCCACAAGAGTTCCATGATAAAAAAGAACTCAAAAGAAAGCGATAAAGTGGCAAAAACAAATATTGGCAGAAATCTGTCAAAACTGGACAGCTGATAATGGACGAATTTTTGAGGGATTTTCTGTTGCTCAAATCAAAAAGTGTTCAACTAAGAAAAGTTTGGATATAACCTGGGGCATATGCACAAGAAATTTCAGGTCTAAAAGATAAACAGAGAATTTTCACGAATTTTTACGGTGCAGCACCGAAAACAGTTTCAGGACAGCAATAACCCCAAATCTTTACCTCACTCAAATTAGAGGCTTCTCTTGGCACAAAAACGAAATAAACAAGATAAGGAGCAGTTATTACAGTAGTAATAACTTCCAAGACTCAAATAAAAGAAAAAGTACTGAATGTAAAAACATTGGGTTATCTCCCAAGAGTGCTTTTCTTTAACGCCTTTGAGCTAGGCGCAGTAATTCGCAAAGATGCTCATGTGGGCGCTATATAAGAGCTTGAAGCAAAGGCGCCATATAGGAACTTAAAGCAATAGAGAGCATCAAAAAGAATGTATGAAACACATTTAAATCTAAACCACTTCCTATGAAAAATAGTCTTGTAGAGAGACAAGTCATGAAAGCGCAAAGCAGAAAGCATAGGAAGGCAAAACAAGTAAAACTTCAAGAACTGCAACATAAAGAGGGGAAACTCAATATTGTTGAGATCCATCAAACCATGTTTCCCTCTCTCATAATAACTTTCAGTAGCATCATGAATAAAACTAACAATATAACTATCACATAAAACATCTCTATCATGAGCCACATGCATAAAAGGATTAATACTCCCCACATGAATAATAGTAGTAGGAGCAGATTCAACAGAATAATTATTCTCATCACCATAATCATCAAAGACAGGAGGCATATTATAATCATAACTATTTTTCTCCTCAAAAGTAGGTGAACTGAAAACATTATACTCTTCATCACAAGCTAGAGAACTACTATGTCGCAAAGCATACTCATCAAACATATCATCATAAGAAGGAACATGGATAGCACTAATGGTACAACAATTATTAACCTTAGAATTGGTACCAAAAAGATTTTCAATATCAAAAGTGGAGTGCTTTTCCCAATCATGATCACTAACATAGGTAACAGGCATAGGAACATCATCCCAATCAGAATTATCATAATCTATAGCAGGATCATAAAGCTTAAGGGAAGATACCGTGTCCTCTCGCCTCTTACTCCTCTTCTTCTTCTTCTTCTTCTTCTTCTTCTTCTTACTCTCTCCTTTAGGAGGGAGAGACTTGAAGGGCATCTTCTCCACATATTCTTTAGGAGGGAAAGGCATCTTCTCTACATAATCTGGCTTGCTGACAGAAACAACAGAAGAAACTTTGGAGGATTCCTCCTCTCTATTAATAAGATAAAAACATCTATCAGTCCTGTCATAGCTTGGCAAAATATCAAGTTTTATAAGATTCTGAATGTAAGTATTTGCAAGGCAATCTTTAGCACAATAGAGACGACAACCACGAAGGGTGCTATTAATATCAACATCATTCATATCTATCAAAGCAATCTTTCTAGATATCTCATCACACGCCAAGAACAAAGTGAGCTCATCATGCTGATTAGGAGTAATCTTGTCATCACAATACAAACTTAAGGTACTAGAAGAGTAACTATTAGGGTTTGAGCATTGGAAATTAAAATGACCTATGTCATCGCAATGTTTACAAAGAAAAGGATAAAGCTCACAAACCTTCTTACCGATCTCACCTATATCCTTGTACCACATACTGGTTTCTTCATTTGCGTGGGTGATGCAATAATCTTCCTTGTTGTAACTCTGTTCACAAGGTCTATGTACTCCGCAAAAATTAACATGCTTATAAGAAATAGTACTTTTAGAAGTTTGAGCATGTTTATTGCAATCATCAGCAACAATATCACTTTCTATACAAGTGTCCTTAAAAGGTTCATGATACACGTCCCCATTTCTTTTAGGAACATTCATATGGGAAGCAAAGGCTTTAAAGCAATCAACCATAATTTGAGGATCAAGGCCATATTTAGCACTAAGCTCTTGAAAATCAGCAGTTTCAGCGAAAGACTTAATGCAATCAAACTCATAATTCATACCTGATCCTTTACCTTTGTCGCTATCCCAACTTTCAATATTGTTTTGAATTGTCTCAAGCAGACCCCACTTGGTGTCGACATCCTTGCTTGTGAAAGACCCATCAAAACATGCATCTAGATAGTCCTTGTAATATCCTGAAAGCCTTGCATAAAAATTATTAATAACAATATTACGGGGAAGATCATGAATAGGACATTTATGCATTAGTAACTTCAATCTTCCCCACGCTTGGGCAATGCTTTCTCCCTCGTGAGGCCAAAAATTATATATCTGATTACGATCTTTATGGATCTCACTTGGAGGATAGAATTTAGAATAAAAGAGAGGTACAATTTCCTCCCAGCCAATAGATGGACCATCTTCAAGCAGCCGATACCATTCCTCGGCTCTGCCTTTTAGTGACAAAGAGAATAACTTTTTCTTAACTTGGTTCATTGAAATACCTACACACTGGAACAACTCGCATAATTCATGTATAAAAAGCAAATGATCACCAGGATGGACAGTTCCATCTCCAAAATAGCAGTTATCCATAACACGCCTAACAATTTTCATAGGTATTTCAAAAGGATGAGGAGCACAAGCATCATTAGAAACATCACATATGGGAGATAAAATATCATCAGAGCAAACTTTCTCCACTAAAGCTAGGGGACTAAAAATATCATACTCAACAAAACCAGCTTCCCCAAGCTTAGACTTTTCTATAGCATTAGCATTAACAGTATTCAAAGCATTCGTACTAATAACATTGCTATGCGAAATAGGCTCCAAAGGATTTTCAATTTTCTCATCAAATCTAAACTCAGAAAAAAGACTAAAGAACTCTTTGTTTTCCATTAAGCCTAACTAGTGAAAATAAAAACAAGAAACAAAAAGATGTAACTGCAGAATCTAAAGGAAATAACTCCGAGCACTCACACAGGAGGATGCGAGTACCTTTTACCTTACCTCCCCGGCAACGGCGCCAGAAAAGAGCTTGATGTCTACGCACTTCTATTCTTGTAGACACTTGTTGGGCCTCCAAGTGCAGAGGTTTGTAGAACAGCAGCAAGTTTCCCTTAAGTGGATCACCCAAGGTTTATCGAACTCAGGGAGGTTAGAGGTCAAAGCTATCCCTCTCAAGCAACCCTGCAATTATGATACAGAAAGTCTCTTGTGTCCCCAACACACCCAATACACTTGTCAGATGTATAGGTGCACTAGTTCGGCGAAGAGATAGTGAAATACAAGTAGTAGTGATGATTATAAGTAGCAAATGTGATTTAAAGTAAATATCGCTGCAAGCAAACAAGTAACAAAATAGCAAGTAAATGGTATGCAATGCTTGGAAACAAGGCCTAGGGATCATACTTTCACTAGTGGACACACTCCCAACAATATAACATGAATGAACAAGTAACTTCTCTTTGCTAAGGTACTCTGAATTACTCTCCTATTGAATAACACTAATCATCGCGTAGTGGCTACAGAAGCACCCCTTAAAGTTCATCAAGTACTTGACAAACACCACTCATAGAGATATCCAAATCAGATCACAATTCAAGATAGAAATCATTGCAACTTAGACCAAGTACTAACACGGTGCACACACTCTCACCTTTACACCATGAAAGGAGGAATAGATCACTCAAACTATCATAGCAATAATTATTTTCATAATCCACAAGGGATCACAATCATAGCCTAAACCAAGTACCACCATGATGCACGCACTGTCACCGTTACACCATAACAGGAGGAATAGACTACTTTAATAATATCACTAGAGTACACAAAATATCTGAATAATAACATGTACTTGTTCAACATGATACAAAGCTCACGATCACATAAAGATCACATCATGGGAGAGAGAGGTGAACCACATAGCTACCGGTAGAGCCCTCAGCCCCGGGGATGAACTACTCCCTCCTCATCATAGGAGACAACAAGGTTGATGGAGATGGCGGTGAGGTCGATGGAGACGGTGGAGACGGCGATGGAGACCAATGGAGATGGCTCCGGGGGCACTTCCCCGTCCCGGCAGGGTGCCGGAACAGAGACTTCTGTCCCCCGAAATTCGTCGGTGGCGGCGGCGGAGCTACGGAACTCTTTCTGGAAATCTGATCGGGGCGTTAGGTTTTTCCGTCCCGAGGCTTCTTATAGGCGAAGGGGCGTCGCGAGAGGGCTGCCAGGGCTTCCTCACACAGGGCCCCTTGTGAGGGAGGCCTCTGGCCCCTCTCCTTCCTCTCTTCGGATGTTTGGATGCTCCCGGGAAAAATAGGACTTCTGGCTTTTGTTTCGTCCAATTCCGAGAATATTTCCTGTGTATCACTTCTGAAACCAAAAACAGCAGAAAACAGGGAACTGGCACTGTGGCACTTCGTTAATAGGTTAGTTCCGGAAAGCGTATAAAAATGCCACTAAGTGTAACGAAACAATAGGCAAATGGTGTAAAAACAAGCATGGAGCATCAAAAATTATAGATACGTTGGAGACGTATCAGCGGCTGGCGAATTTCGGGCGACGTGGCCGGGCCTTTAGTCCCGGCCCAGATGGAGGCCGGGACTAAAGGGTCCTGGCCAAAGGCCCTTTTTCCACTAGTGCTTGTTACCACCACCTAGTTCACCTGGTGCATACAAAAATCGTCATGGACATCTGGATCTACAGATCTCTTTGTCCATGACCAGAAAGAAGGCAACTTCTCCGTGTTATAGAAACAAATCTCAGTAGAACTAAGTTATTTGTGACAGTAAACAAGTAAAATCATCTTTGTACCAGAGTACAGAGAACAAAAGAACCAAGAAGACCCCCTGCCAACTTACATGGTTCTTTTGGTTGTTTCTGACATTTACCTATTTAAGCAACTTTACCTGGTTGGTCAGGCAAAGTTTCATGCAAATTAGGCAATTCTACATGGTATGTTGGGCAATTTCAAGTTACAGCAGAATAAAACATTGTTTCACTGTGAAAAAAGGAAGATGCATCACAGTGTTCATGTAGATCTGTTAGTCCATGACAACAAAGTAGGCAACTTTTCTATGTTATAAGAAAAGAACTCGGATTTGAATTAGGAATTTGAGACAGATATGATTAACTTATTTCTGGCAACCTTTTTGTTAACTGGTAAGTGCATCAACTTTACCTGGCAGTTTAGGCAATTTACCATGGTCACTAGACAATTTGACATGTTAAATGGGCAATTTTTCCTAGTACATCTTACACAGACAATGGACTTACAGTACTAGAAGATGGCAACAAAACATATAATCTTCTTTAAAAGCACTCTTGGTAGCCTGGTAGACTTTTGGTTTCAGTAGAAACTAGTATGCTTGCAAACTCCTTCCTTCAATCACTTGGGCACCTGAAATTTTTTGGAAAACTGTATGTTAATATCGCTTATTGGGTAGACAAATTGTTCTATGTAGCAAAACATATAAAAGAATCCATTAGTTCGTAGTGTTGATTCTGAATTTGATTCTGATGCTGCAATTTTTGTTTTATGTTGCTACCTAAACTCATAAAGTTGCTTTTCATTGCAGCAAAGGCCAGGTTTCCTGAATCTAAATGACCTTCCTTTTGACCTAAGTGAGGATGCTGGTATCATATCTCCTAATTACTTCACCCAACTGATGAATGAGGCTATTGACGAGTCGTCACCTCATCAACCTATGGACACCGAAGCGCCCAATGTGAACGTCAATCAAGCGCAAGGAGATACTAACACTGGACCATTTTTTGCTCCAACAAATCTTCTTACCTATAAGATTGGAGTTGGTGAAGGCACTTTTGCTATACATCTTTTGGTTTCCGAAATTACCCCTACCAAAAAAATGATAGATAGCAAAAAACGAATCGTAACATTAATTGGGCCATAATTTTCGCTAATTGGGCCATAATTTTCGCTAATCTTACCTATAAGATTGGAGTTGGTGAAGGCACTTTTGCTATACATCTTTTGGTTTCCAAAATTACCCCTACCAAAAAAATGATAGATAGCAAACAATGAATCGTAACATTAATTGGGCCATAATTTTCGCTAATTGGGCCATAATTTTTGCTAATTGTAACATCCCAAGCTTGTTAGTTAAATAAAGTACTTTGTCATCATCATTGCATGCATTTGTTTTGCACTTAAGAAAAAATTTGCATTTGAAATTATAGTAAAAACCTTAACATGTGCATTTTCCCTATTTGAATTTGCTTTCAAATGTTTTGAAAAGGTTTGCAAAAAAAATTATGGAGCTTCTACAATTGTTAGAGAATATTTTAATTTTACTTAAAAGTTTGATTCATGAAATAACTGTCAAATTTGCAATTTAGCTTGAGAACAAAAATAATGCATACAATGATGATGACAAAGTACTTTATTTAACTAACAAGCTTGGGATGTTACACTAATCAAGGTAATCAATCACTCTGCCATAATTTTCGGTAATCAATACGTCCATAAGATTACACAAAACAGATCATCGTCGACGTCCGTTGGTCCTGCCAAATCTCGAGGAACGCCGGCGGCGCCGGATGTCTGGTTCTGCCCAAGCTTCTCCCCTCCCCGATGGATCCGCAGCTGGTGGAGCCTGCCAATTACCTATGCGGACGTGATTTCTCTCTGTGTTTCTCAATTTTCAGCTATCGGTTATTTGTATGCATGGCTTGCTTCTTTGTTCAATCTTATTTTGGCTCAATTTGTTGAGCACAAACAAAAATACAACATGCGTACGTGTGTGGCCTTCATCTAACTGGTTCTTGCTCCTGCCAAATAGGAGAAATTGTTAACTTCGCTCTTCACTAAATTTTCTAATGTTTATGCAGTACAAACAATTAGAGTTCTCCTTCATATTTTACCGAGTGTGAGGCTGTGAGCTGGTTCAGATTGCAGACTTCAGAATGGAGAACAATCTGAAGACCGGAGATGTGATTCAGTGTCGTGAATGTGGCTACGGCATCCTGCAAGTAGCCTACGCGCCAGAGTAGGCCTAGATCAGTTTATTTTCTTGATCTTCTTAAAATCTCGTATTAATTCCTTGGTTTAATTTTTCTTTGGCGGTTGCCTTTTTTGCTTGCCATTTTAAATATACAGTTAACTAATCATAATGGAAATTTGACATAGCGCAATTTGGGGTGTTATACTCGATTTTAGTTCCATCGGCCATTATTTTGGAAAAAAAAGTATCTTCACCATCGGCCATCATCTTTGATGACCACACAACGTCTGTTATTCTAAAAAAAGTATCTTCATCATTGTCGTCATCTTTGGCTATTAAATGCGCCTCATATAATTTCTATTCCTTTTGCAATTATAGATGAATAAAAACCTTTTGTTATCGTACAAATACAATATGGACGAAGTGATGAACGAAAACTACCCACCCTATTTTAACAGAATAGATACGCTGCTGAATTACAGTTTTCTATCAAATTACATTATAGCAAAGTAAATTATAATATTTTTTAAATATTATGTGCCTATTTCAACATGAAGTTTCATGCATATATTTATATTTGCAACAAGAAAATACTTATATAAGCCATAGCAACGCACGGGCATTTAGCTAGTACTACTACTATAGCTGAGGAAGCAGATGATGAAGAGGCCTCATCCCAACCAACAGAGCCCCACGTTGGTATGAGGTATGACACCCTAGAACTGGCTAAGGAACACTACAATTGGTATGCTACTAGGAAAGGGTTCTCTATCAATTTGAACACTAACAGAAAGTCAGCATACACTGGTGTCCTGGAGAAGCAGCAGTTTGCCTGTAACAAATTCAGAAAGCCAAGAAATCTCGATAATGATGCTGAGCCACATTTTGATGTTGGCCCAATCCCAGACCATGTTTCTCCTACCGAGGAAGATAAAGAGGATGCAGAAATCGAATTAGTGCTTGCAGATATTGGATCAAAAGGTGGCAAGAAAAAGAAGCCAAAGATAAGGAAAAGGGAAAATATCGTACACACTGGTTGCAAAGCAAAAATGGTGGTCAAACTGATAGATGGCAGGTGGGAGGTGATAACATTCATGCCGGAGCACAACCATCCCCTTATACAAAAACCGTCGCTGATTAAATACTTGAAATCGCATCAAGGGATACCAAAAGAGGAGAAGGATTTTGTGAAGAATCTACATAGTACAAACCTGACTGCTGGTATGTAAATCAGGTTCCTAATCACCATGCAACTGTAGTATTCCTCCAGCAAGTCATGTACCCAATAGAAGCAAGTAGTTTCAACATTAGGCAACTTGTGCTATACCTTGAGCTAGTCGTGTACCCAACAGAAAGCAACTAGTTTCAACATTTATGCAACTTCTGATATACCTTAGTCAAGTAATGTAACCAACAGAAGCAACTAGTTTCAACATTTAGGCAACAAAAAAGTATGAAGTAATTGCTAACTACTAGTTGTCAGTAGTAAGTCTATAAGTTTCTTAAGAGAGGGGATAGTACTAAAAAACAGATACACTGACTTCAACCTTTTTTTTGTTACGCAGGTAGGATGATGGACATTATGGCCAAGTTTTATCGCTCGGAATTACTTGTTCCATACACTACGAAATCAATCACAAACTTCTGTGCAACTTTGACAACAGAAGAAACCAGAGATGGAGATCTTGCTGAGGTTGAGAGATACTTCAAAGAAATACAAGAGAAGGATCCAGATTTCTATTTCCGTCGCGAACTAGACGCGAAAGATAGGGTGGTGAATATCTTCTGGGTTTATGGGGCTGCACGGAAGGCATATGCAGAGGCTTATCACGACTGCATGTCATTCAACTCAACTTACTTAACAAACAAGTATAACATGCCTTTTGCACCATTCATTGGGGTCAATAGGCATGTACAGTCCATCATGCTTGGTTGCGGGTTCGTTAGGCAGGAGCTGGCTAGTAGCTATGACTGGTTGTTTGAGAGCTTCCTTATTGCCATGGATGGGCTAGCACCAGACAACATCATCACAGATCATGACGTAGCTATGAAAAAGTCAATTGGAAAAATGTTTCCAAACACGGTGCACCGGAACTGCCGTTGGCACATAATGCAAAAAGCACAGCTAAAGTGTGGGGTTATCATGGGCAGAAACCCAGGTTTGGCTGAGGATTTCAATGAGTGCATTGACTTCTCCTTTTCACTGGAAGAGTTTGAAGCAAAATGGGCCTTGTTTGTGGAGAAATGGCCTGGTGCTGTTGCTGGACACACCTACTTTGCAACTATGTATGAGCACCGTGCAAGTTGGGTGCCATGCTACTTCAAGCACCGGTTTTTTCCCTTCCTGCAATCCACACAGCGTAGCGAGAGCTTCAATGCTGTCCTGAAACGCTATGTCAATCCGCATAAGTCACTGCTGAACTTCGTGAGGCAATATGAGAAGATTCAGGTGCATGTCCTTGTAAAGGAAGGGGGAAACGACTACAGGACAAATTACTTGGATCTGCGTCCATAGTCACGGTTCCCAGTTGAGCGTCAAGCCTTGCAAGTGTACTGCCGGGATATCTACTTGAGGTTCAGAAATGAGTTTGAATTAATTGGTAGGTACAATGTCCACCCATTTGGCGGAAACTACTACAAACTAGAGCCAAACGATGCATTTTGTGGAAAATATGGCTCTAGGACGTACCTTGTCCTCGCTTCTAAGGATGAAGGACTGTACACTTGTGAGTGCGCCAAAATGGAACGGGATGGACTCCTTTGCTGCCACATCCTGAAGATGTTTACTCACCTTGGTGTTGATGAGATACCTGATAGGTATATTCTCAGGAGGTGGACACAAAGGGCAGTCTCTGGATACATGCCACCAGTGCAAGATGAGTTGCCAGATGTCATGCCACCGGAATCACAGAAGCAAGTACATCATGCTAACATGAACATGACGTTCTCTAAACTTGCTCGTGTGGCGAGTGCAATAGATGAAGCTACAACTATCGTCAATAAGCACATCCATGCTGCTGCAACAAAAATATCGCACTTGAACAAGTGAAAGAAGAAGAAACCTGCTACTGGACCATCAAATAGTGTACCTACTGCTGGACCATCCAACAGTGCACCTGCTGAACCTACAAAACCTAGAGACCCGCCGAAAACAACAACTAAGGGCAGGACTAAATCAAAGCGCACTGTATACGCACTTGAGTTGCAACCTAAAAGGAAGACAAAGTCCATGCATGTGGGTCATTAGACCACAACTCTGCGTCATGCCCAGGGAGGTTATTATAGTAGAAGACTCACTATTTGCTGCGCCTCTTTTTGAGAGTTGTAATATGTATGCGCCCTTTGGTATTTTCTAGAGGCACCAACAATGTTTTGCTGGTAGGCAACTAAGTTTAAGTCGTAAACAAGTTTAGTTGCTGGTCAAGCAACTTGGTAATCCAGAAGAAGCAACTTTTGGCGCACACTTTAGTTTCATGTAACCAATATTAGTTTCTTAACCAGTAGCTTGAAAACCCCTCCAGGTAACTTGGACAGCAGAAAATTAGTTTTATGTAAAAATGTTGAGGTGTCTAGAAATTAGTTTTAAGGTCTAAGCAAAATTTAATCCATTTATTAGAAACTAGAAAACCCCCATCCAGCAACTTCTACAATTTAAAAATAAAACAGGAAAATCTGAATCCCCAATACTGGTTAGCACCCGTGGAACGCAAATTTCTTATCCATGGAAACAAATGCATGACATATACCACGCCAAGGTAACAATGTTGTAAGACACATAGTACGTAAACAAGACTAGAAGGGAAAACATAGGTAACTTCGCACTCAACATGAGGCGAAAAAAGAAAGTGGTTGCTGCAAGCATAACATACTTTGCAGGAGGTGGTGGTGTTATAAACATCACATCTTTAGGATGGACTTCTAGTCGACCTTGTTTTCATCAGAAGTTACCCATTTATGAGTGAGTATCTTCTGGATGTTAGGTATGTCCTTGGTTGTGTAGTCCGAAAGTAGCCTTCCTCCCCACTTGTCGACGTTCATCAACGAACAGATGCCACAATCATGGCTGCTCACACGACAAAAAAAGAAACACATTTCAGGAGACTTGTATAAAAGGACTTACTTAAAAATCTACTGAATTTAACAAGAAAGCAATAAATCTCAGAAATAAGCAACTAACTCACTTATTATCCTGCTTTGGGACTTTAATTTCCTGTATCTTGAATTCATCAAGTTGGACTTTGGATGATTTGTAGTGACAATACCACAACGATAGAAGAGTTGTGCAAATCTTGTGGTAAGTTGCTTTCAGCGCTTTGTCTTTCGTACTCCTCCACGAATCCAGCACCTGGAAGCTCCTATCCCTTATGTTGACGTTCAATACCCAGTAATGGTGTATAACGGGCTCTGATTTTGGATTAAGTGGCTCACATACAGGGATTATTATCTGCGTCGAAAAAATAGTAAAAGTTGCCATAAACACAATAAAAATAAGTTGCCAGAAATGTTGTCCCATAAAAAAATTTAGTGGAAAAAGTTACATACCATATCTTTGCGATCTAATCTATTTTCATGGCTGAACAACCGATTTATTTTAGCACCAGTCCAGTTCAGTTCCTGCATCCAAGTCTGTTGGAAAAAAGTAAAAACCAAAAAAATGTGAGAAAAAAAGCATACAACAAACAAGTAAACAATGTTAGTCTAGCAAAAATAGTACGAAATTTGGATAAAATCAAACTTACTGCAACCCGCAATGGCATAATCACTTTTTTGTTATTCTCTGGCATGTTCATCCTTATCGACTGAATTCCCACTTCAATGACAGAAGTATGTAACCATGCCCCGGGTTTCATTGAGTCTGCAACTTCTTTCGCCGTAACATGATGGCCACTGAAGTCGACTAGATCGGGGCTGCACAGAATATATTTTTGAGTATCAGTCCATCTTCCCTGTAACTATTTGTTGGGAAGAAAAAATTGTGCTGAAAAGTCCCCCTGTTAAGCCAACTATACACCTAATACAGGCAACTTTCTATGAACCAGATGTAACTATGAACACTAGCCATGCAACTCTTTTAGTAAGAGGGGGAGAAAAAAAATGACAAACCTGTTATCAGCTTGATCTTTTTGTCTTGTCTTTCTACCAGCATGCTGTATTACCCGAGCATAAAGCTTGTTGACATCCGGGCTACATGAGTACTGCTTCTCACTTTTTGTATCAACAAAGGGCGATTTCTTGCATGGCGGGGGCTTGATTATTCTCCTCTCATACTGTGTGGGGCCTGTTGAACTTCCTTCGCGGCCAGCAATGCTACTCACACCTAATCCATCATCTCTGCTAGGGGTTTTGAAGTTGTCTGGTGGTGTTTCCGTTTTTCCATGAGTCAAATCTGACATTTTGATGTTCTTTCAATGTTTTGTTGCTCAACTGGTTTCTTGCGGTATAATTCAGCTTCAACGCACAACCTTTCAAGCTCTTCAGGGTCTATACCTTCGAAGCCAACATCAACATGCACATCGTCCCCATACGGAGCGACAGATGGTGTGCACTGCGTCAATCGTTGGCTATCAGGCCTATCAAACTCTGGTCCAAAGCTGTCACGACCCAGGATTTTATCAAATTCTGGGGAAAAATTTTCGCTTTTGTATTGTTTGAGATGATTTAATTTTCACAGGGATTTAAAACTTTTGAGCCTATTTGAAAGCTTTATTAGAAAACTATTTTGAACCCTCTATTGTTTTCTCAAAGATTTCTCTGCAAGCTTGCTTGCCAAAGAAAAGTCTTACAAAGTGTTTTATAAAGCTTCTTTGCCAAAGGATTGTTTGAAAAGTATATTTCAAAAACTATCTTATAAAGGCCTTTCTCTGATTTTAAAAAGGGACTATTCAAAATCCAATTTCTATTTGCATTATGCAAATAAAAGCCCTTGGCCAATTCATATGGTTTTTATGGAAAGTTGTTTTAATTATAAAAACTTGTTTATTACTGTTTTGTATGGTTGTTTTGAATTTTAGAAACTCTGCAAAGTTGGTTTGGATCAATTTGGATCAAATTTGAAAAGTGTATGAAAGGAATAAAGAAAAACAGAAAAAGGAAAAGAAGAAAGAAAAATAAAAATATAAAAGGACCCCGGGGAAGCCTTTCGGCCCAGCCCCAGAAGCAGCCCGCGGCCCAGGAAGCCCCTCCCCGAACCGTTACTCTCTCCCTCGCTGACAGGTGGGGCCACCATGTCAGACCCTTCTTCCCCGTCAATCACTCCCTCTCCCTCTCTTGTTACTGGAAACGGCCGGAGTTTACTCCCCCTCTTAATCCCCATTAACCCTGCCCGTTTCGATCTCTCACTGCACCTATAAGAAGCCCTCGCTTTCCTCTCCCCTCTCCCCTTTTCCCTCTCCCGATAGCGCCGTCAGGCTGGCGAAATTCCTCACCGGAGTCCGCAGTATCTGCGGGTATACCCGGACGATTCCGACGTCGACGGTGAGCCGAGCCCCTCCTCTCCTAGCCCATTCCCTTTCTTCTACTCTGGCGCACCTCCTCATGCCCTCGGTACAATTTCTTTCGCAGGGAATCAAGCTCGGCATCACGAACCCGAAGCACCCTGCCGCCCTGCACGTCTCCAGCCGACCCTCCCCACCTTCTCTGGAAGAAATCGACGACGACGACCACGCATTCGACATCACCGTGACCAACTGCACCCCGTTCACTTGTTCCCCAGCCTCGGGAAGGCCCAGAACGCCGCCGGAGTCACCTACCTGGCCGCAACCTCGCCGGCGACTCACCGGAAACCTAGCCACTGTGAGCACTCCCTCCCTTTCATCTACGCCCGTTAGATCTTGATCGAACGTCCCCGAAAGAATCACTTAAACGAAAAGGTATCTATCAATCCTAGCCGCTCGGATCACTTTAGATCCAACGCACCAGAAGCGTGATCCACCCGAATCGGTACAGACCAATCAGAATCTGCCAAGTGTCGATCTCTGGTTCAAACAGAAGTTCGATTTAGATTTTCAAACCAGATTTGGATTCAATCTTCAAAAATTCATATCTCGCGTTCTGTAGATCCAAAATTAGCAAACAAGGTACCGTTGGAATCCTTGAAACCTGTAGAACCCATTAGCCCAATAAAATCTTATATTTTATGGGTCCAATTTGAAACTAATTTCAAATTGGGTTTGAACCTTCTATTTGTTTGTTTAATTCATATCTATTGAACCAGGTATCCAAAAAATTACAATTTTGTAGTCTTTGGAAAGCCCTTGACCTGTAGAACACCCTAGGATCAAGAAAACCCAGATTTGATACGTGCACACACCTTGTGCATTCAAATCTTCTCAAATCACAAATTTGGCCATATCTTGAGTTCTAAAATTTATTTTAGAATGAATCCAATTGCAGTAGCCTTGTTTTACTGCAAGCTATCCAGTAGCATCACTCCCATATTTTTGGAACCAGTTCACAATTACTCAATTCTAATATGAGGATCTGAGTAAATTCCACTATAGGATCAAAACTACTTCTTTAGGATTATTACTTTCTACCTAGTGAACCTTGATCATCCCTAGACATCATTGTTGTCTGAACAATATCTTGACCAAGATCATATCTACTTAGGCCTATCTTATCTTGATCACACATATTCAAGTTACAATAGTGTTGCTTGAGTAAAGTGTGATACATCTCAATCATAGTTACTATTCTTGCTATCTTGTGGTGTTAATCTAATCCACACTTTAGCACCTATCCAATATTTCATGTATCCAATAGAAACCCTAAACCACAATCTCACTTGTTATCTATCCATACTCAATCCTTTATCCATTAGATCTTGATTTCATATGTAGGATTATTCAATTAACAAATGAGTTAATTGAGTAAATCAACATATCATCAACCCTTATCCAAGCCTATATGTAACATGTACTATCTTGAGGAAGTGTCATCACACTTTATCTAGTAGTGTTAAGTTGCATCATTCTGAACCCATGTGAATCTATTCACGTACCTTGCTCGATTCATATATGTACTCGAATTGCAATTGTGCTACTTGAGTAGAATATGAATTCATCTAAACCCTATTTTGTTAATGTGGTATTGTTATAACCCATACCATAGTATGTGTTGTACACCATGTTGACCAATAAACCATTTGAGCCATGTCCCCAAATATCAATCATTCATACCCAATCCAATGCCTACTTAGTTTTGTTCACGTGTATTGAACTATTCAAATTGCAAATGTGCTAATTGAGTACTTCAAGCATTCTTAAAAATCTAGTTTTGTGCCTAAGTGTGATACATGCTATTTAAGGAATAAATGTTGTTACACTTATTCAAATAGTAAATTGGTTACACTATCCCACACTTATGTGACCTGTTTCACATGAGCTAATCTGAAACTCTCTCATGCTTTGATAAAGCATAAAAACTTCACCATTTATATCTTGCCTAGACCAAATCATCTCCCCAATCATATTGATCTCTCCCAACTAAGCTCTCCAATTCATATCTCCCAATTCATGATCATTTACCATATCCTTCTTGTCATAACATCTCAGTAAATCAATTTGTTAAACTAACACCCTTCAATTGTTTGAAATTATTTGATTGAGCTTGTATGGTGTGTTTATGTTATGCTATTTCTTGTGCTATAGTTGTGCGAAGAGTTACGTGCCTAGTTGAGAGAAGGAAAGCGTCTTGTTCTTCAGAAAGGCAAGTGACACACATGTCCCTTACCCATTTTACTTATGCATTAGTTATTCACCTCTTGTAGTATGCATGATAGGTGTTTTACTCCACTGTTTTATCAAATGCTTAGATCCCAGTAGTGTGTAGCTACCCCCTCAAACCCCACCTATTAGGATGCTAATCACTTTGTTAACCTTGATGCCATGCTAAGATCACTTGAAAAGTGTTTTGTGAAAAGTTAAGAACTTCAACTAAAATGAAACACCTGGGTGGAATGGTTTGATAAGATGAGGTGAGGTAGGTGGGTTACGGGGACGCAAGCCTCATAAGAGGATGTGGGAACCGAACACCGCTCGGGATGGCCACCCAGGAATAAAGAGATGGCTATGTCTTCCATGCTTATTGTACTTCCAGTGCAGCCTTATGACATTATGGGCTCTGTCTTGACTGATTAGAATGTGGGAGTGCAACTAGGTGCAAGAATACGGTGGTAGAAAAATTATAGGTTGGGAACGGCTCTTGCCAGTTAGTTGCCCTCTCCTTCTAAAAGGTCTCGTTTCAATTCATGTATGGGCATGAAATGAATCGTAAGGTGAAAGTGCACAACCCTTGCAAGGTGTTTTAAATCTAATCGATTAGCCGAGTCCTCGGTTATGGGCAATTGAGTCTCTAGACATGGAATGTACGGAATAATCTCATCACCGATTCTGAATGATTAAAATCTACCTAGAAACCCCTAGGTAGGAACTAAGGTCCATACACTCCGAGGGGTGGTGGTACCTGAGGTTCCAGCTTTGTCGAATCTCGCCCGGTGCTACATGCCTAGCTAGTATGTGGTTATTGGGGGTTATCTCGACCCTTGAAAAATATATAACTTTGAAGGTTTTACTTTAAGAAAGAACTATAGGATAAAATTGGCTTTATGCAAAATCAGCCCGTGAGATCCACCAGCCAAATACACATGTAGATAGGCTCCTCACAACAGCCACCAATTATGTGTCATTTGCCAGTACATCATTGTACTGACCCCTTTGGGGCTGCATATTCAACGTGCAGGTTTTTACTTCGAGTAAGGAACCAGGATTAGGATCTCGAGCTTACATTCCAACATGACTGCCTGTGGCACGTGCTGAAGATGGAGGCTCCTTGCCACTTTGCCATTTCCGCTGTGTAAATTGTAAGATTTATGTACTTTGTATCTGGATCCGTGTTGTAATCTTGATACTATGCAATGAATATTTCATTTTGTACTGTGGTGCTATCATTGATCCAGGGAATAGCACATAACACAGATGTTCCACCTTGTTCTCAAGGTTGGGGCGTTACAGAATGGTATCAGAGCATAGTGTTGCCTGTAGGATCGAGACCCTAGGTTTGGACTAGACTAGGAAACCCAAAAATGATATCAAATGGATATCATTACGCTTAGGATGTGTTTTGAAAATTTTGTTGCATTTAATTTCAGTTTGCTTCATTTTTCTCGTAAGGCTTACCACTTTCATTTTACTTACACTGTTTTTCTTTCAAAATTTTAGATGACGTTCACCAAGCTGAAGATCCCCTTTGACGATGATGAGGGGCTGTTTAGTGATCAGCTATCTCGCCTTTCTCGGATGCTGAACCTGTCACCTCCCACTTTCCGTGGCAGAGTGATACCTTGTGTGGTTCCCGAGATCATCCGCTGGGAGATTGAGACCAGGATTGAGGGTCGCACCATTGGAGTTCCCACTGACACAGTGGTGTACTCGAGGATGTACCCAGCTTGGGAGACTGGTGTCATGATGGCCATGGAGGAGGCACTAGCCCGCATATGTGGTATGTACGTCCAGGAGATTTCAGAGTTAGACAATTCCATCTACCAGTTTGGGAGGCGTAACCACGAGGGATGGGCCTTGAGGACTCCAGGGCGCCATGAGGACTTGCCATGGACTGAGATGCAGTTAGAGGACATGGGATCCTATGCTTTCAACTTGGAGGACATGCTACGCCACGAGATGGATGCCACAGATGATGCCAAGTACCAGCTTAAGGAGAAGGATGAGAAGATAGATCAGCTAGAGAGCACGATAGAGAAGCTGAAGGAGAAGAACAAAACACTTGAGGCTGCCAATGATAAACTGTCAGGTAAGGTTGAGGATCAGGAGGCCCAGATTGTAGGCTTTCGAGGACAGTGCATTTATCTTCACAAGGACCTGATGAAGTACAAGCCCTGGCCGCCCAAGAAAGGAACGACCTCTACTGAAGAGAAGAAGGAGTCTACCTCAGAGCTGATAGGAGCAGAGCCTGAGAAGTTGGAGCCTTGCCAGCCCACAGCAGAGGAGGATGCCGTGGAGAAGACCCCTGCAGCGCCACCTAGCCCTGTGGTGAAGCGACGCAAGACAGGGAACACTAGAGCGTATCTTGCACAGTTCAAGTAGTGAGACCTCCACGTTATGTAATAAATCGACGATCTTGTAATGGTTAGTCATGCCACCTAGTGGAATGACCCCTTTTCAGACCTTGTTTTCCTAAAACTTGTAGTTGACTTGTTGTGCTTGAGGATCTATGTTTGATATGATTGTCTATGCTATCGAGTGCTGATTGCAATGCTCGTTTTAATTTTGTAGAAATGTGTTTTCTTTTAAACCTGCTTTGTTTGGGTAGGATTTCCCTTAGATCTTTTCTGTCTAACCCTTATCTATGCTAAGACTTAAACCTGTCCTAAACCCAAACAGATGCATCCTCAATATCAGAACAACCGCAACAACACCCCATTGGAGATAGCAATGCAACAGTTAGTTGAAGCTCACACAGGAATGATGCGAGTGATGACTCAGAATATGGCTAATCGCGAATACAAAGAGCTACCCCCAGGGGTGCAGCAAATACTAAATGATCATTCAAGAATAGTGCAAATGATGTCCCAAATGGTGGCAAAAACCAATAATAGCCTACCACAAGATGAGCATAGTGGAAAGCTAACACAAGTTAATGCTGAGGCAATACAGCAAGCTTGTAAGAGATGTGGAGAAATAGGACACACCTCTAAGGACTGCCATGGAGAGTATCCCCACTGTGATCCTAATTACCCAACTGGAGACTGTCCCGTGGACCAGGTTACTTGTTTCCTATGTGAAGGAACAAATCATATTCCGGCTGAATGCAAGTATTATTCCACAGTGCAACGGATAAACCAACAAGCTAAGGATAGAATGAGCCAAATGCCAGAAAGAACCCCTGATGATGGAAGACTCAAAAGAAAGATGGAAGATAAAAACATGGAGATAGCACCCAACCATACCACTAAGTGCTGCTACTCATGTGAAGAAGAAGGACACTTGTCTAGAGATTGCCTGAAGAAGAGAGAATGTTTCTCCCCGACTGTAGTGGAGTACGAAGAAAACGAAGTGAAAGATCTTCTAGCCCTAGAACGACCAAAAAGGAAGAAGGACAACAGCAAGATAATGTGCTTCAAATACAAGGAGCTAGGACATTATGCGGACCAATGCCCGAAGCTACACCATGGAGTAAACATGCAAGATAGCACGAAAAGAGATCTCAGTATGATCACCTGTTTCAAATGCAAACAAAAGGGACACTACTCGTATAAATGCCCAGAGAACGGAACTCCAAGACCTCAGTGACATGGAGCGACTGAAGGATGCTACAATGTACAAGGAGGAAACAGCAAGACTCAACCAATTCGGAAAAGTTTGTATGCCATTACTGTCTTCCAGTAAATATTGTAAGGACTTGTAAGAGTTAAGGACAACCTGGTTGAATGAATTTTATTTCTCAATGAGATGGCAAGCAGAAGGACTTGTAACTCCAGAGTTAACGTCTTACGCCCGAGTTTGCGCAAAACCCTAACAGATGAACGATAGATTTGTAAAAAAAAAAAAAAATTTTTTTGAATCACAGGTTTTCATTTCAAGAAAATTTTTGGCAAAACTAGTGAGATTGACCAAGAGTTAGAATACGAGGTTTGTAAGCCATGTGTGAAGTAATGATTTGAGTGCAGGATGGATTGATCACCGTTCCTACTACTCTCATTATTCGCTCTCATGATGTTGGTTTTACACACCTAGAGAGATATACCCATGAGAGACGACGTCTTAAAACCATGACCTTAGGAGGATAGATATGTTACACCCCTCATAGTGTGCCAGTGTGGCCAAAACGTAAGAATACGGTGAGAATGACTATACGTTTCCAAAGCATTTTCTCAGTGGACCTTGGATGCCGAGACGGTTCAATTCCGGATTCAATTCCCTGACTTTTCGTTTCAACTCCCCACTCGTCTGTTCGACTACCCCTGAGCCTATAGAAGAGGACTCTCCCCTCTCTCGAGAGTCACAACAGAGACTGCCACTACCAACTATGAGATTTCCCCCTGTTTCCAAAGCCCAGCGCCCCCGAAGTCTACTTCATCCCGATCTGCGATGTTATGAGACCCCTCTCCAAATCCATGGAACCCTGTTCCTACCCATGAGAGCTCTGATAGATTCCCTTTCCCTGAAGAAGAGTTCATCTTCAAGATATGATCAAGCCGTTCAGCGCCTTTCAACAACTATGAAGACGGTTGCTAAAGGAATTCTTAAGGACCATCTGGTACCTGTGGCAAGTAGCACGACTTGCTCCGGTAACTTGAATGGGTTCAACAATGCTGGTTATAAGGCGACCTTCCGTCCCCTAAAGATGCCAGTACCCCTTACAGAGTCCACCTTGTTTACCCCTATGAAATGCTTGAGAAGACTACAGAGAGATGCCGTCCTAATCCCTTGGGATGTGTGGTCTCATCATGTTCGTGGGGCAAGCATGCAGTGCGTGACACTGAGTCAGCTCTTGAGATTCTGCAATGAAAATCAGCTAAGAAGCAACAAGGAGTATGGTGATGGCCGTATGCTATCATGGCCTTGGTGAGGACTGACCAAGAAAAGGCTAGATACACATTCTTGGACGATGTGGACTACCTTGTTGAAGACAACGCGATGGATGATATCTGCCTATCACCAGAATTGGATGGAGCATCTGGAATACTACATCTGGACATAACAGCAAACGTCGACGCTTCTGAGAAGAGCCATTTCAAGAAAAATGGCCCAACGATGAATTACTGCTGGGAACAAAATGCAAGTGCCTAAGGAAAACATCAAGATACCACCAAGCAAAATCTTCTTTAAGGGTGGTAGCACCCTAGTCCCATTAGGATCCCAAAACCTTGTAACCTTCCTCAAATCTCGAGGACGAGATTTCTTTAAGGGTGGTAGTCTGTCACGACCCAGGATTTTATCAAATTCTGGGGAAATTTTTTCGCTTTTGTATTGTTTGAGATGATTTAATTTTCACAGGGATTTAAAACTTTTGAGCCTATTTGAAAGCTTTATTAGAAAACTATTTTGAACCCTCTATTGTTTTCTCAAAGATTTCTCTGCAAGCTTGCTTGCCAAAGAAAAGTCTTACAAAGTGTTTTATAAAGCTTCTTTGCCAAAGGATTGTTTGAAAAGTATATTTCAAAAACTATCTTATAAAGGCCTTTCTCTGATTTTAAAAAGGGACTATTCAAAATCCAATTTCTATTTGCATTATGCAAATAAAAGCCCTTGGCCAATTCATATGGTTTTTATGGAAAGTTGTTTTAATTATAAAAACTTGTTTATTACTGTTTTGTATGGTTGTTTTGAATTTTAGAAACTCTGCAAAGTTGGTTTGGATCAATTTGGATCAAATTTGAAAAGTGTATGAAAGGAATAAAGAAAAACAGAAAAAGGAAAAGAAGAAAGAAAAATAAAAATATAAAAGGACCCCGGGGAAGCCTTTCGGCCCAGCCCCAGAAGCAGCCCGCGGCCCAGGAAGCCCCTCCCCGAACCGTTACTCTCTCCCTCGCTGACAGGTGGGGCCACCATGTCAGACCCTTCTTCCCCGTCAATCACTCCCTCTCCCTCTCTTGTTACTGGAAACGGCCGGAGTTTACTCCCCCTCTTAATCCCCATTAACCCTGCCCGTTTCGATCTCTCACTGCACCTATAAGAAGCCCTCGCTTTCCTCTCCCCTCTCCCCTTTTCCCTCTCCCGATAGCGCCGTCAGGCTGGCGAAATTCCTCGCCGGAGTCCGCAGTATCTGCGGGTATACCCGGACGATTCCGACGTCGACGGTGAGCCGAGCCCCTCCTCTCCTAGCCCATTCCCTTTCTTCTACTCTGGCGCACCTCCTCATGCCCTCGGTACAATTTCTTTCGCAGGGAATCAAGCTCGGCATCACGAACCCGAAGCACCCTGCCGCCCTGCACGTCTCCAGCCGACCCTCCCCACCTTCTCTGGAAGAAATCGACGACGACGACCACGCATTCGACATCACCGTGACCAACTGCACCCCGTTCACTTGTTCCCCAGCCTCGGGAAGGCCCAGAACGCCGCCGGAGTCACCTACCTGGCCGCAACCTCGCCGGCGACTCACCGGAAACCTAGCCACTGTGAGCACTCCCTCCCTTTCATCTACGCCCGTTAGATCTTGATCGAACGTCCCCGAAAGAATCACTTAAACGAAAAGGTATCTATCAATCCTAGCCGCTCGGATCACTTTAGATCCAACGCACCAGAAGCGTGATCCACCCGAATCGGTACAGACCAATCAGAATCTGCCAAGTGTCGATCTCTGGTTCAAACAGAAGTTCGATTTAGATTTTCAAACCAGATTTGGATTCAATCTTCAAAAATTCATATCTCGCGTTCTGTAGATCCAAAATTAGCAAACAAGGTACCGTTGGAATCCTTGAAACCTGTAGAACCCATTAGCCCAATAAAATCTTATATTTTATGGGTCCAATTTGAAACTAATTTCAAATTGGGTTTGAACCTTCTATTTGTTTGTTTAATTCATATCTATTGAACCAGGTATCCAAAAAATTACAATTTTGTAGTCTTTGGAAAGCCCTTGACCTGTAGAACACCCTAGGATCAAGAAAACCCAGATTTGATACGTGCACACACCTTGTGCATTCAAATCTTCTCAAATCACAAATTTGGCCATATCTTGAGTTCTAAAATTTATTTTAGAATGAATCCAATTGCAGTAGCCTTGTTTTACTGCAAGCTATCCAGTAGCATCACTCCCATATTTTTGGAACCAGTTCACAATTACTCAATTCTAATATGAGGATCTGAGTAAATTCCACTATAGGATCAAAACTACTTCTTTAGGATTATTACTTTCTACCTAGTGAACCTTGATCATCCCTAGACATCATTGTTGTCTGAACAATATCTTGACCAAGATCATATCTACTTAGGCCTATCTTATCTTGATCACACATATTCAAGTTACAATAGTGTTGCTTGAGTAAAGTGTGATACATCTCAATCATAGTTACTATTCTTGCTATCTTGTGGTGTTAATCTAATCCACACTTTAGCACCTATCCAATATTTCATGTATCCAATAGAAACCCTAAACCACAATCTCACTTGTTATCTATCCATACTCAATCCTTTATCCATTAGATCTTGATTTCATATGTAGGATTATTCAATTAACAAATGAGTTAATTGAGTAAATCAACATATCATCAACCCTTATCCAAGCCTATATGTAACATGTACTATCTTGAGGAAGTGTCATCACACTTTATCTAGTAGTGTTAAGTTGCATCATTCTGAACCCATGTGAATCTATTCACGTACCTTGCCCGATTCATATATGTACTCGAATTGCAATTGTGCTACTTGAGTAGAATATGAATTCATCTAAACCCTATTTTGTTAATGTGGTATTGTTATAACCCATACCATAGTATGTGTTGTACACCATGTTGACCAATAAACCATTTGAGCCATGTCCCCAAATATCAATCATTCATACCCAATCCAATGCCTACTTAGTTTTGTTCACGTGTATTGAACTATTCAAATTGCAAATGTGCTAATTGAGTACTTCAAGCATTCTTAAAAATCTAGTTTTGTGCCTAAGTGTGATACATGCTATTTAAGGAATAAATGTTGTTACACTTATTCAAATAGTAAATTGGTTACACTATCCCACACTTATGTGACCTGTTTCACATGAGCTAATCTGAAACTCTCTCATGCTTTGATAAAGCATAAAAACTTCACCATTTATATCTTGCCTAGACCAAATCATCTCCCCAATCATATTGATCTCTCCCAACTAAGCTCTCCAATTCATATCTCCCAATTCATGATCATTTACCATATCCTTCTTGTCATAACATCTCAGTAAATCAATTTGTTAAACTAACACCCTTCAATTGTTTGAAATTATTTGATTGAGCTTGTATGGTGTGTTTATGTTATGCTATTTCTTGTGCTATAGTTGTGCGAAGAGTTACGTGCCTAGTTGAGAGAAGGAAAGCGTCTTGTTCTTCAGAAAGGCAAGTGACACACATGTCCCTTACCCATTTTACTTATGCATTAGTTATTCACCTCTTGTAGTATGCATGATAGGTGTTTTACTCCACTGTTTTATCAAATGCTTAGATCCCAGTAGTGTGTAGCTACCCCCTCAAACCCCACCTATTAGGATGCTAATCACTTTGTTAACCTTGATGCCATGCTAAGATCACTTGAAAAGTGTTTTGTGAAAAGTTAAGAACTTCAACTAAAATGAAACACCTGGGTGGAATGGTTTGATAAGATGAGGTGAGGTAGGTGGGTTACGGGGACGCAAGCCTCATAAGAGGATGTGGGAACCGAACACCGCTCGGGATGGCCACCCAGGAATAAAGAGATGGCTATGTCTTCCATGCTTATTGTACTTCCAGTGCAGCCTTATGACATTATGGGCTCTGTCTTGACTGATTAGAATGTGGGAGTGCAACTAGGTGCAAGAATACGGTGGTAGAAAAATTATAGGTTGGGAACGGCTCTTGCCAGTTAGTTGCCCTCTCCTTCTAAAAGGTCTCGTTTCAATTCATGTATGGGCATGAAATGAATCGTAAGGTGAAAGTGCACAACCCTTGCAAGGTGTTTTAAATCTAATCGATTAGCCGAGTCCTCGGTTATGGGCAATTGAGTCTCTAGACATGGAATGTACGGAATAATCTCATCACCGATTCTGAATGATTAAAATCTACCTAGAAACCCCTAGGTAGGAACTAAGGTCCATACACTCCGAGGGGTGGTGGTACCTGAGGTTCCAGCTTTGTCGAATCTCGCCCGGTGCTACATGCCTAGCTAGTATGTGGTTATTGGGGGTTATCTCGACCCTTGAAAAATATATAACTTTGAAGGTTTTACTTTAAGAAAGAACTATAGGATAAAATTGGCTTTATGCAAAATCAGCCCGTGAGATCCACCAGCCAAATACACATGTAGATAGGCTCCTCACAACAGCCACCAATTATGTGTCATTTGCCAGTACATCATTGTACTGACCCCTTTGGGGCTGCATATTCAACGTGCAGGTTTTTACTTCGAGTAAGGAACCAGGATTAGGATCTCGAGCTTACATTCCAACATGACTGCCTGTGGCACGTGCTGAAGATGGAGGCTCCTTGCCACTTTGCCATTTCCGCTGTGTAAATTGTAAGATTTATGTACTTTGTATCTGGATCCGTGTTGTAATCTTGATACTATGCAATGAATATTTCATTTTGTACTGTGGTGCTATCATTGATCCAGGGAATAGCACATAACACAGATGTTCCACCTTGTTCTCAAGGTTGGGGCGTTACAAAAGCTGAAACTCGGAGCATCACAGTACCCTTATCCACGTGTACTGTCCCCACCAGAACTGCTCCTTTTAAGCCCGATAGAATTTTGACCTTTCTCTGCTTCCGCTGAGCGACTTTGCTGTAGCTGACCTAGCTTCAAAGATGGTGTGATGAACTTTCTGATTGAACTGAATACATCATCTTGTGACATCCCCAGCTGCTTTTGGTAGAGAGTTAAAGGAGGTGGACATGTTTGCCGTGTTGGGATGGTAGACTTATTGATTTCTCTTGACTCTGGAGTTATTTGGTAGCTGGGTGAACTTGCCTGAACTTGAGTGGGACTTGCTTTTACTGTGATAGAAGTTGCCTGGATTGGTACTGCAGCTGAAGTAGGTGGGGTTGCCAGTGGAGAATCCAAATAAATGACAAAGGTAGAATCTGATTTGCTTGAATTAGGAGTTGTGTCAAAGATAGGTGATCCTGCCACCATTGGAATAGAACCTTTACCAAACGATGAACTTCATTTTTTCTCAACAGGTGTAGAGTCATTGAGGTGAATTCACTGGCATGGAATTTTCAAAAGATGTATTCCCTTCTTTCCCAACAGGTGTTACATCAAAGATGACAGCCTCCTCAAATTTTTTGTCTGATGAGTGGCCACCATCAGATCTCCCCTGCGGCATATTTTGTTGGACCAGACTGGTAGTTGGCAGCATAATTGTTGCTTTTGCTTGACTAGCTTGAAGATTTGCCCGTTTTGCTGCTGCTGAAATGTGAAGCTTCATTGATTGCGTGGTGGTCATTTCTATTGACGATGGAGTTGACTTTTTATCTACTGATATACTCGGTGATGGAGTTACCTTTTTTGAAGCAGAAGTTGTAACCAATGGTGATGCAGCCGGTGTAGCTGTCCTTTTTGATGCTTGCTTTGGAAGCATTGGTGATGAAGGTGGTACAGCAGTGGGAGTTGGTGATTGTATAGTTGCCTGAACTGGAGTGATAGTTGCCATAACTGATTTTGAAGTTGCTTCTGGCCCTGAAGAAGTTGCTTTCCATGCTGAAGAAGTTGCCATGGAACAAGTACCTTTACTCATATTTACTGTGTTCTCTTTGGCCCTCAATCTAAGCTTCTTGTAAGTATCATCAATCATCTCCATGTATCCACCTGGGCTGCAGTGGATTTCTCCGAAATCATCTAAGCCTCCTTTCTCTTGTCTGTTCTCTTTAGTAACCATCTCAGATATGTTGCACTTTAACCAGTCCTGCGACTGTTCTTCGAAGATGATAGGTTCCTCCAATAGTGGGATTTCACGTAGAGTGTTCTTTTTCTCAATCCTACATAAGTCGATGAGAGACATGTTGTCGAAATCTTGGCTGTTGACAAAAACATTGTCCTGAACACCACTTTTAGATTTCAACGGTCCGCTAGTACTGACATAGTACTGGCATGTTGTTCCTTCATCAACTGACAAGTCATCATCTGTTGAACTTTCATGCTGTTGTGGTCCCTCATTGAAGCCCATGTCATCATCATTGTGGGGTATGTCGCCTCCTTCACTTCGCAGCTGGCTGTTTTCAAATGCATCATTGCCCCCCTCAAAGTTGGCTTGGTCCTCGCATCCATCGAGCTCATCATTTGCCCCCCACCATCATCCTCATATTGCCTTTCCCCATCGTTGTCTTCATCATCATCGTCTACATCTCCATGCTCATCACTGTCCTCCTTCCTGTGATCGTCCTCATCCTCATTGTCATCCTCAACTTCATCTTCCTTCTCTTCCTCCTCCTCATCATCTTCCTTCTCTTCCTCCTCCTCGTCTTCTTCCTTCTCTTCCTCATCCTCATCATCTTCCTTGCTCACTTCCGAGCTCTTGTCGCTTTCATCGTCATCACATAGTTTCTCTGGCACGGCAACTCCATCATCTGAACTATCAGATTCTGTGTCCACTAGCAATGGTTCAGAATCTTCTTCATGGGTCACACGCTGCCTCTTTCCTGATTTGTGTGGTCCAGATGTTTCAGCAGGAGGGGGCACGCGTTGTCTCTTCCCTGGCCTATGTGGTCTAGCTTTTTCAGCAAGTGTTCTGGGCCTTTTTGTTACAGAAACTGAATCTTCGTCCAGCTTGCCAATGCCATGAATAAACTTGGCAATTGTCTCTTCAAGCTCAGAGCACAAGCCATGTACCATCATCCCAATTTTTCTTTTTTTTTCTGTGTGTTGGAAAAAGAAAGTAAATTAGGCACACAATGCATAGTAGGAAAGTGAACATTAAACAACTGGATACTGCATGCCAAGCAACAAAGCATAGTGAAGTAGGCAACAGGGTACTGCAATTGAAGCAACAACATGTATTAAATTAAGCAACTTCTGAAGGTAAAAAAAGAAACTCACAGACTGGTCGTAGCTACTCTGAAGATTTGCAGCAACAAATTGTTTGGCCTTTAGCAAGCCTCCAAACAAGCCACCCTGTTGTTCGGTGCAGTACTTTTCCTTGAGCTGTATATTTAGATAGCACAGAAATATTAATTTGCCAAAAACATGTGTTACTACGTAAAATTTATTGCAAAAAACGGAAATAAGGTCTTATGAATGGTGTCAGAGCTTACCTGTAGCTTCCCAAAAACTCCGGGGCTGATCATATCTTTCTTCTTGACTTTGTTGATCAAGGAGCTATCCCATGCATCTACATGTGGTGTGCAGTCGCTAATAACTTCATCTACCTCCAACGAATCAAGGTACAAAAGCTGTTTGTGTTACATAAAATATGTCAGCCATTAGTAGGGCAACTATGCCAGGTAAAGTAAGGAATTAAGTATATTAAAAAACTGAGAAAAAAGAGTAGAGAGCAGCTTCCTAACCATTAGGTGAAACACACAACAGTAGACCGACTTTTTGTTTCCCAGCGTACTCAACGCTATCATTATTTGGTCAACTACAAACTAACAGATATTTGTGCGCGGCAACAGACTCACATCATTTACAGCTGGGTAACATTGAGGGCTGACAAGAAGTGAGCCTAGCTCAACTGGCTATGGGAGTAGATGTATAACCCAGGCACCTAGGTTCAAATCCCCACGGATGCGAATTTGGGTTCTTACTATTTATTAAAAAAACTCGCTGTGGGGGTCTCCCCCACCGCTTTCCTTTCAAAAAAAAAAAACATTGAGGGCTGACTTTTAGCCCAGTTGTCGGTGCGAGGAAACAGTTGAATGCAACTACCGACCAGGCTCGCAAGAACCTGTGGTCAGCAGCTCCATTCATAGCTTTAATCATATTGCACCATGCTGTCAGGTCAGGAGCGTTAGTCCTTGGGAATCTGCAATCTTCATTGATTGCTCGGATCAACTCTGCTTTCATCTCGTAGCAAACTTTCAGACCAGAGTTTGGCAGACGCCATATCCGGTGAATGCTTTCAGCATCGACAGGTATGTTCCCCCTATTTGGAACTTCTAATGTTGACTTGACAGGGTCATAGCATTTCATCACAAACTAGCTCAAGTCTGCAGGCATGGTACATTTGCCAATGTTTAGAAGGCCACCAAGTTCCACATCAATGATTGCAATCTTCTGTTCCGGAACTAAGTCATTATTGAGGTTGAAGAGGCGTGATGGTGATGCTCTGTTTCTTATTTCTTGTAATTGTGCCAGAAAAGCAACTGTCAGCATATTTTGTGCCAGAAAAAGCAACTATTAGCATATTTTGTGGCAACAAAAACTATTGTATAAGCAAAAAAGAAAAAATAGGACAATATTACATTTACCTCAACAACTTCATTTTTCTTTGTTGCTACAGCCTTCCCCTTCTGCTTACATGCCTTCTCTTTTTGAACAGCAACATCTGCACATGATGATTCCTTCCTCTTCCCAGTTGCGGCAACTGTGGGCACTTTGGTGTTGTTTCCGTCCTCATTCCCTTTTTGTTTCCATCCACGCGTATAAACAACCTTAACCCTCATCTTCTTATCCTGGAAAAAACATAATCCAACGCTATAGTCAGTAAAATATTGAATACAAAACAAAAAACACAAAAAAGGATTGACGAAGGAAGCATGAAATTACCTTGGGGATGTCCTGCCCAGATGATGAAGCCATCCCAGCTGTTGGTGCACTTGTATTCTCCATCAAATGTGTGTATTCTGCACGGGTACAAAACATAAAGTGAGAGACACACAACATAGAACCCACCCAAAAGTACTTAACATTAAAGAAAAAGCAACCATAGTATACATGAGAGCAACTTTGCCATCAATGTTGGCAACTACAACAATAACATAGCCAAACTACCTAAAAACCTATCATGAAAGACAATTGGGATACTGTGAAGAAACTCTATGATCCAAGAACAAAAGTACAAAAATAGCTATCAAATATGGAAGCAATAAACTAGCAAAAAATAGAACACACATTGACACCCACGACCACCCCCGGTTTTTAAATTGTGGTTTTCCTATAATTTCATACATGCTATAATTTAGCCAGCCCTTTTGTATCAGACATTCAACCAAAACAAAGATATAAAAAAGCAACATAAGTCAACAAATTACCTAGACCTACATATAAGCAACATATTACATGAGCAACACATTTGCTTCGAGAATATACACCTATAGCAACTACAACCAAATATATGAGCAACATATTTCATATGGTAAGCAACAATTTAACACAGATGTGATTCAAGCAAACACAATTGAACTGGTGAGTTGCTTCTTCAGACAGGTTACTATGCACCAGCTGATAGCAACAAAAGGGACTAGGGTAGCAACTACATGATATGAAAAAGCAACATGTTCAGAAAAACCACTTCAGGGGATCATCCTCCCAGACCTAAAAGTTGCTTCGAGGATATACAACTATAGCAACTATAACCAAATATATGAGCAACATATTTCATATGGTAAGCAACAATTTAACACAAGTGTGATTTGAGCAAACACAATTGAACTGGTGAGTTGCTTCTTCAGACAGGCAACTAAGCACCAGATGATAGCAACAACGGGACTAGGGTAGGCAACTACATGCTATGAAAAAGCAACATGTTCAAAAACCACTTCAAAATGGATCATCCGTTCCACCCTTTCCACCTCCAACAAGAATCAACTCACCACCTCTCTCATCCAGATCAAAATCACAATGAAAACTCGAAGATATCGTCATATTTCGAACCCTAGAACGATCCAATCCTAGACGCGTCCCAACAAATTCATCGTTCTACGATACAAGCTCACTCCCTCGCCGTGCAGATCTCTCACCGGAGAAAATCTTACCAGAGAAAACACCGTACTCGATGCTGCGCCGTGCTCGATGCTGCGCCATGGCAGATGCTGCGCCGTGAACGTTGCTGCGCTGTGCAGAATGCTGAGCCATGGAGGATCACCGTGGAGGATGCGTCGCCATGGACGAAGCTGTCGTCGATGCTGCGCGATGGCGCCTACTCCCTCGCCGCTGACCGACACCACCTCCCTCGCTGCTGACCACCTCCGCAGACCACCTCCTGAGACCACCTCCCCCGCCGCTACCTACTAGCACCACCAAATCGCCGCCCACGCCACCAGATCGGCGCCGTCTCGCTCCGGTGGAGGCACGAGATTGACGCCGTCTCTCTCCCGCAGAACTGCCGTCTCTCTCCGGCCGATCAAAATGGGGAACAACATGTTAGAGTATACATGTTGTACACGGCTAGATTAGGATAGAGATAGGATACTTGTCTTGTACTTCAAGTCTATGCCTTGTCTTGTACTCCAAGTCGGTCCGTTATACGTCTATATATACTCGCCTAAGAGGCTCAATAATACATCCATCATATTATGCCATACCTCTCTCCCTCTACCCTTCAACATGGTATCAGAGCGGCGCCAAACCTTGACCTAGCCGCCGCCCCGCTTCCGCACCGCGCCGCCCCCGGGGAGGTCGATCTCCATGATCTCCGTCGGGGGCCGCGCCGCCCGTATTAGGGTTCGTCCACCGATCGGTTGATCGGCTGCCCAACGTCTTTTTCTCGCCGGTCGCTTGACCGGTGTTTTTATTTTTGGTTTACCGATCTTAGATCGGATTGCGTCGCCCACCGACGCCGTCACCACGTGCCTCTACTCCAACCTCGGCGTCGACCTCGCACCAGCGGTCACCCACCTTCATCAACCGTGCGGCAACGTCGGATGCGTCGTTCGAGGGACGCCTCGGTGCATCACTGCCGGCTCCACGCCTGTGCGGTCTCCATCGCCGGTCTGTCTTCACCGTCATCGCCAAGGACTTCACCGACAACGACACCACGGGTTCCGATCTGTGTGCCATTGTCAAGGACTTGGCAAACAGCGCCGCCGTCGGTCTGATCAACCGATCTGGCGCTCGTCTCCGCCAAGTACGTCCCCGAGCACGCGCCTACCACCGTTCGAGCTCGGGCTGCCGCTGCATTGCCCCTTCGGGCCGTAGCGTCGCCGCCTTTGGTCCCCACCGCAAGCTACCAACGTGCCTTCTCCGGCATGTACGTCGCTGGTGGTTCTCACACCGCTGCACCGACTCGCGCCAAGCAGCCGCGCCGTCCCATCGGACCGTTGTGTCGCTGCACGCGGTCATCGCCGTCACCTCATGTGGACGTCACTGGCTTCCACCGCGCCACCTCCCTCGGCGCGGGTTGTCGCCGTCCGCGCATGGTCTTTGTCGCGCCGCTGGGTTCTTCCTCACCTAATTCGAGTACTGCCGCCGCATCTCCCCTACCCCTTCGCCTGTCTAGGCATCCAGCATGGCCACTCTTGGTCGTCGTTGGTTTGCCGCCTTCTACGTCGACGTCCAGCACGACTTCATCGCCAGCGTCATCGCCTCGTTCTTGACTACATCTGCTCATCTACTCCGACAACCGCGGACTGCATTGGCACCTTTTGCCGTTGTGCGCCTCGCAACCGTCGTGGAGGCCTTCTCTGCTAGTCTCCTCTCCGACATGGCATGAAGTTGTTTCTACTGGTCCCGTTCTTCGCACGCCCGGTACTGGCAACACCGGCGCTTGCCTTCGTCCCCGACGCGTTTCCGAGTCTGGCAAGCTTGGTCGCAGCGCCTCGTCCCCGTGTTCATCTTCGCGTACTCGGTTTTGGCACAACCGGAGTATGCCTTCGTCCCTGACGTGCGCCTGGTTCTGGCAAAGCCATGGCCGCACCTCGTCCTCGACAGTTCGGACTGCATCGACTTCGGCATCGCTCTCCTCGACGACTGCCTCGACGCGTCTCCGTCCTTCTACGGCGCCCTACGCGCCTGCGGCTTCAAGTGTGGCTACATCGACACCGGCAACCCCGACCACGACATCGACCACGGCGACCCCTCGCACGGCTACCTCGACCAAGGTTGCAGCACCCACCGCTCTCGGCTCCCTCGACATCGGCACAAGGGCTACCACCTCGCCTGAGCTCCTCACCAGCATTCTCTACAGTCCAAGCTTCTGCGATGTGACACCGTCCACGACGTTCCTGCTACCACTGCGGGGGGATGTCTGCGCACTGGTCTACTTCGGGTTCTCTCCAGTCTGACCGTTCGTGACGCTCCAGTTGTTCATGACGCTACCGCTACGACTGCGGGGGGATGTTAGAGTATACATGTTGTACACGGCTAGATTAGGATAGAGATAGGATACTTGTCTTGTACTCCAAGTCTATGCCTTGTCTTGTACTCCAAGTCGGTCCGTTGTACGTCTATATATACTCGTCCGAGAGGCTCAATAATACATCTATCATATTACGCCATACCTCTCTCCCTCTACCCTTCAACACGACAGTTCCTCTTACAGTGCCACTGACATGTGGGTCCGGTAACACGTCAGGGCAACAAACTGACAAAAGTATCCGGGTCCACCACGGAGAGCTAGTCGGGACGACCGCTCATGATCGCGTACGATGGCGCTCGATCGTACGGTCCACGCGCGTGCGACGAGATGATCGTTTTGTCACAGCTGCGCCATCAAGATTTTCCAAAATAAGATTCGCCATGCTTTTGTGGGCACGACGGACACAAGCGCAAGTAGGGTATCGATAGACGGACCACCCTATCTAGCATTGATGTCATGTTAGATGTATTTTGTGAGGCCTATACGAAAGTGAGTTTAGAAAAATAATGCTTCACGAGATGGTAGTCCCACACTATTCATCGATTCAAGGTATCACAAGAAGGGATTAAAGTAAAAAGTGGTGAAGACGGCAACAATTCTACACCTACATAATCTATCATACGAAATAGCCTCATGGGTTAATGTGGTGGTTAATGTGGTGGCTGATGATCATCGTCCTAACTTTTATCCTTTCTTTAATTATGGAGCACGTACTTGTTGTGCCCATATAAATAGTCCATAATAAGTTTTTGTAGGAACTATATATAAATTACTGGAAAGGTTTAGTGCATGCGACTAAACAATGTTGATTATAAACTTATTTTTTGTTGACACTAGTAGAGTGTCCGTACGATTGCTACGGGACTCTATTTTTACCCTTCTTCACTCCATCATGTTTCTCCTTCTCTAGCGTGTGCCACGGGGGAACAAGATAAGATGTACCCCATAAAATGAGTCTTTCCTTCATTCTTAGTCTCCACAACGGAGAAGTATATGTTTAACTAACTAAAAACACCCCCTATAAAAATATGTAAATAGTACAAGTGTTACTATCTAATAAATTATATATGAACATTCTAGTCAAATTTGTCATATTAAATGAGAAATTAGTTTTACCGGTGACAAGGGTATAGATAATAGAGCCCGTTAGTTGAGTACCCCTGAGACCCGTTAAGCTAGGCCCAATTATAATACTAGTCGAAATACGAGTTCTTACAGTATGTCGATATTGTAATCTGTATCGGACCCTACCCGATCCTCGAGACCTGGCCACCTATATATAGGGGCCAGGAGGGGACGGTGTAGGCCAGATTGAAAGCAAGCCAGGTTTTACACCCACGTTTACTTTCATAGCCACCGTGTTTGACTGAGTTTTATCTTCGAGTTTATCTGACGCCCTATCTCCCAAATCCTAAGTCCTTCATCTAGGACATTTGTCGAGTTACCCCTCGTCAATTGGCGCCGACCGTGGGGACTCTGGGCGTCGAAATCATGAATTCGACAGCTTTTTCGCCTTTAGCCAATAGCAGTCCAGAAGTCGACGAAAATCAAGAAGTGGAATTGACGTTCGGAAGTCTAAACTTCTACATTGGACCTTCGGGTACAACTCGCCTTTCGGATTCGACGAAATCAGTTCCGTCGGCGGGCAAAGCGGAGAGGATGACAGCATCTGGATCATCTGTAGGCTCTTCTAGCGAGGCAAACTCGCCAGTCAGCTTCGCGGCAACAGAAAATTTGCATGGAAAATTAGAGGAACCCGACAAAATCGGGCAAAAGACCATGGTGGAAGAAGCAGTAGACAAGTCAAGGGATATCGCCAGCAGAAGCAGCGGTGTCTCCAAAAGCATACACCAATTGTGCGTTATCATCACAAAAGCAGCAGAAGAAGAAAGCAATCACACTGGCAACAAGGAGGTCGACATGCAAGTCGACAAATTAAGGAGCAACGGCAAGAAAGAGAAGGAAAAAGTGCACGTTTCGGCTGGAGAGTGGAGAATGATCATGTCAGCCGTCAATCACGGCACAGACATACCCGCAGATTCAAGGAGAGAAGTTCTAATGGGATACCAGTACGCACTGCACCAGCGCAAAAAGAAGCTAAGGGAGGAAAGAGATATATTCGTGCAAACCCGAGGAGACGGCAGTATGTCAAGTGAAGAATACTGGGATGAGTACAGCGATGAATCAGAAAGAAGCATGGATAGACACAAAGATCCAAAGCACAACAAGAGGGCAACAGCATGCACAAGAGAAGAAAGCTACATGAAAAATCAGAGCGCACAGCAGTCAGAAGAGGAAGAAGATTTCATTCAAGAGACACCAGAAGCAGCTCTGGTAGCAGCACAGGCATACCTACTAACCACACAACCAGAACCTGGAGACCCGAGGGAGCACATGCATCAAGCCGCAATACGAAGCCTCGGGTTAGTAGAAAACAAGTTGATGGGAAATCTTCCAGAAGAAAAGGCGACACAGCACAAGGGAAGGCGAAAAGAAGAGCTCAAACGCAGGCCATCACGAAGCAACTACAGTGATTCATCAGAAGATGGAAGGCGACAAAAAAGGAAGGAAGACGCAAGAAACATGATAGCACAAACAAGGGTAAATAATTCACGCTACGCGTGGAGAGAAGAAAACTATGAAGACAACGAAAAAGAGATGGGCGCGCTATGCTTTACCCGAAGGGTTCGCAAAACGCGGGTACCCAAGGGCTTTAAGTTGCCACATGACCAAGAGAAATATGATGGGTCGCAAGAGCCAACTCTATGGTTATCAGATTACCTACAAGCAGTACAGATACTAGGAGGAACAAGAGCAACAGCCATGCAAAGCTTGCAGTTACACCTCACCGGCGCAGCACGGTCCTGGTTAAATACTCTACCCAACGATTTCATTGGAAGTTGGGGAGAATTAGAGAGTCAATTCGCAAGAAACTTTCGCTCAACATACAAGCGCCCAGCATCACTAGAAGAAATCAAGTCATGCGTACAGCAAAAAGGTGAAACACTATGTTCTTATATACAACGCTGGAGTGTAATCACAAACTCAGCAGAAGACGTCTCTGATGAAAGAGCGACAGATGCTTTTTCGAGTGGCCTTCGTCGTATAGACCTAGTGGAAGAAATAGGAAGAGCAAGGCCAAAAACAGTATCAGAGCTAATGGAAACAGCCAACAGATTCACCGATGGAGAAGACATGTACAATAACAAAAGGGGGCGTTCACCGAAGTCGACAAAACGAGCAGATAAAGGCAAAGATACCGCAAAGGTGACAACCACGAAAGGAGAAATCAGATAGCCGCAGGGTATGACGAAAGGAATGAAGAAGGCTATGAAAACATTGAGTTCCCCATGAGAGACAGCAGGGTGAAAGAGAAGCCAAGGTACTCGGGTCCTTCGGTAGAGGATATGTTATATGGTCCTTGTCGCATCCATTATGCTTACCTAGATGGGAAAAGAGTTTCCAACCACCAGATGAAGGATTGCAGAACCTTCTTAAGGTTGCAAAATGCCATGGACTCAAGCCAAGGGGCATGGCAGGGAGGAAAAAGCATAAATCAAGGATATCAAATGCAGCGACTCATAAAATAGCTGGAGTCAAAAGTATATATATCAGTAATAATCCAGCCAGTACCAAAGTCGAAGAAAAAAAGGAAGAGCATATCAAGAGAGATTAACCTGGCAATAACATCACCACCAGCTACCACGGAGTATCTAAAGTGGTCCGATCAGCCAGTCAGGTTCAGCAGAGCAGACCATCCGAGGAAAGTACCCAGACCAGGTCACTCACCAATGGTGCTCAAAGCTCAGATAGGAGGATATGATGTCGGAAGAGTATTCATGGATGCAGGAAGCGGTATAAACCTAATATATGCCAGAACATTGAGAGCAATGTGCATATCATTGGAAAATCTAAAGCCAACAGATTGTTCTTTCCACGGAATAGTACCAGGAGCCGCAAATTATCCTTTGGGCAAAATAGAACTCGACGTCTGTTTCGGTGACAGCAGCAATTATCGTAGAGAAAAGCTAGAGTTTGAAGTCATGGACTGGCCCTAACAATACCACGCAATCCTGGGAGGCCCAGCATTTGCAAAATTCATGGCAGTACCTCACTATGTATATCTCACACTAATGATACCAGGACCTAAAGGAACAATCACGGTACAAGGAAGCTTCAAAGTATCAAACATCTGTGATAAAGAATTTAACAGGTTGGCGCAAACCTTCGGCATGACAGCAGAGTACGCAGGGCTAAAAGGCGAAACCGACCATAACGTGCTACCCGACGTCGGGCAATCCCTGCCAGATCAAGCTTTCGATGCAACTTAAGACTCAAAGAAAATACAGGTCCATTCGACGGACCCAAATAAGACCACCTCCATAGCGGTAAACTTGCATCCCGCATAGAAAAGCGCACTCATCGAGTTCCTCCGTGAGCGCTGGGAAATCTTCGCCTGGTGTCCCTCAGATATGCCAGGTGTTCCCAGAGAACTCGTCGAGCACGCACTAAACGTGGATCCTAAAGCAAAGCCGGTCAAACAACCACTGCGACGATTTGATGAACCCAAGAGGAAAGCAATAGCGTCAGAGCTACATAGGCTGGAAAACCCAGGGTTCATCCGAGAAATCCAAACGTCGACTTGGGTATCTAATCCAGTTATAGTCCCCAAGAAAAATACAGACGTACAAAGAGTATGTGTCGATTACACATCTCTCAACAAGCATTGTCCAAAGGATCCCTTTCCCTGCCTCGCATTGACCAAATAATTAACTCAACAGCGGGGTGCGCAAGGCTTTCCTTTCTAGACGCATATTTTGGTTATAATAAGATCAAATTAAAAAAGGAAGACGAGGAAAAAACAGCCTTCATCACACCATACGGCTTGTTTTATTATCAAGTCATGCCTTTCGGCCTAAAAAACGCTAGAGCAACCTACCAGCGGATGATGCAAAATTGCCTCGGAAGTCAAATAGGGTGCGATATCCAAGTCTACATCAACGACATGGTCATTACCACGAGGAAGGAAGAGTCTCTGATCAGTGACCTAGCGGAAACTTTCGACAACCTAAACAAGTACAAGCTCAAGCTCAACCCGACAAAATGCTCTTTCGGTGTATCAGTAGGGCAGCTCTTGGGGTTCTTAGTATCAGCAAGAGGAACAGAGGCAAACCCAGAAAAGATCCAAGCAATATTAACAATGGGAAAACCAACAAAGCTACGCGACGTATAGAAGCTCGCAGGACGCGTTGCGGTACTGAGTCGATTTGTGGCTCGATTGGGAGAGAAAGCACTACCTTTCTACGCGCTCATGAAAAAATCAGACGATAAATTTGAGTGGATGGAAGAAGCGGATGTAGCCTTCGCATAGTTGAAAAAAGTGCTCTCCACACCTCCAGTGTTGGTCGCATTAAAGGAAAAAGAACCACTACTACTATACATTGCGGCAACACGTCAAGTGGTGAGTACAGTACTGGTAGTCGAAAGAAGTGAAGAAGGGAAAGCTCACGGCGTTCAAAGGCCAGTATATTTTATCAGTGAAGTACTATCTCTAACAAAGCAAAGGTACCCGCACTATCAAAAGCTCGCATACAGTGTTTTCACAACAGCTCAGAAATTACGGCAATACTTTGCAGTGCACCCAATTATAGTAGTCAACGAAGCACCACTCTCCAATATATTGAAAAACCCTTCAGCAACAGGATGTGTCTCCTTATGGGGAATTGAATTATCACCCCTGGACATCACGTATGAAAAGCGAAAAGCAATCAAGTCGCAAATTCTGCCAGACTTCACAGCAGAGTGGCTAGAATTACAAAGTGCAGGTCCTCCAGATTTATCAAGTGTTTGGACGATGTATTTCGACGGCTCAAAAAGAATCCAAGGCGCAGGAGCAGGCGTAGTCCTGATATCACCACAAGGCGACAAATTGAAATATGTGTTACGGATGAGTTTTCCTCAAGCTTCTAACAATGAAGCCGAATACGAGGCCTTGCTCCATGGAATGAAAATGGCAAAAGCTTGTGGAGCAACTCGACTTAAAATATTTGGAGACTTGAATCTTGTCGTCCAACAAGTAATGAATAAATGCGGCGCCATCAGTGACAACATGACAGCATACAGAAACTTATACTACTACCTCAAAGGATCATTCGATGGATGCGAAGTTTCGCATGTCAGCAGAGCCAGCAACGAGAAAGCCGACAATTTAGAAAATATCGGGTCCCAATGCTTTCCCGTACCACAAGGAGTCTTCTAGGAAGAAATAATAGAGTGATCAATAAAGAATAGCAAAACTTTGACTACAGAGGGACAAGCAACAGGCTCGGGGGCTGGAAAAATGAATACAGCAGAACCAGAAGAAGTCATGATGATAGAAGAAACTTGGATGCAGCCATATCTAGCGTACATGATAAATAAAACACTACCCGAAGACACGGTAGAAGCAAAAAGGATAATACGACGATCCAAGGCTTTCGTCGTGTTACAGGGAAAATTATATAAGAAAAGTATATCAGGCGTCTTGCAACGATGCGTCACTCCTCAAGAGGGACAAGAAATTTTAAAGGATATCCACACAGGAGTATGTGGACATCACGTGAGTAGCAGAGCTATCGCAACCAAGGCCTTTCGAGCAGGATTCTATTGGTTAACAGCCATCGAAGACGCAAAAGACATAGTTCGAAAGTGTGAAACATGCCAAAGGTTCGCATCTCGGCCACATGCACCAGCAGTAGAGTTACAACCAATACCAGTATCATGGCCCTTTGCGCAGTGGGGTCTCGATATGGTAGGAAAGTTGCACAAGTCTTGGCCAGGAGGGCACGTTTATATGCTGGTGGCAGTCGACAAATTCACCAAGTGGATAGAAGCAGCCCCAGTGACAACCCAAGATTCTAAAGCCGCAATAAATTTCATCAAGTCTATTGTCTTCTGCTTTGGAGTACCACATAGCATAATCACTGACAATGGTACGAACTTCACGTCGAAGGAGTTCAAGGACTATTGCAAAGGACTGGGAATCAAACTGAAGTTTGCATCTGTAGCACATCCGAAAACAAATGGACAAGTCAAAAAAGCCAATGGCTTAATATGCAACGAGATAAAGAAGCAGCTGTTAGCACCCCTTGAAAAATCCAAGCACGCTTAGGTAGATGAGTTACCCTCCGTGCTCTAGAGTCTACGAACTACACCCAACACAGCTACTCAAGAAACCCCCTTTTTCCTGGTCCATGGTGCAGAAGTTGTGCTTCCAGTTGAAATAACTTATGAAGCTCCAAAGGATCATAGCATACGATGAGGCAACTTCCACAGAAGTACTGCAGAATGATGTCGACGCACTCGATGAGGCAAGAGACGTAGCGCTCGCCAGAGCCACGCAGTATCAGCAAAACTTGTGAAATTACCACAGCAGTCGAGTTCGTCCATGATCTTTCGTGGTAGGAGATCTAGTTCTAAGACTCAAGCAAGATAGCCATGGAAAACTCGAGTCCCCATGGGTGGGACCTTACATCGTGATAGAAGTGATACCAAGAGGAGCTTATCGATTACAAGACAAGAAAACGGGGCAACATGAGAGTAACCCGTGGAACGCAGAGCAGCTACGACGGTTCTACGCATTGGAGAAATAAGGAGACCAAGGAGTTTTTCGAGTTATGACCCTCTGAATCCAGAACATGAGGCCATTGGTCAGGTTCATTGGGTCAAGTCGACAATATGTGTAAATATCCTACTTGCACTCGGGGGCTAGGACCCTCGAGTCGTACGACATAGTATTAACAAGTTTTGTAATTATCTACGATATACTCTACGGTTAATCGCAACCCGATATTTTTGACAACACAATAAACGGTTCAAAGGAACCTGATAAAATATTAAAAGCATACCTCGGAACCATGATTTGTTCTCATGGTAAAACACATAATTCAGATACGATTGTTCATTACAGATAAAACGACAGCTAGATTACATAGCAGAGAAATCTAGTAAAGCTATGCTTCGGCTTCATACTCCTTCTGGCACTGGGTGCAGTCGAAGATTCTCACGTCGAACTTCGACGTGCCAACATGATAATCAAAGGTCATGAAGAACCCCTGATGGAGGCCATGGTCCTCCGCAAATCGTGACCAGCCGCCCTTGAAGAACTGTTCATCGGCGCCGTCGTACCACACCTCCACTTCATATGGAGTTCCTCCACATGAGTGTTCACAGAGAACTGCTTCGCGCAGTTCCCGCCCATCCATGAAATTCAGAAATTTCGATGGCAGGCGTTGAAACTCATGGCATTGCGGGCCGGCGATGCAGAAGAACGAGAAGAGTCTGGGCGAAGGAGGAGGCGCGCTAGCAGATGGAGTACTTGCATCAGGTGCAGCTAAGGGCACCTTGGGTTTGTTTTTGCTCCCAGCCGGACGGCCGGGACGCCGCTTCACCAGAGCAGACGACGAAGCTGCCAAAGCATCAATTGAAGCCTTGTTCTTGCTACCGCGAGGGCGGCCGTGGCCCCGTTTCTCCACCGGGGCGCCAAGGTTCAAGCGAGACCCACTTGCGTCAGCCATGGGGGCAGGAGATGGGAAAGAAACCCTAGATGAGTTTGAGAGGAGAAAGATGGTGCGGCGGAAAAGTTAAATACTGGATTAGGGTTTTTACCTATCACCAGACGTGCTTTATTTATAAGCACGTATAATGGGCCTTTACAAGAGCCAAAGTATAATCGCAGAGTTTTATATGCTTCCTAGAGCAGACGATAACAGGCAGGTCAACGTATCCAGGAAAAGGAGGCATAAAAAAAAGAGGGAGAAAAGAAGAAGAGAAAAACGAGTATGAAGGAAGAGAGGAAAATAAACAAGGAGAGAGTACAAAAAATATCTATCAAAGAAGCATAAGTTTACCTCCTTTTTGACTCGGGGGCTTATGACATTCGAAGAAAAGGGATACATTGCGTAAGTGAAAGAAGTCGACAATTGATGCCCGAAGAAGTACAAAAAGACACTTATCTATTTTCTTGAGCCTATACCCGAAAATTTCGGCCATAGCCTCGGAGGCTACTCCCATCGGGAGCGCTGGGTGCGCACCCGATGATATTTATTCATGAGTAATGAAGCAAAATAGGTGAAAGAACGATCAGAAAGTTCTATTACTCCCATTGGGAGCGACCTTTTTTTATCAATTTAAGTAACTCAAATATTTTATACTCTGAAACAGTCAAACAAGGCTGCGACATATGATCCTCGAGTTGCGTCATCACGACTAAAACTTGAATGCCATGATTTATCACGAAGGTAAGACCCCAGGATCCGTCATGTGTGGCCCGGTATACGCACATGGATGCGCTCTGCTGGAATGTATCCGTGTCTACGACACGAAGAAAATCCTGGTGGACGCACTGGGTACCCTGAGAACCACTAGGATTCATTCTTTATAAGTCCTAAATGCGGCAAAAGATTGGATTTGACCGGTTTCCCGAATTCAAGTCCAAGGGGATTGAATTTTAAATAGGTGATAAGTATCTGTTCCGGCAGTTAACTAGCCTCTTGATCCGCCAGAGTTGTCAGGCTTGCTCATCAAAACCCCTTGCGAGGTATTATAAATGAAAATAAGTCGAAAGACCAAGTCGAAGATTTGAAGATATGAAGAAGTCAAAGAGATGATCAAGTCGAAGATTTAAAAAGTAGAGATTCAACCCGAATCTACAATTCTGGTAAAATCTCGAGGGCTACTGACAAGGGTATAGATAATAGAGCCCGTTAGTTGAGTACCCCTGAGGCCCGTTAAGCTAGGCCCAATTGTAATACTAGTCGAAATACGAGTTCTTACCGTATGTCGATATTGTAATCTGTATCGGACCCTACCCGATCCTCGAGACCTGGCCACCTATATATAGGGACCAGGAGGGGACGGTGTAGGCCAGATTGAAAGCAAGCCAGGTTTTACACCCACATTTACTTTCATAGCCACCTTGTTTGACTGAGTTTTACCTTCGAGTTCATCCGACGCCCTATCTCTCCAATCCTAAGTCCTTCATCTAGGACATTTGTCGAGTTACCCCTCATCAACCGGTCTATTTGATATATATATATATCTTATTTATCCATGTGATGATACTGGACTGCTATCGCAAAAACCATATACAATTGTCACTAAGCACACGACATAAACTAATAAAATTGTTTGCGATGTCTGGGAAACACATACCACTAATTCTATATATCGTTTGCGATCTTTCAAATCCGCCAATGATTAAGAGCAGTTAATCGTTTATAAAGGCCCTATCGTTCATAAACGACTTAACGAAAAAAAACCACAGGTGAACTTTAGCCTATCACACACAAATCCATTAACCGTGTGCATACTGGGCTCCTATCGCACACGCATGCATAGTAACAGTTTTTTCAAACATGTGCGATGGGCCCATTCAGTCGTGTATGAAAGCATGTACTAGTGCAAGTCATCAGTATCATCCTCTTATATACGGAATCGTTGCATCATATCATCGATTCCTTCCGCCTTCTTACTTCCAGATCCACCCGGGTTGCTTGTCGCACTCGCCTCCGGACTCGCCCCAAAAACAGAAAGCAACCCCGCACGGTTACCTTTTCCAGAAACCCTGACCCTGGGATCGCCCCGCGCGGATCCCCGACGAACCCAGCAGGCGGTATAACAACCACGCACCCCGCCTCACCCGCCCCCCTACCAGCCCAGTTTCTTTTCCTCCAAGTCGTACTGCTCGTCCACTCTAAATGCAACTTCTCCAAATTCATAGAATGGCAGGCTACTCCCCGTCTATCTCCTCCTCCCACATGTTCTCCTGTACCCTATTCCCCCCATAGAAAAATTCCCACTCAATTGCCAGTGAGGAAAGAAACCTGAAACATGGAAGGACCATTATCAAGCTGGAATAAAGATGAAACAGGGTGTGATAACCAAAATAATTCAGCGAGAGTTAAATAACTTGGTAATAGTTTCTTTGACATGACAACTTGGAAATAGCATCAGAGCATCATATGAATTCTGATATTAAGAAACAATGCTCCAGGACCCATATGACTTCTGCATAGGTAGGACATGGGTTGCATCAGGACGGAGATCCATCAAGATTATAAGGCTGAGATGTCCTAAATCTCTTTATTTCTTACTATTGTTTTCACATGTACCACATCTGACCATGGATGTGATCCGAAACTCATCTATCGTCTACAAAGAAACCCACCTGAATGGCGAATGGAATGGCGACAAACCTGTTATGCTTTTCGGGCGTGAGGACAACGATTGTTTCGGCAGCTAGCTGCTCGAACGGCCGGCGACGCCAGGGGGTCAATACGGTCATTCGGATCATGCACGCAGCATGAGCCCCTCGATCAACACAGCGGCGCAAGTGGCGCTCCTCGATCTGGACAGCAGCGCGATGGTGGCCGATCGTGAGCGACAGGGCGAGGTCTTGCGTATTGGCGAAGCGGCGACCGTTGGACAATCGATCATGATGACGTAGGTGGCCAGTTGATGATGGTGCCGTCACAAGGATTGATTATGGAATAAATCACAACTAGGTGCTCATGGGCTCAATCGGGATGGGTAAAAGGTCAAAATCGGTAGCTTGAGGGAAATGGCTGGCCTACCCTCCATCATGGACGGCCAGATTTACATAGTACTCCACACATAGTTTTGGAGTGATGCTGTAAAAGTCCTCAAAATAATATGACGATTAAGGAGTGATTATATGCCACATTATGAAATCAGCTTCACAGTGTATGTAAAACGCTCTGCGTCAGTAAAGAGCATATCGTTTTCTCTGTAATTCTTCCCAATATGGTAGTCACATATCAGCAACGGTGCCAGCAGTCTTCCTTTCTCGAATAAAAGATCTCTGCTCCCAACAGCCCAACCTCGACGAGAAAACGTGCAAAGCAAGTAGAAACGACGAATTTTTTGACATAAAGAACCATCTGCTTCACTGATTTGTTAAAAAAGACCACCTTTTTACAAAAATAATAGAAAAACCACTTCTGCATGGCGGCAGACCTGCGAGACGACACGTGCCAGGTGCCTACCGCCTATGCCCCAGGCGGCACCCCGGCAATATGAGCCCTGCCGCCTGTGTCTCAGGAGGCAAGCTGCCTGAAGATGCTGTAAAAATGGATCGCTAGCTAGCTGATTCAATTCATGCATGTATAGGCGGATCGTTGGCTAGCTGAATCTGCATGTATCTATCGCTAGCTAAATTGGTATGTGTTGCGAATCAATTTCTAGTCCGTCTATTTTATAGAGAGTTACTACTTACTAGCTATCTAGCAAATCGATTCAGCTAGCTAGCGTAGTCTTTTTTTTTTTTTGAAACGGAGCCAAAATCTTTGGCTCAATCTATTAATTAAGAAGGAGAGAATTGCCCAGTTAATTTACGGAAAACCAGACGAAAACCGCTACAAACAGACACCACACAACGCAAACAACTCCACACCCAACAACTCCACACCCGCACACCTGGCAAATCCAGGTAGCAAACAACAACCACAAGCCAAACACATCAAAAGGCAGAGGGCAGCGTAGTCTATTTTAAGCCTCATCGTGCATGTGTTTTACAAAGAACTATTATTAGCGATCGATTTAGCTAGCTTGCCTCCTCAGACACAGAGTCCACCTCTGTAACAGTGGCCGGGATGCCGCCTGCTGCATAGGCGGCAGATGCATGCCGACGGCGTCACATCCCACGTGTCGCTTGCCTGCCGCCATGTAGAAGTGATCTTTTTTTAATTTTTTAAAAGGTGGTTTTTTTAACAAATCACTGAAGCAGGTGGTCCTTTATAAAAAATTCGATACGGCGGGTATTCAGATTGCTCCATCATATGGTCAAACACATTATTCTCTATTTTGTTAGCGAAGACCTGGGATTATAAACACCTCATAGTCAGGTGATACACAGGTGATACCGTGGGATCAAAGACGAGGTAAGTGGAAACAGCGACCGTGTCTCCCCCGCTCGCTCCCACCCACCCCCTCGCTCTCGCGGCTGTGCCCCCGCTGGGGCGTTGACTCGCCGGCCCCCGTCTTCCTCTCCTCCGGTGGCGCCGCCGGCCGAAGTGATTGGGAGAGGGGCGGTCGGCCCCCCTGTACAGGTAGTAGATTAGGTGCTTTCTCTGTCTCTGGCAGTATGCCGTGTTGGAGCTCTCTGCCATCGTACTCGGGCAGCGATGGCCGGAGTCCGACCTCCTCCTCTGCTCTGTGTCCGTGGTGGGCTACGGTAGAGTCGAGATCGGGCCGCTCCCCCCCCCAATAAGCCTGCTAGTTCGACGCCCCAAGTTGGGGATCGAGTGCACCCCCTGCAAGCTCATCGTGGTGACGATTTCGCCGGGATTTGGCTCGATCCGAGCTCGGGCTGGCTCGATCTGTGGTGGAGATCCTCACAGCAGTCTCCACTTCCTCCTTTTGCTGGCTGTGGTAGTCGGAATAGAAGGAAGACCCTGCTGCTGGCCTTTCTCTGCGCCGTGGCGTCCCTGAGCCTCATCCTCTCGCTGGCCGGCCGTGGCGGTGGGGGGCTAGGGGTGAGATTTAGCGAAGCTACGGAGGGCGGTAACCCTCATTCGCTCCCGAGCGGCGGCGATGGAGTCGTGGAGAGGTTCACCAAGGTTGCTACAGCGCGGTGCTGTGGGCTTCCTTCTTCGGACCTTGAAGCGCCGTCCCATAATAAGCTCAAGGCCGGCTGGATTTTAGACCTCGGTCTGGAATCCCCGGAGACTAACTCTCTGAGCTCTCAGCGAGTGTTGCTGCGCGTTGCTTCTACTCTTCTGGCCTGCCGTGGCGGCGAGGGGAAGAGTGATGTCAACATGCCTCGACATTGGTGGAGTCCTTGGGAGAGTGAAGTCGAGGGAATCCCTTCCCCTCATGTTGTCACCTCGCCGGCAAGAGGGCCGGTGCTACCTGCTGCCCGGGACCGGAATGGCACTTCCCACCCGGGCGGGAAGTTTGAGCACTATCCTGTGAGCAGGTTTCTCCTCCATGCCGCCATCCTATGCCTGCCTCCTCCCGTCCGTGGCAGGTTCTGGGAGTCCGATGGCGGGATGTTCTCTCTCGGTGGCGTCGGTGAAGAATCTGCTCCTGCTTTTCCTGTCCGTTGGACGGGAAGCTGGAAGACCTCTATATCGAGCCTATGTGTGACGGCGAGAGCTCGCCGTCTCGATGATAAGGCCATTAGGCCCATCAAGCTGCCGGTCATGGATGCCGGCATGAGTTCAACCTCCATTCGGAGGCCCCTTCAGAGGTCGGCTGCCGCGGCTTTCGTCGGCTCGGAGGCAAGTGGTTTCGTCCCTGCCTCCGCTCTTGACGGCGGTTGTGCTGGCTTCTGGCTTTGACTCGACGGTGGTGAGAGAGGAGGATCGGTTTGCTCTCTGTATTTCTCAGCGAGGTCCTTCCTACTTTTACCAGGGACCTATGTGTTAGTCCTGTATTTTATGAGGTTTCTTGTAATAACTTGTACCGCCACTGCATATCCTTAAACCTTAATATAATGCTTCCAGGCCCTTCGGAGCTGCTCCTTGTTAAAAAAAAAAAGACGAGGTACTCTTCGTAGGTGAAGTCCACATCGTCTTTCTCCTTTGGCAAGGACGGGCAGGGTGGCAAGTGAGGCCATCGTCACCGACGGCGGGGTTAACCACGTAATCTCTAAGCAAGAGTAAGCCATTGCAATGGTCCAGAATCTTGGTTCGCCCTTTGGAGGATGGAAGTAGTCCAACCTGCCGGAGATCGTAGGGCCCGTCGTGGGTTGGGAGAAGAAATCAGGCGCAAAGAGGGACTTCAAATTGACGAATATGCCGCCGACGGAGTGCGGAAACAGATCTGCACGCAGCAGGCGACGGTCGCGCGGAGGGTCTTGCAAACGCAGCGGCACGCGGCAAAAGCCGCGGGGCGCGACGCGGCGGAGGACCTCTGGTAGCAGATCCATCTCCTTGGTCATATGCCTCTCTATTTGACGATGTCGTCGTTGTCTCGTGTGTAGGGAACAAGGGAAGCAAAGGGATCTGCTCTGCCTCTTAGATAGATCATAGATGCGGCGAGAGTCAGCTGGATTATTGGAGATGGACTCTGGTTCGGACAGGAAACGCTCTGCCGCGTTCCAGCTCCATAACACAGGTGAACTTGCCTTCTTGCCTCCGCTTAATCTCCTTCTCTGAGTTCTTAATTTCAGGGCGTTTGCCGCGCTGGCCTGAGAGTGATATGAGATGTGGCCAATCTATGGATGGTAATGCAGGGCTACCACCTTGAGCAAACTGAGCGTGTTTCCCAGTATGGTATGGTAGCATATACCAGTAGTCCAAACTCATTTTTTTTACAGAAAGGCAAAAGATTTGCCTTAATTCATTGAATATGTAAGAAGAAGAGTGGTTTAAACTTTAGGTTACAGGTCAACCACGAAAAGCAAAAGCCTTGTATTAGAAGACCCAGCACCCGCAAAACCCCATGATTTAGCTTTTAACTTAAATTCTAGCAAAGATGATATGACTGGAATACATGTTCAGGTGACACTATTGATTCCTCGGAGAGATTCACGACCCATCAGTGACTTCGCTTTGGCCACGAGAGCAGAAAGAGGTATTCTATGCTCCATGAGTCCTGCATCACCCAAGAAAAACCTGTAATTTTCAACCCTGGAAAATGTACGCTCTACCATTAGCAATGCTTCCATCATCGAGCCACTGTTGAAGCAGATTGCGTAGCTAGGATTGCTCTTGATCATGTATATGGTATGTTCAACTATCACCCTCCTGATCCCAGGACAATGAACAGCTGGTACCATATTTGAATTGAGTGCATTGACAAGCCTCTTGATAAATCTTTCCTTAATCTGACTATGCTCTAATCCCCGTGCAAAGTCTTCAGGAATGATACGACATATTTGTGAACTAAGACCAACAAGTGCCTCCAATTCCGTCCCTTCTGCATTCATTATTCCTTGTAGCACCTGTGGTGGAAATATCCAACCTATGTAAGCCATGATTAAACTTCAATGATATTTGCACCTTATCGATAATCTGTCATGTTGCCATCTGGTTACTTGTTGTGTTGTGTATAACTGTATACCAGTATTTATTTTTATAACTCAGTGTCCACAATATGGATGAGAAATAAAGGGTTGCAAGAACATATGTAAATATTATCAGCCTCTAATTAATATTGCACTTGTAAATAAATAGCAGGGCTCACCTCTTGCAAAATGTAGGAGATTTCCTTTAGGTCCGAGTTACCAAGCACAGGTCGAGCATGTAGACATATGTTCTGCAATAGGCTTGATGCAACATACCTATACCTATCACCATGGATCATCATTCTGAGTTCCTTGATTAACACATAGTTTGGTTCAGCTAACATATGCAAACAATTATTGGCGTTCTCCATTGCCAGTACTGCTAGTGCTTGCCCGGCAGTCATTGCTAGCAAATGGTCTGAATCTGTACTTGAGGGTGAACAATGGTTGAGAAATGCATGCATCAACCTGCTAATGATTACTCGGATGTGCCCGATCTCCTCCTTTATGTTTCCATCCACAGCAAGGTTTCTAAGGAGTTCTGCTGTCAGCTCCGTAAGTTGTTGGCTGCTCCCACTATCATCCAAGATCTCTGCAAGGTTACTCAAAAGAAAAGGATGTTCTGCAATCTCTTGGCGCAAAGTAACACCAAACTTCCCTTCAGTACTTGAAAGTCTTCTCAGAAGCTTCAGTGCTGAACATTTCAACAGTGTCTGCTGTGTCTCGTTAATATTTTTCACGCCAGTAATATTGCCTGTGAACTGTATGTGAACTGTATGATTTTTGAGATAAGTCCAGTTGCCCTGCTAATTTCTATGCAGTTCTCACGATCGAAGCTAGAAAGCCTGTCAAGAATTAGTAAGCCCAGTACAGGGAGGAGATCTTGGTCTGTCGATTGCTCCTCCTCGGGAACCGACCAATATTTTCTAATCCACTTCCAGTATTTGAGAATACGGGAGTTTTGTTCTTCCTTGTTAAATGGCTCCTCCGCTGGAATCAAGCAGTATATTGCCATCTGTTTCCACCAATTAAGCATCGGTGATAATTGTTCATTACTGCCAGGTCGCTGAATTGAGGCGCCTTGTCCTGTCTTTCGGATATGAATATCCAGAAGAGGATAACTCATACTCGATTTCTGAACAGTGTCCAAGAGTGAGGCTTGTTAGCGTATGTAACTCTATACGTGTGCGTGTATGGAGTAGTACTCCGACCGTACACGTATACCCTTGTATTACTATGTAGAGGGCTTTTCTCTACCTCTATATAACACGGAACCGATGGCCCGAAAGGGTACGATCGTTACACCCAAAACATTTGACATGGTATCAGAGCAGGCCTTCTCCTGTCTCTAGCTGTCGCCGCCCAAAACCCTAGACATCGCCACCGTCGCAGCCACCTCTAGCTGCCGCCGCCGCCTACATCTCAAACCTCTACCGCCGCCGTCGCTTGAAGCCACCGCCGCCGCACACAAAGACACACCAAAAACCTCTGCCGCCGCCGCCGCTTGCAGCCGCCGCCGCCGCACACAAAGATACAATCTACACACCTACAAAACCAAAACCTCTCTGCCACCGCTGCCGCCTCTAGCCGCCGCCGTCGCATTGACCCTACAATCTACAACAACACGATCTCGTCGCTGCTCTCTGCCGCGTCGATCTACGACAACTCGATCTACATCGTCAAGCTCTTCGTCATCACGCCCGGAGTCCGATGTCTTCGATCGCCATGAACGCCACGGCCCTGGCTGCTGCACTTGGAGCCCCACCGTCGCATGCCCTCACCCGCGAGAACGCTCTCGTCTGGAAGGCATTGGTCATCCCAGCGCTCCGAGGTGTTCGTGTTCTTGATCTCGTTGAAGGTAAAGATGAAGCCCCTGTTGAATTTCTCGAGGAAGAAGATGCCAACAAGCAGAAAGTTTCTGTTGTTAATCCTGCATATGAGACCTGGATCGCTCGTGACCAGCTGGTTTTGCGTTGGCTTGTTAATGCCCTCTCGCCTGATGTACTTGCTCATGTTGTTGGTCTTGAGACCTCCGCTGAAGTCTGGAAAGCTCTCAATAATCATGTTGCTGCCAAGTCAAAGACCAGAATTCAACAGCTCCGCTCTGCTCTCAATGACACCCGCAAGAACGACCTCTCTGCTGACAAATATTTTGCTAAGATGAAGTCTCTTGCGTCTGAACTTGCTTCTGCAGGAAAACCATTGGATGATGATGAGCTCGTCTACTATGTTCTGCATGGTCTCGGCGCTCGGTACAACAATCTTCGTACTGCTGTCCGTGCCAACCCGAACACCTCTCTTGCGGATCTTCTTGGTCAGGTTCAGGAATTTGATCGTGAAAATAAGTCTGAAGATCCAGGATTTGTCTCCTCTGCAAATGTTGCCAAGCGCGACACTCGTCCGCGCCAGGATGACCGTTGTCCACGGTCAGATGATCGCCCTCGTCAAGATGATCGCCCGCGATGCCAAGACTATCGCTATGATGACCGTCAAGATGATCGCCCACGCCATCAAGATTACCGCTATGATGATCGTCAGGATCGCCCTCGGCGTTATCGTGATGATGATCGCCAGGACCGTCCACGCCGCTATGATGATGATCGGCGTCGTCTGGATTGCAAGCCCACACCGTATGTAAATACCACCTGTCAAATCTGCAACATTCACGGCCACTCAGCCCGTGACTGCTGGTGGCGTCGTGGTGATGATCACCGTGGTGATGACCGTCCCATTCAAGGTGATCGGGGAAATAGGGGAGCCAACTTTGCCTCTCATGGTGTTGACACAAATTGGTACTATGATACAGGGGCTACTGATCACATTACTGGCGAGCTGAATAAACTCACAACTCATGAGCCGTATACTGGTTCAGACAATGTGCGCACTACTGAAGGCACATGTGACGACCTCAAATTCGATACAAATTTGAAGTGCCCGTTATGTATTCCACCGCAATCCCAGAAACATTGTTGCGATATACATAACGTAGTTGGTACTCAGTTCCATAGACATTACAATACGGGGATTCAAATACAATGGTCAGGTAGACCAAGTCATAGTACAACACAATATAGCAGCGGAATTAACGCCTTCGGCCCATGCCTTCTCCCTACAGGCAAATGGCGACTCACGGAGACGAGCTTAGTTCTGGTACTCTTCTTCATACCCTTCCTCCTGGTATTCCTCCCCATAGTCTGGCCAAGTTGATAGCCAGGGACACAGCCGTGAGTACATTGGATGCACTCGCAAACCATCTTATAAATGAAAAGATGAAGTAGATATGCAAGGTTGAGTATAGTGGACTAAGCACTAAGTTGGGTTGCAAAAGCTAGTTTTATTTCCCAAGAATGCTCATTGGTAGAAAAGAGGTTTAGTTCTCTAAGTTTATTCTAAAGAGGAACTTCAAGTGTGTCAAGATCATGGTCAAGTCCAGTCAATTCAAATTCATGTCATTCACCACGTTCACCCTTGTTGTTTTTTTTTTCTTGACAAAAGCCAGGTAGAGTTTGCCAACCGTCCATAACCGAGGACTCGGCTATTCGAATAGTTTGAAACCTCTGCAGAGGGGTACACTTTACCCACAAGATTCAATATATCTGCCGGGAGAAATCCACGGTTCGCCATACACAAAGGTATGTGGATTTCAGATAATCAATCAAAACCTTTCACTTGCCCATCCTAGTATAGGATTCTTCCCTAGAGCCCGGGATACGGACTATCCGCTCCGGCGCCTCTAGTTCTGCCCATCCCGGGTACCGGGTTAGTGGAATCCACTTGGTCAAGAAGTATCCGCCCATGGAGTCCTTCCATGAATATTTGATGCAAGACCTCCCATACTAAGATAAACAAGCTACGGATTAAGCCCCTTCCCATATAGGGGTAATGTGGTTGTACGATAAAATTGGCACCCATGTACATCACTCGTTGTCAATGGAGAAATACATTTCATAGTTCTTAGTCAAGATTATTTCCTTTCATAAAGCCATCATGTGGGAGCAATTTCCATTTCAAGTTTCAAGATCAAGTCACCCTCTTTCAATTGGGTCCCTCCCTAGATAGCCTCAACTTTTATTAGCGACTAAGCAACTACAATGAGTGATAATACTACTAAGCTATAGTTGGATAAACTCAGCTTGATGCTCTCGATAACCAAGATATCACTTTACCTCTATCATTCTACTCTAGCAATTCAATCATGCAATTTACTTAAAACAAGTAGTATGCAATATTAAAACTAGGTAGTGGGAGTATGAATCAAAAGATGGCTTGCCTTGGTTGGCAAAGTGTCCGGGGTTTTCTTCTTCTTCTTGATAATAATAATCCCCTCCAATATCCTCCTCGGCAACACTAGCGTCTAATAACGAATAAACACAAAGCACACCATCACTTCACCAAGCTAACAACACACCAAGCACACATCTTTGTTTGCTAACCAAGCATTTGTGTTGTATTGTTGGGGTGTTGGATTGTAAGTTTTTCTTCTAAGTTTTTCTTCAAGTGTGCAAGCTAGATTTTCTACCAAGTGGCACAAGGGGTTCACTTGTGCAGCATTGGAGGTGGGTTAGGGTTATTAAGGCAAGTTCAAGTGGGAATGGTCCACTAAGTGAATTGCATTGAGGACAATTTAATTCTAAGTGTGCAATTGATCTATCATTTTATGCTACCAAATAGGTTTGGATTAGGGGCTAAATGATCCCACAAATATGGTTTGGGGGAGATTAGTGTTGGCTAACAGTAAGAGGGGTCATTAGCAAGTTCACACTTTAATTTTCATGATTTTTGATAGCTTAAATAAATTTCTAGAAAACCTTCCTTAATATACAAGCTATGAACATACTATTCATAACTAATTTTATTCCTAACTTATTCTGAGTTCTAACCAGTACTATTGGATAGAGCATGTTATAAGCTTTCCAACGAATATTTATTTGCTAGATTTGGCTTTATAAAACCCTAGGAAATAAAGTTTGAAAACATCATTTGAAACAGATTTGAAATAAAAGAAAAGGGCGGGAATTAATTAAAAACGAAACGGACCGCTTCTAACCCGCCTGGGCCCAATTCAGTCAAAAGCCGAACGGGCCGGCCCGATACCGTTTCGCGTGGGGAAAAGAAATAAAAAGGGGTGCTGACAGGTGGGGTCGGGGTGTCAGCGCACTTAACAGATCCCGAATCGGTAAGTTACCGTAGGATCTAGATCTAACGGCTGGTGATCGTCTTCTTCCTCAGTCACAGCGGAGGCTCACCTGCGAGCAGAGACGACTGTTCGACGGCGATGGCGAGGCGTAGGGGAAGCAGGGCTCGACGGCGACGCTCGGGATCGGCTGCGGTACTCCTCCTCCTCCGATTCCCTGCAGAAGTTTGCCTCCCGGTGCTCGAACGCGGCGGCGCTGCTCCTGTCCAGTACCGCGCCGGCGAAGCTGGCTACGGCGAACCAGAGCGAGAGGGAGAGAGCGGCGATGTCTGGGAGGTAGCTGGGAGTGAGGTGCCTTGCTTCGTTTGATCGAGGGGGCTTTTTATAGGCCGAGGCAGCAGGGACAAGCTCGGCCAGAAGCTCGCCGTTGCGGGGGTCCTGGCGGCGCGTGAAGCTTCCTCCGGTCACGGCGGCCACGCTCGCGTGCTGGGGAGTTGCTGGGTCGGCCGCGGGGGACTGTGGGTCGCCTCTGGCGCCTTCACGTTGGTCGGCATCGCGCGGGACAGTGGGTTCCTGGGAGGGGGCCCTGGTTGCAAACCTCGCCGTTCCTCTGTTTCTCCTGGCTTGGGTCGGGGCAGAGGGGGCTGGAAACGATCGAGGGGTGGCCAGGGGGCATGGCTACAGCGCTTGGTCGCGCTTAGAACAGTGCAGCACAGTGGGGTTGATCTCATTTCGATTTTCTCCTGCCAGTGCTCGACAGAATGCCCGCAAGAACTCAAACTTTGATTTTTCAAACTTTTCAAGTTTGGGTGCTCATCATAATGGATAAGGTACCCAGGCATATTTTTGTTCTGGAGAAATAATGAGTTTTGCAAAAATTTATATTTCAAATTGGATATGGTTTCTGTTTCAGATTCAATCTTTGGCTCAAGTTTGAGTAGTGTTCTGGTTGGAAATTTTTGTAGATCTTGGTTGGTTGGGTTAGTCCATCACTTGGTTAAGCTCAACTAATTGGCCAATCACTGATTTAGGTTACAGATTTCTTAATCTCATGGCTCAAAGTGGTGTAGTCGTTAACAGTTTCTAGATCATATTAACTTTATCTCTTTCTTACCTATTTTTATTTCTTGTTGCTTTGGTTCATATAATCTTTCTCAAATGGTTCTGTTGGTTCACTTAGGATTATCTAACCAATGCTCAAACAAAAATACACACATAAAATCATAGAATACATATAAGAGGAAATACATGTATGCATAAAATAATGGAATGAAAAGTTTTATCTTAGCCCAAAATTTGGTACTTTATTTAATAAGACTTGGATTACAATTTCTGAGTTGTTACAGCACATGTATGAGTATTAATCATGTTGGTCATTCAATTTTGTGCACCCCTCGTAATTCTTTTCATCTTAATGCCATCTTACACGTTCCAAATTGATCCAAGAACTTGCTATCTGTGCATCATTTTACTCTAGATAATCATGTCTTTATTGAATTCCATCCTTTCTTCTTTTTGATAAAGGACCAAGAAACTCGGCGAATTCTGTTTAGAGGTCCCTGCTATGGAGGTCTTTATCCCTTGATGCCCATCTCCACTGCGTCCTCCAAGCATGCCTTCATCACCATAAAGCCGTCATCCTCTACATGGCATCGTCGTTTAGGCCATCCATATTCGTTTGTGGTTCAGCAAGTTCTTAGGTGAAATAAAATAGCTTACACCCCAGATGTTACACCATATGTTTGTGATTCTTGTCAGTTAGCCAAGAGTCATCAATTGCCATATCCTATATCCACCAGTAGATCCACTGTTCCTCTGGAACAAGTCTTTTCTGATGTATGGGGTCCAGCTCCTCTTTCTATTGGGAAACATGCGTACTATGTAAGCTTTATTGATGATTTTAGTAAGTTCACCTGGATTTATTTGCTCAAAAAGCGTTCTGATGTGTATCAAGTGTTTCTTAATTTTCAACAGTATGTTGAACGCAAGTTTGCAAGGAAAATTGTTACTATGCAAACTGGCTGGGGGGTGAATATGAAAAACTTCATGCTTTCTTTCAAAAATGTGGTATCTCTCATCATGTCTCTTGTCCACATGCTCACCAACAGAATGGATCTGCTGAACGCAAGCATCGTCACATTGTTGAGGTTGGTCTTGCTCTTCTTGCAAATGCATCCATGCCACTTAAATATTGGGATGAAGCCTTCCTCACTGCCACGTTCCTCATCAATCTCCTTCCTAGTAAAGTCATCAACATGGAGTCCCCTGCTGAGAGACTTCTTCAGGTCACACCGAATTATGATGCTCTACGTACTTTTGGTTGTGCCTGTTGGCCAAATCTTTGTCCTTACAACACACGCAAACTTGCTTTCCGCTCTATGCGTTGTGTCTTCCTTGGATATAGTCCCCTTCACAAAGGAGTAAAATGTCTTGATGTCTCTACTGGTCGGGTTTACATATCTCGTGATGTTGTTTTCGATGAAAATGTCTTTCCCTTTGCAGCTCTTCATCCAAATGCTGGTGCTCTTCTTCAGAAAGAAATCTTATTGTTACCTACGTCTTCACCTAATGAGGGTGCCCAAAATATTGATGATCACATGCTTACTACTCTTGTGCCTGTTACTGCTCCTGTTTATGTTTCTCCACAGGATTCTGCGCATGGTGGTGAAAATTTTGTTCAAAACGGAGCTCCTGATCAACCGGAATCATCAGATGAAATTTCTGCAGACACAACTGCCACGGACACGGGATCCGAGGTGGATTCTGGCGATCTGTCCTCTGCCGGCTCCGATCCCGAGGGTGATCCTGCCGGCTCCGATCCCGCGGGCGCCAGCACCTTGGCCTCCTCGCCTCCCGCCCAACGGCCGACAGGCGCTGCAGCGGAGTCTTTCTCCGCCAGCCCGCCCTCGCCACGCGGCACGCCCCCGTCCTTTCCCGCCCAAAGGCCGCCCGGGGCTGCTGCTGCCGGGTCCCGCCCCTGTCCGCTTTCACCACGTGCCGCGTCCGGGACTGCCTCTGTCTCGCGCCCTACTGCTCCTGACGCCGCAGCTGCTGCTGCTGCCGGATCATCTGCGCCGGCTTCCTCTGTGATTCCCGCTGCTGCACCACCTTGCACACGTCTACAAAAAGGTATCCGTCAGCCTAAACAATATACTGATGGCACTGTTCGCTATGGCTTGACTGTCTCCACAGGTGAACCACGAAATTTGCCTGCTGCTCTCTCTGATCCCAATTGGCGATCTGCTATGCAAGATGAATATGATGCTCTCATGTCTAACAAAACATGGACACTCCACCTAGTCCTCACAGAAATATCATTGACTGCAAGTGGGTGTATCGTGTCAAGCACCGTGCTGATGGTACTATTGATCGTTACAAAGCCAGGCTAGTTGCAAAAGGATTTAAGCAAAGGTATGGTATTGACTATGAAGACACTTTTAGCCCAGTTGTTAAGATTGCTACTATCAGAATTGTTCTTTCTCTTGCTGTTTCTCGCAATTGGAGTCTTCGGCAGCTAGATGTCAAGAATGCGTTTCTTCATGGTGTTCTGGAGGAGGAAGTATATATGAAACAACCTCCAGGTTTTGAGGATCCCAATGCTCCAAAATATGTTTGTCGTCTTGATAAAGCTCTCTATGGTCTCAAACAAGCTCCTTGAGCTTGGTACTCTCGTCTCAATACTAAACTTTAGGATTTTGGCTTTCGCCCTTCTCAAGCTGATACGTCTCTGTTTCTTTATGACAAGTCTGGCATCATTATTTTTGTTCTCATATATGTTGATGACATCATTGTTACTAGCTCATCTGATCGCGCAGTCTCTGCTCTTCTCAAGGATCTCAATGTTCACTTTGCTATCAAAGATTTGGGACCCCTTCATTTCTTCCTTGGTATTGAAGTGAAACGTATCTCTGATGGACTCCTGCTTACTCAAGAAAAATATGCCAATGATCTTATGTCTAAGGTTGGTATGGTTGGATGCAAAGCTGCGCCTACTCCACTGTCTTCGTCCAAGCCATTGTCCCTTCATGAAGGCACTCCTCTTGGACCTGATGATAGTACTCAATACAGAAGCATTGTTGGAGCTCTCCAGTATCTTACTCTTACTCGCCCAGATTTGGCATTTTTTGTCAACAAGGTATGTCAATATTTGCATGCTCCTACCACTGCACATTGGACTGCTGTTAAACGCATTCTGCGCTATGTCAAGGACACGTCTGGTCTTGGTATCACCTTTCGCCGGTCTCCATCTACCCTGCTTAGTGCTTTTTCAGATGCTGATTGGGCAGGTTGTCTTGATGACCGGCGCTCTACTGGAGGTTTTGCAATTTTTATTGGTCCAAATCTGGTATCCTGGCATGCTCGCAAACAGGCTACCGTTTCACGGTCCAGCACAGAAGCTGAATATAAAGCCTTGGCTAATGCCACAACTGAACTTATATGGGTTGAAGCACTTGTCCGAGAGCTTGGTGTTCGTCTTCGTGAAAAGCCTTGTCTCTGGTGTGACAATTTGGGTGCTACTTTCCTCTCAGCTAACCCTGTGTTTCATGCACGCACAAAGCATATTGAAATCGATTATCATTTTGTTCGTGAACGTGTGGCTGACAATCGTCTAGCTATCAAGTTCATCTCCACCAAGGATCAAGTTGCTGATGGTTTTACCAAAGCTTTACAAGTAAAAGGACTGCAGGAGTTTCGCCGTAATCTCAACCTCTCCCGAGCTTTAGATTAAGGGGGGATGTTAGCGTATGTAACTCTATACGTGTGAGTGTACGGAGTAGTACTCCGACCGTACACGTATACCCTTGTATTGCCACGTAGAGGGCTTTTCTCTACCTCTATATAACACGGAACCGATGGCCCGAAAGGGTACGATCGTTACACCCAAAACATTTGACAAGGCTATGAGCTGCATTGCCCCAGGGATATGGGCGACTCGGAGGCTATCAGCAATCTTGGCCATGACCTTCGCTGCAAATGATCTAATATATTTATCACCTTCACTGCTCCAACCCAACATGTTGAACAAAGAGGTCATTGTCTTTGTGGAAGTGGTAAGTTGTGATATGACTCTGGTATTTAAGGGCTCCTTTTCCAGAAGGTCGTGCAGCATCTGAAGCCCATAAAGCGGCATCTTGGGTGAGTCTGACTTCACCGAATCCACCGCAAATGTTATGAGGCTGATCTTCTCTGTAGCAAGCACAGCCCCTCTCATGCATTTCTCAAAGGCATACGCATAGTACATATTGACAAATTTCACACCTGAGGGACCTCTAAATCCAGCACGGCGGAGGAGGGCTCTTCGGAGGATGAAAGAAAATACCTCAAGGATGCAGGCAATAATGTATAATACTCCTTGTCCAAACACCATCACATAGAAGATACGAAGAGATGGCGCAAGGTTTGTCTCGTCAGTGTTAGGAATAGACAAGTTGTATTCCCTGGGGGCCAAAGGCCACAACATATAGTTACATGTACAGGTGTGAATATGCAGGAAACCCCCTAACAGGCGGGGAAAATACACATATATAAATATACATCTAACACCCCCCCTCAAACTCATGGTGGATCCACAACACTGAGTTTGGAGAGTAAGAAATCATGTTGCGCTCTAGTTTGTGCCTTTGTAAAGAAATCCGCCAACTGCAAATCTGAAGGCACATACTGAAGCGCAACAACCTGAGCCTGCACCTGAGCACGTGTATAAAAAGCATCAACACCAATATGCTTGGTAAGCTCATGCTTGACCGGATCACGTGCAATACTGATAGCACCTGTACTGTCAGACAAAAGTGGAGTGGGTGTCGTAACAGAGACCCCAAAATCAGCAAGCAACCACCGTAACCATGTCACCTCAGCAATCAACAAGGCCATAGCTCGCAACTCAGCCTCGACACTCGAACGGGAAACTGCAACCTGTTTCTTCGTCTTCCAAGCAACAAGCGAACCACCAAGAAACACACAGTAAGCAGAAAGTGAACGACGATCCGAAGGATCACTCGCCCAAGTAGCATCCGAGTAACACTGGAGCTGGAGAGAGCTGGAACGAGGAAAGAAAAGGCGACGAGTAATCGTGCCACGAAGATAACGAAGAACACGGAGGAGATGACTATAGTGGACAGTGGTAGGAGCTGAGACAAATTGACTCAGAATATGAACATGATAAGATATATCAGGACGAGTGACAGCAAGATAGACAAGACTCCCAACAAGATGACGATAACGCGTCGGATCAGGAAGAGGATCACCATCAGTAGAACGAAGCTTAACATTAAGCTCCATAGGAGTCTCAACGGTGCGCTCACCCCCAAGAGCAGCACGAGCAAGAAAATCCTGAATATACTTTTCCTGAGAGATAGAAAAGCCATCAGAAGTGGAAGAGACCTCGATCCCAAGAAAATAGCGGAGAGGACCAAGATCGGTCATAAGAAACTGCTCATGAAGACGAGCCTTAACAAAGGCAATATACTCAGGATCATCACCAGTAATGATCATATCATCAACATAGAGAAGGAGAAGAGTGCGTCCACGAGGAGAAGTATGGACGAACAGCGCTGGATCATGAGCGCTGGGAGAGAAACCAGCAACAGTGACCACAGAGGCAAAACGCTCAAACCAAGCACGAGGGGCCTGTTTCAGGCCATAAAGAGAACGCCGAAGGCGACAGACCATCCCATCAGGGACAGAATACCCGGGAGGAGGCTGCATGTAGACCTCCTCACTCAACTCGCCATTAAGAAAAGCGTTCTGAACATCAAGCTGAGACACAGACCAGTGTCGAACAGAAGCGACAGCAAGAAGAGTACGCACAGTGGTCATATGAGCCACAGGGGCAAAAGTCTCATCATAGTCACGGCCGTGCTCCTGCTGAAAGCCACGAGCCACAAGACGCGCTTTGTAGCGCTCAAGAGATCCATCAGAGCGGGTCTTAATTTTATAGACCCACTTACACGTGATAGGACGAACACCGGGAGGGGGAGAGACAAGATCCCAGGTGCCAGTGCGCTCAAGCGCAGCAATCTCCTCAGCCATAGCAAGCTGCCATTCAGGATGACGCTCAGCATCCCGATAAGAAGTCGGCTCGGAGGCTACAGAAAGACCGTACTGACTAGGAGAGTAACGGTCTGGAGCACGACGTGTACGAGTCGTCGGAAGAGGAGAGGGAAGCTCGTCAGAAGAAGAAGACATATCAGAAGAAGAAGAAGAAGAGACATCAGGAGGAGGATCTGAAACATGAGTGCGACGAGAATAATGAAAGGGAAAAGGAGACAACGGTGAGGTGGGTGGAGGATCAGAAGAAGAAAGAGGAGAACTAGGTGGGGAGGAGGACAACGGAGTCGAAGAGGATGGCGCCGGGGATGAAGAGGGCGCATCAGAACGAGGTCCAGGAGGAGGGACAATAGGGACAGAAGGAGGTGCATCAGGAAACAGAAGAAAAGAGATATCATCCACCGGGTAGGTAACAGAGGTGGGGCGAGGGTAGAAGGGACGCGTCTCATCAAACGTGACATCACGAGAGATGCGCATCCGACGACCAACAGGGTCCCAACAGCGATAGCCCTTATGCTCATCACTGTAGCCGAGAAAAACACACTCAACAGACTGAGCGGTCAGTTTGGTGCGTTCACGAGGAGGGAGAAGAACATAGCAAACACAACCAAACGAACGAAGAGTCGAGTAGTCTGGAGAACCACCAGAGAGACGCTCGAGAGGGATGCCACCCTGAAGGGCAGCAGAAGGATGGATGTTAATGAGGTAAGTCGATGTAGCGACAGCCTCAGCCCAGAAATGCGGCGGAAGAGAAGAAGCAATCATCATAGCACGGGTGGTCTCAAGAATATGACGATGCTTACGCTCGGCGACACCATTTTGAGCATGCGCACCGGGACAAGAAAACTGAGCAAGAGTGCCCTGCTCAGCAAGAACACCACGCAGGTGCTGAGAGATATACTCACCAGCAGAATCAGCACGGAACACACGAATCGGCGAGGAATACTGAGTGCGGACCATGGCCGCAAACCGCTGATAAATAGAGAGCACCTCACTGCGAGAGCGCATAAAAAACAACCAGGTGTACCGTGAAAAATCATCAATGAATAAAATATAGTAGCGATGGCCCCCTTTTGAACCAAAGGGAGCCGGACCCCAAACATCTGAATGAACTAAATCAAAAGGTCGCTGAGATACAGACACACTGGTAGGATAGGGAAGCTGAATCTGTTTGCCTAACCTACAACCCTGACAGTTCAAAGACACATCTCCTGAGACAGACCCCAGAAGACCACGACGGACTAAAGACGATAAACGGGAGCCACAAAGGTGACCCAGCCGATGATGCCACTGCTGAAAAGAGCCAGTGACTGAAGCAACAACCGCAGGAGAACTGGCCGATGAAGAGGCAGTGGAAGGAACACGAAGCCAGTCTAACTCCCAGAGCCCTGGAGACTCACGGCTGCGAGGGCCAGCTCCAACCAGGGCCTGTGTGCGGCGGTCCTGAACAGCACAAGAATCAGCGTCAAGAATGACGCGACAACCAGAATCAGTAAGCTGACTAGCAGAAAAAAGATTCATCTTAAGGCTAGGAACATGAGAAACATCAGGAACAGAGAAAGAGGAAGTAGAGAGGGTGCCTCGACTGGAAACAGGAAGAGAGGTACCATCAGCCGTGATAACACGGACAGGAGAAACAAGAGAACGAAGAGCAGAAAGAATAGAAGACGCAGAGGTCATATGAAAGGAAGCTCCACTATCCAGATACCACGGGGACATACCTGACTGTGCAGAAGGTGGTGGTCGCGCGGTGCCAGAAGAAGTCGACACAGGACCAGCAGTGCCTGACGAGGAAGAGCCTGTAGTAGCGAGCAGACTGCGAATACCCCGAAGAATGTCCTGCTCCGAGAGTGCAACTGCAGAAGATCCTGAAGAACCAGCCTGCTGACGAGCGTGGGACTGCGGACGTAAACTGGGATCCCTCCTCCAACAGCTAGAAATATCATGGCCAGTCCTGCCACAGTAGGAGCAGGGAGGACGAGGATTGCGGTTCTGACCGTGAGGCTGCTGAGACTGACTCTGGCCCTGGACCGGAGGAGTAGAGAGTATCGGCGGCATTGGAGACCGCAAGGGAGCCGACGGCACATGAGGACCACGAGCAGCAAGTACAGAGGGAACCTCAAGAAGACCAGCACCACGAAGACGAGTCTCCTCAGCACGAAGCTCAGACAACACCTCAGAGAGCGGGACACGACCACGAGCAAGTAGCTGGGCGCGACGAGGCTCGAACTCCTTGCGGAGCCGAGACAAGAACTCATAGACACGCTAAAACTCCAGATCAGCGCGCATAGTCAGACAGCAGGCACAAGTGGCACACACAGCTGTACGAAGAGAATCAAGCTGGCGCCAGATAGCAGCACTCTGAGTGTAGAACTCATCAATGGTAGAATCACCCTGCTGAAGAGCATGCTCCTGGCGAACAACAGACAGGTAGAGAGCATCCCCAGACGGCTGATAGCGCTGACGAAGAAAGGCCCACTGAGCAGCAATAGTGGGAAGACCCATGAACTCAGCAGCATACTGAGGCAGAACACTGGAAGTAAGAATAGCAGCAGCACGAGCATCCTCATCTATCCACTAAGTGTAGTCAGTCAGATCCAGCCGGTAGGTCGCAAGAGCGTCAGAATACTCCTGGACATGCCGGTCATACTCAGCCAGAGCAGTAGCATTAGTACTCTTGGCTGCATCCTTGGCCTCCTGAGTAGCATCGGGGGCAAGGGCAACGGGCGTCGGTGGAATCGGCGCCGTAGGAGCAGTGGGGCGCGGCGGACAGGGGACCTCGCCGGAAAGCACACCCCAAAGACGAAGACCACGCATGTGGACGCGCATAAAGGCGGCGAAATCAGGGTAATTCGCGCCATCAAAAATCACCGGGCAGCGAGGAATCGCTACATAACCCGATGAGGAAGACATCTCTCTCTCTTTTTTTTTTACTTTTTTTTTTTACTCTCACAGGAATCTCACGTTGACTGCAACCAAGAACAGAGGGCAAGCTAATCCGGCCAATTCAAAGTAATGGAGCAGCCGATTGAGGGCAAGGGCGGCCTGATCGGATAGATCGGCAGCCAAACAATCAATTCCCGGCAGATCGGGCGACTGAAGAAGATCTTGAGCAGGGTCTCCTCACGGCAGGTCGGGCCAGGGGCGGAGACGGGGCAGCAGAGACCGAGGCGGGTGGGATCGAGGCTGGGCGCTCCGTGGCCGAGCAGCGGAGCGGGGCAGCAGAGACCGAGGCGGGCAGGGATCGAGGCTGGGCGCTCCGTGGCCGAGCAGCGGAGCGGGGCAGCAAGACCGAGGCGGGGGCGGAGGCTGGAGGCGGGATCGAGGCTGGAGCGGAGCAGCAGCAGCAGACGATCCCGATCCCAGACGAACGAGGCCGGGCGCTCCGTGGCCGAGCAGGTGCAGCGGAAGCAGATCGCGGGACCGGGGCGATGAGACCGAGGCGGGGGCGGAATCGATCTGTCGGGCAGCAGGGACGAGGCCGAGGCGGCTGAGTCGAGTCGGGGAAGATGCGGAGGGCAGGGAGCGGCGGGAGGAGGCCGGAGGGAGCTCGCCGGTGGCGAGGAAAAAGGCGGCGGCGGCCGGACGCGGCGGCAGGAGGCCGGTGCGGGCGGCGGCTGCGGCTGCGGCTGCGAGAAGAGGAGCCCTATGGCTCTGATACCATGTTAGGAATAGAGAAGTTGTATTCCCTGGGGGCCAAAGGCCACAACATATAGTTACATGTACAGGTGTGAATATGCAGGAAACCCCCTAACAGGCGGGGAAAATACACATATATAAATATACATCTAACAGTCAGCATGTTCATAATAACCATAAAGGTACTCCACTGCGAGCAGAGTACGTAATAGTGCTGCTGGAAACTGGAGGTTGCCAAATGACACTATGAATAGAGCAAATACTTTGAACCAGATAATCAAGCTTCGGTATGTACTATGGAAAGTGAGCACCAACATCAATATGCCAGCAAACATGCACAAGTTTATGACAGCTCGACGCCAAGATACCAGTTTGCGACCCAGAGCACAGTCTACTAGAGTTTGCTACATGTAAGTAGGAGCACAACTGCAAATAGTACCAAGTATACTATCCATCTGGCCATCAAGTTCCTAGGAATAAACTTGTTAATTTCGTAAATCTCTTGAGTATTAGGACTAAACTTGTCAGTAACGTAAATCTCTTGAGTATATGGTACAGAGGACCTAGCAATATGATTGCAACCATGGGGCTCCATAATGATATTGTATGACATATTGAATTGCCTGTGAGTAGTCTTGCAACTCTTGGACATAGTAATCGGCCAATCACAAGTATTGCCAGAAATATGATCAACCAAAAATGTATTGTTAGGCTACTCCAGATCATCACGAACACCTCAACATCCAGTAACAATGTGGCCAATATCAGCACATCCCATCCAAGAGACCTAAAAGCACCTCTTGTACGGAAGAATAATTGGTAATCCAGCCTATTTTTATCGCGGCTGAACATCCTGGAGTATATATATGGCTTCATTTAGCAAAAGGGCATCATGCAATCCACAAAATTAAGACGACGTACATATATATGAACTGCATAGGCGGTTATGAAATAACTCAGTGATCAACAATGAAAAAAACAAAGAAAAAGGTTCTGCTTGCTGTTTTAATTACCTGCAAATTTTCTGTTATGCTTGTTAGACATGTGTGGTCTAGTTTTTCTATTTCCCCATAGTACAAGAGCTTTGTACATATTGCCCACACATGTACATGTATTGTCCTTTGCCCCCTGTGAATAGTTGCTCATTCCACTATTCCTAACATGGTATCGGAGCCCCAGGTTAGGGTCTCTAGCATGCTTCAACTCTGTGCTCGTTCCACCGCCGCCGCCGTCGAAATCTCTGTCCAGCGTGCCTGATTGCTTCTCTTTTCCTCGACTTCTCTACTCACGCTCGGGCTCGTGCAAGCTCGTCCCATTCCCTGAGATCCTAGTCGTTTCTGTAGACTCCGGATGATTCTCTTTGTCCCCGCCCGTATTCTGCCCCCGCCGGCCGATTCTAGCCGCTACCGGTCATCTTCGGCCTGTTGCCACTCGGATTTGGCTGCCGCTGCTTTGGATCTAGCCACCGTCGCCCTTGATCGACCGCTGCCGCCCTAGCTCTGGTCGTCGCCGCCGCCCTTGCTCGTGCCATCGCCCTTGCTCCTGTCGTCGCCGCCTGTGGTTTGCCGCCTGGCTGTCTCATCAGCCTGCTTTGGGTTGGCCTGATTCATCCTGTCCTCAAAGCAGCTCGAGCCTGGCTTCGATCCAGCTCGGTTGAGCGACGGTTGACCGGATCTGATCTAGATCCAGATTTGGTTTCCAAAAAAGGAGGTTGTACAACTATGGCTTCGTCTTCATCGAGCTATGTTGCTCTTCCTCCATGCCCGACGAAATTTGATGGTACCAAATATGCGGACTTTGCAGCCTACATGCGTGTTCACATGCGGGAACTTCGACTTTGGGGTGTTCTCTGTGGCGAGGGTCCCCTGTCTGTTGCGCCCCCTTGTTCCAGTGGCTCCAATTCCACGACACTATCGGTTATTACTGCTGATGCTTTTGACGATGACAGGGTTGTAGCCAAGACCGTCGATGATGCAGCAAGTCGATGCTTATGATCAGCAGGTAGCGGATTTCTCTGAGGCTCTCTCCACTTATCGTGATGCTCAGTCTGCTTATACTCAGTGGTGTGATGAGGATGCTCGTGATGCAACTATTTTCACTGCTAGTGTTCTGCCCTAGTTAGCCTCTGAGTTTATGGGCCTTGGTACTGTTTCTACTTTCTGTGTTTCAACCCTCTCGTGACTCTCTCTACATGTCTGTGTTTTGTCAGGAGCTGTCGGGGGATGACCCCCGGTAGGGTCAAGAGACTAGAAAGATGCCTGGTCTATGGTTGACTTATGCCGGGTTATCAAGGAAGGGCCTGGCCGGAATATAAGAGTATCGGCCAGGCCGGCATATGTGTGTATCCCGGCTGATACTTGGATATGCCGGATTAACCGCCTACTAATATATGTGTGCCGGCATATACTTAGATATGCCGGCCTAACCATTTGGTGTGTTGTGCAGGAGCAGGGGAGGCCGGATTACCCGACCTTCGTAGGTCGTTGGTCCGGCATATAAGTCCGGGGTATGGCCAACGGTCATATCCGTAATATAAAGTCAGCTAGTGTGTCACATCCCTACAATCAAGGAAGAAAACATCCAAGCATGGTAGCAGAGTATGGTGGCAGGGTGCACAGTGGTGGTCTACCAACCCTCACTGTGCACAAGTACAGAGCTTACCTCAAGAGGTAAGGTCACAGTTCAAA